>JAFIRS010000535.1:0-660516 GCA_018342105.1 Gonioctena quinquepunctata
TTTACCATGGGCTATTCTAAAGCCGACCCCATACATTATTATCATTAATAAATTCCATTGTTTGATTTTTTTGCTCTGATGACCAGATAGTGTTGAAAGAAGATTTATTAAATAGTTTCACGGTATTCCAATTCATAACTCCTAATGGCTCTTTCATTGATAAACACATGAAATTTCGTTCAGTAATATTTTGAAATATCCGTTAAAAACATCCATAATTGCATTAATGGGATAATGAAATGTATATTAAAGAAATTACAATGAGAATCATTGTGTAACCTCGTGAATCCAGTGGTGTGGGTAGATTTTCGCCATATACATCACAGAACAAACCGAGAAATCTACTGAAAACAAAGTTATGCGCGGTTGTGATCGTTATTTCATTGTGTGCATTTTAGTATTTTTATCGATTGAAGCCATTACAATTGAAACTAATGTAATGACTGATTTGTAGAATATTATTACCAACACTAATATAAAATGGAGAAATGATAAAATAAAGTTTTAATAGACATTTGAAAAGCTTATTGAGGAACGAATCAGAATATATAAACAAATTTATAATTCAGCTGAAATCAGGATTTATTATGTTTTCCATCACTAACCAGTCAGTACACAGAGTATGTAATTTGATTTCACTTCTGAATTGAATTTAGTTTGATAAATTGCAGAATATTATGAAAAATTCCATTTCAATATTGAGAAAATTGTGTAGTCTCGAGGTATATTGGTATATATAACAACGTTTGCCTGAAGTTTTTCTCGGTTAAATTTGTTTTAAGGTTCAAGTTTGTTTTTTGCGTTGTCGAGTATTGGCGTTCTATAAAAAAAAATTTTTTTTTTATACAGTTTCAAGTTATTATGGAGTGGCAGAAGAGTTATATCAAAGCATTTTGCTTCAACATAGAGAGAGAGAGAGAGAGAGAGAGAGAGAGATATAGCATTCGTGGAGTAAATGTATTTTTTGTATATTATTTTAAGAAAGTACTTTTGTATTGAACTCAGTGTTTTCAGATTACTTTCTGCGACTCCTCTCCATCCGAGAATTCCATAACGTATGCGACTCTCTATTAATGCGTAGTGAAGAATTTTGATATGATGAGTATTCAATATATTACAAAGATGTTTCAATTGATGGTAAAGATGTCGCAGATTTGCTGGAATTTTATTGATATGGTCATCCCATCTCATATGCCTATCTAATGTTCTACCCAGATACTTAATATTTTGTGTATCATTCATTGTTACATTCAGGTTGTCATTTGATTTTATTTCCAGGCTATTGAAATGTTGCTTTGATAGGGAACAAAGTGCCATGGTTTACTGTGTGGATTAACCAGATGTGTCCAAAATCTAGTTTCACTTTACTTTTCAACATTTGCCAGGAGTCATCTTTATAAAATATCACCGTTTCTGCGCAAAACTTGTTATTACACGATCACATCGCATTATTAGTAGGCAATTTGAGTAAATTATGAAAAAAGTGGCCCGAGTATCGTTCCTTGAGGTACTCCCCAGTTTTTGCGGACTAATAATGTCTCCAATTCGCACACTTTGCGTTCTAATAATTTCGAGGAATTTCCGCGCATTCCGTTAGCCTCTAAAGCTTTCAGAAAGAGTATGTGATTTAGAGTATCGAAAGCCTTGGGAAGATCAAGAAAGATACAAATAGAGGGATTCTCATTCTATGTGGATTTTTCCAGGTGAGTAATTAATTTTTATATAAGAAATCCGATAATTCTAACCTTCAGAGTTTTTTCAAAAATATTTGCCAGTTATAAGAGAAATGGGTCTATAATTATCAGTTAGTACTTTCTTTGTAAATATGTATTACAATTGCTGAAATTCTTCAAAACAAATAACGGTTTCATAAATTCCATTTATTATTTTTGAAAGTGGTGTTTCGCAATTTCTGTTATTGTTTCCGCCCTTATTCCGTCTAGCAAGGTGTTTCTTTGCATTCGAATGCTTTTCCCAGGACTTTTTCTCTCAGGTGGTCTAGGGTTAGCATACTCGCAAAGTTTTTTCCCACAACGACCAAATATTCATTTAGATAGTTGAAAACAATTTCATCATCGGTTTTGTTCATATTTCCTACTAAAATTAGATGGTTTATATATATATATATATATATATATATATATATATATATATATATATATATATATATATATATATATATATGTTAGTTCAGGGCAGACACCACACAGTGTTTTCCTTACGATTTGCAGTCAAAACAGATAATGGCCAATTTCATTATTAAGACATGTGAAAAGAACAAAAAATATATTTAGATAAACGAATAACTTGTCACATTGACAAACTTCAGTGTTCATAATTAATCCAGTCAAGATTTTGTCTTTTTCTCTTCTAATATAAAATAATTCATACTTCATTTCAATACCTCAGTAAATTCAAAGACTTTGGAAGATTGAAATTCCATAAAAATATTGGCAAACTGTATTTCATCTCAAAGACATTTGTGAGTTTTTCTCATGGATGATGTACACAAACACTGAAAATCGGTGTGAGTGAACCAGATAACTTTTTAATGAAATAATAATTTTTGTTTGCCTTTATGCTTCTTTCATTTGAAGTTTGTTTGTTATATTGATTGGGCGCCATTTGACGACTGTTCAGTTATCTTTCTTGAAGCAGATAACTCATCACTATTACTCTTTTTAGGATTCAATATTATGAAATGAACACTGTATATATTTATATATATATATATATATATATATATATATATATATATATTCATATAGTCCCAGGACTTCCTATTTTCCTCTTCTCGAGAAAGTATAGATGGGGTCAAAATACCAGTACTTCATAAAACTTTTTTTTCTAAAATTCTTCGTATAGATGGGGTCAAAATATCAGTACTTTATATACCTTTTTTTTCTGAATTACTTCGTTACTGAGTTACATGCCCTCGGAGTTACAGAATGAAAAATGTTTTTCTTTGATAACTTTCAAAGTGAATATTGAAAAGCAACAAAATTTTCGTGATTGACCAAATAAATAAATTCCTTCGATGAGGATTCATGCATAAGTCAGTTGGTTTGCTACAAAGTCATAAAAGGACTGCCCCCGATGAACCATACCCCAGAACTTTGGAATGACTGAGATTTTCCAATATTTTTCAACAATACAAGGTATCCTGGACTATTTTCTGAATAGAAAATTCGTGTGTAAATTCGATCGAAGCAACGAATTTTAATAAAAATGCACTTTTATTCGACGGTATCCACCGTTCTTTGAAAAGATTTATCGTTAATGACACATAGAAAAAATCGGTAAAATCTTCATTACAAATTTCAATAATGCAAATACTTTTACCTAACCGAACTCATAGCGTAAACATCAATCGCAATCCTCAAGATCAAAGAGAAATCTAAAATCTAGTACAAAAACTGCTCGATATAACTCTCTCTCAATACATTTTCGAAGTCTCTGTACTTGAAATAACATCCCAAGATAGTTTCGTATGGCTTGACAATGTAATGTTATTCTATTCAACAAGTCATCTCTTGTGTGAATAGGTGTAGCGTTAACAAGGCTTTTGAGTTGCCCCCACCAATACAACTATTGGGAAAAATATGGTTCAGGTGGTCCCGCATTATCAAACTAAAATGTTAAGGTCAAGGTCATGGTCCTTGAGTTTGCAATGAAATATATTCCAAAAATCTATTCAAATAGTTCTGAATGAACTCCAAATAACGTACTCCATTCAATCGATCATGTAGAACGAATGGTCCTATGATGGTTTCCTATGACATTGAATTTCTGTTGGTGTTTGATGCATATCATATGGATTTTCTTCGGCCCATATGTGATGATTATGAGATTAAATAAAACTCGTTTAATAAAAGTCATATCCTCTCTCAGTTTACCCATGAACTAATTGGCATATTCCAGTCGTGCTGGAAAATCTTGAAGTGTCATGGCATGTACCTTCTGGATGTGATATGGGTAGCAGTTGTTCTCTTATGATTCTGTGAAAACTGGATTTGGATGTATGGAACTATTCTGATAGATTTATAATGCCCATGGAAGGAGCGACAACTTCCAAAATATTTTCTCCTCCTTCAATACAACAATACATACAATCCTTGGAAGGACCTGACCACCTAGTTTTGACAGAAATGTACCTTTAATGTCGAAAAAAATGACCGAACATGCACATATGAATATACCTGTCTCCCTTGAGGCGATCGATACGCTCGAAAGTTTATCTTGTCGGTAGCAACCGATTGGGAAATCTCGGAATAAAGACGGCCTCTGCAGCATTACAGAATGCTCGTCCATATCTGCATATTGTTGAAGTAAACTGTTCGCCATCTCAGGAAACTTCAAATGTCCTCTAAATATTGACAATACGGTACAATTATACGACAACGGCCTACTCAACATAACGAAATCACATTTCAGTTTCTTATTATTCATCAAAACTACTTCATTTCTTTTTGATAGATAGTTTTTTAACATCTGTGGAAGTAATGAAACATGATTACTCACTGAATATTTTTCAGCTGTTTTTTTAGTTTATTCGAATGCATTTTTCTGTAGATTATTGGTTTACTTTTTTCCGATTTGAGTTTTTCTAGCCAAATTAATTATACGTGTTGGAGATTTTAGCTCATAAAATCTATTCTCAGTGAAACTCCAAACATTCAAGCAGTTGAGAAGATATTGAGGCATTAAAATTTTTGAGTTTCATGAGAAAATCACAGTTCATGATTCAGATAACAGACCAACACGATACGTGATTATTCCACACGTATATTCAAAATAGGATTCGATATTTCATAATAGTTCATTGTCAGTTTGATTTCATTTGATAAAATATCTGCTTTAAGGATTGAATATAGTTGGATTTAACGGGAATTAGGAGCAGGGAGTAAAACTAATTTCTTATCGCTAACGTTTCGGAATTAATTTATACTTTTTTCAAAGCTGAAATGACAATAATCACGTATGGACTGAAATAGAGAACATATCTATGATCCACTTTTGAAACTGAGTTTTTGCTGCTCATGGATTCAACTAAAAAACTGTTGAGTAGTCGATACAAACTGTGGCCGATAAAAACACATTGGCACAAATTACACATTAAAAACTTCAAAACTGTATATAAACAAATACAGACACATTAAAATGAAACAACACACAACCGTGTATGGTCAATATGCAACTGATCATTCCACCTGGAATATTCCAGCGCTACATAGATAAAGAAACGAAAAAACACAAAACAAATCTTTTGTGTATCATTATTCAGAAATCTTCACTCTTTTGGTTTACGCAATAAGTCATCTCTTTTTCCAACATTTTTACTGAATCGAAATTCAAATTTGCACGACGATTCAAAATGATGTGCAGCAAGTCTGTTTTTCTTTTTTATTTCATTCTTTTCATACAGTCATATTTGTGATTCTGGCTTTACGTATTTTTTGTTTGCCCTATATAACATTTCCCACATTCACAGGGAATACTATATATTACACATAAATCTGATTTAGCTAGTATCTCATTTTTCAACTGCGTGAATAATTTTCCTGCAGTTTTCAAATTGTGAAAAGCAAACTTGTGAGAATCAGTTGATGAACATTTTTTAATTCTAGATCATCCAGATATGGAAATTCAAAATAGTAACACATGTCTTTCGGAAACATATCCTGCCTATCTGTTCTTTGACATTTATTAATGATACTGATGGTCATATATTTTGCTGGTTCTTGTAATATTAGTGGACTGTATATATATATTCATAATATTCGCATAGATAAACCTTTATGTCTTGACTTCACAAGATTGAGTTCATAATATTGTTATGTCAATCTGACAACCTTATTTTTGTTATTAAAAACAAACAAAACAGTTGAACGGAATAGTTGACACAACAAAGTTGATTTTAATAATTCGCAATACACGATATTTAGTTTCTGATTCCAACAGATACTATTAATTAATTTCGTGGGGTAATTGTTGTTTTTCAACAAGTTCTTCGCCTTATCATTATTTCGGGTTCGACATTTTTTTATTTCATATGATGGTTGACGCTCGGGTTGGATCTCGTCGAATAAAAATGTATTTTTATCAAAAATCGTTCTTTTGATCGATTTTCTACACGAGTATTCAGAAAATTGTCCAGGAATCCTTGTTTTGTTGAATAATATTGAAACATCTCAGTCATTTCAAAGTTTTGACTTCATAGTAAACCAACTGACTCATGCATAAAACCTCATCGAAGGAATTCATTTGTTCCGTCAATCACCAAAATTATCAAAGAAAAATATTTTTCATTTTGTAACTTCGAGGGCCCGTAACTCGTAACGAATGAGTTGAAGAAAAAAATTTTATGAAGTACCGGTAATATTTTGACTAAAAAAATTTTTCATTTCAGATAATGGTGGACGCTCGGGTTGGATGTCGTCGAATGAAAGTGCAGTTTAATAAAAAATAGTTCTCTTTACAAACGGGTACTTTTATTCAGAAAATTGTCCAGGAATCCTTGTTTTGTTGAAAAATATTGAAAAATCTGTCATTTCAAAGTTTTGGATTGTATACCATTGGGGCAAGTCAAGTCAAAAAGTTATTTAAATTTTTTTTGGCAATGTCCTAAACAATTTTAAATTCCCCACGTGATTTCGTTTTTTTTAGGAAGCTATCAATTTTTTTTTTCCTGATGTTTGATATATCTATATATTACCGAGGGGAAAAAGGGTCCGTTACCGGTTTTCCTGTTTTATTTATTCTCTGCCCAGAATGAAAAATTTGGTTTTTTTCAAGGGGTTTTTTGCGCACTTGCCTTTTTTTTTTCACTTGGCACCATCCGCCTTTTTTTTAAAAAAAAAAAAGCCCCACCGATATATTTCAAAAAAACATTTTTGTTTTCCTTAAATTTTTAAAAAAAATCTTTTCCCTTTTTTGGGTTTCCCCGGTTTTTCTCTTTTTTTTCCGGTTTTAAACAAAAAAAAAAGTTCCATATGGGCAGATGTTTTCATCCCCCCAGCCCCTTTCTTTGAGCCTTATTTTTTTAATTTTTTTCAAAACCCAAACTTTGTATTTTTTAACAACGTAATCCCGATTAGCTTCAGGTTTATTGTTTTACAAAACCCCCAAGTTTGTCGTAAGCGGCATTTTAAATTGCGATTAAAGTGTACTCGCCACTTTAATTTTTCCATAGACATGGAACACTTTTATATATTTCAATAAAATTTGTAACTGCTTCTTTACTCCAATATCGTGAATCTGTCTTTTTGCGTGAATCTAACGCTTCTCACCTGTAAAAACAATACCATAACAATAAGAAATTACAAGTTTGACGAAAATTAAAACATACTCACAGTCTTGAAACTACACAAGCTTGACGCGTGATAGTGAAACAACTGAAAATATCAACTGCACAAAATCCCTTGGGAAAGAACGTACGTTATCATGCAGGTTTCAACACGTCTAAAAACCGAGTGATTTATTACCATTACACTGACGTTTTTTCGCGCGCGATTGGAACGTGACGCTCCAATCGCGCGTGATTGCGCGTGAATGTAAAGGTACCTATATGTTTGCGCGAAAATGGTACATTTGAGAAACAAACGGCTTACTGCGGACGCCCTCGAGAAGTACGAACTGTTCAACTAGAAGAAGCAGTTCTCGAGTAAATTGCGGAGTCACCTGAAAGAAGTACTCGAAAAATTGCCCACATACTGAATATAAGCAATTTCACTTTATCTGAAATTATCCGTTTCATATTCTAATACTAACTAGAGACTTTTTTCCGCGCCTAGTTTTTTGCCATTGGATTCTTCATCAAATCGCTCAAATTCCTAATTTTTTGAATGGCATTTCATTAACTGACGAAGCTAATTTTGGACGACAGTGTATACGAAATTTCCATAACAATCACCTATGGGCTGAGGAAAATCCACATGGAAACTTCGAAGCTCATTTTCAGCATCAGCTTTCAGTAAATGTATGGCTTGGGGTACTCGATCATTTGATCGGTCCATATTTCCTCCCACAACGACTAACATGCGACTCTTACCTGAATTTCCTACAGGAAGAGTTACCTGTTCTTCTTGAAGAAATTCCTCTACAGCTGAGACAACACTTCTGATTCATGCATGATGGTGCACCAGTCCATTTCAGCATTATTGTACGTAATCACTCAGATGCAGTAGGGGAGGTACGGAATATTGGCCTGCTCGATCTCCGGTTTCAAATCCTCTAAATTTTTGAATTTGGGGTTTTCTTAAGTCATTAGTTCATTCCACCCCCGTCGAAAATGTTGAAGACCTGAGGAATCGAATTATAGCCGGCTCTGAGACAATAAGAAATACACAAGGAATATTTTCTCGAATACGACAATCAATGAGGCGAAGAGTTGAATCTTGTATCACGTCTGAGGAGGTCATTTTGAACATTTGTTGTAGCTTTGCGCCCATTTATTTATTAGTGTTATTTTCTGGTTTAACGTTACTGTATTAGATATTGAAAAGGGAAACATTCTCAATTTAATATTGATAGAAATATTTCTCTGTGAATTGAAAAACCCACGATTAAAATGAAGTTATTTTTTGTGAATGTCTAACAGAAAACAACTACTTCCCCGGCTAAAGCCACGCTGGACATTGAACTACATCTGATAGATATTCTAAAAGGCCCTAACTCAAAAGAAAAAATCTGAAATTGAAAATTAGCATTTTTCATTCAGATAGTTATTTGATTTTCTATTCCAGTCTTAATTAAGAACTCATAAGATGAATGAGGCAAGAAGAATGTTTTCCAAAGAGTATTCACCAGAAATCATCGTAACATTGACGCAGGAGAGACATCGCATTCACTAGGTCTTCAATACATTTTGTAGACGAAAATCTATTTCACGCTTTCCCCGATGATCAGGAAGACCGGAAGAAAAGGGCACATTTTCAGAAGCAATCTCACTTTCAAAAAATAGAAAAGTTAGAATCATTTCTTTTGGGGAGATACTTTGAAATTAGTGTTTTCTGACATCAAACCCGTCATGGTATGATAGATTGATTTGGTGAAAATATAACAGGATGTTCATAAATCAGATTTGGAAACACTGCGACTGAAATAAACTTTAGTTCCCTCGTCATCTCGTGTATTCATGTTAAAAGGAACATTCTCAATTGAATATTGATAGAAATATTTTTCTGTGAATTGAAAATCCACGATTAAATGAAATTATTTTTTGGGAAAGTCACAGAAAACAACTTCTTCCCCGGGTAAAAACCCTGGAAATTTAACTCACATCTAAGATATTCCCGGGCCTAACTCGAAAAAAACTGAAATTGAAATTTGCATTTCATTCAGATAATTATTTGATTTTCATTCCAGTCTTAATTAAGAGTCATAGAATTGAATGGGCAAGAAGAAAGTTTTTTTCCCAAAAGAGAGTACTCACCAGAAATCATTCGTAACATTGACGCAGGAGAGACATCGCATTCACTAGTTCTTCAATACATTTTTGTCGACGAAAATCTATTTCACGCTTCCACGATCATCATCTTTATGAGTTCTCAATTAAGACTGGAATAGAAAATCAAATAACTATCTGAATGAAAATGCAAATTTTCAATTTCAGATTTTTTCTTTTGAGTTAGGGCCTTTTCAGAATATCTATCAGATGTAGTTCAATGTCCAGAGTGGCTTTAGCCGGAGAAGTAGTTGTTTTCTGTTAGATATTCACAAAAAATAACTTCATTTTAATCGTGGATTTTTCAATTCACAGAAAAATCTTTCTATCAATATTCAATTGAGAATGTTTCCCTTTTCAACATGAATACCCCACAAGAGGTTATCTTGACGATGGAAGATAGTGACTAAAGTTTATCTTTCAGTCACAGATGATTCCACATCTGATTTTATGAACATCCTGTTTATATTTTCAACAAATCAATGTATTAGATAGTTCTTAATAATGTATTAAATAAATGAAAAATACGCGTTAAGATGTTTTATTTATATATTAAAAAAAGGCAGGAGATATTTTCTGTCACAAATTGAACGAGGAATTGAAAAACGATTTTTAATTTGAAATATCTCAGTGGCGTACCATTTTTTTTATTGAGATTATTACCCGTATGCGCGCCAATAATGAACATAGAATTCCTAATTGCTCGTCAAAATATGCGCAATAACTACCTCTAAAAAACTCACCTAATTTCATTTGCATATCTAGATCGGTTTTAGAGCAATAAATAAATAATCAGTTTTCAAGAAAAACTTCAACACTCCGTATCCCGGAAAACAAAGCATTTGCGGACAAAAGTTATAAAACAAACTGTCATTATTTTTTCATGCAGAATCTCCCCCTGAAGTTTGTCGCACTTATTCACTAACACCCTGTATATATATATATATATATATATATATATATATATATATATATATATATATATATATATATATATATATATATATATATATATATATATATATATAAAATGGGACGACAAATTGCAGAAACAGCATTCCTTTATATTCGACAATCCACATAATGTCGAAATCGGCAACAAAATACAAAACCTCTTACGAGTGTTCGACATGTTGTATGTAACAGCTGGTATTCATAAATCTCGGTGAATTTTTCGAATCATACCAAACTCAGATGACTGTGTCGGGCGTGGATCGAGATGCATAACGAGAGTGAAGGGTCAAAATGTAGGTCAGATGTTGGCACGCGAGCTACACGAGTACCAGAGCACGCGAGATACACTTCATCACTTGCAGTTTCTAATCGCGGATCGGGTCCTGGTTCATGAATTACCCTACATGGTGGACCAACAATTTACCATTGTAAGCAACTGAAGCTGGGAAGTTCATTAAATATCTATATAATAAAAATGTATCTCGATTCTTTGTAAGCGCAAAACGTGAAATCAGCTGAACCGATTTGGCTAATTTTTTAGCAAATCATGAAAGTTTCCTGGAAATTGGAAAATTCGGGTACATAAGAAATTTGGCCGAGAAAAAGACTATCGAGTCATTTTATTAACAAACGAGGAAACAGCTCGGCGGTTAAACTGTCGTCAGCGTATTTTTTTTTTATTTTATAAAAACAACGGCTGGTTCGATTTGGTTTATTATTTTTTTTATTCTCTGTAATACTCAGAATAATGATTTTAGGGAAAGAAAGGATTTTTAGAAAAGTTATTGAAAATTTCTTTATCCTGGAAATATTTCATATACAGTATGTCTCACTAAGTTGGAACCATATGGAAAACTTTTTTATTATTCATTTTAGGAAAAAAAGTTATTCCTCATAAAAAGTTTTGCATGTTCTAATATCTGAAATACAATCATCAGATATCAAATTTGTTCAGTCGTATACGCGGTTTGTCAAAAAATATGAATTGTACTCAGGAGTAAAGTACCTTTATATTCGACAATATCGAAAATTCTTATTGGAAGAACTAAAAACTACGTTCAAATATGCATTAGGTTATGTTACTTTTTACTATTTTTTCTATTTTGGATGAACATTTTTCTCTTTTGATTATGGAACACATGATCACCTTTTTGTTTCTTAATGTTTTCTAACAATTTTGCAATTTAAACACAATGAATGCATATGCATATATTGTGCAAATAAGAAAATAAATAGAAATTTAATGTTCCCTCATTCCACTGATGCCTCGAAATTCACGTAATACATTCCTTATCATTTCTGGACAAATTTCCTGGCATGTTTCTAAAACTATCCTCTCCAAATGGCCAACATCTTGAAATGGCCCTTTCGGATAAACTTTTTGTTTCAAGCAACCCCATAAGAAGTAATCAAGGGGGGTTAAGTCAGGGGATCTAGCAGGCCAAAGAAGATCAGAATACCTGTGAATAACTTTTCCATGGAATGTATGTTCAAGATATTCCCTAACATTTAATGTACTGTGGCATACGGCACCATCTTGTTGAAACCAAATACATTGACGTTCTTGTAAAGGTAGTTCGTTCAAGAAGTCATTGATGTGAGTTTGTAAAAACTGTAGATAACGTTCGGCATTTATAGATTGGCGAAAAAAAAAGGTCCTATTAATCCTTTTCTTCCAATGTGTGAACGATTTTTGGTTTGAATGGTCTGTATTTATTCAGTTTTAAAAATTCTTGCCACTGTATCTTTACTCACATTTTGTTGCATCGACGACTTCGTTTTGCGCAATGACATTTTTGGATTTTCTATAACTGACAGCATTTCTTCAAACTGCGTATTCACATCGGCAACCAGTTTTCGGCGTTTTCCATTAAAATGATTGTTAATACTTCCAGTATTCTTGAATTTATTTACTATTTTCGTAACAGTTGAATGATTGATATTTTTATTGGGATGTCTGTTATTAAAAATAGTTGCTGCTTCTATGAGTTTTATAGTTTTCTCCCACAATCAAAACAATTTCTATTTTCTCTTCACAAGTTAATAACGCTACCATTTCAATGTGTCTTATTAATTCTAACGCGTTTTGACATTCACTGTCAAACATATCTTGCTATTAACAAATCAACAAATCATTTCTTTGTCAGTGCATCCTAGATTACACGTAACTACAGTTAAATTTGCATTGTTATTGTAGACAAAATAAAAACAAATGATTTTCCCATGTAAATGGATGTATTCGCATATTTAAACGTAGTTTTCAGTTCTGAACAACTTTTTTCATTAACAATTTTCGATATTTTCAAATATAAGGGTACTTTACTCCTGAGTAAAATTCATATATTTCGACATACCGCGTATACGACTGAAAAAATTGTTTTCCGATTATTGTATTTCAAATTTCAGGATATGCAGAATTTTTTATGAAGAATAACTTTTTCTCCTCAAATTAATAATAAAAAAGTTTTCCATATGGTTCCAACTTAGTGAGACATACTCTATATAATAAATAATAAATAAAATAATTAATAAAAAAGACTTTTTAAAGATAAGCTTTTATTCAGTTTTTTTTTCAATAATTATTTTATTTTGTGCTTTACAGTGAGTACGCCTAATCTATGGATTTTTGTTAATGCATCGTCATTATGAGTCCTTTTTTCTGTAAGTTCTGAGCTATCTAGTGCTTCAATGAGGAGACCATCTGAAGATCAACTCGTCCGCCATCCTGGAGCTGTCATCTTCAATTTATGAATTTTGGAGCCGTCATTTCGAATTGATGAATGTTCATAATGAATTCATAATTTCCGACCCCAAAACCCCCACATACCGATTTTGAATAGAATCGAATCATAATTACAAAACTCGTCCACCATCTCGGAGCCGCCATCGTGAATTTGGAATTCTGAATACAAATTCATAATCTCCGATCCCAAAAACTCCCATATACCAATTTTAAATCATCATATTGTTTCAAACCCTTTTTTTTTAAAGTTCCTAATATCTGAACAAAAAGCAATATTTCTTTCACGATAAAAAGTTTTTTTTTTATTGGTGCATCATTTCATCCATTTAAAGCACGCCTCAGCGTGTTTAAATCAAACTTTAAAAAAACGCGCGTTTTTTAAAGTTACCATGGCAACATCAACAAATCGAGAAACGTCTAAATGACAAATTTTTTATTATTGATCTGACAGGAGTACCTTGTAACGTCAAATAAAATATTACTAACAACTCGTTCATTTATATGTGATACCTCTTGCTCCTCCATCCATTTGATACACTTTTCATATTCTTTTTTATGTATATCACTGGATGTTCGCGGTATTAACCGCAATTCTGCCTCACTATTCAAATAATAGATATTAGAATAATTCATTTTTGAGCTCTGGTGACAACAAATATTGATCTATGATAACAAATTGCAAATTAATATCTGTTTTTCTCATTTCCATGACAACGAAAGGTATACTGATGTCACATCACGAAATCAACCATTTTGCATTATTAGTTCTTATTTCTATTTTTTGTAGTAAACAGTATATATGATTTCGAAGTGCACCAATGAAAAAAAATAGCGTAAAGTAATCGTGGATAACTGGTCTTAAAAACACTTGCTCTATTTCGAGCACTCTGGCTGCGCCGTCTTGCTCGAAAAATCGCGCGTGTGTTAAAGCCCTTTTTATCCACTTATACTTTAATATACTATTAGAGCTTGGAGAAACCAATTTTTTTTTCAGTCTGAAGCTTCTTCACAAAGATTCAAATCTCTTACAAGATCTTTTAACTCGTTTTGTGAAAAGTATTTTGGCTCATTTGATACATTTTTAAAAAAAGTATCATTTTCCTATGAGGCTTGCTCCTTTATTATCTTGTTCTAAGGGTTCAAATATATTTTCAGGCAATAAAGAGTCAGGTGAATGTTGCACTGGACGCTGAAAACGAGTAGTACTTATGTACTGCTATTGATCTGGATTTTCAGCTTGAATAACTTTTATGTTGACACTACGAAAGTAACAGTCATCGAGATGATTTTGTGTTTCTCGCTAAATGGTTGGTGTTCCAAATGTAAAAGTACTTCTTTTGCAATTTTTTCATAATCTGAAATATTGACCAACACAAACAGGAGCCCAAAACTTGTCATTTTTATCCAAGAACATCCCAACATACAGAAAATAGGAATTTTTAAGGAACTCTGATATAACTTTTCTACAATCGTTAAATACATATTCTCGACATATGTAACAAAAATGCTTTGGATTGTTTGAACAGCGTCTCCCTGAATTACTCATGTCAAAGAAACTCCATATTATAGTCCTAACACAGTGAGTAAGCACGTTATCAACGGATAAATACGCATAAATTATAATAATAAAAAAAGTTCCTTGAGCTGCACCAAAACTTTTGAGTATAGATTTGGAAAAAACATAAAAGTTAAATTTTTTAAACTTGTTTTATAAATCACCAGAAGGAATTGTCAGATCAGAGACAACCGAAAATGCTTCAGTGAATTTCAGCAAAGAAACTTGAGCAGTTCCTTGAGTTTCACAAGGATAACTTGAAAGTCTACTGAAAAATTGACAAATCAAGTACTGAAAGTTACAATTACTGCAGGATGGGTAAAACATCAAATATATGGAAGGAGCCAATACATAAAAAAATCCACAAGGTTACGTACCATCGATGCCACAAAAAAGCAGTTCTATCCAGGACGGCTTGAGGATACTATGATAGTCAGGATAATATTCAACTGTAGATGAATGATCAATTGTCCATGCTCAGTTAACTTGGATCACTGCCCGATAGAGCTTTTCAATTTACTTATTAGGTGTGATACGGGTGAAACAATCAGTTTTCTCCATTGTACATTGTAGTTACAGAGGATTTTTATTCAATTTCCTCTACAAACACCAACGCTTAGATCAGGTGATCTGGCAGGGCATAATTTAGATATATTATCACCAATTCATTTAGAAGATATTTTGGAGGTGTCTGAGCCAATCATACTCTAGCCCATAATTATTTTTCAAAAATTTTATTTCTTACACAATAAGAATTTATATTTGAAATACATGTGACATTATTGAAGAGTACAAAGTGTGCTATTTGGAAAATCTGAAATAAATACCGAGTTCTCGAGATGAATTAGTACCTGAATTCCAGTTTCTTTGGAAAAAAATAGAGCTAACCAGCCACAGCAGCGTATATACGTAATTTGAGAATCAAGGTCCCGAGAGGGTTTCCAAAGATATACCAAGTGTCTACGAGGTATGATAGGCTCCCAATTTTTTTTTTCCTGTTTTGAAAGTACAAATTTGAAATTTGGGATATCGTGGTGGTGCACTGGAACGCTTATTTTGACATTATTATGAAATATTTACAACTTTCAGTTTCACCAAAAATTATTCCAACTCAATTTTTCAAATGGCACCCTGTATATTATTCCTGATTATCCAGTTCGTTATACTAGTACATTTTCTAATTGTGAAAAGTCCTCATCAATTCAACATAATTTCATACAGTGAGGACCAAAAGTCCGTCGCTCCCCGCAACTTCTCAATTTTACATATTACAAAAAAACAATGATTCAGTGGTTGTGGAATTTCACTAATTTTCAATGGCTTAGTAATTTATTTTTTTAATAAAACACCTTGTAGATAATTGGACTTTTGTATTCCACTTGTAATTCTGGGCAGAGTTCATGAAGCTAATCGTTTACCTAAGTTCAACTGAAGAACAATGTTAATCAAAACTTATCTGATTTCCGATCACTTACGTTAATGAAGAAGGCTGCGCACGCTAGGCGCGTCTATAGCATCCATGACAACGAGATAATAAATCTTCTATTTTCTCCAAATGTCAAATAATTATTAATATTTTGAGGGTTTTTGGATAACTTTTTTTATAATTTCTTTCGTTGATTAATATGGCAGACAAAGTTGAGGCCGTTATAATTTGTGATGAACCTGATCAAAATTACCACGCCGCACAGTGATCTGGCCTGGCCAAAAAACGGCCAGGAGTCGTTTTTTCGTTAACAGATACATTTTGAAAAAAAAAGTTTTTTGGTTTCGATAGGAGTTGCCTTGGCCTAACTTTCAACATGCAATTCCTTTTCATATTCATACCGCGCAAGCGCGAATAACTTGATAGTCCAAGATTCCAGGGTCCTCAGACTAAACAAAATGTGTGAGGTAGAGTAGTGTTAGTATGTACTTTGAAAGTATGCATATCTGCTACCTTGGTCCGATGGCCAATATACAGGTACCAGGTGCTACAGGTACCTAAAAATATTACTCCTTGTCTTAAATTCTGCTTTAAAGCTCGCATAAAAATAACTCAACTTTACTTATAGTATGAGTCCTGATTTCTATATATGATGCTCAGGAAACTATCTCAAGACTTTTTTGTGAGCAGCCAAACCAATCCTAGGGGCCAAACATCCCCCAAAAACATTTAAAATGTCGCTGTGAGTATGAGCGCGGATGGCGGATGATAATTTGATGACTTTATAACAAAGCTTCATTGAAGTTTTGTTGTTAACGGTCTAATGGAAGCTTCCGATGATAACTAAATTATAGTCAACGTATATTTAAGGATGATTATAGTACATTAAAAAATTGATGAATATTTTCAACATACAGTTGTTGACTTATGGACGAAAGTTTTATATATACATATATATATAAGAAGAATCCTTTTTGAATTCGGGTATGCAGTCAACAGGGGTATGGAAAAAAGTGTATCTTTTTTCTATTCAAGCTTTCGAGTCATTTATTGTCTCTTCATCAGGAACTCTACAATGAATTAAATTGAACATTATAAGATTTGAAAACCAAATAGGCATATGTGTACTTACAAAAGTGAGGTTAAAAATCCCTTTCACTTGCAGCAATTTATAAAATACCATGTCACAACAGACAACGCTCTTGGTAAAGTCATATATAGTTGAAACTTTGATCAAGATCAAGATTACTTAAACATAAGTGTATAAACATTTCAAAATTCCAAATGGGCTCTTATGGAGGTCATGTTGGATTCAAGAGGCAGTGGTGACCAATGAAAAATGAATGATTATTGAAGTATATGAAGTTGACAATTGACAAGTATGAAAAATAGATCTAAGACCTGTTGCCAACATACAATGCGGTGAAAAATAATATCACCAAAGAAATACAGGGTACCAACTTATGTTAATTGAAACGATTTTGGTATGTCCCATAAGGAGACTGCCAGAGAAAATATGAGTTTTTTAGAAAAAGTTAAAAAATTGACAAAGTGAAAAATTCAATACCCACCATTCCAGGGGACACAATCATGTTAATGTATTGAATTGTGGTCTGTCTCATACGGAGAACGACTGAGTAAATATGAATAGATCATGCTGAGATTATCAATGTCCGTTCTCGAATTCATTGAATTAGGTTCTTTGAAAATTTGTGTCATTTCGAGGAAGATTCTTACATTACGAATCATATCATCGACACAGACAAAAGATAAATCTGGTCTTCTGCATGAAAGATAGAGTAATCAAAACAAGTCAAAAGGATTCATGAAAATATTAATTATTATTTATTAATAAGTATGTTGTGGTTCTTCAATCTTCATCATCGTCATCATTGAAGTTTGATAACTCATCGTCCAGCCAATCTTGATATGGAATATTTGAATCATCGTCATCAGCAGCATGCTAAGCTTCTTTCTCTGTGAGAATAAATAAATAATTGAGAGACGTATAGCTACAAATCTACAAAAATATTATATAATGAAAGTAAAAGACCTGGAACTTTTTCAGCGATTCACTAACGAAACCCGGTGATTGATCCTTGTCGAACCAGTTGAATTCATACTGGTGGTTTCCACATCTCCATCCTTTATTATCAGGACCGAAATATTTTTAATATTTGACTACTTTCCTTTTGGAGTTGATTTTTCTATACTTGCAGATTTTGGCAAATAATATGTTTTTGTCAACCCTGTAAATGACTTATAACACTGTTTATGATAACCACTTTCGAATAAATCAACCGGCAAAACAACATCTTGGAATTTGAAGTTATGTTCTTTCCGATGTTTAAAATATATTTTTACGTACCTCTAGCACCTGGTACTTGTATATTGTCCGTAGCAGGTATGCATACCTTCAAAGTATTTACTAACACTACTCTACCTCACACATTTTGTTTCTCAGAAGATAAGTAACGTCTGGGGCCCTGGGATCTTGCTCTAGAATGATATTAGATATTTTGAGAATAAATACATCCTTTTTTTAATTGATTATATTTTCGAAGCCAGTAATCGCATTTTGATAATTTTTCGTGCATGAAAGCTGATTAACTGTGAATTGTAAATCAGAACAGATTTATGACAGTTTTCAAACACAACGGACAATTCTTCTTCTTCAATAATTTTATACCTATTTGCTTCCTCTTATTCGCAGTGCTGCCAATGAAAATTGTTAAAAATGATCAATGGACCATATGAAAATCCACTCATTCAACTTACAAAGCATTAATAATCCACACAAAATCCGCGCAAGGTTTTTCAAGAAACGGGCACTACAATGATATGATCAGGCTGTACTGTACGTAAACTTCAAAAAGGTGAAATAAAGTGACATTTAAAAACGTACTCCCAGCGCCTTTGATGGACGTATGCATCGTTACTTCAAATAGTTCAAGCTTTCACCGCTAGGTGCTTCGAACTATCGAATTGTAAAATTTTGTAGAAATCTCTGTTAGTAAAGAAGCAATAAATTGTGTGGTAGCACCTAGAGGCTACTATGGATCTCACTGACAAGATTTATGTATTTTGGGTAATGAGTAAAATTTAGGAGCAATACCACCATAGCATGTGTATTTTTTTTTTGTGTGACTTCATTGATTTGATTAGTGTTTTTCAGTTTTTCAGTTCATTAGCTTTTCTTTGTATTGAGGCTGTGGGATCTTTTTCTGTGTCTGTCTGTGTATGATTTACCGTTCATAATGATATCATTCGAAAGGTACAAATATATATATATATATATATATATATATATATTTTTATGTTATGAAAAACCAGTTATATATTTTAAAAGGAAAAAGGAAACAATTTCATAAAAGAAAACACAGAAAGAATAATTACTAAATAGCTATTAGTTCAAGAGATATTGTTTTTACATAATTTTGAAATTCTATTTCCTTTATTAGGCCTCTGTATAATATAATAGATAAAAATATCCAAATACTATAATACAATCAATTTCATACACTGTCATAATGATTACAACCCATAATTATTCAAAAGACAACAAGAAAGGTCTAGATTTACAAAATCATCCTGAATAAAATGTGATAAACAAAATTATAAGCTTGAAACATATAGTATATGAAATGGTAAGTTACTAAAAATAGTCGGTAAGAAAGGAAAAATAGTTTCATTTATAAGTTTTGACAAATAACCCCAAACAGTGAAAATGTGAGAACATAGTGCGCGAATTCAAAAATTCAAATAAAAAAGAATGGGGAAAAATGGTACGGAAAAAACAAAGCCACAGGAGATTGAAATGAATGCCACGTTTTGTTTGGAGAGAAAGAAAAATGCAGGAATTTTAAAAAGATAAGCAGCAAACTACATTACCTTGAATGTACTCCATATACAAGTATTCCAAAGCAGATTTCTGGATTTGTATGGTTCCTTCTTTTTGGTATTGGAGTTCCTGAGAGCATTGGATTGCAAGGAAATCCAAATTCTGGTTGTGTATTGAACAGCGACAGTTCCAGCGTCAGGTATAAACTTTCCTAGTGCACATTACGAACTGAACAACTTCACTAATAACTCATATCCCATCAGAAGAACTTAATTTCATTTGATTTTGAATTATTAAAGAAATTTTCACTTTCAAGGTGAAAGTGAGGTTGTGTCTATTTATCCATGACCTGTTTCTCATGATTATCCATGAAAATTTGTAGATTGACAATAGAATAAGTTATTTATCGTAGGCCAGGTTAATTTAAGTTTTCCTGAAGAAAGGAAATAATTGCTTTTTGATACTTTGTCGTTTGTTTTCCACAATTATCAGCAATCATACTTATAAACATTGGAAAGATTGAGATTTGACATCAAGCAGTGGTTAGTGGCTCAATTGCCTGAAACGGCTATCTGAGACAAGAGGCGTACCAACTGAGTTGAGTCGTGGTAAGAAAAGTGATAACAATTGGCAGCAACGTGACGAAAGAACTGTGACGTTAGCTAGCAATTATTATTACATTGCAAAATATATTATACAGGGCGAAAATAATTATCTATCACATATCTACAATTATTATTCCAAAGTGAAACGCAGAAATATTACAATAGTAATTTTACAATTCTCATTAACATAACAATATATATATATATATATATATATATATATATATATATATATATATATGGGAGATCTCATACCTCCTAGACTATTCGGTGAAACATTACAAGTAGTGGAGCAGGTGAAATATCTAGGGCTGATTCTTGACAAGAAACTAACCTGGAACCCGCATCTTCAACATGTAACCAACAAAAGCAAGATAACCTTCATGATGTGCAGGAGGCTTTTGGAAAACCTGGGGTTAAACCGAAAGCCATGCACTGGCTTTACAGCAGTAATAAGACCAAGAATAACTTATGGCTCACTCTTATGGTGGCCAAAAACAAATCAAAGACAGGCAAAAATCAACCTTGGGAAAATCCAGAGGCTTGCCTGTCTCTGCATCACGGGTGCAATGAACAGCACTCCAACAGCTGCAATGGAAATCATCCTAAACCTCGAACCCCTTGACTTACATGTCATTGGAGAGGCCAGGATGAGTGCATACAGACTGAAACAAACGAAAACTGGAGAATCCGAACAACTGGACATACCAGAATCACTCATGTAACCAACATCGAAGAACTCGAAATGATTTCAGATTACATGCAACCCCTATACTCATTCGAAAAACCATTCGAAACACGAATTGATGAATCTGGATGGGCCCCGAGTATAGAATCACAATCAACTGCGGACATAGTCTGGTATACAGACGGTTCAAAGACAGTTGAAGGAACGGACAGGAATACATGGGGTAAGGCCAAGAAGGGATTACATAATACCACTTGGTAAATACTCCACGATATTCCAAGCTGAAACACATGCTATCATGGTATGCATTCAGAAGAATCTAGAAAGTGGTTATAGGAAAAAACACATCTACATTCTATCTGACTGTCAAAGTGCTATCAAAGCACTCAACTCTACACAGATAAAGTCCAAACTGGTCTGGGACTGCCTCCAGAACCTCATCGAGCTGGCAAAACACAACAAGGTCACCTTGATGTGGGTGCCAGGTCATAGAGGCATTGAAGGCAACGTCAAAGCGGACCAGCTAGCTAGACAAGCATCTGAAACGCTATTCACAGGGCCAGAACCTGCACACGGGATTAGCAAAAACCGATGCAGGACCCTGATCGCCGAGTGGATAAAAAGAAGACACCAACAATATTGGGATCAAACTGTCGGGCAAATACACAGCAAAGTCATGGTAGGGCATCCAAACCGGACCCTGACGGCTGACCTTCTGAACCTGAACAGAACGAAGGCTCGTATAATAATAGGTATATATATATATATATATATATATATATATATATATATATATATATATATATATATATATATATAAATTCAGAAATAACGACTGAAAATTGGTATGAACAGTGGGGAATAACGGGGATCTTCAGTCAGCACAAGTGTTGAACTATGAAAAACTCTTTAATACGTTGGACCGAGCTTTCGTTTCAATTTTGAAACTTCTTCAGGGTCCTGAAATATGTAGATTACATTATTGAGAAAAAAATACTTAAAATGAAGGAAGTACTTACAGTAATCTGAGTGGTTGATTAATGAACATTAACTTAAAAAAAAACGTAAAATATGTAAATATTTGTCGTAATGGTGTTATATCTTTGAAGTTTCGAGTGACATTGAAATATTTGAAATGACAACCTATGATTCATCGTCAGAAAAATATAAAATATGTAGTGGGTGTATTAATTTTTTTATTATATTCTTTGAGAATCATCAGTTTTAATCCATTTATAAAAGATAACTGTAGATTTTGCTAAGATTTTCGATATCTGTTTTTTTGTTCATATTTTGATTGGATTTATTAATTTCAATCATTTCAAGGAATAATCTTTTAGATAAATTTTTTTCTGAAAGTAAAACTTGTGCTTCCTCGAATGATATTTTATGGCCTGTTTCAATAGCATGTTGAGCTAATGCACATGATTTCTTGTTGAGTCTTGTATCACTTCTGTGAGAGATAATACGACTATTAAAAGTTCTTGAACTTGAACCAATATAGTTCAAATCACAGTTGTTACATGGTATGCTGTAGGCAACATTTGATTTCTTCAAATCTGGTGTGGGATCTTTCAACCTCGTATTTAAATTTCCAATAGTCTTGATATTTTTTTGTGAAATTTTTATGTTACTTTCATTCTTGAATAATTTAATTATATTTGATGATAGAATTCCTATATTAGGAATTGAAAAATAAATTATCCTTTCATTGTTATTTTCTGAATTTTGATTATTTGTGTCATCATTATTAATTTGTCTATCAGAGTTGGTATTGAAAAGAATTCTGTTAAGTTTTTTGGGGTAAGAATTATCTAGTAAAATATTTCTGAGAATTTTAAAATTTTTGTTTTTCAATGAAGGATCAACCAACAATGGATTTTTTTTTTATTTAATAAATTTTTTATTAATATATTTAGTATTTTCAGAGTTTGTTGGTTTTATATACCAATCTGTGATTAAATTTTTTAAAAACGGAATACTTTTATTTTTTTCTAATTCAATTGTGAATTGTAAATTTTTATTGTAGTTATTTACTTTTCTTAAAATTTCATCGGATTTATCCATTGGTACTGCACAAATAATATCATCTACAATTCTTTTTTTAAATGGAATTTCAAACGTCAATTGTGGTAATATTTCTTCGAAAAGGTCATCCATTTCATACGAAGCAATGATTGGTGAGATGGTAGCTCCCATGGGTGTTCCAATAATTTGTTTGTAGAAATTTCCTTCGAACGAAAAGAAACTAGATTTGAATATGAATTGAATGATTTCTAAAAATGTTGTTTGTGAAATATCACAGTATTCTTCTATTTTACTCCATCTTTTAGTTATACTTATAGACAAATTAATAATGATGACACAAATAATCAAAATTCAGAAAATAATAATGAAAGGATAATTTATTTTCCAATTCCTAATATAGGAATTCTATCATCAAATATAAGTAAATTATTCAAGAATGAAAGTAACATAAAAATTTCACAAAAAAATATCAAGACTATTGGAAATTTAAATACGAGGTTGAAAGAACCCACACCAGATTTGAATAAATCAAATGTTGTCTACAGCATACCATGTAACAACTGTGATTTGAACTATATTGGTACAAGTTCAAGAACTTTAAATAATCGGATTATCTCTCACAGAAGTGATATAAGACTCAACAAGAAATCATGTGCATTAGCTCAACATGCTATTGAAACAGGCCATAAAATATCATTCGAGGAAGCACAAGTTTTACATTCAGAAAAAAAATTCTCTAAAAGATTATTTCTTGAAATGATTGAAATTGATAAATTCAATCAAAATATGAACAAAAAAACAGATATCGAAAATCTTTGCAAAATCTACAGTTATCTTTTACAAATGGATTAAAACTGATGATTCTCAACAACAACAACAACAACACACCCCCTACATATTTTATATTTTTCTGACGATTAATCATAGGTTATCATTTCAAATCTTTCAATGTCACTCGAAACGTCAAAGATATAACACCATTCCGACAAATATTTACATATTTTACGTTTTTTTTTTTAATGTTCATCAATCAACCCTCAGATTACTGTAAGTACTTCCTTAATTTTAAGTATTCTTTTCTCAATAATGTAATTTACATATTTTAGGACCCTGAAGAAGTTTCAAAATTGAAACGAAAGCTCGGTCCAACGTATTGAAGAGTTTTTCATAGTTCAACACTTGTGCTGACTGAAGATCCCCGTTATTCCCCACTGTTTACATATATATATATATATATATATATATATATATATATATATATATATATATATATATATATATATATATATATATATATATATATATATATATATATATATATATATATATATATATATATATATATATATATATATATATATATATATATATATATATATATATATATATATATCAATCAATTAAACCATATTATAGGCATATTCTTTCTAATATTTCAAAATATCAGTTGATGCCCCTTTCCACGAGACAGTACTTATACATATGGAAATATACCAAAATTTGGGTTGGACCGTAAAAATTTGTACGGCCTAGAGATATCTCTTGCCGCTACCATACTCATAGAAATACCCATTTGAAAATGATTTGTGATTCTGTAAGACTTCGTTAACATAACCAACAAGGCATATATTTTGACAGTGATGCATAAGTGTCATATGTCAATATGCATACAGATATTATAAGATAATTATTCCTACTGATACGACACCTATCAGAGATGAACTGAACTGTTAAAAAAAATTATTATCATATTACCGCCATATGAGTTTTGTTACTTTCACGATATGCTAATTTTAAAACCTTTCCAAAAACCAAATTTTAAAAAAAACAAGTTAAAAAACGGGTTAATTCATGTTTCCGGTCCTAAAATATGTGCGATAGCTCATTCGATTCGAAATGACGTCTAGAAAAATGTATCCCGAGCATTTATTAGCACATAAAAAATTGCAATTGTTATTAACAAAATAAGATGAAAAAAAAGATACTCAGTTTTTCGTTAATAACTCAAAAACTGTTGATATTTGAGAATTTTTCCAGAAAGATCCTCAAAGAAGAGGAAATTTCCAATAAAAAAGTCTGGACTCCCGGAATTCTATCTCCATTATTTATAATTTTTATTCAACGCCGAAAATAGGTCTCCGCGCGGCCGTTACGGCATGAGCGCAACACCACTGGAGACAGTATATCGCACAAAAGAATTTTTTTATAATATTTAATATAAATAAAAAAAAAAAAAAAATCATGGTGTCATCAGAACACTCGAAAGAATGAAGAACCGTTGTAAAAAAAATTATGTCGATTTTTGAAAAAGTGATACGATTGTTAATTAACTAATTTTCAGCCAATCTCGGTTTTCACAAAAGTCGACATAAAAGTTCAAATAATTGACCTATAAATGTTTTGCTCCTTGGAGCCCTTCCTATATACATACTCAACACGATCACGTAATGAAAGTTCATTTAAATTTCCTATTTTGTTATTATAATTTTTTTAAATGAACAAAATATTAAATATTAAAAAAATGTTGACAAATGTTATTATACAGCTGTTTTTGCATCTAACAATGGCATTAATTAACGTAGGAAAAAAATGTTTTACGTCATTTTTAAAGAAATTGTTTATAAACAGATAGACAAGTATAATATATAAAAAAAAGTTTTCCTACCATTTCATTGTCAAGACAAAATGACGATTTTAAAAAAAACCTTAAATAATTTTTTTTATTGTTAATAATAGTTTTTTTTAATATTTCGTTTGTTTAAATAATAAATTGAGAATTTTTTTTTCCTTCAACAATTAATTGGCATTTATCTATAGGTTAACAAAAAAAATATTTTTTTTATCAATAATTTCATTGTTTATTAAGTTGTCAATTGTCAATAAACTTTTTTGTGACCCTCGGTTCATTTTTTTCCTGGAAGTAAAACTAATCACAAAAACAGCCACATATGACCAAGAACTGAAAAAAATTGTCTTTAATTTTTTATAACATTCTTAAATATAAAATTAAAGACAATTTTTTTCAGTATTTTGTTATATATGGCTGTTTTTGTAATTTTTCATACTTCCGGGAGAAAAATAAACCAGGGGTCACAAATTGCTTATAACAAATTGTTAACTCAATAAACAATAAAATTATTGATAAAAAAAATCTGTTAACCCATAGAGAAATGCCAATTATGATTTTTGAAGAGAAAAAAATTTCTCAATTGATTATTTAACGAATGAAATATTAAAAAAAACTATTATAAACAATATAAAAAATTATTTTAGGTTTTTTTTCCAATCATCATATTGTCTTGTCAATAACATTGAGAATTTTTTTTTTCAAATATTATACCTGTCTATTTGTTTATAAACAAGTTCTCAACAAATGACGTACACATTTTTATCCTACGTCAGTTATTGCCATTGTTAGATGCAAAAAAGTTATATGATAACATTTGTCAACAAAAATTTGTTCAACAATTTTTTTAAATTTATTTTTCTGTTCATTTGAAAAAATTATAACAACAAAATATAGAACTTCAATAAACTTTTATCACGTGATCTTGTTAAGTATGTATATAATAAGGGCTCCAAGAAGCAAACAATTTATAGGTCAATTATTCAAACTTTTATGTCGACTTTTGTAAAAACAGAGATTGGATAAAAATTAGTTAATTAACAATCGTATAACTTTTTGAAAAAGTGACATAATTTTTTATTTCTAACGGGGCTTTATACTTCCAAGTGTTCTTAGACACCATGTTTTTTTTTTCAATCAATATTTAATACAACAAAAAAATATTTTGTGTGATATACTGTCTCCAGCGGTGTTGCGCTCATGCCGTAACGGCCGCGCGGGGGCCTATTTTGACGTTGAATAAAAATTATGAATAATGGAGATAAAATTCCAAGAGTCGGTCTCTTTCTATTGGAAATTTCCTTCCCGTTTAGGATCTTTTTTCAAAAATTCTTATATATTGATAGTTTCTGAGTTATTAACGAAAATCTGAATATTTTTTTTAAATCTTATTTTGTTAATAACAATTGCAATTTTCTATGTGATAATAAATGCACGAGACACGTTTTTCTAGACGTCATTTCGAATCGAATGAGCTATAGCACATATTTTTAGGACCGGGAACAAGAATTAACCCGTTTTTTAACTTGTTAATCAGACTATGATACCTTCTTTCTGTCGCCATTTGTAGAAAATGGTGGCGCCTCATAGGTCGATTTCCTTTCCTTAAAAGTAAATGTCTTCAAAGTTAATTTTATGGCGTTTTACATCAAACAAATCATTTTCAAAAGGGGCTTGTTAGCTAACCAGAACATTTGCGTTATCTAATTGGTTGATCCAATAATGGATTAATTGTTGGTTCTTGATAACTGGCAGATAAAGAACTGAGCTCCATTATTTTATTTGGAAAATAATATCATTGAAATCTTGGGAAAAATTTTATATGGTCTGTGTGCCCAGAAATTTTGAAATAAAAACGGATTTTTGGTCAATTCATGAGACGAAGTCATCTGTATATTTTCGAAAATATCTCGTTCCACTCGATTTCAGAACTTCTGAGAGAAAGGTACACAAAAACGCTTTTTGTGGACGAATATACTCGGATATAAGCAGTGAATTATAGTTTTCAAGACTTTTCTTCAATACATTCCTTGGAATGTGCTTAAAGTTAAATGAAGCTGGATCATTGATTGTTCATCCCTTCTTCAGTCCTACTGTAGTATTAAATTCTAGTTTCATCTGTTACCTTCCACGTGGAGATTTTCAATGCTGATTTTAAATCATGCTGTTCAACTGGTTCGTTAGGAAATAGATGGAATTTTATCAATCAATGGTTGAATACACGATTGACATAATTTCCTTTGTTTTAATTTTGTTACCTTGGTTTTTTTATTTCTTCATTTTACGTTTTCTGTGACACCTACGACGGTGAGCCAACTTCCCCAACCGAAAATCTTGGTGTTTCTGCTGGTGTTTTTAGTCAGAGGTGAGGATCAGTGAGGATCATTAACGAATTCAACGTCCATGAACTCGGTATGATGCCCGCAGTGCTGTGAATATGCTGCAGTTATCCGGGGCTTTTCAAAAGCCAGTCTTTCCTGGCAGGTGGTCCCGTATCCGAGTACTGGTGGTGCCCGACCTTGCTTGACTTCAGATAACGATAATATTATCGTCAACATGATCACCCAGCTGGTCTCCCGTTACTTAGGTTATAGATAAATAAAAAGGGTTTTTTAATCCCTTTATTTTAACGATATTCCTTTCAAGAATTGAACATAACCTGCCAGGCAGAAATGCTGATAGTGAAGGAAAAGTGTCTGGACTCTTATACACTACGGCTTTCTTTAGCCCCTCCTTCCCTCCTTATTAACTTTCCGACGTAGAACAATGGAACACAAACCAATTTGAATGATATCACCGATGCTACGTTTTGAAAAGACATAGGGATTGCTCGATATTTGGCGCGGAGGAGCACATCAAATGTTTAGGGTGCCCACTAATCATCTTGCTTGGCTTGCAAGAGGTTGAAACATTTCAATTATGTGATTGTGAGCACCCTGGTATAGTGAAATAAAAAAGTGAGGTGAAAACTATTATGGTTTATTAAACATTATAAAAGAGCAAAAAATAACATGATGGTGAATACCAGAATAGTGAAGTGAACAATGACCAAAAGAAGTAAATAAAAGAAACCAAGGAAAGGAGATGTGTCATCATGGACTGGCAGCATAAACAGGCACAATAAAAAGACCCGAGTCAAAAACAATAATTTCAATTTATATTAAAAATATCGTTGAGTCATGATTCATTGCGCTGCCTATTGCAGAATCAGTGTTCTTGCCATTCAGTACTCAGGAATTGAATTGGAATCCGACACTTGGTTAATGAATGGCGATGAACTTTGAATATGCAGGAAATACTGTATTCCAATAAATGTGATACTGAATGATGAATTACTAATAAATAAATGAACTATGGAATTTTCAACTCCGGGCTGAATTATGTTTAAATTTTTATCTTCAGGTCTGATGAATTATTTCTGAATATTGAAAAAGAAATGATTGCTATATTTATATCGGGTAATATATTTCATACCTGACACAATTGTGAAATAAAAGAGGCGAAATAAAAAAAAAAAGATGTTGTATTATCTTTTCAACGATGTTGACCTTGAAACTTTTAAGTCGATGTGCCCCCCCTCCCCACGCCATCCATCGAGCAATCACGATGTCTTCTATTTTAAACGGTAGTATCGGTGATATCATTCACAATAGTTTCGGTCCTGTTGTCCTATGTCAAACCGTTTGAAAGTTAACAGGGAGGGGGGACCATAAAATGCCCCACTGGATACTGTGATTCCGTAGAACAGCCAGAGTTGAAAGAAAAATTGAATTACTTTTCAAGTTGATGTGCCCCCAGCGCCCTCTGTATGTTCTCTCAGAAAGAAAAACCGGTTATAGCATTCAATATATTTCATGTCTCATTGTTTCACATCAAACCGTTCAAAAGTTATCCAGGTAAGGGTGCCATTTAGATCCGCACTTATACTTTCAAATGCATATTGTGAAAAAACGTTTGAACGAAATTTGAAAAATTAGGGTGATTGAAAATAGAATTGAATTTTCTGTTCAACGATGTGCCACTTGAACCCTCATGCTATTTGAAATTATTAAGTTTATGTGCCCCTTCGCGCCATCTATCGAGCAATCACAATGTCTTTAATTTATAAAATGATTTCATTCAGAACAATTTTCGTCCCATTGTTCTATGTCGAACCATTCAAAAGTTACCAGGGTGGGAGGACTATGCATACTAAACATAAGAAGCATCAAATTTTACAATAGGTTAAAAATTCCAAATGACTAATTTCATGATTTTTGCATAATTATGGAAGCAATCTGAGAGTTGAAATGGGAGAACAAATTACATGTAAGTTATGTCTGAGTTATGTCAACTCATGTCACCATCTATGCGTGAAAAAAATGCGAGACGGTCAGAATGATCCAGGTGGTTGTCGATCAAATATTCTGTATAAAATCGCATCCGTGCATGGAGTATGGACTTTATGCGTCTCACTGCAGTCCTAAAGCCAAAGAATGCAATCAACAAATAATCATATAGAAGGTGTTTCGTTACAATAGTACTTAATCGAAGATATCCTTCTGGAACATATTTTAATGAAGGTAGCATTGTTGAGATTATATAAAATGAATCCAAAGTTTGAATAAAACACTATATAATATATCTAAAAATGAATCATAGAATTGAGGGGTCATCTGGAATTTCAGAATGCACAATTCTGGACCTCTCAAACCTCTAGGTACTAATTCTGAATAGAAACAGACCATCAATCATAAATTCCGCAGTATTGGAGCAGCTAACACTTTCCTACTTCAACCCAGCTTTCCATACACTTTTTCCCACCTTTCCCGACTCCTTCATACTTTCGTGACGACAGAAAACCTAATAACTTTTGTTTCTAAAACTCGTCTGAAGTTTTTCATCATCAGCATCGCTATTATTTCATAAATGATAGTATATTATTGCTAAAAAATCTCAAAGTATCTACTAAGATTTCGATCAATATTTTTCGTCAAAATTCATGTTATTATTTATTCAATTCTGAGTTTTTCTCGAGAAGTTCGTGCGTGCATCATGAATAACGCTTTATCATTATTATTATTATTATACAGTGCGGCTTTCAACTTTTGAACGGTTCGACGTAGAACAATGAAAAAAAAGGCATTGAATGATATCACCGATACAACCTTTTGGAAATGAAGGAATTGTGATTGCCCGATGAAGGGCACATCAACTGAAAATTTCAAATAGCATGGAGGGTCAAGTGGCACATCGTTGAAAATATAATTCCATTCTCTTTTCAACAATCTTTTTTTTTCAATTTTATTAATAGGTTTTTTCACAATATACATTTGAAATGTCAAGTATAACGAAATTTAAAATGCATATTGTGAAAAAAAAGACAAAATAAAAAAAAATACATGGTTGGAAAGAGAATTGAATTAACTTTTCAACGAACTCCCCATGCTATTTGAAATTTTTAAATTGATGTGCCCCCCATGCCACGAGCAATCACAATTTCTTCCATTTCAAAAATTAGTATCGGTGAATATTATTCGAAATAGTCTTGGTCCTGTTGTTCTATGTTGTTGGAGCGTTCAGAAGTTAACAGTGCATGGTGAAGGGGGGAAGGCTATAAAAAGCTGCACTCGCAATTGTGATTCCATAGAACAACCATAGATGAAAAAAAAATCAATTACCCTTTAACGATGTGCAAATCGACCATTATGCCTATCGAAATTTTCAAGTTGATGTGCCCCAGCGCCTTCTGTCGAGTAAAAAGTGGGACCGGTGATACTATTCAATAAATCGTATATCTCAGTGATTCACCACATCAAAGCGTTCAAAAATATTCAGATCCGCACTTATATTTGATGTATTAAATGCATATTGTGAAAAAATGTTTGAATCAAATAAAAAAAATAGGATGGTTAAAAAGAGAATTGAATGATCTCTCTTCAACGATGTGTCACTTGACCCCCACATGCTATTTTAAATTTTCAAGTTGACGACGTGCCACCCCCGCCCCCCCCCCCGTCATCTATCGGAAAATCACAATATCTTTCGATTGAAAAAGCGGCGATATCATTCAATTTTTTTTTTCATTGTTCCACTTCGAACCGGTCAAAAGTTAACTGGGGGGACTATTGAAAGACGTACTGTATACATCTCCTCATCCGGATTTTCCGCTATTACGTAACTTTCTATTGGAGGCTTCGTCCGTTGGGTACCGCAGTCTTGCTCTGAGCAATACTGTTGCTAGAATAATCCTCATCCATATCTTGAACGTTCAATTAGCGATGTAACTATGTATGATAACGGCCATGTATCTATTCTGTGTGAACTCTGTTACCAACTCCATACTTCGAAAACAGCACTGTTGATTTGCCCGCAACAGTGATTCGTGGAGGACCCTCTTCAGTCGGTATTCGAAATTAAGTATTTCAGATACAAATATCTGCTCTGACTGTGATTCGGCCTATTGAATTGAGTTCTTGAATATGAGCTTTCTCATAACGGCGCTATCATCAAGCACTCCTCCTAATACGTGACGTATTCCGTAACCTGTAATAGGGGCTCCGTGTGACAAAAGATATGTTACTGTACCACTGTTCTTTCCATTCAATGAATTGGAATAATCCTTAAAAACAAAGTTCTTGAAATTTTACTGTATTTTTTATCGCTGAGCAGTTGAGAAACCAAATTCTTTTCGAAAGAGTTGTGCTGGCGAGGATTCAAAAATGCGATATGAGATTTGTTGAAGAATCACCAGAATGATTTCCTTACCGAAAATTCTAACTTTGTAGACCATTGACCAACGCTAGACTGGAGGAACTCTGGATACTTGGACACTGCTGTCAGTGATTCTAAACTTCCAGGTTATCAATTTCTGAAATGTCTTATTAAATCATTAAGACCTGTAACTTTTATATCGAATAAGTTCCAGTGTTCTTTTTCATTCAACATCCTCTCTCATTCATTTTGAATAAAAACTTTATTGAGCATTCAAACAGATATTAACTTTTTTCAGCTGTTGGATGAATTATCTGTGGCTTGGTCCCTAATATAACTAATAAAATAAAAGGAAGGACATCCATAGGATAAATCTTAGCATTCAATTCAACTTGTTCTGAATCAGACTAAGGTACGTGCGGTGAATATGTCCATGATGGTAATATGCTCACCCAGTCCGATTTTACAAATGTTTAGCTTATTCGCTGATAGAGGGCGGTCAATACTTCAATATTCAGTACTTACAGCACTATGAGCCAAATCTGTGTTGTAGGGAAGACATAAGTTTTCTGCGCTATCGATTATAAAAATAAAACGTGCTTTAATAGAGTGTAAATTTTGTGTATCTTTGTTTACAATAACTGTAAGTACAGCATTTTAAAATACGCCTTTTAACCATTGTTTCAGTATACTACCTTTAATAAAAATTTCAATAAATTACCGTTAACAACTTTCAAGGTGCATTTTCTGTTTCTGTCGCTAATACGCCCATTGTTAAGGGGAGTTAATATGCCCTATGGCAGAGATATTAGGGTTTTTTGTTTTGTTTTTTAAAGAGTTTCCTAGTTTAAGAATAATTTATATATTTTTGAAATAGGCTTTGTTATTATTTTGATAATTACTTTTTGTAGTCTCAGTACTAAGTGATTTCTACCTACCAGTGTGAAGTTTCATGTTCAATTTTTCAGTTAAATTAGAATTTTGGGTTTGTTTAGTTTGTTGTCATCATTCAGTTTGTTTTTCCAGATAGATATACTTGCCATATAAATATGTTGTTTTGCTCTTGATAAAATTAATCATTGGGCACATTAGGAACATGCCATGGGCATATTAACGACTGGTAATATGGCCAGAAAAACTAATTTAAAAAAAATTGTATAAAAAAATATCGAAGATTAAATCATCCATTACTGTCCAAACATCACTTCTTAGTTTTGAAGGTACGCTTTCTATAAAAAACCGAATTGAAAATTTTGCATTTTTAATTTTTATTGAGGATTTCGCTCAACATGGGCATATTCACCGCACCTACCTTATTACTTATTTGAATTATAATAAAACAACTGTGAAAACATAACTCGCTTTACCCAAGCCGTACTCATGAAATCTCTCAAAACCACTGTGGGCCTCCAATAATAATAGCCCAGTCACTTCAGATATATTCCTATCTACTATATACTTTTGACAATTATTTTTCCTAACCAGAAATAAATCCATTAAAAAAACAATATTTCATTACTTATGAGCGTGCAAGTTAAAACCAACCATTTGCATGGAAAATAATACTTTCACGCTACTCTCACTCTTATCATTGAGAATATTTTCTCATCTTATTATTCTCCTATGAAAATCTTCTGTAAACCATCATTTGCCATATGAAATTTCATTTGATGATGACAATTCAACTTTTTTACATATCTGCCGGTGATCAAAATATTTTTTGTGAAATATTGTATCCTACTTTGACTGTACTACAACACGGTTCTCTGTGACAGAAATACCTACACTCTTTTATTGCCCATACAAATAATTTGGGTGGTAGTCCCTTTCGAATATATTAGAAAAATAACATATGTTTCGCTGTGAACTATGTTCGACAAAAATGAAAAAAAAAATATCCCAAACATATTATTTTCTGACCACCGGTTCGGTTATAATTTCATGGTAAACTGTGAATCCCAACAAATCTTGGAAAAGTAAATAATTCATTCAAAATAGATATTACATTTTGTTACATTCGTCGGGTGACACAAACATATATATCCCACGTGGCATCGCCAGCAGCACCACCAATCAGACGTCTGCTCGCCACAACGTCCAGAAGTTATACTATTTTCCATCACGCCACGCCACATCCCCTCCCCTTCTCGTTATCATAGTTACGTTTCAACGAATTTATATCACAGTCAATATGAAATGCAATGAAAGCTAACAGCAACACTGTAATTCTGCATTGGAGAAATATGTGACAGACACAAAATAGAGACCTGATTTTATAGACTATACTCACATGCAAAAAAATGTAACAAGTTAATATTTGATAAAATTTGAGATCTCATAACTTTTTACATTTTCAGTTTAATTTTCATAAATTTCTTAAAAACTAGATTAAATGGCCAATTTCAACTTGCATATCCAGTTATCTGTAAAATTCGGTTTTATTAGTCATTTCACAGGGTAAATTGAGAGGTTGTTGTACAACACTGATTTTAAAATAATCTGTGGAATGAATTCGTAGACGAATTCTTTCAAAATACCAATTTTTGTTAAGAACCATTCCTTTCTCATATTTTGTTTTTTGGTTCATGTTGTCACCAACAGTTTACTTTAAGAAATATTATTTTCTAATAAGGTGTATTTTCTCGTTTTGCCCTGATGTCAATTCATGAAAAAGCAACAAAATATTGTTTAGTTTTGATAAGCAATTATTGCAACTCACACAAAAAGAAAAAAACAAAAAATATATTTATGCAAACTTTAATTCAACTGCCTGCATACGTCGGTTCATACTGTCAATAAGGTTACGAATAGCATCTTCAGGAATATTTTATCAATTCCTGCTGAAGAGCTGAACATGCTACATGAGATCAGACAAACATTATGAGTTCAAGAATTTTTAAATTCTAGAAAAAGATATCCTCGGATCGAATCCACGAACTCATGTATACCTTGTGATATTTTTTGCGATTTGGTTCAGTTCCTCCTCATTTCTAGCTATTTTCAATTTCATGGAACATTCTATAAACAACTTGAAGAATCAGCCATGGAGAATCCAGCTAGTCCATTGTTAGCTGATCTTATAATGAATGAATTGATTGTGAATGTAATGGAAGATCTTTCCTTTGATCACCCTTTCATTAAGCTCTATGTCGATGATACCTTACGGGCCTGCCCATCTGATCACCGAGCAGAGCTTGTGACATATTTCAATGGTTACCATAAAAAAATAACGTTCACTATGGAAATGGAAAAATACATTGGTGCTACGTAATACTGATGGTACGATTCCGACGCGTTGGTATCAAAAACCTATATCTTCTGGAAGGGTCCTTAACTTTATGTCAACCCATTCCTACTATCATAAGATTGTCACTATTGAAAGTATGTGTTATAGAGCCTATAAACTGTATAGCACAAAGTTCCACTATGAGATTGATAATATTATACAGATTTTGACTATGAATAAATATCTCATTGGTAAATCAAGTACTCAATTGATCAATAATAAACGTAATCAATCAATAATAAACGTAACCATAGTCGCGATATTGATGAAAATAAAAGAAATGTGAGATATTTCAAATTTTCGTATTTCCCAGGCCTTTCTGAAAAAATTCAACAAATTATAAGTAAGAGGGTTCCACAATGCAAATTGGCTTTTTATAATGTTGGTTGGTTAAATTGTTTCTGAAATCAAAGATCATGTACCTAAAAATATGTGGTCTAATATAATCTATAAAGTATCTTGCTTCAATTGTGACGATTGTTATATTGGACAAACAGGACAATACCTCAAAAAAAGTATGAATCAATACCAAAAAGTCGAATCAATAGTCGAAAGCATGGTTCAATTCCTCAAAACTTATAGATGCAAAAGGGCCAATACTATGTCGTGAAACCATTAGCGATAAGAACAATGAAAAAATTGAAGAAAGTTATAAATAAACTTAAGCCCACATCATTCTACTTCAGCTCAAGTACTCCGTTCATATGTGAATGTGTAGATCAACCATTTCCAATTGTAGAAGCTGTTTCTATAGGGACCCAATCAAAAACTCACTGTTTGGGTGACCGCAAGCCAATTATAATGCTTGTAGGCGTGTTTATACGTAGAGACTAATAAATCACCAGTTATATACGTGTTTCAGGGGGTCTGAGTAAATAAAAGCCAATAGCGTCTCTGGTCCGAGATCGAGATAGGTTTTAAAATATTCTATAGTTGTGTTGTGTTTTGATGGAAAATATAGCGCTTTTTTTCGATCATGGAAAAATGAAATTATTATGATCCGATTGCCTATTGATACATACTTCCTCGTTTGTGGCATATTTTTTTATTTTAACGTATTTTCAAAATATTGAAATATCCGAATAAAATTTGTTATCTCCGCCTCTGCTGCTCGAAGGATTCCGCCTCAAGACTGGGAAACTTATTTTTAATACTTCTGCAATTGTAAATGGTTTGACTATACTACCATTACGAAGGAGAAAACAGTGTTACTGTTCTTATTTATTGTTCATTTGCCCCATGTTGATTGTAAACTGTTTGTCCCTATATTGTGATGGATACGACAAAAATATGTACTTCCAAAGACTTGAAACTTCTACGATTTCAAAAAGGCATGTAATCAATTGTAATAAATTTTCTGTTTTCTGTTTTCTGTTTTCTGTTTTCCTCCAATAATCTGCATGTTACTTAACCAATCATGTGAGAAAGATCTGAAATAGAGATAGAAACGTCGGCGATTCAAAAAAAGCAAGAATTTTGTTTTCCTCCGTCCTAAACCATGATTAATAGTTGAGAAGGACACTAACTACAAGAATAGTTGAATTTTGTTGATTCGCAATATGCGGGTGAGCCATAAGAGAAATAATGTCGAATGTAGTCGTAAAACAGCATATTGTATAATGAAATGAGTATGGAGAACTGAATTATATCATCCCGTGTCAGTACAAAATGAACATGCAAGCATACAATATATTAATTATCTTTCAGTTTGAATCTAAATAAATCTTGACATTTTTAGGTTTTTAAGTCCTCAGCTGATTATGATATAATACAGTATTTTCACAAGCGTTAATTTCCTAAAGTTTGCAAGACATTCATCCCTTGATTGTTGAATAATAGTGATATTACGACAATATAAATTGAGAGTGGCACTCTATAGGAGTTATGTATTTTTTACTCAAATGTTTGAGTACTATGAATGGGAAATTATTAGGTTTACTGAAACAGCTCTCCAGTTTGAGATCCAATCTGGAATCGAACTTTTTCAGCTGTATAATCTACGTTTTGGAAAATATTTTTTCAAAAACAAAACAAGAACATATTCGACCTATGGTATTCTATTCACAAGCTGAATGTTAAATTTTAGATATAGACACCAGTGCTTGGGGAATTGATAAGGATTATTTATGATTCCTTTCATATACAAGATTATCTCGAATTTTTCACAATGAACCATCTCACCCAAAAATCAATTCATATCTCCCCACCAAAACTAAATCTTGTTGTCTCCAATTGCGTCTAATGGCAAAACAAAGTTACAATACTGGGAAGTATTTTTCTGGTAGTTAGAAATCTCTGCATTCTCTACGTGAAGTCGTAATTGAAAACGTTGAATTAATGAATGAACATATTCAGAATGACCTTTCTCCTACGTTATTGCATCCGCCGCTGTCTGTATGCAAGAGTCTCGCAAATCCGTTCATGATAAATTCATGATCTCAGTACCCACTGATCGAACTAGTTTCTCTTCCCCAGCCATCATCACCTTGCACGGCAATCATCCAATGAAATTGTTCAAGGAAATAAAAAGTATCAATATCATAAAAACGAATTTCAATTATCATCTAACCGTAAATAATAATCATTGTGAAATGTATGTTGGCTATGAACATATTAAAATGAGGTCATCTAGGTAAAATGATATTACCCACATTGCTCGACTTACCGCAAGATCAGTAGCGTCTTTTATCGAGTTCTCTGAATATAATAAAAAGAGACATTACGACATTTCATTCGAATTTCAATTTCAATCGATGATCTAAATTATTCCTATAATTTAATATTCTGATTGCTTGATACCGAAGTAATTATTTTATTTATTACAAATATTATTTTATTTCATTCCGTCTGTACACTAGCAAATTATTACATCAGAGACTACTCTCATTTCCATAATGAAAATTAATCCCAATCCAATCGCGTTCGAACGGGTTATTCTAAAAGTCAGTATCGAAGAAATCCCTTGAATATGGACTATACCATTGAATTGGTTTCAAATCAATATACACCTAAATACATAACATAAATATTCATATAATGAATTCAATCTCAATTATTTTTTTATTGCTTTTTTCAACGTCGGCCTATTTCTGCGACCAGGGCAAAACACCGACGCCGGTGAGCACACTCCCACCGACCGGAAATTTTAGCGAATCCTCTGTTGTTTCAGAGGTAGGGTTCTTTAACGAGCTCATTATCTATGAACTCGGGACCGCCATCTTAACGTCCCATCCTAAGGATGGCATATCTATCACCTTATCTCATGCTCATTGATAAGACGTCTGCAGCTGCGAATATGCTACTACGCTACAGTAGTTAGGGCATTTAACGCGCACCTTCCTTGTCAGGTGGTCACCCATTCAAGTACTAGCCGCGCCCGACATTGCTTGGTTCAGATATCGATAAGACTCTCGTCAACCTGACCAGGGGTGACAAGCTTGTTATTCCACAGAACATCTTATAAAATCAAAAACTCAGAACGGAAAAAGTGGCAAGCTGCAAGAAATCTAAACCATAAAGAGCATTTTCTCAGGCTTGGAGTTGAAATTAGCGAACAGATAAATGAGAATATAAATGAAAAGTGGAATCTCAAGCTTGAGAACCTTAACGTCAGGGACCATGCACTATGGGATATGGCGAAAGGTTTTCAAAAGAAAAGAGAACCAATTCCTGCCATGGTGGGTGGCCCCGGGCGTTCGGCGACAGAACCATTGGAGAAAGCTGAATTGTTCGGGGAATATTTCAGTAGTGTCCACGTTACAGATGTAGATAGTACCAACGAACACATAAGAATCACTTATGTTGCAAACAACATTAAGAAAACTCTTTCTACAATAATGACACCCTCAGAACTTCAAAAAGTACTAACTAGTTACGAAGAAGTTCTGGGGGTGATTAAAAAGTTGCCTGGGAACAAGGCTCCGGACCTCGATAAGTTGGACGCCGTCCTGCTCAAGAATCTCCCGAGGAAGTCACTAGTTCAGTTAATCTACATAATAAATGCGAGCATTGAATGGCAGTAGTATCCAGACTGTCTGAAGAAATTATTTCTTTGCCAAAACCATAGAAAAATAAGGATAACATAGATAGTTACAGGCCTATCTCGCTTCTCAGCGTGGTGGCCAAGGTAGTGGATAAGACTCTTCTGAGTGTGTTGTGGACTTTGAGAAAGAGCAAAATCATCCGCCTGAGCAATTGGGTTCAGGAGAGGTCATTCAACGACCTCGCAAGTAGCCCGGGTTGTTCACGGGGTGAAGAAGCCTTCCATAGGGACCACAATACAGTCATGGTCTGTTGGAAACCCAGAAAGCATTCGATACGGTCTAGACAGAAGGGCTAATGTCTAAACTTGCAGAGGCGGGCATGCCTTCATACCTAGTCAAAATCCTAGAATCGTACCTGACTGGGCGGACTTTTAGGGTTAATGTAAATGGAATGAGCACGCTAGAGCATACAGTTGGAGCAGGGGTTCTCTTTGTCGCCAATTCTGTATTCCCTGTATACATATGACTTTCCGACCTTCGCTCGAACGAGTACGGCTATGTTCGCGGATGACACCACGATCTACGCCCACTCGTTCCAGAGCGTTCTGGATCGGTTGGTCATGCCATATATGGGAAAGAATAAGATTGAGCTTAATTCGCAGAAAACCAAGGTCATCAATTTCACGAGAAAATTCACTAACGTGAAGATCCTCGGGAAGTTGAGGATTGAAAAGAGCAAAGTTACGGAGAGGCCTTCAGTGAGATACCTGGGAGTGCAGCTGGATAAGCGTAAGAGGTTGCATAAACCCATAGCGCTAGCATTACAGAGGGGAGCGGCCACGATAAACGAACGTATCCCCTCATTGCACGCAATTCTAGCCTATCGTTAGATAACAAATTGAGAATCTATAAACAAATTATCAGACCAGCAATAACATATGCTTGTCCAGTTTTCTGCAGCCTGTCTAAAACGCAGTTGTCGAGACTGGTGAGGCTGCAAAATAAAGCGCTTCGTATCGTTACGAATAGTAGCAGATACATCCAGCTGGAGGATATGCGCAAGACCAATAATTTTTAAAAAAGCAACCTGCTAACAGCAACAGGGGCTGTCCCTTCGCCACATCAGAAGGGCAAGGAGATAGTCAAATGTCCCCCAACAAAAGCCGCAATTCTTCTCTCCCCTTCCCATCCAACCACGAAGGAGAATACGGAAAATTGAACATGTTCATATTGTAAATGATTAGTGTAGTGTGGTGTAAGAATTATGTGTAAATAACCCAATAAAGTACTTTTGGACTTGGACTTGACCAGCCGCCTGGCTCAGAATCCATCGATCTCATTAATACAAATACCAATGAAAAATGGAATCGCAAACTTGAGAACTTCAACGTGCGGGACCATTCACTATGGGACTTGGCAGAAATATTTCAAAGGAAAAAAGAACCTATTCCAGCCATAGTGTCTGGGCCCTAGCATTCGGTTGAAAAAAGCCAAATTGTTCGGGGAATACTTTGGCAAAGTACTTTCAACGGACCCAGATATCAATGATGAACATATAAGAAAAACAGATATCGCCAGCAATATGAGAAACCTCTGCAATAGGGATACCATCTGAGCTTCAAAAAGTTTTTACGAACTATAGGAAGTTCTGAAGGTCATCAAAAAACTACCTGAACTACCTGGATAAGTTGGACGCCGTTCTTCTCAATAACCTTCCGAAGAAATCACTGGTCCAGTTGACATACATAATAAATGCAGTCATGAAGTGGCAACGCTATCCAGACTGCCTGAAGAAGGCAGAAATATTACCTTTGCACAAAACGGGGAAAAAATTAAAATGTCATATACATCTACAGGTACATCCCACACCCAGGTGTGGTGGCCAAGGAGCTGGACAAAATCATCCTGACTCGTGTTGTGGCATTCGAGGAAGAGCAAAAAATCATACCCCCTGAGCACTTCGGCTTAGGAACGGCCACTCAACGACCTCTCAAATAGCCCTAGTTATTCAAGGGGTGGAAGAAGTCTTCCTCGGAGAACACAACACAGTTATGGACCTGTTGAATACACAAAAAGCATTTGATACGGTCTGGACAAAAGGGTTGATTGCAAAAATGGCAGAGGCAAACATGCCTTTTAACCTTCTTGAAATACTAGAGTCATATTTGACCTTCGCTCGAACGAGTACGACTATGTTCGCGGATGACACCGCGATCTATGCCCACTCGTTTGAAAGCGAAGTGGCTGCTAGGCAGCTCCAGATTTTTCTGGATCGGTTGGTCATACCATATTTGGGGGATAATAAGATCAAGATAAATCCCAATGGGACGGAGGTCATCAACTTCACGAAGAACTACACGAAAGTGAGAATCTTCGGGAAGTTGGGGATTGAATATAGCCAGGTGACGGAGAAGCCTTCGGTGAGACACCTGAGGGTGGAGTTGTGCAGACGTGTGAACTAGCACAAGCACATCACGTTAGCGTGGCAGAGGGGAGTGGCTGCCACCATCCGCACATATCCCCTCATTGCACGCAACTCTAACTTGTCACAGGAGAATAAGCTCAGAATATACAAGCAAATCATAAGACCAGCAATTACATACGCCAGTCCAATATTTTGCAGTCTGTCCAAAACTCAACTATCGAGACTGGAGAGATTACAGAATATCGCTACAAATAGCAATAGATACATCAGACTGGATGATCTGCGCGAACTGGCAAACGTAGAGCAAATTACAGATTTTATCGACAAAATCTCGGATAAATTCTATAGACACCATCTTCTTAAAAGTTCGTTCACAGCAGACATCATGAACATCAGAGCCATCCAGCTCAGAAAGCTCGGGGTCATTTTCCAGAATCTGGAATTATATAACGAAATCGAATAATAAAAATAAACGATGAAACATATAAATAATAAAAACCTCACAAATGGAGAAAATAGCTGAAATGTAATATCTGTTTTTTAAGCTGGTTTGTCTTTTCATTTTCCAGTATCATCAGTATACTGAATGAGTGGAATAATAATGACAACTAAATCTAGAACTATCGGAGACTGGAAAAATTTTTCACTAGACGCGTAAACGAAAGTAGGAAGGCGTCTTAAACAATAACTTTCTAAATAAAACGAATCCAGTATGTCAGCCCTTCTGCTGTTACCAGATAGCTGCATTTTTGCCCTCTTGGGAGGGCAAGTCGGCGGCCTATCGTCCCCTAACCACTTCCACACCTCTTTCTTTCCAACCCCACCAGGAAGAGAATAAGAAAGAGCTGTCAATGTAAAAATGTTATAGTAGATAAGTTTCATAATGTACTGTGTAAATGTATACAATCAATATTATTGAATGAAATTGACCAGCCCCGGTGCCCATAATCACAAATTTCAGTCTTACTGCCACAGCCAATATTTCAAAGATATTCCTGTGAAAAAAAAACAGTTCAATAGAAATGCTGGAGATCATCAACAACTAGAACCTCATCAACGAAAAGTAATTCTTGATTATTCAACCAAAATTGAGTCTCACATAGCGGAACATACGGAGGGATGATTGTAAGAAGAAATTGATTTCACTATTCATATTTCTGGTTGTGTTATCAATAAAATTGACAAGCTGATGTTTTTTTATGGAAATGAATCCAATGTTATTCATATTATATCATCTTGTGGAAAAAATTATTTGTCATTTGGTATAACAATTTTGTGGCTTGAGAATAGACAAGCGGCTAGTTCACCTATAATTTGAACGCAGATTACAATCAGCTAAATGATTTTCCTACCAAAAAAAAGTCAAAATGGGAGATTATCTGCTCCAAACTTCGTTTGGTCCTACTGAAATTCTGAATTTTGATATCACATGAGGTTATTCAACCTACAAGTTTCTTGCTGATGGTTTTCTTGAAAAATAGTTCAGGCGATTGAGTTGTGCATTTGAATACAATGAAAGTTGGCAGATCTCAATAAAAATTTATCAACTATAACCCAGAGAGATGGTTATCATGTTTGAAAACACGAATATATTCAAAAATTAATTATTAAATTGTTTCGTGTGAAGTCGAGTCATGGCGTTGGATAAGGAAGGTTTGTAGACATTTTCAAAAATGTTTTTTCCAAAAATTTTGGAAAGAAATCTGGTTGGGATAAACAACTTCGACAGAAGACATACTGTGATAAAAATGTTTCCGTAAACTGGCGAATTGACTCTCTGTGATTACCATATTCCAAAGAGTATTTTTCCTATACTCAAATTTGATTTTGCCTAATTTTGCATACAAAATGGAGTAGTGGAAGGCCAAAATTCTCCTAAAATCTAACATATATTCCTTTAAAATATTTTTTCAATGATCATCATGTTCATTATTACGATCTTTTAATGAATAGACTATCGATCATAACGGTGCTGCTAATGAAAAACAAACATTACCAATCAATTTACCCATTATATTAATGAATAAAACATCATCACCAAGAGTAAATTGTTACTAAACGGCCTAAGCCCAATAATATTATTCTAATGATCAAATTCGATTTTTAATTTTCATATCGATTACATAGAATCTTTTAGATATTTGAATTACCCACGAAAATAATGGGGTATGAAGTGTTTGAAAACCTACCAAGACTACAATAAATTCATTATAAGTGTGCCCTGTTGCTCGTCTGGTTGGAACCTCCAATGACCCATTGTTTTCTCTTACAGTACTCATTGCGGTAATTTATTTTGTACAAGTCCTCTACTGGGTGTGTGTTGTACAGTTTTGGTCCACCAATTGGTTGCCCAAAAATTAACTGTCTTCTGCAATTCACTTTCTCTTTCAATGGCACGTGTCAAGTTATATAATAATAATTTAATAATTTCCAATTGTTTCCTGCCTTTAGTGTATTCTTCCCCATATCTCTCATGTTGTGTTCTGTTCTTTTAACTATTAATTGCTCGGTTTAGTATTAGAGGCACAATACTTAGAGGTTTTATTTACATAGATCTAATAATGATGAATTCATGTAGACATTTCTGACAGTGACATGACATAACATCTGAATAGGAACATACATGACAGCCCCTTCCAAAGAAATAAAATTGAATGAAATGCAATATCTTAAACTAAAATCATAAATTCAGGTTCACAGGTGGTTTTATCATGCGACCACTGCAAGTCACTATTTGGTGTTCATTATACTTGTTCATTGTGGAGTTTCCCAAATCATCTGTAGTTTCTTGAAATCCTTCGTCAGAACGATTTTGTTTAATTGATAGTCTTTGTTCGGAAGTTGTTGAGGCAATTCCATGTTTAGGACCAACATCGCTATCGAGTAATGGCATTCTCAGTCCTAATATCCTACATGGATGAACAGAACGTCAAACATAGAATAATAAAAACTTTTTTCATCATTATACTGACAGTCCGAAGTGATTTGACCAATCATTTCAATTTTATGTCCCGAATATGATGAAAGATTTGAGCTCGTTTCAGTAGGTTCATTCAAGCCTTTATCGAGCATTTGAAAGTCTTTGAAATTGAGAATGTTCACTTGACTCCCCTTTTCTATTTTGAGTTCGATTTGACATCCCACGACTTCAACACATTCGAACCATTCAACCGTATTGACCACTGTGTTTGTTATAGTGCAAACAATATTATCAGAGTTTGACTGTATATGTTCAATCGAAGGTTCATTATCACTGTTTTAATCGTCACGAAACTCATTGTCCCTAATTCCATGAACATTTCGATTGGAACAGAATTTTCGATAATATTCTTTTGTTTTGCAGCGTCCGCAAAATCTATAGTATGCTGGGCAGCTACCTTGTGGATGTTGACTCCCACAATGTATACATTTCCCAGTTTAACATGACTTTCGTCCTCTGGATGTTCCAGTACCTCCAATCTGCACTACTATTTTGCCACAATTTGTCTCTACCATCCATTGCATTGAACTTCGACACTGACAGTTGGTTTCTTGTATTAGGGTTTATAGCATCTACCGAAATGGTTTCGCTATTAATTTATTCTTGTTTAAAAACACTGCTTTTCATTGCTTGGCATATTTGAATAGTTTTCTCCAGCTGCAAGTTGGACAAATGCAACAATTTTTCTTGGATTTTGTGATCTCGAATTCCAAGTACAATCATATCCCTGATCAGAACATTTTTTCAGCGAATTAACAGATCGAGGCTTACTGTAGGAGTGATGTGATGAATTGGTCTACGGATTCTCCTGGATAGAAAAACTTAAAATGTTCAAACGAGAGATTTTTATTGGATTACAAAAGGTATCAAATTTGGCAAGAACTACATCCAATTTTTTACTATCACCATCAGTTGCAAATTCAGATGTGATAAATATTTGCATTACCTCGTCTCCTGAAATATTCAGTAGAATATCAATTTTTTTTTTCTCATCCTTTCCACTAGCCATCATGTACAATTGGAATTTTTGCTTCCAGAGTTTCCAGTTGTTGACTACGTTTCCCTTGAAGCTCCTTTCTTCTGGATATCTGCTAAGATCAGTCATTTTGAATAACTAGACCAGTTTTTGTGGAAGTTTCTGAATGAGACACTTCACAGTTTTCCTATTCTGCTGCACTGAGAGTACTAGTTCAATTGCGAGTTTTTTGTGCACCACCTCTCAACGCCATTTCAAACCACTGCCACCACGTTGTGTTCTGTTCGTCAAACTATTGATTGTGGGCTCAGTACTAGAGGCACAATACTTTCCGAAGAAAGGCTTTATTAACACAGATACATTTTCAGTGAGATCTAATAATGATGAATTAATGTAGACATTTCTGACAGTGACATGACATAACATCTGAATAGGAACATACATGACATGGGATAATATTACAGTATTGTTTGTGTTTCATCCAGTGTTCTACAGACGCCCGTGCTTTGGTACCCCAAGTACGTGTGTTGGACACGTTTGGTTTTTCTATCTTCTTCTAGCGAGTTCATCGACTTTTTCATTGCTTGCAAATATCTGATGTCCTGGCACCCAAATCAGCCTATGTGCAGTTCCATACCAGTTGGTACATTACTTTCTGCGTACTCAGAGCGTTCAGTGCCGCCCGTCTGTCCGAAAGAATATGGATCTGCTCCTCTACTATTGCTCCCCTATTATTTCCCTCCGCACATTGGAGAATTGCGTAGACCTCTGCCTGAAATACAGAGGTATGATTACCCAGTGAGTAGCTCAACTCAGTCCTTGGGTTTTCAGAAAACACTCCTGCTATCGCACCATCCTCCATCTTAGAGCCACCTGTGTACCAGATCTTGTCCTGTAGAATGGTGTTGAGTTCTGTGCTATTCCATAGAAATCTGTCTGGGAGAACCTTCTTATAACTGACCAAGGCATTCTTGTACTCGTATTACCTTCCAGTTTTTTTGCGCTGTTATTTGTTTCTTGTTTGCCTCCTCAATCTTGCCTCCGCATTCCGCCAGGGCATGTTTCTGGTGGAATTCCTTGTGATGAGGGGACAACTGTTGTTGAACGCAGAGTTGAGTGTTTATTGATTAGCTCCACTGTCAGTTCTAGCCCACTATTTGTACTCATCGGTCTTTGTAATCCTGGAAGGTGTGCCTTGTATGCTTTCCAGTCTGTTTTCCTTGGATTCCCATCTCCAAGAGTTTCTTTTTGCTTTGTTTTTGTTGAGTGCTTTCTTATGAATGGCCAAGACGTTCTTGTAGTCATTCCACCTTCCAGTTTGCTTGGCACTGATTTTTTTTTTCTCGTTTCCTGCTTAATCTTCAAGTCCGGCATTTCACCAGGCCACGTTTCTGGTGTCATTGAATGACTCCACTTGCGTCTCTAGGTCCCTGTTTGTACTTATCGGCCTTTGCAATCCTGAAAGGTTACTTGCTAGGTCTGCCTTGTATGCTCTCCATCTTGTTTGCCTTGGTTTCTGATTAGTTTTGTAGTGGTGTTGCTTTTCATTCTGAAATTGATGTATTTGTGGTCGGGGCAATTATCCTCTTCAGACACATGCCATTAGTCACAAAATTGTGGTTCATTGCCCCAATTCAGTATGTCTAGTTCATTTTCTACCGCGACTCCTCCCTTCCGTTGATTTTGCTACTTCCCCAGACGGTGTGATTAGCGTTGACATCGCAGCTGATTTCCATCTGCAGCTCCTCTATATCCGATGCGAGAATTACCTTCCTTGACTCATTCTCTTCCATGATCCTCATCCTCAGTTGATCTGCTGTACAATTGCTCGCCACTTTCCTCGTCTCAGACTTCTTATTTTTTCTATGTCGGATCCATGCTTCCTGAAAAAGAGCCACTTTGGAGTCCCTCATAGCCTCTGCATGTATTGACGTTGCCGCCTTGCAGTGCTGGATCACCCGAACCCCGCCCCCCTTCCATGTTCGATTTTGTTCGTTCAGTTCCCTGAAGAGTTCTCTTCCGATCCTGTACGCTCGGAACTGCATCCTCTCCAGTGCCGACCGAGGAGGCCAGGAGGTATCCGCCTTCCCTTCCGGTGTTCAAGCTAAATGGTCCATACCGTGGGGGAAGGAGTTGGTCCAGCCCTGTGGTGCCTTCTGCACAGAACTAAGGCTGTTTATCCTGAAAATTCGCCCAGGTTTTTGGAGACCCCATTAACGGCACCGCATATTTTGAGACCGGTGCCATCCATACCTCAGCGCGGCGCTCAAAGCTTGGATTTTGGTCTGTTTGCCAGAGCCATGTTGGTCGAATCGCGACCGCCCACGCTCCAACCACTTTCGTTCTTCGAGCGGCCGCGGCCCATTCTCCCCATTCAACGTAAAGGTGAGGTTGGACTTCAAGGGGCAGATGCATACCATGGATGGAATCCTGGTTGGAAAACTATAGGCATATGGATATTTCTTCCAAGAGAACCGATTCAAAATTATAATCCAAACCTAAGTGGTTTTTGGTTTCCTCGCCAATTACCAATTCGCATCGAATAATGATTTTCTACCAGTCTTGATGGATAGAAAGTGAAAAAATATGTGAATAGAACGAATCATTGTACAGTGTTTCGCGTAATTCTGACCATTAGTAGTTATTTGGCCATGAAGGCTTTTTGTTACGGAAGATTTCACTTTTTCATATATTATAAATAAAGTAAGTGGTAAAAAGCCAAAAATTTCCCAAAACTTTTTTTGTACAATAATTTCATTATGAACTTTATTATTAAATGTATACATTGAACTAACATTTTGGGCATGAAAGCTCAAGAAATTCATCTAAAAAGGTACATTTTTGGATGAATTTCTTGATGTTTCATTTCCGATATGTGTAATTACTCTCCTCTAGTCTCGAACAAGATGAGACAAGGACTCTTCTCTCTGAGATATATGACACTAACAGAAGTTAAACATTCAAGAGTTTGTATCCGAGTCAAACATGTCCTTTTCCCAGACTCCAACCGTATGTAATATGGAAAATTCTGAAAAATCAAACGATTTTTTTCAATATAGCGAGTTTATTAAAAAAAAATTAACAATCATGAATTATATATTTTTCGTCGACCTGTATACAAAATTAAAATACCTGTCGATTTTACATTGAAAAAAATCGTAAGAAAGATCAAAGGAGATCAACAGGAAATGGAAACAAATGGAGGAAAATGTTTTGGAAATTGTTCGACCCCCTTGACCTGCCCAAGCGCGATTTATAACTCCATGAACATTCCCCAGTTACCGTTAAAATTACATTATATAATTCAATTTATTGCTTTAGTAACAGGACTGTTTCGTTACTCACCCCTCAGAGAGCTTAAATGAGGCTTTCATAATGATTCCAAACACTTTTGAACGTAGAACAATGGGACAAAAACAGTTTTGAATAATATCATCGAAATGAAATGAAATCAAAGACATTGTGATTGCTCGGTAGATGACGCAGGGGCACATCAATTTAAAAATTCAATTCTCTCTTCAACCATTTTATTTTTTTCGAATTTAGTTTTTACATTTTTCCACAATATGCATTTGAAATATCAAGAATGGAGTTCGAGCGTGGGGGAGGAGTGTAACGTGCAGCGCCGCAGTGGCGGAATCGGGCGAACTCGTGTGTATAGTGTCACTTATCTGCATTTACCGCTTTGATAAAACGGGTGTTGACAAAATTCGATAGTTTAAATTTTTCGGTCGCAAACATCAAAACGATGTTTGTGTTCGGCGGGTAAAAGCTTCGAATCAAAGACAGACCCAGTCTCGAAAGTGCGCGTATAATAAATGAACGACAATGAAAGATTCGGCCGTAAATAACTTTAAATCAAATGTTTGGATGTTCCTCGGTGAGCGCTTATGTATGAAAACGTGTTTACAGTCGCCACGAGCATTGGCTCTGCAACTGCAGGAATTCCTCCGTTCCAATCAATCTACGAGAGAAAAAAAAAGGTCAATTGTTAATTTTTTCAAGTTTTTTAATAAATATTTCTGAATATTTTTTTCGTACTAATAATCATAGTAATCTAAAAAAGCATAAATTAACCAAATGAAAAAACTATATGCATGTAATACACATTAAAAATTATTTGTTTGGTAAGAATCTGTGAAAATGTATGAATATAGAAAAATATTGTGAAAATGTATGAATATAGAAAAAAAAACAATATTTTCAATAGATAATTTTTATTTCTTTCATATTTACTCATATTTCTTCAATATTTTTTTATTCGTGTAATGTACTGCAACATTAGACATATAAGTTTCTATTAAATGTTATCAAATGTTTGTGAAACTATTTATTCACTTTAATCACTTTCGCATGTACGCTGGAATAATCTTTTGTTTTACTTCTCGCACCTGAAACACAAATGCACTAATGCTGTTCCTTTTTTTTTGCAGACTGATTCTAGAAAAGACAATGTAGCTTGTGATGGGTAAAAACCCAGTTGCAAGCACTTGCTCCATCACGAATATAAGACACCTTTCACACTTCAATGCACCTTTATGCGGACTCATCTCAATCTGCTTTTTATTCATGACTAAGTAATTTCCGAAACCGGGGCTCGATTTAATTCGGAGTTTATAATCGTTGAATCACGAAGCAACCGCAGTTTTCACGTTTGTAACAAAAAAAATCATACCGTCGAACTTCAGAAAGACTTGTCGCGCAAAGTTTTCAGTTCGAAAACAAAAGCGAAAAATTTACAACTCACGGAATAACCTATGTCGCACATCCAAAGCAATTTTTTTATTATTTATCGCACTTGAATGAAAGCTTTTCTTTAAAAATGTTTTTTTATTAATTATTTTATTTTGTGCTTTTTAGTAAGTACGCCTGAATCTATGCATTTTCGTTAATGCATCGTCATTATGAGGCCTTTTTCCTGTAATTTCTGAGCTACCGAGTTCTTCAATGAGGAGACCATCTAAACATCAACTCGTCCGCCATCCTGGAGCTGCCATTTTCAATTCATGAATTCTGACAAAAAATCAATAATCTTCGACTGCAAAAACCACGTCCGCCATTTCGAATTTATGAATTTGGACAAAAAAATCATTATCTCCGACCCCGAAAACCTCCACATACCAGTTTTGAATAGAATCGGATCATAATCTCAGAAGATCGTCCGCCATCTTGGAGCCGTCATTTTGATTTCATGAATTTTGACAAAAAATTAATCATTTTCGACATACCAATTTTGAATCGAATCGGACAATAATTACAAAACTCGCTCGCCATCTTGAATTCTAGAAATTCATAAACTTCGACCCCGAAAACCCCCACATCTCAATTTTAATTAGAATCGGACCATACTCACAGAGATGGTCGGTCATCTTGGAGCCGTCATTTTTATTTTGTAAATTTTGAAAGAAATTCATAATCTTCAACCCCTAAAATCCCCACATACCAATTTTGAGTTGAATCGGACTATAAACACAAATCTCGTTCGCCATCTTAGAACCAACATTTTGTTTTTTTCTCTAACAGAAATAAAATAATGCATTGTCCCTAACTAAATGAAAGCTCGTTAATTAATGCATGAAACAAATTAACTGACATTTTCTGAAATAAAGTTAAATTTTTTATAACGGGTATAACCCCTTCTTGCCCTCATAACACCTCTCATACGATAAGGCATAGATCTAATCAGGTTTGATATTGTTTCTTGTGGGATGCTAAGCCACTCTCCTTTTACTGCAACCATAACCTCTGCGATCGAGGTTGAGGCTCCACCCTGTTTCAAAAATAAAACCACCTTGACTAGGTATACGGTAGTTCTTCCAGGGTATTCTCAATGTCCTGATTCAACTATACACTCAAATATATTTAAAAGTATTGTTAGATTTCATATCTTTCACTCTGAAGGTACAGTTATAGCCAATAATTGATTAAGACGACATTCCACTATCATTGTGTTATGATAGTCAAGAGAAAACTCATATGTTCTAAATCTCCTGCATTTATAAAAACATATGATGAGGAAGCGGAAATTTTCCTCTTCAACTCCTTGTATTTTGAAAACTAGCGTCCCATTTTTAAGTGCTAATAGACACTTTCGCTGGGAAAGTTAGAATCCACAACAATAATATTCAGGAAATTTAAACGAAAACCAAATAAGAAGGTTCAATGTCCTTAAGTGGTTTTCCTAAGTTACCACTTATTTTCAAATTTTAATTGATAATCCAAACGCAAATTGTACACTGTTATCATTTGTTTGAACCTATAAGTTCAAGTAAAGAATGCTTTTTAATGATTCAATTCTCGAACTCCGATGTACTCTTAAGGATGTCTTAATCTCTTCGTTTTTATCATGGAAAGTACCTCTCTCCCGCGACACCACTGATTAAATCTGCAATAACGATGTCCTGATGAAACTGTATCTGGAGCGTTGGGCGTGATAGTCAGTTGTCCTTGGTGACGCAAGTGGTACTCTGGCTACCGCAGTGAAAGTGACTACACCCACCCCACCCGCGTGCGTAATTCTAATTATGAGAACACTATTCATCATTGCGTGGCTGGAAACCGCTACCCGACAGTCCCGCTACTGAATACTTTTTTATGGATAGTTTCGATATTTGGATTGTCTAGAGTCTAGATTGCGTTGGCAATCAATTGTGAATGCTCTTGAATGGTTATTCTTCGATGAACTCATTATTCTCGCCTGCGTCATGTATACCAGGTTGCTCATCTACGGAAAACAATGGTATTGCTATAATGAGTGAACTGACTATAAGGATTTTGTAAATGTTAACCACCTATTCTAAATCAATCATCAGGAGCATATGCATTTTTTCTCAAAAGCATTTCTTCCAATATGTATTCGATAACGTGATATATTTGGCGGATACAGGGCTATAGACTCGTGTTTTTTGGTGGAAACTTCTCCAAGAAATTCTTGTTTAAAGAAATCATGAACTTTTTATCGGGCCTTTCCTCGGAGGTATCCTAGGTCCACCAGTGACAAGTACTCGCAAAGATGCAACCCATATGAAACCAAATATAAGCAATAAGACACCAGAACTTCGCTGAAGGTTGCCTATCATATGCAGTGATTTAGCTGGGATCAGAGCCGGATTTAGGCAGGGGCTATGGGACTAGTAGCCCCCGGCCGGTGAACTTTGAGAGGTGGCAAAGGGCAAAGAAGAAACGAGCAACAATTTTCAAGCAAACGCGCAAATATGGCGACCGCGGCGGCCGTGGCATCAAACGGACACTGTTTTGAAGAAGAAGAAAAAAAGCACAACATATCACACAACACAATAACTAGAAACAAAACCAGAAACCAGTGTTCAATATTCAATGGGTAGTCGTAGGCGAATATTGAAATTTGAATTTAGAAATTAGTTAACAAGAAGGTGGTGCACATAAAAACATCTTCTTCAGCCGTTAATGCACCGACAGCTGCATTGTCTAACCAGAATACGTATAATAATTGTGTATTTCACTGCAGTTCCTGCAACTTTTGATCTAGTTCAACATTGAATAAATAGTTTAATTATATTTTTACGTATACTTTCATAATATATAAATGAAAAATATTAAAACAAAGTATTTCTGCGCTCTTCTTTTTTCCAGTTACGGGATGGTTATTGATGACAAGCTGAGAATTTATAAATTAGTAACGTCAGTTTGACAAGTTGGCAGTTAATTCGGGAAATATTAGTTACACTCGTGCATTGAAATAACCGGATAATTTCGCATTCCAGTGTGTTGTCTTTGAAAAACTGAAAAACATATTTTGGAGAAAGAGCCCTCCACCTTCGGTGTCGGAAAATGAACTCATGCAGTTTTTCGACAACACGCTGTCATGCAAAATTTTCGGTAATTTTGATGCACTTGTGCAATTACTTACGATAATTGTATTTGAATACTGGAATGCTTTCACACTTGCCGATATGTCGGTAGCGTGTCGTTTCGGCAACCGACATGTCGGTGAGTACTAGTCACCCCACTCGTGACTGACTGACCGGGTACTGACTTGAATATGCATGCGTTGAGTCAAGGCGCATGCAAATACGTGTGTATCTATTTGGTACATTTGTTCAAAGATATTACCCCGCACGCATGTGTATTGTTTCAGTCCTTTCCGGATATTCGTGTGTTCAAGTAATAGCAGAAGTTATTATTGCAGACTAAAAACTGAGAACATACGAACGATATATTTTCTTTGAGCGGGAGCAAAAACCGACAGCCAACGGCTCAGGTCATGTGCATTCGCGGTGACTTTCGAGAAGATAAACATGCGCTGAGTCGTTGCGAATGACACGTCGAGATTTAAATGTGCATATTCATGCGCCTCGACTCAACGCATGCACATTCAAGTCAGTACGCGGCTTCAAAGATTTTTGAAGTTTGGTTTAAACGAAAATTATGGCGAATTTTGAATACGACATATCTAATTTGTAATCAAATATAATTTCGCTCCTGTGAAAATAATCCAAAAAAACAAAAAATTGTTTGGATCATCACTTTTCGTACGAGTATGTGGGACAATTTGGAGTTTAAATCCGCGTTCACCGAAGTGAACATCAATAATTATGGGAAATCTGACGTCTTTAAATCGCGTATTTGGACTGCAGATTCTACATCACAAGTGAATGGGGGATCATAGGGACATTGGGAATTGAGTTGAATGGTCTAGTAGAATCCCACACATTAGCATCAGGCCTGGTTTGTAATGCTACTGGAGATATGCGCATCGACCTTAGTTCATCAACGAGTTCTGGCGAATTCAATATCGCTTCAATATGCGACAATAGCCCAAAGGAGCGAACCGATAACCAGACCTCCAATAGCTGCAGCTGACGACAAAAGGAGTGATAATTGAAAAGGTTCGAGCTTGGTCTGATTGCAGAATCAAGTGTATATACCCCCATTCCAGGGTTGCGACTTCGACGTCCCAGTGTATACCCGGAATTCTACGGACGTAAAGGTTTGCCAACCCCTCAAACCTTCCCCCTGGACTTTGCGTTGCACACTCAGTCGTAACGACCCCCACCCATAACCAAAACCATAGCAAACCAAGTATTGTATTCCGTACCTAAATATATCTCCAATACTACAAACCATTAACAAATATACTCCAATCTTAACCCTGGCAGACGTGATCGTATCAGAAGGTCAAGTCATACCAGTTACGAAAAATACGATAGAAATAGAAATAGCATATGAAAATGAATTGAAAAGAAGTTTTTCAACCGATTCTAAATATATCTATGAAGATATATTTGCCAGAACAGGAAAGCCATTGGAAGCTACGAAACTAGTTGAGCATCGCATCGACATCGGAGACAGCGCACCAATCTACAAGCCGCCATATCGAGTACATTTACGGCAGCAGCCAGTGGTACGACAAGATATAGACGAAATGCTGCAGGAGGGCATTATACGCCTTTCTGCACCTTCTTTCAGTGCTCCAGTGGTTCTAATAGAAAAGAAGATGAAAGAAGGAGAGAAGAAAAAAGATAGGTTTCGTATCGATTTCCGAGGGCTCAAGACAAGACTTTTTTCCTATACCGAACACTCACGAAACTCTAGACTTCCTCAGGTGAAGCAGAGGTATTCTCTGCCGTGGATTTGAGCAAAGGAATCTGGCAGATAGAAGTGGCACCCAAGGATAGGGATAAGACCGTATTTTTCCTACCGTGGATGCATTATGAATGCAATAGGATGCCATTTGGTTTGCTCAACTCATCAGCTACGTGAATTCGTTTTATGTATGCCGTTCTAGCTAGTCTCACAGGATCCCACTGTTTCGTGTACTTGGATGATACTATTCAATTTCCGAAGAGGAACGTTCACGAACCCGTAGCCAAGCTAAGGGACATTTGCGAAAGAATACGAGGAGTAGGACTCGCCTTGAACCCCCCAGAAAAATGCGAGTCTATGAAAACGGAAACTGCCTGCTTGGGACACATAATTTCCGAAAATTGAATTTGGCCGGACCCGGGAAAAATTTGCATAGTAGAAAATTACCCAGTACCACAGAATGTGACGGATATTCGAGCCTTCCTGGGATAAGTAGGGTACTATAGCCGTTTCATTCCAGATTTTTGCACAGACTGCTCTTCCGCTAACTATGCTAACTAGGAAGAATCAAGATTTCATCTGGTCAACTGCTGCCCAAGAAGCTTTCGAAAAACTCACAGTCACCCTCATCCAAGATCCAATCCTGAAGTATCTCGATTTCAGCAAGAAGTTCATCTTCGCCACGGACGCTCGAGATAATGAAGACTATCATGATTTGCTGGACAGGATTGACTGGAGGTAAGTATACCATATGTAATCTTACACGGTTCCTGATATACGCTGCGATAATTACCTACCCTTCTTTCGAAGCAAACAGAGTCATTAGTGGCATATAATGAATTCTGAAAATTCCAAGTCTGAAGATTTCTTTGCAGAAGAGTTGGGGAGTTTGTGTGTGTCGCCAGGTATCTTCGAATGAACTCACAAGGCCAACTGAGTTATTTGTATGTATAACGTGAATTGTTAATAGGGAGCCCAAGCACAGAACGTTAAAAGGGGGCCTGATATAATGTACCCATAACTGCCTTTGCTTATTTCGTTTTTTGCACCTCATATGTGACAAATATACTAAATTAAATTTGTTAACCCCCGCCATGGCCGAACAACAACTATAATAATAATGACAGCACACTGCAACTTCATGTGTTGTGTCCTTGCATATGTGTAAATGATCATGCCGATATCGTGTCGGTGCTGTGCTGATATCGTGCTGATGTGTCGGCCAGTGTGAAAACGCCCTATCGCTGACGTACACGTGGAGCAGATTGGCATCGTTACTTTCCACCGGCAGACCACAGAGCAACAAAAAACTTCGACTTTTTTGCTCTTCAGTCTATTAGTTTTTACTGTTGTATTGGGTATTGTTAAATTGCACTGTATTCACTTTTCACACTGAAATATGTTGAACTGATGACGAATGCACTACTGAATTTGATTTAAATGAAAGTTTGAGTTCAGTGGTGTGCGCGATGTATTCTGAGTGAATTTTTTATTTGTAATTATTGAAGTGTTGTGAAGTGTAAATGAGCGGAGAATAATGAGAACAGTTTTTTTAATAGCCACGGATCCCAGAATCGTAACAATATGGATCTATCAAAAATTGATTCCGTGTTGTAATGACTGATGTCCATACCATTTTCGGATGAAGCCATCGTTTCACATTGGTTACATCAGGATACCTGCATTTTGGAGGGATAGTTTTTGGAACTATTTTTAATTCAATGTCCGATCGAATACAATTTGTATATCGACATTTGCGAGCTCACATTTATTTTTTAAATTGAGTAATCAGAATGACAGGTTTAGAAGGCAACTAAATATCAATATATCAGGTGAGCTACATATCGTCTGTCGATCACTTTCAGAAAAAAATGTTTATTACATAATCTAGCACCCTACATCCAAAAGCAACCCCTCCCAATATGTTCACGGGAATAGGTATTATGTCATACGTCATAGACTATGTAATACAATGCTAAAACCTCAAATGAGATTTTTTTATATTTGACCGGAGTGATATTGAGATATTCTACTTCAAATTTCGATAATATAATTCACAATTCTTGTTAGATCCCCCGAATCCATATACGATTTCAAATGACCACAAAGAAAAAGTTATGTTGTGCCAAATCTAGTGATCGAACTGGGGATTCCAAAAGATGCATTTTTCTGGAAAATAACCATTATCTCGGTAGAATTGAATTTGTATATGATTTAGATCCGTATCAACATAACATCTAAATGGCTCGATCAGAATTTTCAGCTTATCTGAATGAACAACATCTTTTTTCTGGCAACTGATCCCCGCATCGCAAGGATCTCTTTTAGTTTTGAGAAGTAACATGTGGGTGGAAATTTTTTGAAGATATCCAATTTGAAATAATTTTATAATTCCCGGTCACTCTGAGTATTGCAGCTTTCATACTTTTATAATTTAATTAGGTACCTAAAACGGTTTTCGTTGTAAATCAGTAAAAGAAAAACTATGCAGGAATCTTTTTCGTGTTGAATGGTTAGAAATATGAACCACCAAGAAATCTGAGTGCTTTAGCAAATCTGAAACCACGTATTCCAACAATTTTGTCAGGATGATTTGGAAATACGGAGAAAGTTAATTAAATTTTTATTTTCATTCGAATCTTCAATGAGCGTCACGTAAACGTAACGGACTTAGGGAATGAAAGAAATATGTTCCAGTATATCTTTTCTTGGTTCAGGTGGATCTTTTATCCATTGCAGAAATTTCGTAAGGCAGAAACAACTACAAAAAAAAAAAGAAATAGCATAGCTTCTGTAATAAACGCAATCAAATTAAATAGGGATACAACAACAAATGATATTTGTACCAACAAACAAGGCAACTAAGTAGCATAATAGAAATCTCGAGAACTTCTACAAAGTAGGTGCTAAAACCTCTTGTCTTTTCCGCCAGTAGAGTTTTGATGAAAATATGCACGGATTGGAATAACCTTTGCGCCGCGCATCCCGCTGCCATGATTTTGCTCGTTTGGCGCCGACTCAAAATTGGTTACTTACATAATAGTCTAAGAGCCGGTGGAAGGTCGACCTTCACCAATCTGATAACTCGATGAGACATATTTTTTATTAAATATAATTCATAAACAAATATGCCTATGATAACTTGCCTATCGAAAAGTGTTCATTGTATTTTTTATTGAATTAATTTTAATCAATTTTCTTTCATCACCTTCACTTTTTGATAACCGAATGAGTTTCACCTCAACTGATAGTTTTAACACACAGAATATGCCTAGGTAAGTCAATATAGGTAACTACACCGATCTGTTAACCAATCGAAATTGATATCATAGGAAATATAATTTGATTACAAAACCAATCATATAGGCTTGCCTGCAAAAAATCGTACATAAAATATTATTGCCAAGCTATAAAGTCTTAGAATTTTAGCTATTTGATAGGTGCGAGAGGGAAAGTAGAGCGTCCGAGGTCCGTGTGATAGAACAGGACACGACATAGCAGCTGCACGCTACCTGACCGTTCAATGTATCCGAGTGCGCATGCTCGTGTACATGTGAGTGACAGTGACAGCATTTATTCACACTCGACACTTATTTTGAACTCTAATTTATTATAACTCTAATTTCGATCACAATTTTTGTATTATTTCACACTATATATACTTACAGCTATGAAATAAACAAAAATAAATAATTTAATATAATAATAAAAAATAAAATTCAACAATTTTTTTTTTCATTTCAAAGATAAATTATAAAATTTAAAAATGATAAAAAAATCTATATTTTCATTAAAAATTAAATGAAGAATATTTTATTTATTATTTAAAATCAAATAAATGCCGTAAAGCGGAAAAGAATAAGTGTTACTCTTAAAATTTTAGTATAATAAATAAAAAAAATCATCAATATAGAAAAATAAAATTTAATACATTTATGTTGTTGAAAGCGTTTATTACAAAGCATATAAAAGAGTTCAAAATTACTGTCGGGTGTAAATAAATGCTGTCACTGTCACTCACATGTACACGAGCATGCGCACTCGGATACATTCAACGGTCAGGTAGCGTGCAGCTGCTATGTTGTGTCCTGTTCTATCACACGGACCTCGGACGCTCTACTTTCTCTCTCGCACCTATCAAATAGCTAAAATTCTAAAACTTTATAGCTTGGCAATATTTTATGTACGATTTTTTGCAGGCAAGCCTATACGATAGGTTTTGTTATTAAATTATCTTTCCTATGATATCAATTTCGATTGGTAAACAGATCGGTGTAGTTACCTAATTGACTTACCTGTTCACATCGGCTTGCCAGGTAGCCATGCGCAGAAATAAGTAGGCAAGCCTACCTAGGCATATTCTGTGTGTTAAAATCTATCAGTTGAGGTGAAACTCATTCGGTTATCAAAAGAGTGAAGGTGATGAAAGAAAATTGATTGAAATTAATTCAATTAAAAATAGCTATGAACAATTTTCGATAGGCAAGTTTCATGGGCATATTTGTTTATAAATTATATTTGATAAAAAATATGTCTCATCGAGTTATCAGATCGGTGAAGGTCGACCTCCCACGGTCTCCTCTACTATAAGTTTAGAAGCTTAGTTATCAAGACTGAGAAGGTTATTTCATTTTTTGCTTTTCAGTTTCGTTTTTCGTCGGTTTAATTTTTTGTTAAAATGTTTTCATTTTATCTAATGTGATGAAGTTTGCTCAATGGAATAATTATTTTTTCATAACGAAGTATTACTCACCATTCGATAATGATAAATATATTACTGATCTATTTTAAATGTCTGAAAATTGGTATTCCGATACTGCAAGAATATTTTGTGAAAAAAAATAAGTACCAGATACCTGAGAAGAATACTAGAGCATGAAGAATATTAATATTATTGGGAATGTGATTTTCTATACCCTGGACGAGAAGGCGTTAAAAACTGGGGTGATAAATAAAAATGAGAATTTTGCAGTGTCAGCATTCATTCAGAAAAAAATTAGTTCAATATAGATTTCCGCTATATGTTTGACATCTTTGATTGTAAATAAAATAGACTAACATTTGGATCACGGTGTGTAATAAAGTTTCCGAGACCTATAAACGATCTCTTTTATAAAAACACATTGGTTATCCATTAATTTTCGAAATATGAAATTGGTTGCAAAAAACTTTTCAAACTAGTAAATTTCTTATACAGCGAGAATATTTGGGTAGAAACGATCTACGGTAGGTATAGTTTTCCCAATATCAATTGCAGAAGCATAAAAAAGTCTTGCGGCGGAATCGTGTGAGCAGCAGTGGCGGAGATAACTAATTTTATTTAGATATTTTAAGATTTTAAAAATACTTCATAAATAATGAAAAATGAAAAAAAATTAAAGACAAGCTTTTATTTATACAAATACATTAAGAAAGAAAAATAATTTCTTTCATTGTTTGATGTAGGTTATTATCATATCCTAAAACGTATTTTGATCGGCACACACCAAGACCATAGACGCTACTGGTTTTTAATCTCTCAGAGCTATTAAAACACAAATATAACACGTGATTTATGACCTTTCATCATAGAGACACACCTGCCAGCATTATGTCGAACTTGATTGGTCCAGACGAATCGGTTGTACAACTGACAGCCCTCACTCGAGTCCACGTTGACTATCGGCTCTTTTGATGTACCGTTTGCGACGGAAAATGTTGACGAGTAGTACAGATTATTTTTCGTTCCGTTTCTTCGCATATACGCTCGTGTTAGCGAATTGAGTTTTCATTTGCTCCCTATAGAAACAGCTTCTGCAATTGATGTTGGATGAACTATACCTTTCAAGCAAACGAGGCCTAGGCACGTCAAATTTTTAATTTACTTATGTTTTTATTTCAGATAACCATGGCTGTGATGACATCGTGATGATATTTTATTTATAGAAACCCACATTTCCCGTTTGATTCAAATTCTCAGTGGCAATCTGAACACGTTAATGACCCTGAAATTAATAAATTCTGAGAAAGAGGGCGTTAAAATTCCAATAGTAAGTTAGACAGTTTCAGGAAACGCCGTTCAATTTTCAAAAACACTTATAAAATGTGCTTGAATTCAGATATCTCCACTTGTTGATAATAAGCGAAATCTGGAAGAACACTTTCTCAAGGGTATCAGGTCGAATAGCTCCAATTTATCCACGAATTCTGTCTTTCAATTTATCAAAAAGAAATCAAGCGAAATGAAGTCTGGTCACCGCCATTCTTTGAACTCCCTTCTACCAATCTACCAATTTGGAAATATTTCGTTGAAATAATGACGAACATTTGCAGGCAAATAGGCTTCTATTATCCACTGGAAACTTATAGGTGCCCAGTATCGACAGTTTTGTCTATTAACAGTGCCGTTTGCCGTTTGGCAGAATGTGGCTCCATCTGAAAAGACGAAATTCTCAACGAAAAGAGGATTTTGATTGCACCGGTCCATCATTTCTTCGCAAAATTCCAATTTACGGTCAGGGTCATCTCAGTTGAATAGGCCTTTTCATTTAGATGATTTTTTGAGGCGCATGCGCTCGTTTTGAGACCCAAAGTCTGATTGGCTATTGGGAAAGTGAATAGCCATTGGTTAGTTTTGAAATAACAATTTGAGATTGGCTTAGTTCAAAATTAGCGGTATTTTCACATTATGTCAACAGTCAACTTTATGACAAATGCACCTCCATACATGGCGTTCGTAACTTATTACCTATTTTATACCGCCAAAAACCTTTCTTCCATAGATAAAATAATGTACACGAATATTTTCTAATGGTGAGTTTTCTTCTCCATGTAAATTCAAGTCAACTATCCATAGGAAAACTCGAATATATTTCATTTCCTTTAAAAAAAAAATCGCTGTCAATGCATTTGGGTCTGACAGGTAAACAAAGTTAGTCATTTGTCATCTGAATGAAAAAGCCTATTCCTGGCCTCAATTGATTCTGTAATGGTGTAATTTTTTCATGTAGATTATCTCTAATCTTTGACTGATATCATGATTGTAGGTTGAAGTTCTAGAACTCACGCAACGATTAGTACTTCGAATTGTAAATCTTTTAACATTTTTCTTCGACAAAAAAAATATTTTCAAATTAATTTATTTTTTGTTTTAGAAATGCTTGACTTTGTAATTGGCCCTACAGGTGGATATTTATCATTATATATTTTACATTCCAAGAAGAATGTTCGAATCATCATCATGTCTTAAAATTAAAATAATAAAATAGTAATGTTCACTTCACTTTGGTTTAAAAACTATTGGATTGAATGAAAAGGGAAAATTCTCAATTGAATATTGATAAGAAGATTTTTCTGTGAATTGAATTGAATTAGGACTTCTATCAAAATTCATGTCAAACGGTGTGGAAACATCAATGAGCTGTCAGGTTAGTATGACTATATAGATTACTAGCTGGTACTCGCAACTCCGTCTGCGCAGAATTCGTTTTTTTCCTATGTTTTTCTTTGTGTTGTTTCATCTAGGTTATGTCTGTCACTTTGTCCGCTTCCCGTTATCTAATTTCCTGTTATCCCGTTAACCAGTTTCCCTTCATCCCATTATCACGTTAATCTGTTAACCCGTTTCCCGTTACCCCATTATACTGTGATATAAGTATTAGCAGAATTAATAGCGCGCAAATATTATCCGTGTTCAAATATCTGTGTATACCAATTTTCATGGTGATCGGCTGAATGGTATAGATGTTGATGTGCTACAGCGCCATCTAGTGACGAGTTAAAGTGAAATGAAAAGCATACCAACCTTCTCCATGAAAAAATACTTGCCAACTTTCATGGTGATCAATCAAACGGTGTCGGTGTTTATCGATCTCATACATATACAGTGCTTCTCAAAAGCCCCCTCCCCCCCCTCTTATTTTTGGAACGATTATACATAAACAAGTGAAATTTGGAAACTGAATATTAAAGGTTGTAAACTTCCCTACTAGTGATGAAAGATGACGAAATCGAACCCTACGGCAAGCGACACCTCTTTTAAGAGGTATCGAAATAACCTATGATACTAATTTTGTTTGTGTTTATGGCAGTTTTGGCAACTCGCTTTTAAAAAACGCAGAGCTGTGATGAATTGAATCAGTTAATACTAAAATTCCAAATTCAAACTCCGCCTCTGGATATTTGCCAAATGGCTGACGTTTTTGTTAGTCTCCCTAATTCGACGTTTTTGTAATTGTCCAAGTTTTTGTACATTTATTAATTTGTGTATAGTTGATCGGAAGTTAAACTGTTTCAGCAGCTTTTGGTACTTTCAATATTTTTGTACATTTTAATAATTTGTTAAACTGTTCTGAGCCGAACGTTTAAGTGCTTCAAGAAGCGAAATGGTACGTGCTTCAGGTGATAAAGTAGCAGCGATCCTAATTCTTGGTGAAACTGGACAAAATATTCATGCAGCAGAACGCATTTTCAATGAGAGGTTTCCCGATCGCCCCGTTTCGAAGACTTATTTGAGGGAGTTCCTTCGTAAGTTTGAAACAACGGGTAGTATTAATGATGCGAAACGATCTGGCAGACCACAAATATCTGATGAGGGAAAAATTGATGTACTGGCAGAAGTAATAGTTAATCCTACTTCTTCAACAACTCACGTTGAATCTACCTGTGGAGTCAGTCGAAGTACAGTACACAGGGTGTTGAAAAAAAAAACAAATTCCATCCATACAAATTAAAAATGGTTCATCAACTCTCAGACGACGACCCAGACCGAAGACTAGAATTTTGTGAAAATATGGAAACTAAAATTAACCCACAGCCAGACTATGTCAAAACAATTTGTTCTAGTGACGAAAGTACTTTCTACCTAAATGGAAATGTAAATACACAGAATGTGAGGTATTGGAGTGACGCAACTACTCACCTGTTTCGTGAAACACATACCCAATTTCCCCAGAAGGTGAATGTTTGGGCAGGTATCCTGGAAAACCACATCCTTGTGCCTATTTTTTAAAATAATAATTTAACTTGTGAGGTTTATCTGGAACTGTTGCAAAACGCAATAGAACCGTTAATCCTTGAAATTTTGGAAGATAATCCAGATGAATTCGGCAATTTGGAAATAATATTCCGACAGGATGGTGCTCCTCCACACTATAACGGTGCAGTAAGACGGTATTTGGATGAAGAGTATCGTGGTAGATGGATTGGACAACGAGGTTCAACGGAATGGCCAGCTCAATCACCGGACCTCACACCTATGGATTTTTTTCTTGAATCGGAGGTTTACGCCACTGGATCTGACAATATTGACGTTTTAAAACAACGTATTGTTGCAGAATGTGAGGCTGTTTCCGCAGACACATTTGCAAAAGTACGAAAAGAGTTTAAAAATAGGATATTTCACTGTCAGGAAGTGAATGGAGGTCACTTCGAGCAATTTCTTCAAGTAGATACTGATTCTTAAATCTGTAATTAATATCATACTGAATGGAATTTAAATTTCAATGTTTACTAATAAGCCATTAAAACTGCCATTAACACAAACAAAATTAGTATCATTAAATTGGTTTTTTCGATACCTTTCAAAAGAGTTGTTGCTTGCGTAGGGTTCCATTTAAAATTATTAGTCACAATGGCCTTGACGATTTCGTCATCTATCATCACTAGAAGGGAAGTTTACAACCTTTAATATTCAGTTTCCAAATTTCACTTGTTTATGTATAATCGTTCCAAAAATAAGAGGGGGGGAGCGGACTTTTGAGAAGCACTATATACCAATACCCATTTTAAAATATACTGGTAATATGAAAAAAAATAGTTGTAAATGATAAGCTTTTTCAGACTATAATCCAGATAATCATGCCAAATTGACAGTACATGACTGTTTACTTATTACTCGATATACAATTTTATAATTATCAATAATTTAGTTTAACTCTAATATTTCTTAATCAAATGAAACAGTTTTGAGAAAAATACGTTAAAAATAGATATTTACAAAAAAAAACTGGGAAGATGGAAAAAATAATGTTTGGTTACCCCTAAGGAACCAGATACAAACCCCACTTTGTCTGGCCGTGGCACAGGGGGTCTTAGTTGATCTGATATAGCTCCCCACTTTTCCCTCCCAGACCTTTTAGAATAAGGTGTGATTGAAAAATAAAAACAAATTGAGCATATTGGAAATGGATGAACCACTCTACTTTTTGTGGGATAATTTGAAATCAAAAATAAACGTTCGAATCACAAAATATTGATGAATTGAAATAAAACAGAATTTTTTTTCGTGTTTTTGAAAATGAATCGTCTTGTATTTCAAATTATTTTAACTTTAGGATACACATTGCCATTTTTATAATCCTAAATTGATTTAACAGAAAAAATTGGGTTTGTTTCTGAAAAAAAAATGGATGACGTCATCATTCATAGCCATGCTTATCTGAAATAAAAGCAAGCTAACTTTGAAATTTGACGTGTCATGGCATTGACATTGTTTTAATGTTACCTAACGTAGATACTTTGAGGTTTCCAATCCGAATAATCGTACTGTATATGTTTTGATCAAGCTACTTTTATATCTATTATTGCTTGTCATACGACAAGAATTTGAAAATATGAATGAAATGAGGGCATTTGCAGAATGTATTGAACAGTGGAATCAGAACAGGTAATCTGACACAAACTTATAGAGTTTGTTATGAAACTAGTATTACAAACGTGGAGTAAAAAAACCAGCCCGAGTTTGTTCGTCTTTTTCGACTTTTTTACTGAAGATTATGAAAATGAAAATATAATCAGGAAAATCTATACAAGTGTAGAAAGCAAAAAAGCGAAAAAATCCAAATTATTAAAACAACTGAAGGAGATTTAGAAGATTTTGAGAACGGGGCAGATATAGTCCCCGAAACGTCAAACTATATAGAGAAGTATCTTTTGAATTTTAAAAAATTTTTTGGAACGTAGTTCCTTATCGCGCGTTGTGAAAGACGGCTAGACGGAATAAATTAAGACCAAAAGTTGTAACGAGACTTTCGCTATGGTTGCGGCGTGCACGTGTTTCTCTGTCTGTCTCTCTCTCTCTCTCTCATAGGAAGCAAGCCAGTTATTTTCGTTTCGTCTTTCTATTTCCCATTGAACAGTGTGGTGTCGCGACGATTATTTTTGTTGAGTGTATAAAGGTTTTTTGTACATAATAACTAATGAAAAATAATAACAATAATGAATCCTGACAGTGTTTCTGCACAAGTTCCGGATATTGCTGATGGAGTTAGGTAAGTAGAGATTTTATACAGACAATAATAAATGCTTATGTATTTTTAGCAAGTACGCATTATAACCTCTCTTTACTATTGTGCTAACCAAGTCATACGCGTTATAATCTCTCCATTATTGTGTGTTCAGCAAGTGTATGCGTCCTAACTTTAATAAATCTGAAAGCAAATTATATTTTAATATTACAATATCAATGCGTATGTATTTAGCAAGCCGTGCGTGTTCTAACCTATACGCTGTTGTGTTTACGAAGTCGAGAGATATATATATATATATATATTTATATATATATATATATATATATATATATATACACACACTCTGATGTGTTTACAAAGTCCCGCGCATCTATGACGTGTACGAAAGAATAGACAGACAGAGTGCATATATATATATATATATATATATATATATATATATATATATATATATATATAAAATAGTATTACAACTTAAAAAAAATATATTTTATTACAATTTCTTCACTAATTAATCGAAAGGAACTTCGTTCCATCCGGGTGTCCCTTGACACTTCTCAAGTTTTTTGTTTTTTGATAGGCAAATTCAGAAAACGAGAAGTTATTGACTAATTGAATCCTTTTTCTATAGGAAGTATAATTTAGTGAACGCAATTACTTATCGGGGTGAACTAATTAGTTTGCCCTTTCTTCACTTGTATAGATTTTCCTGGTTATATTTTCATTTTCAGACTGTGGAAGGTTACCCAAAAAACATGTCAAGAAACGTTGTTCCTCCACAAAAAACCACATTCATTCAATAATTATGAAAATATTCAGTTTTTCACAGAAAAAGCTACTCTTGGGTCAAATCGGTGGTAGCAAGTATTTTGAGAAAATTGAATTATCTGAAAATAACCGTTTTGAAAATGCATTGAGACTTTCTCGATAACGGGTGTCCCTATCTACTTGAAATAGGAACGCCTTTTTGTATAAGAAAACTTGAAAAATTCGAAAACCCAAAAAATCATGTACAAAAAAGGTGGATGGATTTTCAACCCTATATTCACCGAAAACAGAGCACAATGATCAGTGACAATTCAAAATTTTAAATTGATATTGAAAAACTATATATTTATCTCAAGATTAGTGCCCTGTATCTAAAAAACTAAACATTTTCAGAACATTTTCATAGTCAGTTAAATTAAATAAGTGTACCACAAACTTAGTTTAACCTATAACGAATAAGTGTTGATATCAAATGAATTTAATACTGATGAGATACGATGCAATTTTACGGATATATTTTCTGATTAGTGAAAAAAAAATCGACACTTTTTTGGGATTATAACCCTCCGCTATCTGAAAAGAAAATTAAATGGATCAGAGAATTTATACAAGTGTAGAAGTGTGTGTGTGTGTGTGTGTGTGCGTGTGAATTATCATTGGAATCAGAGGAGAATAACCAACTCTTCTTTTAGATGTCATGATGAAAAAATCAGATCATTTCAACACAACTATTTTCTGAAATACAACGGACGAACTAATTTTTTTTCATTGGCCTAAAATCGTTCTAGAGGAACATGAATGGTCATTGTCTCATTGAAAAAAAAACTTCCGCAGACATCTGCTTCTTCGTTCGGCGAAATCTTCCTGCACTCTTCGTATTTCTCTTCTCACCATCAGATTGATATCCATCGAAAACAACGATTGCATTTGAAATGTAGTGATTTCGCTATATTGAACGTACTTCTCACAAATGGACCTGAAAGAATGATAATGATGCCATACAACTTTATGTGAAAGATACACACACACTAATTGATATCTCCACTACAACTCAAACCATCGCGCAAGTGTCAGAAGAAGTATAGTTAAATGCCTCTACAATACAGCAAAAATTAGATGTATCCAGATGAATTTGTGAAAAATAAAAAAATGAAATATCAAACAACAATACACAAAACAACCGAGTAATGAATTCATTACAGACACAACCACCAATACTTTTCAAAATAACATAATACCTTATGTTCGCTGATTATCTGAAAGGAGTAAACAGATTGGCAACAAGTATGACAGCAGAACAACTTTCAGAATTACAATGAAGATCGATCCTTACACAAACAGAACTGAAATACACAAAAGAAAAGTAAAAAAATTTTATATACAAGATACCTTGTTCTTGTGGCAAAAGTTATATTGGTGAGACATCAAGATCGTTAAGAGTGCGCCAGAACGAACATCGAGATTATATGAGAATCGACAGATCACAGGTTCGAAGCAACAGATGATTTAAGGCACGTGAATATTATAAAAGAGGTATGGTACTTGATTACTTTCATATTATCCAAGATATGGTACACCTCGCAAATTCTACCCTTAGGGAACAAAAATAGTCAGCAGCTGGTGCTCATAACAGAAAAATTCATCTGGCTGGGGAACCTATAAAAGAGCGCTCGGAAACAGTAATATAACTGTCATAGTAGATAGTGAAGTAATATTAGATTTTAGCTTCAGAAAGTTAGGTGACTGCGGTAACCTTCTACTGTACATTAGTGATGATGTGAGGAACAACACATAGAAAGTTACCAATCGTGAACTGTGTTCTTCATTTATTATTTAACAAATAAGTTGCAAAATTAATTTTTATTGAAAGTCTTAAAAAAAAAAAATTATTGATTAAATAATACAATGATTTGAAAGAATGAAAGATTATACATGAAAAAGGTATATAAAGTTTTTCTTTAGAATGAAAACTGTCAGCTGCAGATTTTTTTTTCTAATGTACGAAAATGTGAGGCGGCGACACTGAAGTGCATCTCTCGAGGAGCACTTAGCTACGAGAGTGCTTCCCTTAATCTGTTATAACTTTTGATCTAATTGATCAAATTGAGCTAACAAAAATGTATATGAGAGAAGAAAGCAGTAGCTAACGAGGTGTTATGTTTTGGAATGAGAAAAGAAAATGAATAGGAATAGTACATATATGAAATTACGTCAAAGTATAATTTTCTATAAAATCAATTAAAGATCTGCCAATCTTAACATTTTCAAGATAATGCAATATGTACAGTTTACTCGCAAAATGACACTTGAGGTGTGCAAATGAAAAAAAATCTTAACATTTTATTTAAAAAATACAGTAGTCAAAATATTCATTAATTTAAAAAAATTACAAGTTTGAATTTTTGGGCCATGCTTCAAAAACCAAAAACTATTGTTTAAAATGTGATATCAAGACATTTTAAAAGTACTTTCTGAAGCTTGTAATTTGTTCTTCAAGAAGGTTCGATTGGTTTTATTGAAAAATTGAATAGATAATTAAATTACGCAAAAAAATAAACAAATGTTGCTCGGAAATCCGTGAAAGTCGTTGTTAAATAACCTTTGATAAAGTTTATATAGAAAAAAAATAAGCATACCCAACCAACATATATTTATAGTACGCAGCGTAAAATATTTTTTTTCCTCGTTAATATAAGTGTAAATTGTATCAAATACGAAAATATTACGTTTTTCACTAAATTGAAGAAATGTCCATTTTTATAAGAGAGTTTCTGCTTCAAATTCTCATTGAGAATAGAAATAGAAGGTTATCTTTCGATGTACTTTATATTGGATCGAAAATGTCATATGTGAATGTTAGAGAGAGATAGAACACGAGAGAACAGTTGATCGGTAAGTTTAGTGCTCCCCTGACGTTCTACGTATACTAGTGGAGTAATATTAGATTTTAGCTTTTAGAAGTTGGGGCATAGTGGTAACTTTTTACTGTACATTAGTGATGATGTTGTATATTGACTATTGAATGAAAATGAATAACTAATGGTGCCACTCGCGAAAAAAAGGTCGATGAAATTTTTCTTTTTATAAAAAACTATAAGCTGCAGATTTTTTTTGCTAACGGGCGAAAATGTGTGGTGGCGACTGGAAGAGCACGCAGCAATGAGGGCTTTACACTAAATTTGTTATAACTTTTAATCTAATTGATCAAATTAAGCTAAAAAAATATAACTGAAAGGAGAAAAATGCAGCTAACGAGAAGTCATGTTTTCGAACGTGAAAAAAATATCTATAGGAATAATACGTGTATGAAATTACGTCAAAGCAAAATTCGGTCTAAAATCAATTGAAGATCTTATTTTTTTTTTAATTTTCAAGATAAACATCTGAAACTTCCACAAATCCCTCTCAGAATGACAAATAATAAAAATTTAATTTAAAAGAAAACTAAATTTTATTTCGAAAAATTCAGAGTTCAAAATATGGAATAATTAAAAAAAAATTACAAATTTTAATTTTAAGGCCAGAAACCAAAAACTCTAGTTAAAAATGTGATTTGAAAACTCATATACCTATGGGATATGATATAATATTAATGAATCGACTTTATTCATCATCAAATAGCTGAAAATAAAACGAGAAAAAAAGAGAGAACGTCCTAATGTATACTGAGGAGATTATGAATGGGGGGAGTATCAGCAGATGCTGTTTTCCAACTCAACCTTGACCACTTGTTGAGTAGATGCCACAAATGAAACAGAATTTGGCACAAAAATACTTCTTATCAATAGTTCGGCTACTTTTGAAAATGGTCTAGTAATTTTGAAATGGCGGCTATTCGAATATTTCATTTTCTCACCCAATACCGGCGATCTATAAGTCACATGTAAATAAAAAATAGCTGTAAATTATCATTCATGATATCTGCCTTAACGACTGGCCATTATTTTTTCAAGATCATATTCTTGTTCTGTGACCTCAAAAACTCCTATTTCATCAATTTGGGTAAAATGACTTCGAAATTCTTTTGGTTATTTCAAATTTGCCTGACAAAATAGTTTTTCATTATTTAATCAATTAATAAACAATCAGCGCACAAATATAAGTTTATAACTTTTTTCTGCAAGAAATTTCTAAGTAATATCAGAGGGTTTTAGGAAAATCCATGGAGTCCTCCAGGATTCCAAAATAATGCATAGTTTTGAGCTATTTTTACTCCACTAAGAGGGGGTATTGGATTGATCAACATAGAAAACAAAGATGCAGCTCTCCTAATCAAAACTCAGTTCAAATCATGGTACTCCCGAGGAAACCAATATAATATAAATAGATATATATATATATATATATATATATATATATATATATATATATATATATATATATATATATATATATATATATATATATATCGATATCAAATGATATCTTCATACGGAATTCACAGGGTGATAAATATGCACTAATCCTTCAAAAATGTTCACAATATAATCATGAAGCTTGACATCAATGAAAATACACAAATATCCTAGCAAAGTCCTCAAAGAGATATCATGGAAACTGAGATAATCACCGGTCGCATAGAAGAAAGAATCACGAACCAAAATTGGCCCAAAATTTGAGAAAACTGTTTAAACAAAAACACAAGTACCGATTGGAGAGCTGCAGCATTCAAAGCTCTAAATGACATTTACCCCGTACAAGCTACACAAACATAAAATTTCTACTTGAAAGAATTGTGAAAAATGCGGCACTATTGATAGGCTCGAAGAATGTGGGCCTGCAAAAGATATCTTGTGCTGGGTAAAAAATGGGTAAATACATATCGTTCAAATGGACGTGCATGATCTGATAATGACTGATTTGAGAAAAGGAGACTACTTGAATGTTTGGTTATAGTTCTGCGAATCCCTAATATATTTTAACTTGAAAAAAGGTAACTTAGATTATTATCAAAGAATGATTCAATATGATAGATACTTCAGAATACAATCAGGTGAATTCAGCAATAAAATCCTACACTTTTCAAAAGTGAAAGTTATAAATAATTATTATTATAACTAAAATTATGTAAGACAAACCAAATAATTTGTATCTGTGAAATGAGTATGTATAAATGCTCATAATAAAGAACTGTGATATATTTACATATATATATATATATATATATATATATTACAATTATGTAAGATAAACCAAATAATTTGTATCTATGAAATGAGTATGTATAAATGCTCATAATAAAAACTGTAATATATTTATATTTCAAACCAAAATCCCAAATCGTTTAGTTTCAGCGCAAAACCTGAACAGTTGTTATTTGAAAATGTCAAATCGGTAATAATTTAGAATTTAGACATCAAGCAAAAAATTTAGTGAAAAAAGTTCAACGGTAAACAAATTCAGTTCAAGATTACCCATTTCAAATACAAAAAACATCCTAACATTCCTGAACTTATTGGCTGAAATTGAGTGAAACTACTAACAACTAATTTAAATATTTGAGATGGTTTTTCATTCCAATGTGAATCATCTAAATCGATTTCGAATCCAAAAAACGATATTTTTTGTAGCACACATATCAACTGATTCTAATATTATCTATTTTCTCTCAATTCTGATGAAGATTGCTTCATCGTTCACCATTATTCAAAAATGAGGTGGTAAACATGCGTGTAACTAACTACCTATTACCTGAAACGACTGGTGAACGTTTGGTGTAAAATTGGAGAAATCGATTCATTAGGAATTTTAAATTTAGCAAAACTCGTCCACAACGAATTGATTATTTCCTTTCGAATGGATGCAATTACCAGTCTTGAACTAGGTACTTGTGTTAATTCATTATATCCGCCTGGGTTTTATGAGGCTTATGATTTCGTGTACTGAATGAAAATATTCGGATTATTTAGGTGATGGAGCGAATCCACTGTTACTTTTCCATTGGGTATAATCTAGAAGCGGTATAAAAATCTCACGTAAATTGTTGATCTGTTCACAAAAGAACGAAGTATATATGTCAAATTTCAGAATTTGTTTAAGGTCGGCTAACAGCCCAGTTGATGTATGCAGATGATTATATATATATATATATATATATATATATATATATATATGAATGTGAAGAATATCGAGGGGACTGGTAAACAAAACGGAAGAAATTTAATGGACATAGCCCCCAGAGAGAAGTTTTATATATATATATATATATTAAACAGGGCAGAAGATTGGGAAGATTGGTGTTATCAGTAAATAAAAGAAAAAGAAAAATAAAAAACCGACTGCGTAAAAAGTGTACTTTAAAAAAGATGGAAACAAGATCACCTGAAAATATTGTCATAAAATTATGTTTTAAGATGATAACTATTAAACTTATTAGTGTAAACAATCTCACGCAGTCGCAGGCATCTTCTTCAATTTGACTTTGAAGATATATTATTACCTTCGACTGTGTGAGATTGTTAACAGTATTAAGTTTAATAGTTATCCTCTTAAAACATAATTTTCTGACAATATTTTCTGGTCATCTTGTTTACATCTTTTTTAGAGTACACTTTTTACGAATTCGGTTTTTTTATTTTTTAAATTAACATTTTCTATTCCATCGTTCCATCGAAATGTCGAATTCAGTACATATTAATGATCTGTGATTATATCATGAAACTCAAGATTTGAATGTTTCAAATTCTTCTTCACAGCTTCAATGTGGAGGAGTTTCACTGAGATTAGATTTAATGAGCGGAAATCTTCAAAACGAATCATGAATTTATCTGAGATAAAAATCTACAAATAAAGCAAACAACAAAAACAGCTGAACATGCATGTGTAAAAAATATCCAGTGAATAGTCAGTCATGCTTCATTTTTTTCACAGATGTTAAAAAAACTTCTATGAAAGAGAAATGGAATAGTTTTGATGGAAAATAATAAACTGAAATGCCATATTGTTTTATTGATTTGATCGTTGTTATATGATTGTCACCGTATTGTCAATATTGTATGGGATATTTTGAAGTTTTTTGAAATGGCCAAAGTGATAACTTTCAACGAATAGGCATATATGCATATGTTTTATGGACGAGCATTCTGTTCATGCAGAGCATTCCGAGCAATTTCTCAATCGGTTGCTACCGGCAAGAAAAACTTTCGAGCCTGTCAATCGCAGCTTGAGGGAGACAGCTATGACTAATGAATAATTCCTTTGAGCATGTCGATTTTTTTCGATGTTATAGGTACATTTTTGATAAAACTAGGGCCCTTCTAGGTCTGTTCGAACCGTTGTATTGAAAGAAAATATTTAGAAAGCTGTCGATGATGATCCTTCCATGAACATTAGATATCTGTCATTAGAGAACAACTACTACACCCATATCACATCGAGAAGGTACATGCCAAGACACCTCAAGATTTTCCAGCATGACTGGAATATGCCAGGTAAACAAAGAGAGAATATAACTTTCATTAAACGAGTTTAATTCACAGCAGATAATTCAGTAGAGATGGAGTAATCAACTCTCACAATCTCCGCATATGAACCGGAGAAAATCCCCATGGAATATTGCAAACTAAACACCAATAGAAATTCATCGTGAATATTCAGTCTGGTATCATAGGAAACCACCTTCTAGAACAATTCGTTCTACATGATCGATTGAATAGATAACGTTATTTGGAGTTCATTCAGAACTATTCGAATGGAATTTTAAAACATGTTCTATTGCAAACCCGAAGAGATATGTGGATTATGTATGTTTATCAGTTTAATTGTGCGGGACCATCTGAACCTTATATTTCCCAATTTTATTTTATTTTATTCTAGGCCAGCAAGGTCTACAGATTTGCATCCACTGAATATGAAAACATTACATCGTGAAGCCATACGAAACGATCCAGGAATGCTATTTCGAGTAAGACTCAGAAAATTCATTGGGAGAGGAGGGGGTCATTTCGAAAAGTTTTTGTAGTGGAATTTACATTACTGTTTGCTTTTGAGGATTGCGATTGATATTTACGCTATGAGTTTTGTTGGGTAAAAGTGTTTGCATTATTAAAATTTGTAATCAAGATTTTACCCATTATTTCTATTGTCATTAAAATTAAATCTTTTCAAATTCTCAGGTTGAATGCCGTCGAAATTTTCATTTTTAACAAAAATCGTTGCTCCGATCGACTCTACACTACACACGAGTCCTTTTTTTATTGCATTATTAATCGTCGCGTCGGCCTATTTCTACGATCACTAATTTCAAAGTTTTGGGGAGTGGACCATCGGGGGCAGACAGGTCCTGACTTCGTAGCAAACCAACTGACTCGTGCATGAAACCTCATCGAAGGAATTCATTTGTTTCGCCAATCTCCAAAAGGTGGTTGATATTCAATATTTACTGAAAAAGTTATCAATGAAAAACAATAATCGTTTTGTAACTTCGAGGGCCCGTAACTTAGTAACGAAGGATTTTAGGAAATTATATGAGGTACTGTTGATATTTTGACCCTATCCATACATTTCCGAGAGGAAAGAATGAGGTCTTGGGACACCCTGTATAGACAGAAAAATACATAATTTATTGGAAAATTGAATCTCTTCTAGAGGTTCATATTCAAAGTGTTTGTTCTGAATTCGATCAGCTAAAAATTAAAGAAATATCAATGTTCGAACTATTATATCATGATTTCTGGTTACAATATGCACTCAAAACTTCTATATGAAGAAAAAATCAATGAAATTCCAAATATATACATGAATATACTTTACATTGAAATGATAGTAGAAATTAAGCAAATATAATATGATGAGAAAAAGATTTCAACAAAATTTTCTTGTAAATGATCCAAAAATTGTTGACTTTTTCGTACAATGGCACCTTTGGCTATAACAAAATGAATTCAGATGTGACAGAATATACAGAAAAAATTCATCAAATAGCAGCAGCAGCTCTTAATTTCACTCCTAAACAATTATTTTATCATTTTCCCAATGAATTCATTCAGGAACAACCAAATGCAACTATTGACGTCGTGTTTACTAGTATGGAGCGAAACACAAACCCACTACTATTATTTTGTAGAGATAGGTATCAATGAATGTTTTATTCAGATCTAATTAAATACACTCAGAGAATCAACAATATTCTTTAAATGCTCGAATCAGAAGGGCCAGGATAAAAAATTCTTCTTCCTTCAATGTACAATCGATTTTATACACAACAAAATCCTGGAGTTGAGTAGAGATCTGCTCGTACTTGATCGAACATATAGTCCATGTACTAGGTTCAAGCTATTGACCGCTAGGTGTCGCTAGGGTCTTCACTCTGTACGATTTCATTAAAAACTTTACCAAAAAATATATCAAACAGTTATGTGACGATAATATCGTTACACATTTGAATATACTTGTTCACTTAGTTGTACTTGGCGACTCAATACTAGAGTTACTACTGTAAACTGTTGAACTGTAATATAGTCGACTCCTGTCCTTTATGCGGTGTTATCCGTGAGATATATTACAATATTTTTATAGAAATTGTCAAATTTTCGTGAGGTCCAAATAAACATTTTTATTTCTACAACGTGCGCATAAATAAAACTCAAAGTTATAATTTTGAGTAAAATGATTTTGTTTTGAGTTTTTTTTTTCAAATTTTTGTTTTGTACGAAGTAGACCATCATCAGGTACTAATGAACAATAAGAGTAAATACATATTCAACGATATTTTGTTGATTTAAATTTTCAAGCAAACCTGTATATACAAAATATAATGAAATCTGAATATAAAATGACCAAACACTCTGCTGTATGATCCTTTTTTTCAAACCCCATAGCGTTGTGGGCGTTGGAGGGACAACCACACGCATTTTGTATGATTTATAACAGTCAGAAAAAGATCTGATTATTTAACGAGTCTATGCAAAACAACCGACGGCGCGGCCAGTCGGAAAGATAGATTTTAAAATGTATCTATTGAATCTGAAATTGCAATCAATCATGATAACAAATTAAAAGATAGAACATTTTCACTGGAAATTAAAAAAATATTTTTTTACAAACCTCAATTTTTTTAATTAAAAGTTGAAGAAGATTTCCAATCTCCCAAAATGCCTCCTAATTTTTCTATGCGCTCTGACTCAAACTAAAAGAAAGACGTATAACAATGACACAAGGATATCGACGGTACTTACTTGGGTTTCAATCTCATCACTTGGCAAACTAACTAACAAAAATTATCAATTCTCATAAATGGTAATTCACAACGATTTTATTTGTGTGTACATTTTATGGAAATACTTTCGGGATACAAAAAATAAGTTCGGAAACTGAAACCTACGAAAAAAATCGCGTTCTGAAAAGTACGAAACAAGAAATTATTATTGTTCAATATGTTTATCTACCAACTATTTAATTATTGAACGTCTAATAAGTAGACAACTTATTAGACAACTTTTTTTCAATTTAACACATAGCTATAGTGATGTTCAGAGGAAAGCCGTGGTCGCACGCCACCTTGCCCTAAGGTTTGCTCACCTAACAATAAATTTTAGGGTGATATTTAGGTAAATGCAATAATTTTTTAAATATATATGTATATATATATATATATATATATATATATATATATATATATATATATACCACACCAAACTTACAACTTAGACCAATCATTTCTGGTTTAATAGTTCTAAAAGAGGCATAGCCCAACTTGTTACTAATATTCTCACAATTTCATACAACTCAGACAATAATTTCTTTATCAAAGATTCCTTCGAATTTTGTGCCCTCATTAATGAATTTCAACTTCCACGTACTTAAAAAATTGTCAGTTTAGATGTGATCTCATTGTTCAATAATATCACTGTTACGTAAGCAAAAGAGAGCATTGTCAAAAACTGGAATGAAATATCACTACATTGCAATATTTCACAGATCACCTTCCAGTGTTTAATTTTGACAATATTATTTACAAACAAACATTAGGCTCACCTATGGGCAGCCCTGTTTCTCCAATCATTGTTCAATATGTCATGGATGATCTAATCAACAATTGTATTAACAAAATTCAATTCAATATTCCTTTAAAAAACAAATATGTCGATGACATAATTCTAAGTGTACCAGAAGATAAAGTGCAACTCTTATCATAAAGCCCTACAATTTACGATTGAAAAAGAAGATGAACATTGCTGCGTCCCTTTCCTAGACTCAAAGGTGATCAGGAGGGTTGACAATACAGTTATTACCAGTTGGCACACCAAACCAGGTGCTTCTGGAAGATTTCTACATTATGAAAAATAGAGTTATTAAAACTTGTCACAATTCTGTCCGCACTGAAAATCTCAATAAACTGGCGAAACTTTTCACTAACAGTGGTTACCCCCATAAATTAGTTCATAAACTATTGTTCAGTAGAACCTCCATAGATATTGAGCCCCCAATAATTATCAACCCCTCAAATCAAATTCCAGGGAAAAAACAATGTTTTCTTTCCTTAACACATATTCACACATCGAATCACAAATTTAAAAAATGTTTTGCTAAATTTCCCAATTTTACAGTAGCTCAAAAAAACACATTAACCTTAAACAAAATATTTTCAAAACTCAAGGATGAAGATCCTCCTTTAGAACAATCTAATGTAGTATATTGCATCCCATGTTCACAATGTGATAAAAAACATATTGGTCAAACTAAAAGAAAACTCAAGGTCCGCCTTTGCTCACAGAAAAGTGACATAAGAAATCTCAAAAAAACTTGCCCTTCAGCTGAACATACTTTTTCAAAAGATCACAAGCCTGATTATGAAAATGTGACCATATTGGAGCATGAATCCAATTTTAAAAATCGCCACATTCTTAGAAATGACTTGTATATTCAATGAACCTGAGTCTATGAATTCCAAAACTGATATTGACAGTCTAAGTATAATTTACTCTTATCTATTAAGCATTCCTACAACACATTCTGACAGTTTACAAAATTCCTCAGAATTTTGACATTTGACATTGATACACCTGGTTCTCAATTCTGTCAACCCACATAACAGTTGGCAGCATTGCTATTGTTTCATTCACTTGTTCCATCATTTTATGCCATTCCCTCACATTTTTGACGTTCAGTGGTTAAGTTTCAAATAAAAAAGTTTCTTTCTCATATCAAATGATTATTTCACAAGAAAAACTCATGTTTTCCCTTTTCAACAATGTATAGTTACCGTCCTGAAATTGAATGTTTTCTACATTAGTGCTACATGTTTGTGAAAGTAAGCTTTCTCTAAAGCTCAATTTTCGTAAGTAGAAACAATTTTTGTTCATTATCAATTATACTGTGATATAATAATTGTAGAGTTCCTGAAGAAGAGCCAATAAAGACTAGGAAGCTTGAACAGAAACAAGAGTTCACTTTACTTCAGCCCTATTGACTGCATACCCGAATATTACCCCCATTTTTCCTTAACTTATATATATATATCTATATATATATATATATAAATCATTCGTGATAAAAACGTCTGCTTCATCCCAAACCTTAATTGCAAATACAAAAATTGAATTTCATACGACCCTATACGAGGGAGATAGAAAAGCATGCTTTGTTTTCATAATAATATGACTTTATTTCTCACGGTACAATTCAAATTCATGGGGAAATATTGTTCAAAAACGAATGTTGATCCAGAAATTCGAATCATAGCCACCTATGACCAATTTCATATTTCAACTGTTTTTCCCATTTTTTCCTCATCGCCCTGTATAACATAAGGAATATTATCTTGGTGCAAATAGTAAATAAAACTGAATTGACTCCAAGGAATGAGCCAGAATGCCAATTAATTTATTTTCACAATACAAATAACATTTTTTGAAACAAATATGTCCTATGCTTCATTCTACGTGGAGTCCTCCTTTCTCAATACACTGCATAGTACGGCGGTGTATTGCATCATGAACATTTCTCAGTATCTGGGGAGCTAATCCCTGATAGTATTCTCCAAATGACGTATATTTTGAAATGGTCTTTCCGGATAAACCTTCTGTTTGAGATATCCTCATAAGAAAAAATCCAAAGGACTGAGGTCCGGTGACCGGGCGGGCCAAGCTTTATTGGAATATCTTCCAATCCATCGAATTGGAAATGTTCCGTTTAACCACCTTCTCACTTCTAGCGTAGAATGAACGAATGCACCGTCTTGTTGAAAATATATTCCAGCTCTCATGTCCAGAGGAATATCATCTTAATCATCTAACCGGAGAGAAACGTCTGCAGCATTCTTAAGTATCTTGCAGAATTCAGTGGTTGTCTGAAATATACTGGTCCAACAATAATGTCATTGAGAATTCCGCACCAGACGTTAACTTTGAAGTGATATTGGTCTCTACATTGTATCCTAAAATGGGGATTATTATCTGCCGACCACATGCAATTCTGGGAGCTGACTACCTCATTTGATGTGAAGTTGACTCGTCAATGTAAAGGATTTTTTTCGAAAACTGTCTATTATCTTCCATCGTAGACTGAAACCAGAAACATAAATCCAAGCGATTAGCCGGATATCTCGGTTTCAAAGTGTGTATGATTGATCGATTGGATATACCAAGATTTTCTCCTCTTTGCGATTATGACATTCTTGGGTTTTTAATCGTAGACAGCATAATATTCATAACAGTTTCTTCATTCTCAATAATCGGTCGTTTATGTGTCACTTTGTATTTTTTCGAATCCAATCCAGATTCCTTGAATGTTTTCAAAATTCTTGTAATTGTCGAATTATGAACGTTTTTACCTGGATGTCTTTCATTAAAAATATTGGCAGTGTCTCTACAAGTATGAGAATTGTCACCATGTATCATTACAATCTCCACTCTCTCCTGTATATTTAGTCGAGCAGACATGATTGAATTGAAAAACTACTGGAATGACTCTACAGATTTGTGAGTTATTCTTGATGCGTCAAAAATGGTTTGTTTACAATTAGAAATGAATTTGTTTTCAAAGCGAACTGTGATCAGCAAATGTTCTGTAACTCAATCATTTACAGTAAAATTCAAAGAACAAAACTATGGTAGCTGGGTATTGCTATCGAAGTCGAATGTTTACGATATTTCGAAATTCATAAATAATACGTGAATACATTTTTCGAGTGGATTAGAACCTTAATTTTGTACGTTGAATATTGCAAAAAATTCAATAAAGTTTTTAACAAAAAATTAAACCGACGAAAAAATCAACTGAAATGCAAAAAATAAAATAAACCTTCTTAGTCTTAATGATAATTGAGCTCCTCAACTAATGTAAGTAACTGATTTTGAGTCGGCGCCAAACAAACAATTATCGAAGATCATTATCTATGAAAGTCATCAAAACGCAGCCGTGCATCTTGCTGCCATCATTTTACGCTTCACCTAATTCAATTACTAGTTTGTTTGGCGCCGACTCAAAATCAGTTACTTACATTAGTTTAGGAGCTCAATTATCATTTAGACTAAGAAGGTTTATTTTATTTTTTGCTTTTTAGTTGATAATTTCGTCGGTTTGATTTTTTGTTAAAAAGTTTTTATTTTTTTCTTTTCAGTTCCGTATTTCGTCGGTTTAACTTTTTGTTAAAAAGTTTTTATTTTTCGATTTTTTGTGGCTAAAATCTACCAATTACTACTGTAACGAAGTTACTATTTTCCCGCTATATCTATCAGACAAAAGCTCCCTGTAAAGAATTAAACTCCGCTTAACGGTAATAATAGGTCTAGAAATGCCATTCGTGTTGGTGATAAATCCGTGGATTACATATATCCTAATAAAACAGACTAAACGCCTTCCGGAAACCACGCGATTCACGCCAGGCGTAGCCGACATAGCACGCACGAGTATCACCTGCGCCGGCTATCGTCTCTCGAGAAAACATTCTCAACAAGCAAGCTGGGCGATATTCAAACGCCGACGAGACATTTCAGTCCTCCGAGAGCAGCCCGAGCCAGCAGTCCAGTCGAGCCAAGAGCATACGATACCGAGCTGACGTCACGATAGAAGCCACCCAGTACAGTTGAGTCGAGACAGAGACGCACGCACCGAGCTGACGTCACAGCACGAAGGATTTTACGAGCTGGGTAATTATTCTGTGAAAGTATACTTTGTATCGACATCGAGTCCACAAAACGGCGCGCGCATATAAGTCGTTCGAGAGGGATTCGGAAAAGAGGGAGAAGCCGGCCGTAGTTCCGTTTCGACATATTTCAAAGAATTAGTAGCTTGCCCAGCCCAGCAGAAGCAGTCACGCGTCCGACTAGTATCCAGAGTGTGAGCCAAAGACCGAAGCAGTCCACGACCGTCCCGGGCCTTGCCGAAGCAGTGAGATCGGAGTTTGGTAAATATGTTGTATCAGGTAAAAGACATCAGGAAATGTTTGTAAGTACCGCAGATGCGATGTTCGCATGATCGTAAGAGGCACATATTTATTTCAAAGCTGTGCTGGTAATTTCTGCATACGAGTCCGTACGATACCCCCCCCCACCGCAAGAGCTTTTGGTTGCTAAATTTACCCCGCTTGCTTGAAAACACCCTCCCCGCTTCCTCTGTATATAGTGCTTGCCATGTGTTTATTTGTTGTGATAACTTGAGGCCGCCGTCAGCCGCCCTTCCTGTATTTCTTTATTCTTAATATACCTGTTTATCCTGTTTTTAGTATTCTTCCATTTACTATCTTGAGTAGAATTTAAACATCTAGTGCGCAGTCGCCACCCAGGTCCGAAACCCAGTTAAAGGCAATTAAAGCCTGCCTTGCTGGCCCTGTCACAGTGTCACGACTATATTGACCCCTGGAGTGTCTTTCTTCACTGAGACTGCCCGGAGCAAAAGTGGCCTTTTCCACTATAAAGCTAAAGGTGGCGCCCGAGGAAAACCGAGAATAGTGAAAAGCGCCAAAGTTTGATAATAGGGGGAGAAACCCCTTTACACTACCTACTTGTGTTTTTATTACTTCCAAAATACTTACTTACCCACCTTACTTCAACTATTACCAGTTAAATAATATGATTATCTACTTTTACTATTTGTTGTAATATAAATCATTTTCGTTGTTCTGGTTAGTTTATTTCATTACTTTGTATATCATTCCATCCTCTCATAAAATATACAGATTTTGACGGATATGAAACAAGAATAATATCAGTAGCGATCTGTCATTGTCAACTACGTATGTGTGTGCCAATGTTCACTAGTGAAAAATCAATTATCCCCTATTTTACTACCGGTAAGGGTGGCCAATTTTTTTCGAAATCCAAATATAAGGTATACCCTATCTATTAAAAAAAGAATCATCCGAATCGAAGAACCCAGTACAAAGTTATGCCTGATAGAATCGGTTATCGGACCAGAATTCAGAGGGTGAGTGATCAATATCCTTCATTCCGCTACCCTTAGGGGTGGATTTCATCTTTCAAATTCAAATGGGACCAAATTCGAAATACAGCCTATCCACTGGAAAAATAATTATCGGAATCATACGCCTCAGTAAAAAGTTATGCGTGATCATACATAAAAAAATATGATGGAAAAAAAATATACGGGTCGAATAGAGAACCTCCTCCTTTTTGGTTTCGTCGGTTGAGAATATTGTAGATGCATTCTGATGTCTTGCTTGAAAAAAAACTATACAAAAATTGTCATATTTGACAATTCCTGTTTGTCTTAAAAAAATGTATTCGTAGTGTTGAAATACATTCATTTCATTCTGGCATCATACCTTGGAGACAATTCAGTTTCATTTACTATTTGCAGCAAGATTTTGTGAAATTCCGTCACATAATTCAATTAATGTGATTTTCCGATGGGAGGGAAAAATGAGAAAACATTCAGAGAGTGATATCATCATATCTAACAATATACCATTCGTCTAGCATAATATTCCTTATGTTGTACAAGGCGATGAGGAAAAAATGGGAAAAAAAGTTGAATTATGAAATTGGTCATAGGTGGCTATGATTTGAATTTCTGGATCAACATTCGATTTTGAACAATATTTCCCCATGAATTCGAATTCTACCGTGAGAAATAAAGTGATGGGATCATATTATTTTGAAAAAAAAGCATGCTTTTTTATGTCCCTCGTATAGGGTCGTATAAAATTCTATTTTGGTGTTTGCATTCCAGGTTTGGGATGAAGTAGATTTTTATCGATGTTTTTTTTAAAAAAATTTTTTTAATATATATATATATATATATATATATATATATATATATATATAGTCTCATAGTCGTTCGTGTCCTATAAGGCATGCGACCACGGCTATCCTCTGAACCTCACTAGATCGATGTGGTCAATTGAAATATATAAGTTGTCTATTCATTAGACGATGAATAATCGAATAGTTGGTAGATAAGAATTTTGAATAAGAATATTTTCTTGTTTCGTACTTTTCAGAGCGCGATTTTTTCGGTAGTCGGGTTTAAGTTTTCGAATTTATTTTGTTATTTAAATTATCTGCTGCTGTACAATTTATTTTAGTTTTAGGTTGTATTTTGTTTTAATTATTACATATTACATATTACATTTTTTTTTGCTCAGTGATTATTTCATATTGATTTCGTTCCAGTGCAATTCAAAGCATCCAGAACACAAACCCTGAAACGTATCTATCACATCACACTAACATTATGAAGGTCACATTATCGATGTAAAGATGTGTTTGTTACCACGGAAAGCTGAAACTACTGAACGTATTGGGATGAAAAGACTAGGCACACATATAGGGGGGTTCTAGGTATCGATAGAATTTGCTGAAATTTCAGTATGTTACACCTAACGTATATTAGAATAATAATTGCATGCTGTGCGACCACGATAGCAATTTCATTAGTTGATATAGAAAATATAAGGGGGTTTCTAGGCATCGATATAATTTTCTAAAATGTGTTACATCTAAGGTATATAAGATAAATAATTGTAGTCCCTGCGACCACAATAGCAATTGCATTCGTTGATATACAGGGTGTAATAGAAAATATAAGGGGGTTTCTAGGCATCAATAGAATTTGCTGATATTAGGTGTAAGTTAAATAATATTAATAATTGCAATCTACGGGACCACGATAACAATTGTTTCAGTTGATATTCAGGGTGCAATAGGAACTTCCTATTTCTTTTCATGTAATAAGCGGATTTTATTTTTTTCTGTTGAGTGCTTATACAGTCCTTGAAAGCTATCAAATACATCAATTGTAATATTTTCTCTTCCTGTTCGACAGGAAATGATATCAACTGGGAATATCATAATATATTTTGTTCAATTTACGTATAATAAAGCGCCGGAATCTTTGCATTTTTGAAAATTCCTAATATTTACAATTATTTACTAATAGCCTCTCATTTTATATTTTCCATAGAATAAATGTTATAAATCTCATAGAGTTTATCAACCTCATGAAAAATGGTATATCCTCATTACAATATTTTCTATACTGTTGCGGGAATATAACCCTTCAGTATTGGCCCGCAGGTTAGTGGTTCGGCAAACATCTGAGTGATGGCGCAACTGAACAAAAAGAAGGAACACTATAATAACTGTTCGTTATTAGGTTTTATATTTCTGGATGCATGGTTCAGGGTGTTAACCAAGGAATGTAAACACGTGACAATATCTCTTCGACTATTAAGGAATAACACTATTATTTATTTTGAATATTACAGTAATGCAACAACAATTCAACATGTTAATAGTTTACAATTGAATATTATCAACAATTTATATTTCTCTTCCTGCAGAATCTAAGATAATCCTTGATAAAGAATTATTACGGTATACTTTCTTCGTAACTTGCATAGCCTAAGAACCATATGACGCTAGCAACGTGTGCACATACTCCAAGAGTTCTTGCACCTACTTCGCAAGCAACATAAGTGCCGCTTATTGGTTCTTAAGTTGGCCCTTGGTAATGATTATTGAATTCATTATCAGACATGTACAAAGTACGCTTTTTTGCTTGGCTAAATCGAGAGTTCAATCGTGTTCTTATCAACCTCGGTTCAAATAACTGAGTCTCAAAAATTCGCGAATTCTATCACGACCCAATGTATCTTGGATATAAGCTGGTGCCAAGCGAACTTGATAAGTACCGAAAGTTTTGTCCAAAATATAGTGTAGCGGCAGTCTGGGAAAACTAGGCTGATTTTGACCCATTTCCATCCAAACACCTGCGTCTCGTCTCATATGCAAACGTTCTTGTTCAACCCTTATTGGTAACAAGTTATCAGTTTGAGCTAGTTGAAGCATTCTTTGGCCCAAAGTATTATGTGCATTTTGCATAAGTATATGTTGGTGAAATAAATTAATTATGGCACAAGCTAGAGCAATATTGGAATCGAAATGATTTTAAAATATTTTAAAATCTCCGTTTCGTGATTCCACAACCATCTTGTTCAGGTTACTAATCGTGACTGATTTGCGTCTTCAGTCGTAAATTGTCTCAGATTTTCCTGGTTCTGATTCATGTCATGAATTGAAATATCAGCATCATTATTTCGGCTGTCCGAAAAGTATGGACCATGTACATCCAACACAAATCCATCTGGTGCTACAACTAGACCAGCTTTCAAAAGTGTATTCTTTTTATGAATGGAGTAGTCTTGCTATGCTATACGAAAATTAGAACTCTTAGACACCTTGAAATGTGTCAATCAGGATAAAGTTTAGCTTTTTTTGTACAACTCTTTACGAAAAGAAGTCATTTTGTAATAGAATACCTTCAGCGAAAACGTGATTTCCGTCGCAAGTGAGATCAATTCTCATAACGTAACTTTCGTTTCTAGTGACAAAAGTTAACTTTATATAGTCAATCATTTCCCGCCCTCGTATATAATGTTTCGATGACTTCAAATCATTAATGAACAAAGACAGGAATCATTTCTATAATTAAAATGCATTTTTTGTTACTTTTGTTTAATTAAAAAGCCAAATAGAATCGTAAAAATACCGTAAGATTTAAAAACAATGTATATCTATTTGCCTGGTTTCATTAGTTTGACGTTCCTCGGTAATTGTTTAGAGTTGTCAGTTGCACTGAAAGCATTGTAAGTTTTTGAAATTATCATGATTTCTGATTCGGAAAGTGATTAAGATTTTCCAAATACGCCACCAAAAATAGCAAATCAAGCTAGGGAAACCTCTTTGGATTTATTACCAGTAAAATCTAAAAAGAGATATAAAGAAATATATGCAAAATTCATGGATTGGAGAGTTGATAATCACGTAAATTCATTTTCGGAAACTGTGCCGCTTGCGTATTTTGGATGATTGTCAAATAATCGTGTTTATGCAACCATTGAAAATTATCATTTAAACAAGTAAAAGTTGGCCAACTTTTTACATTAATTGAACCAGTTTTTCCTATCGCCGGTTTGGTGGAAATGGAAATTGATGATGCTATACTTGTGGACCTTGTTACTCACTTTCCGATTGAAGATAGCAGGGAACAGACTAGTGCTTCTGCGTATGGGGTCGGCTTTAGAATAGTAAATCCTGCCTGTCGTAAGAGGCGACTAAAAGGATAACCGTAGGTGGAAGATGGTCTCATCGCCCGGTGAAATACCACCATATCGACTTTGTGTGCTGTGAAATGGATCATTCCATGTTTCAGTGTTCGGTCGATACTTTCCGGTCTCCCTCTTTCCTTTTCCCCAATTCCTCCTTTATTTTCAGGTACATCCAAATAGTAATAATGATGAAGTCTCCTAGAGTAAAACACTCCGGAAGTAAACTCGTCCACCAACAAGGTCCATATGCTTTGTCCTGGTTACGAACTCCATTCTCGATTCAGGTTCAAAGGTGGAGTCTGCCTTTACGCTAAGGCTAACCTTTCATGCCAGCGTGAAGAGAGTTTGGAACCGAAAGACTTTGATGTGATGTGGTTCAAGCTATCTGATACCAAACTGACTAAGTTCCTCTGCTGCCTTTACCTATCACCTAATGAACCTTCATATAACGACCTCTTTGAGTTCTTATCACTCAAACTGGACTACATTCAGGAGAACCATCCAACAGCTGAAACCATAATCATGGGAGACTTTAATGTACATAACGCTGCCTGGCTCAAATTCTCTAACAAAACAGATGATGCAGGTCGTCAAGCCGAGGCCTTCGCCATCACTCATGGTCTAGAACAACTGGTCGAGCTACCAACCCGCATCCCTGATGTCAACAACCAGTCTGCCAATACACTAGATCTTTTCCTCACCACCAATCCTGACCCGTATAGAATAGAAGTTTGTGCCCACTTGGAAACTCTGATCACACCCTCATCTCCACAACATGCTCTTTCCATTTACCATCGAGCTGCACAATACCACCCCGTCTCATGTGGCATTACAATTCGGCCGACTGGGAAGGTCTTCGTATGTTTTTCTCAGAGTTTCCATGGAAGAGAGTTTGTTTCTCTTCAGTAGATCCAACACGATGTGCTGAGACAATTTCTGAAATCATCATGTTGGGGATGCAAACTTACATACCGAATACCGAAAGAAGAACATCATCCGATAAGACCTGGTTTAACAGAAACTGCTCTAGAGCTGTGGCTTCCAAACAGGCAGCATACCATCGATGGCTAAAAAATCCGGGCCCTGAGACCAGAGCAGCATATGTCGAGGCTAGAGGCATATGCAAAGAGACAATAGAATGCTCAAAAGATGCCCACAATGCCAAAATAAGATCAAAACTTGTTGAATGTCCTAACGGATCCCGTTCATTTTGGTCTTTCGCCAAAGCTGTGGGAAGAAACTTCACTTCCAGCTCATTTCCTCCTCTAACCAAAGGAGATGGAACACTAGCAACGACTGCCCAGGAAAAAGCCAATATCTTTGCGCACCTATTTGCTGGAAATTCCACTCTGGATTCATCGGGAAAACAACCCCCGAACATTACACCTATTGACAGTCACATGCCCGAGATCACCTTTCGCCAACGTACTATCAGAAAGATTTTGCTGGGTCTCAACACCAACAAAGCCTGTGGATCTGACGGAATCCCGCCGATTGTTCTCAAGAAATGTGCCCCGAACTAACACCTGTTCTTTGCAAGTTGTTCAACCACTCTTACAATTTGGGGTATTTCCGTCCAATTGGAAAATTGCAAGAGTACAGCCAGTCCCTAAAAAGGCAAAAGGCCCTACCTAGCAACTACAGACCTATCGCACTGCTATCTATTATTTCAAAGGTCATGGAAAAAGCCATCAACATCGAGCTCATGAAATATCTGGAAGACTCAGGAATTGTCAACGATAGGCAATATGGCTTCCGCCATCAGAGATCAACTGGTGACCTGCTCGCTTACGTCTCACATATATGGCAGCTATCTATTGAAAAGTATGGAGAAACTTTAGCTGTGGCATTAGATATCTCCAAGGCGTTCGATCGAGTTTGGCACCAGGGACTCCTCGCCAAGCTTCCGTCTTATGGCTTGCCCCCTCAGCTGTGTTCTCTGCTTGCTAGTTTTCTCTCAAACAGGTCTCTCCATGTAGTGGTCGATGGAGTTTCATCTGACACTCTACTCATAAATGCTGGTGTTCCGCAAGGATCTATTCTCGCACCAACACTATTTCTACTTCACATCAACGACCTGTTGAAAGCAACTTCATGTCCAGTACACAGCTTTGCCGATGATAGTACCCTCCATACCGTTTTCTCTTCCAGGGCCCCTATATCAGCCCGTGAAACCAGAAATGAACGAGGAAGAAATGTTAATAATATAAATATGGACTTAGCAACAATTCTCGAATGGGGATCTAATAACTTGGTAGAATTCAATGCAAACAAAACACAAGCATGTCTTTTCTCTAGAAAAGCCGATCTCACTGTGCCTAACATAACTTTGTCAGGAGTAACCATACCACTAAAGTCATCCATATCGATGCTTGGTATTACTATCAGCAATAACCTTCCTGGGAAAATCACGTAAGGTCCATTGCCAAAGTGCATCCCAAAACTTGGTTTTTGTTTCGTGCCAAGAGCTATTTCACCCCAGTCAGCTGCTTATGATCTATAAGGCACAGATCCGACCTGTCCTGGAATACTGTTCCCATATTTGGAGTGCGGCACCTAAACATATCCTGAGGCTATTGGATTCTGTCCAAAAAAGGGCAATTCGTCTCGTCGGTGATGCCTCGCTTACAAACTCGCTCACTTGTCTGGAACACCGTAGAAAAGTTGGCGATTTGTCTCTATTTTATAGATATTTCCATGGGCGATGCTCTTCTGAAATATCAACAATCGTTCCTGCTTTGGCAGTCTCTTCGAGATTAACCCGTCAAGTTCAGTCATCACACCCCTTCGTGGTCACTTTGGAGACCTGCAGAACAACACTTTCCAAAGACTCGTTCATCCAACGAACAGCGAGGCTTTGGAACTCATTGCCCAGGGAGGTGTTCCCCGAGGCATACAACCTTCAGAAATTTAAGAAGAACACCAACTCCTACCTTCTTTCCCTTGGTTCCCACGATGTTCTCTGAACATTGCAGGATATCCCTTTTCGTGGGAACCAGAACATAAAAAAAAAAAAAAATTCAAGTCTTCGACGCTATGGTCTATGTATTCGATGTTGAGAACCACTTTATCGATTAAAAATAATATCGATATCAGTAAATATCCCAAGTAACGTTCTTTTTTCAGACGAAAATCTGATGGTTTTAAAAGTTAAAAGTCTAAAATTGTTTCTTCCGATGAGATATACACTTTGTTAAACAATGCACCCGACTCCAAATACTTAATGACTAAAGTAAGTTAATAACTTTATTATTGCAACAAATTCTTAATGATATTAGTATTAACGTTTGTAGGTAGCTTTAGTTTTTGGAATTTCGGGGGCTTGTCGTTGCCATGAATTAATGAATCAAAAGATTTGACAGTAAATGATGTGAAAGATACCAGCAGTACACTCTTTGTTACAATACGTAATACGAAAACAAAAGTACCGCGTCCCTTCCACATTTCTGGGTTCTTCTATGAGATTTCTAAAATATATATGAACCTCCGTCCACTAGATATGGAAAAAAATAAATTAAAGATTCCTCATCAGCTACCAAAACGGAAAGTGTACTAGACAGGTTGTGGGAATAAATAAATTCAGTAAATTTCCTATGCAAATAGCTCAATATTTAAACTTGCCTAATCCCCAAAAATATACTGGGCATTGTTTGCGTAGAACTTCCGCAACGCTATTAGTCGATGCAGGAGATGATTTACTTCAATTAAAAAAGCATGGAGGCTGGAAATCTAGTAACGTTGCGGAGGGATATGTTGATCAATCAGTTAGCAGCAAAAAACAAAAACAAACAAAAATTTTACAATCCATACAAAATACAACGCTATCCGATTACGCCGAAGCTTCATCTGGAGTGACATCAGTTAACAACATAACAGATGTGGCATCGTCTACCTCAATACATAAAAATCTTGATTGTAATACTCGTATAATTTTGAATAATTGCTCGAATGTAACAATTCACCGATATTTAAAAAAAAAATTGTTATTTTTTATTTAAAATGAAATATGTGTTCATCGAAAAAAATTTTTGGTGCTCGTGAACATTACCAGCCTCGGCGGTAAACTGTTCTCTCGCTTCAAAAAATTTTACTTTCGTCACTCGTAAAACAATATACTATTTCACGTCAGGTTGATGATTATACAACACATTTGCGAACTCTGGTACATGTCTCCGGATAAATGCACGTGCCTCATTAGATGTAATTCCTACAGGAACAATCTCTGCATAAGACTATGTCTTACTTTCGTTATGATCAAACTTACAGATTGTCTAGGAGTATGGTTCATAAATGATTTAATGAAATTGTCTGATAAGCCTTGACGCAGTTTCACTAGAAACGTGATAAGGTATTTTTTCGTAACTATTATATCCTGTCCATATAATAACAACAGGTTGACAATATTCATTCAAAGTTCTGAATTGCTGTTTAGTTAGGAACGTCAAACTTCGAAAATCTGTCTTATCAAAATATTCCTCATCGTCATATTTCATAGTAGCTGTAGTTCGCGTGAATTCTCGGAGAGTTCTGAACCATGAAGCAATTTTAATTCCATCCATAATCACTCCTCTGGGGATAGAAACATGATTTTCCATATGTTGGAGGTTAACACAGCCCTTGTGATTCAAATGCCCAATTCAATAATTGGTATCTCGAGATATAAATGTTTGGGTGTCTTTACATAAAATCCACACGAGCACTCAACTCTAATCTAATTCTACAGTTACGGGCACATATGAAACATTTCTCAATTCTTTGTATTATTACTTCCATAGGAATTGCAGCTATACAACCTTCTGTTTCAATTCCTTGCATTAATCTGTTGTGACAGGCCAAAGATATTCTGGAATCTGGAGTAATCACTGCATCATTTGATCCAAATCGTAGTCTGTGTAGTGAGGCTAGCTCATTTGTTCGAAGGTTGATATTCCCTTCGAATTTCATAGCATTTATTCTATGAAATACATGACTCCTCGTGTTACATATGTAACATTATTCTATTCAAACAGTACTTTTCAAAATACCATATGCCTTTATTTCTCTCATATACTCCAGTAGCAATGACAGTTGTCAAATGCAAATGACGTTGAAATATTTTGTTTTATCGTGGCAGTCTCCATGGAATAGAAATGGGTGAAAATCAGCTCCCTCTTATTAACAACAATATGAGGTGATTTTTCAAAAAACCTTGCTGACCTAGAGTTTCCGGTAGAAAATGATTCCACATAACATAATTTTTGCGCGACCATAGGAAAAATACAAATCAGCCCCCTGATAAGTTCATACTTACGATTTACCGAAAAACTTTCCTGACCGGGCGTATCCAGTGAAGATATTTCATTGAAATTGTATAATATGATCTCAAAACGGATTTTGTTAATGGGAATGAAATAAAATATATTCCACCAAATGGGAACCAACTATATCAGTTTTGACTAGGTAAATAAATACATACTAGGATGAGACTGCCTTTTCACATTGTTGCATAGGTACAAGTTGTGGATCGGGGACGAAATTATTTTATGCTCTAGTTGATATCACGATAGTTGCCTTATTGCCAACGCAGAACATCCAAGAAAAAATCAATCGTCATCCGAATTACTCATTGTTTGTTCACTTTGTATTTCGTTGATATATTTTTTGAATATTGATAAGATTGAAATTGTACCGGTCAATTGAGTTATAGATATATTTAATTTTTAGCGGATCCTGTATATATTGGGATTCAATTTTTATTTGATTTTCCAAGTATATTGATCATAAAACTAAATCGTTCAATATAATTTATTTTGTGATACTTGTTTCCCAAGTCTGCAGTTTTTCGAAAAATCTCAAGTGAAAACTCCTCTTTTTTATGAAATGGTTGAAACGCTATGGGCACCTTATCGGGCCTGTTCCACATCCCATCAATCAGGTAGTGTGTAAATTCCCTGAGTACGAATTTTATCACCTCAGATATACACCCACTGAACCTTTCACCTCGTACGGTAAGGCTCGTCTGCGGCCAAAGCAGTCTCGATGACATGGATATGTTTGGCTTTTTACACCCTGTATGTATATCAATGAATGCAATTGCTATCGAGGTCGCAAAGAATACAATTATTGATCTTTATACCTTAGGAGTGACATACACATATTTTAAGGAATCCTATCGATGCCTAGAAACCCCCTTATATTTTCTATTTCACCCTGTGTATCAACTAATGCAATTGTTATCGTGGTCGCGCAGCATGCAATTATAATCTAATATACCTAGTGTATCGTACTAAATTTCAGCAAATTTTATCGATCCAGAAACCACCCTATATGTGTGCCTAGTCCTAGGCAAATATATGGGAAAACATAACCTGGGATAATAGAGGCTACTTTTGCTACAATGCATGTGAAGCAGCGATCAAAACCATAAAACTTAAAAAAAACAAAAGTGTCAGTCAGTTAATATTAATAAATGAAAAGTCGAAATTATATGTTTCTATTTTTCAACAGTTTAACCTTCCGCTCATAACGTACGGTCTCTCGCACCGACTGATTTGAATATTTGCGCTAACTTTCTGTTGTTTATATATTTCCCGCTTTCCGCCAGGGTACCTTTCGTACTATTAAGAATCTTGTCAGGTTTACATTGTCTGTCGAATAGAGCGTTTGCTTCGTTAGAAAAATAAGTATACGGCGCGTGAAACCGGCGTTATCGTTCGTGTAAAACTCTGAGGTAAGTATAATTTGATTTGGCGTCTTCATTCTTGAACTGAATAGTATGTTTTTAGTGTGACTATGTCAGAATGAGTTACGAAAGAGAACAGGAGCGATTGCGAAGACTGTATGAGGAAGTCAGTGAATCAGTCAGCATCTCCAGGGAATGTGCATAGACTGCATTTGGCAAAATGAAAATTGATAAAATTTGAACTAGTTTGTTCAGTTGCCAGTTTATATTTATTAAATTTTTTTGTTTCTATTATATTGTTATATTTAATGTTAATTCATTACTGTTTATGTTTTTGTCATTTTCATCAGAGGAATATTTTTTTTGGTTAAATTATTGTTGTATTGAATAAAAATACAGCTGTTTTATAGCCTACAAAAAAAAATCCGTTTGTGTTTGTATTTGTACATGGAAATTATAGTCAAATATTATGTTCAATAAAAAATATTCATTCATTTTTAAGTAAAAACGACCAATAATCATTCCTTGAAAAAATCGGTTTGTCAGACCGACGTTATCAAAAATTAAGAAACCACTCACGTTATCTGCGGAAGGTTAACCATAAAACAATATAAAACGAACTTCATAATATCTGAACCCATTTAACTGGGTGAAGGGTGAGATATATTTTTTTTTTATTGGTGCCCCTTTTTACCCATTTAAAGCACGCCTCAGCGTGTTTAAATCGAACTTTAAAAAACGCGCGTTTTTTAAAGGTAATTATGACAACATCAACAAATCGAGAAACGTGAAGTCTAAATGACAAATTTTTGATTATTGATCTGACAGGAGTACCTTGTAATGCCAAATTAGTATATTAAAGTATAAGTGGATAAAAAGGGCTTTAAAACACGCGCGATTTTTCGAGCACGACGGCGCAGCCGGAGTGCTCGAAATAGAGCAAGTGTTTTTAAGACCAGGTTATCCACGAATACTTTACGTTATTTTTTTTTATTGGTGCACTTTGAAATCATATATACTGGTATTATTACTACAAAAAATAGAAATAAGAACTAATAATGCAAGAAGGTTGAATTCGTGATGTGACATCAGTATACCTTTCGTTGTCATGGAAATGAGAAAAACATTCATTTGCAATTTGTTACCAAAGATCAATATTTGTTGTCACCAGAGCTCAAAAATGAATGATTCTAATATCGATTTTTTGAATAGTGAGGCAGAATCGCGGTTAATACCGCGAAAATCCAGTGATATATATAAAAAAGAATATGAAAAGTTCATCAAATGGATGGAGGAGCACATATAAATGAACGAATTGTGAGTAATATATTATTTGACGTAACAAGGTACTCCTGTCAGATCAATAATCAAAAATTTGTCAATTAGACTTCACGTTTCTCGATTTGTTGATGTTGTCATGGTAACCTTTGAAAAACGCGCGTTTTTTAAAGTTCGATTTAAACACGCTGAGGCGTGCTTTAAATGGGTAAAAAGGGGCACCAATAAAAAAAAAAATTACTCACAATTCGTTCATTCATATGTGCTCCTCCATCCATTTGATAAACTTTTCATATTCTTTTTTATATATACCACTGGATTTTCGCAGTATTAACCGCGATTCTGCCTCACTATTCAAAAAATCGATATTAGAATAATTCATTTTTGAGCTCTGGTGACAACAAATATTGATCTTTGGTAACAAATTGCAAATGAATGTTTTTCTCATTTCCATGACAACGAAAGGTATACTATGCAATCACGAATTCAACCTTCTTGCATTATTAGTTCTTATTTCTATTTTTTGTAGTAATAATACCAGTATATATGATTTCAAAGTGCACCAATAAAAAAAAATAACGTAAAGTATTCGTGGATAACTGGTCTTGAAAACACTTGCTCTATTTCGAGCACTCCGGCTGCGCCGTCGTGCTCGAAAAATCGCGCGTGTTTTAAAGCCCTTTTTATCCACTTATACTTTAATATACTAAAATGTGAATGCTTATGACGTATTTGGCCGGGACGATTATTAATACATCACATCAAGGCCTCTCTGTATACTATGTTTATTGTTCTATTATTTTCTGGTAGCCAAATATATTGGTTTTCGGGAGATCCCACTCGAGGTAAGCCAACACACAGTGCGGCTTTTTATAGCCCCCCTGTTAACTTTTGAACGGTTCGTTATAGAACGATGGGACAGAAACCGTTTTGAATCATATCCCCGATACTACTTTTGAAAGAAGATACATCACAATTACTCGACAGAGGGCGCTGGGGGCACATCAACTTGGAAATTTCGAAAGGCATAGAGGTCGAGTTGCACATCGTTGAAAAAGTGATTAAATTTTTCTTCCAACTATTGTTTGTTTTTTCACAATATGCATTTTAAATTTTGTTATTCTTGACATTTCAAATGCATATTGGGAAGAAACGCATTGACGACATTAAAAAAAATATGAATGGTTGAAAAGATAATTGATTTATCTTTTCCACGATGTGCCTCTTGACCCCTAATCACAATTTATTATATTTCAAAAAGTAGTATCGGTGATATCATTCAAAATTGTTTTCGCTCCATTATTCTACGTCAAATCATTCAAAAGTTAACAGAGTTGGCTATAAAAAGCCGCACTGTATAATTGGGAAAAGCACTACTTTCGCAAGTCTTTAACCTCATTTACCTTACTTATCAATCGTGAGCGCAAATGACACTTCCACACAACGATATAGGTAAGTCCGTCGGTATCATCGAAATACGCGGAGTGTGCGCTAGTTGTCCAGCTGCTGGCCCGGTGAGAATGGTTGCTACAATTAAATTGTCTCCCAAGATTTTATTGATAGTCTTGAACCATTTCACATATTAGGTGGGCTTACATTTCTTGACAGCTTGATGGGGGTACCGATCCTTGACATCAGGTCGTGTGGAGGCAAGCCAGAAATATTTAAGGAATTCAAAAATTCTTGTGGGTAGTGTACGGTGCCTTCAATATTGCTGACGTGTATCATTGAAATACGCGGAGTGTGCGCTAGTTGTCCAGCTGCTGGCCCGGTGAGAATGGTTGCTACAATTAAATTGTCTCCCAAGTATTTTATTGATAGTCTTGAACCATTACACATATTAGGTGGGCTTACATTTCTTAACAGCTTGATGGGGGTACCGATCCTTGACATCAGGTCGTGTGGAGGCAAGCCAGAAATATTTAAGGAATTCAAAAATTCTTGTGGGTAGTGTACGGTGCCTTCAATATTGCTGACGTGTATCATTGAAATACAAAGAGTGTGCGCTAGTTGTCCAGCTGCTGGCCCGGTGAGAATGGATGCTACAATTAAATTGTCTCCCAAGTAATTTTATTGATAGTCTTGAACCATTACACATATTAGGTGGGCTTAAATTTCTTAACAGCTTGATGGGGGTAGTGATCTCCGACATCAGGTCGTGTGGATGCAAGCCAGAAAGATTTAAGGAATTCGAAAATTCTTGTGGGTAGTGTACGGTGTCTTCAATATTGCTGACGTGTTGATAGACATATAATGATGATCGCTTTGTAGAACATTTTCTATACCAGGATATATTGCATATATAAGATATTCAAGACAAAACACCATGCGACCTAATCTATTGTCCAGTTCTATTTCAGTACTACAATCATTGATGCTTGGAAAACGGATTTTTTCTTTCCCAAGTTGCTGTGAGAAATCTTTATCGTTATTGTTGTTTAAATAAGCTCTCATATTAGTGCGCAAACTGAGTGTTTGATTTGAACTTCATAACAGATATGATAAAAGACATGCTTTTATAATATCTGCATGTGATCCTTTCGTAATGATAGGAAGTACTGCCGAAAATCACCAGCAAAAATAAAAGTAATCACACCCGAAACGGCACATGAATTTCTGAGATCGTTTAGCGTTCGGTTCACTGCTTAAACACGAACTCTATGACTCAAAGTACATTCATCCCGGGTAATTGATGGTGTATCTGGTAACAATTTTCCAAAGGTCCATTTTTTCGTACGAAACATACCGATTGTTGCTCAGTTTTCCCATCAATTAGAAGGGAAGCAACAATTCCAGAAGAAGCGACTGCCAGTGCAATTTTTCCAATATTAAATTTGCGGGGAGTGTTTTCCTAGGGCCTCCTGGGGCATCCAAAAATAATAATTCAACTCTGTTTTTTCTAAACTATCAATTATTGTGTTATAAGCTTGTTGTTGATCTGTGACTAACTTTGGTAAATTTTCAGTGACAAAAACTGGTAACTCATTAATATCGTAAGTATGTCTACGGCATTATAATGTGATCGATTAGGAAGTTCTAAAAGTTTGTTTTCTACTTGTATTAACCCTCCATTGTCAAAGGCAACGTGAATCCGATTTTTCTGACGAATACTGTGTCCAATATCTTCACATAGCTTGTCTTTGAACGTATCACACAGTTTGAGTCGTTCAGAGGGTTGACAAAATAATAGTATAACTACGAACAATTCCTTCAGCTTCAACAGACATTGGACAACCGCAGTTTCTCTCAAAATGTTTTCCCAAAGGTCATCGTTTTCTAATAAACCTCTGTCCGGCAAGCTGTTACATCCGCTTGAAATTTTTATTTTTCCTATATTTTTCTTTGTGTTGTTCCATCTAGATTATGATTGTGCTTTGCCCGCTTATCGTTATCCCGTTGCCTGTTATCCTGTTTTCCGTTATTCCGTTATCGCGTTTCCTATTATCACGTTATCGCGTTTCCCATGAATCCGTTTCCCGTTATCCCGTTTTCCGTTTCCTGCTATCCCGTTTTCCGTTTTTCCTGCCATATATATATATGTTTATGTATATGTTTTATTGTTATTTCGCCAGTTCCATTCATCATAGGTATATACAATACTTAGATACCAATTTTCAAGTCTAATCATAAGCTTTCAAACAATTTGATCAAAATGGGACAGTAGTTTTCGCGTGATGCTCAAACAAACAAATATATAATTCTTCTCCCGACTTAATGAATATTGAGATTTCGATCTGAAAATTAATTTTTATAGAAATGAATTAGAGCCTATGTTACTCAGGGATATCTTAGCTTCATATAACTTAAAAAAAATTTATCGCTCCAGTAGTTTCGAAGATTACCCCCTACATACGAACAATCACATGTTACCTCCTTATAATATTAGTATAGATTATGTCATCCACGTGCTTTACTTTATTACAATTTATTATTCCAATTTCTAAATCCAATAAGTTTTATACATTTTTGTTAAAGACCGATTGTCCTGAGTCAGTTCTCAGAAGAAATCACATCAAACCAACTGGAAAAGATATAACCCAAATCCAAACAAGAACGACTAGATTCTATCTAGATCTGGGACCTGAGGCAATAATCGATGCCTATGCGATATGCATCTTAGTGGCATTATCAAATTATCACTTGTCAGTACTAAGATCCGAGTTGCAATGGAGACTGAGAGAGTAACACCAAGAAACCCACTTTCTACCACAAGAATATAAGGAATAATGAAAATAATGGCTTTTGAAAATTCCGCGAGGAAATCGACTTTATATCCACAGCGGCAAAGGTAAGAGACAATACAGCAACGGATCTAAGCCAGATGGAAGCTTCATGGAAAATGAGGGGAAAAATGCACTACCCTAGCTGGAAAGTCACTTTTCTGAGAACTAGGAAATACAAAAAACAATATAGAAAAGCCACCACGAAAGCAACAATAATGGTTTGCCACATATGTAATAGAGGAAGGTTCGAATAGGCCAAGGAGGCCTTTAAGCCATTCGGAACTTAATCAATTCAGAGGACAAATAGAGAACATAGAGAACAGGAGGGAGTTGGTTCCCCCCTCATGTGTAATAGTAGATGAACTTCAAGGATATGCCGATGACATAGTCATAATTGCAAGACACAGGTTCAAGGACATCATCTGCGATATAGTTCAAAGATGGTGACAATTAGTGGGTCTGAATATCAACCCTACTAAGACTACCCAAGTGGTTTTCACGAAGAGAATGTAAGTTTGATGTAGAATCCATCAGAATAAATAGGCAATTCATTGAGTAGAAGACAAAGGTGAAGTATATATGCCTTATCCTAGATAATGAACTAGTCTGGAACAAACACGTAGAAGGAGAAACCAATAGAGCCAAGGAAGCCCCAATTGTGTGCAGAAACTTCGAGTGAAAAAATTGGGGATGTATCTCAGAAACAGTAAATTTACACGACAATGGTGGGACCAATCATCACTAATACTTTTGCTATGCGATGAAAGGAGCATCTAAATACAACGAGAATCAATCTTTGTATGATACAATTATCAGCTTTGGGTATGCATAATGCATTGAGGTGATCCTGGACCTCACTAAATGATATGATAATACAGGACGGCATCATCAGGCACAGGAGTTCACTCTCTCCCGGGGATAATCAAATCTGGGACAGGCCAGAATTGTGCTTTGTGAAAGAATTTACTACAAAGCTAAGCTCCAAAGGTAAGTGGAACCAAAATACCATTTCGAAACTGAACAGATGTAACACAACTGATTCGGAGACAGCAGAAGACACTGGACTAGAATCATATGGGCCAGAACCAAATACTTTGAGAGTCGAGGCAAATCCCCGAGCATTGTTCAAGCGGATATACACGCTATCTGAAAAGCGTTCAACATCGAAAGAAATAACCGTAGAAAAGATATCATCATCTTGTCGATGGTGAAGCTGCCAACAATGTGCTGAGCTCCCACGATATAAGCTCAAAAATTGTCTGGGACTGCTGAAAAAACTAAAGGAGCTAAGCGAGCAAAACAAGGTTTCTCTCCTGTGAGTTTTGGACACAACAGAGTGGAAAAAAATTAAATATCATCTAAAAATAGTGGCTGAAAGACCATACTTGGGATCTGAACCCTTTTGCGAAATTAGCAATCATTATGTTACAGATACAGTACGCCTCTGCCATAATCACATGCCGCCGAAGAGATATCGGAATGTTCTATACAAAGGAACCCAGAGACAGGCATGCGGAAGGATCGAGGCTCTTCTCGAAATTACACCGACCTTTCTGAATTGGACAGCTGTGTGGCAAACGACTATAAAAGTGCATCGCACGCCAGCGATAATCAGTTATTCATTTGATGAGTCATGTGGTTGATCAGCTAGAGTATCCTTAAGGAGTAAGAAGCCGTCGGTCAGTTGTCGCGTGGAATTGATTGATTTATGTGAAGTGTGATAAACGGACAATGATTAGTTGAGTATTTCAATAATCACGGACCCCAGTAACCCAACAAAACAGTGAGAAAAAATAGAAAGTGAAGAGGATCGAAAAAAATTAAAATATTGAAAATATCTTTGAAAATGAATATGAAGATACTGGGATTAGTGGAGGAAACAGTGGGAGGATCCTGTTGGGAGGATGTAAACTCCATACACATGCTCTCAGACTGCTTAGAATTCACTAACACCAAGGCACTACACCTGGAAGCATATGAGATATGAAAGGGAAATCTACTCAACTTGAAGCCATCCCACATTGCAAACTTCTTGACAAAGGAATGTATATATATGTATATATATATATATAAATATATATATATATATATATATATATATATATATATATATATATATATATATATATATATATATATATATTATGAATATGTTATTACTTTAAGTGTCTGGATTAACTGTACACATACCCTATCATGCCCTACGTACAGATCTTTATCTATTGTAGGGCAAACAATTTATTCCCCTTCATCCTTTGGTACGTTACCTACATCGATGCTATGTTACCTACATCTTGCTATGAATCAAAAGGTAAATGAATTATTATTATTACATTTATTCACTTTCCAATTATTACCGTAGTAGTATTGTGCGGTTTGAATATTGATTGCAGTAGATGTAGGTAACATAAATCAAATCATCAAATCATCAATACTATTTTTATTTTATTTGAATATTACTCTGCACAAGCCATTAGGTTTTGCAGATTCGTTTTGTGTATTTGCTACATTGTATATGTTTTGTCAATTATTGTGCGAATAAACGTAATTATTTTTATTATTATTATATATATATATATATATATATACATAATCTTCTTCCCTTTTTGTCTAAAATTTTCATGTTTGTCCTCGAACAAAATGTTTCATACACAGAATTGTTGAAAAAACACATAAAATTTGATACTGCTATGTTGACGATATTTCCACGAGTTCTGAAGGTCAGAAGGAAGAAATACAACCTTTGTTAATTCATTGAATTCCAAACGCACTCTCATCAAATTTACCTTTGAAATCGAAGAAAATAAACGTCTACCATTTTTTGACGTGGTAATTGAAAGAAAAGAGAAAAAAAATTCAAAAACATGTAGCCACTAACTCGATTATCCCATTCTCATTCAGCCATCCTCACAACTAGAGGTTATCCGCCTTCCACTCTTCGCTCCATATGCTCTTCAATATTCCTCTAAGCCCAACCAACTCCAAAAACGAACTGGTTATTATAAATCGAATAGTTGAACAAAATGGATACCCAGAACATCATCAACATCAAAAAAATTTATTATAAATACACGAGCAAATATTCAAACACACAACTTAACACGAAAATCAAAATTGCAAAACGTTTCAAAAATCTGTCAGAAATCACCCAAATTTCCTATGAACTAGTCAACAACTTATCAAAACATCTAGACAATAAACGTACTACACACAAATCCGGAGTTTAGCGACTCACCTGTTCCCACCCTCAAGGTGATGTTTGTTACGTTGGATACAGCGGAAGAAAAATCGAAACTAGGGTCAATGAACATTTAAAACGAATTCAGAAACATGAAAACTGACACATTGCCAACAATCCTCTCCATTTGCCAATCATTTCAACTAATTTTTCCAGCTAATTGCGTAGATACAGCTATAAAAAATAGATATATCTAGAGTTGTAGCGACATGGTTTCTGACATTTGATAGCATTATCCATGCTAAACTAATATCTCAGCTGCATATTGGGATTTCAGATATTATATTTACTGAAAACTGGAATAACTTCAGCTTCAATAACGGGGGGTGATTTTGAATCCTCATCCGCTCAATTAAACCATATATGCTGATACCCGATCTATTTCCAAACCAAAAAAGTTCCCAACAAGATATATATTGAAGTGCGTTATATTCGAGATACAGCATTTTGCAAATGTGATTCATTTTTATTACAAGCTTTTATTTAGTTTCACCTGTCCCGATGTTTGTCATCAAATCTTGCAAGTTAAATTTGACCCACTTCTAGTTGTTCGATTAACGTGAAATTTGGAAGGTGTACATAGTTCCCGTGACAATGCATTATGCACTTGTTCGAGAAAAAACAATGGCGGCTCCAAGATGGCGGACGAGATTTGTGCTTATGGTCCGATTCGATTCAAAATTGGTATGTGGGGGTTTTCAGGGTCGAAGATTATGAATTTTCTGACAAAATTCATGGAATCAAAATGGCGCCTCCAAGATGTCCGACTATTTATGTGAATATGGTCCGATTCTATTCAAAATTGGTATGTGAGAGTTTTCGGGGTCGGAGATTATATGTCAAAATTCACGAATTCAAGATGGTGGCTCCAAGATAAATTGAAGAAGCTCTTGAATCTATAACTCACGGAATAACCTACGTCACACATCCAAAACAATTATTTTGTACTTTTTAGGGTATTTGAATAAAAGGTTTTTTTTTTCATTTGTTGTGTCAACATCTCAAACAAAATGCACTGTTGATCATATGCTGAGTGAAAGTTTTTTGATGGGATAGTTATCGAGAATTGGCATACTAGGTTCATCAGAGCAGATGTGATCTAAACATTACCACATATTATCAAACCTCAGTAGAAATTCAAAGTTCTCAGGAAATGTAATCAAAATGTGAATATTTAGCTATGAAGAATATACATTTTTCTGTTCGATATGGAGAGGGCTATCAAACGTCGAAAACTCTGTTGCTGCAGCAACTGTCAGAAGAAAATAATGGCTGAACATTATTTTCAGATAACTACGCCATAGAGTAGTGATTTTTTTTTAAATCCCAATTTTTCGCGGAGATTCAACGTCCTGTTTCTTGTTGGGGAAGTATTTTGGGGCATTTCGATATTTTTCTGACTCACCCTGTTCAATACTTCAATAAATAAAAAAATCTGTTGAGAAATTTCCAAAAGAATATTAGAACACATCATTTTTCTCGCAGATTCTACGCCCTCTTTCTTGTTGGGCAAGAATTTTAGGGCATTTCGATCTTATTCTGACTCGCCCTGTACAATACTTCAATAAAAACATACTACACAGCTACAGATAACACTCCGATGATCATCAATGAACGTACCACAACATGAAATAAATATTTTAGCTATATGGAATCATGCTCTTGTTTCAATAGAAATACTAGGTATTGGAGTCGTCTACTTTAAAAAAAAATTATATATCTTCGCCGATCATGGTCCCCAGAACCCAAAAATACCATCAGTTCGAAAGTTAAAATTCGTAGAGTGGAGGCGATATTTTCAAACTGAATGGAACGAAATTTGGCACAATAATATTTTTCATAAGTTCGAAGATGTGACGAATCAGACCTGTAGTTTCAAAATGGCAGATATTGATAGATTGAAAAAGAAACTTAATTATTAATGTTCATACCAATATCGTCAAAATATAAGTCTTTTGATAGAGCTTAGTGAGTTCATGAGAATTAATGATTTGTATTACTCTGAATGCTCCTTCCATTTGAGGTTCATTCGCCTGTGCCAATCAGATACTCTTTGCGTTTTTTTTCCGCCGATAAACAGAACATCAGAGTATTTTAACATTTCTCAAATTCGAAGTTGAACTATATAAATGAAATAATTAATAAAATAAACCTTTTTGAAGACAAACTTTCATTCAAATGTGCCAAAAAGTAAAAAATAATTGCATTGGATGTGCGACATAGGTTATTCCTTGACTTATAAATTCAAGAGCTTGTCGCGCAAAGTTTTCAGGTCGAATACAAAAGCGACAAGTTTTTGAATCTATAACTCTCAAAACAACCTACTTCGCACATCCAAAGCAATTATTTTCAACTTTTTAGCGTATTTGAATCAAAGCTTGGCTTTAAAAAGGTTTTTTTATTAATTATTGTATTTTGTGCTTCTTAGTAAGTACTCCTCAATCTATGCATTCCTGTTAATGCATCGTCATTATGAGGCCCTTTTTCCTGTAAGTTTTCAGCTATCTAGTTCTTCAATGAGGAGACCATCTGATTAACTCGTCCGCCATCCTGGAGCTGCCAACTTCAATTTATGAATTCTGACCAAAAATCAATAATCTTCGACTAAATTCATAATCTCCGACCCCAAAAACACCGACATACCAATTTTGAATAGAAACGGCCCATTATTACTATCTTGGAGCCGCCATCCTGAATTTTTGAATTTTGACATAAATTCATAATCTCCGACCCCGATTACCTCCACATACCAATTTTGAATAGAATCGGACCATAATCACAGAGATCGTTCATCATCTTTGAGCCGCCATTTTGATTTTACGAAAAAAAAAACATAATATTCAACCCTGAAATCCCCCACATACCAATTTCGATTCGAATCGGACCATAAACACAAATCTCGTCCGCCATCTTAGAGCCACCATTTTGTTATTTTCTGTAACAAATTGCATAATGCATTGTCACGGGAACTATGAACACCTGCTAAATTTCAAGTTAAACGGGAAACTAGAAGTGGGTCAAATTTAACTTGCAAGATTTGATTACAGACTCCGGGATAGGTGAAACTAAATGAGAGCTCGTAATAAATATTAGTTATCATTTTCCTGAGTGATATTGAGATTAAAACCCATGTGAGTACTATCCTTTCGTGCTGGTTATACTTCTCTGTTTTGATTTGAGTCAGATAAAAATATTAGGAAGCATTTAGGAAGATTTGAATCCTTCTCCAACTTTTGATTCAAAAGTTCAAGGTTCATATAGAAACAAAAATGCAGTTTCAAATTTTTTCTGACACGATTGATTAGCTTGATTCATGGCTTTTTCAGAATCAATAAATAAATTCTGATATCTACCTTTCCGAGTGTCCGCGCCATCTGTTTTTATAATATGTGTTGAAAATACATTTATTCTATAAGTGAAAATATGTTTTAAAACTGAATCTATTTCAATGAAACGAGAGACCTGTTTTCTGTCTGAAGTTTATTTCCTCAAATATATTTTACAATAAGTGACAATGTCCTAAATATCCTTATAGAGGTGATGATAGAATAAAAATACATCCAATAATAAAGAACTATGCCTTAGAATATCGAGCAAAGAGAAAATTAAAAATAGTTTGTAGAGAATAATAATTAACTTTGGTTCGTATTCACGTTTATATTTCTAATAATAATTTTTTTCGCAAATTCCAGGAAGAAACCATATAAAAAAATAGCAGTTCCTTACTGAAAAAAAAATCAAAAGATTTGGGGTCATAACTCCAATAGTACGTTTGTAATATCAAATAAAGCAACTCTTTGAGCGATAAATGCTGATGTATTGTGATCAAAGAAAATAGTTTGATTTTCAATTTTCCCATGTCAATCTTGTGATAATATATAATATACATTCGAGTGCATAAAAGTGTCCAAATTGACAAAATTCGTGTAGGAACTTTATAATCTTAATCAAGGTTTACTATACAATGATTATATCAACAACGATATGTAATATTTACAATAAATTAAATTAACCCTATTTTATTATGAAAAAGACGATCACATTATATAACAATTCCCAATGGGAGTATTCATGACTTTCTAAAATGCCAAAAACTATAACTAAGTAGAAACTTCGATTGTCTGATCATTATTGTTCAACAACTGTTCCTTTTCTTGCTTCCTAGGTCGATCAAAATTTGATTTTGAAGTTAAATAATCTTCTGCCACCTCTGAGTACGTTTCCGAATCATCATCGTCCTTGCCAACGACATCAATATCATTATTCAAAGGGGAACCATTATAACTTCTGGTAGTGTTAAAGTATTCTGCACCACCGGATGTCACTATTCCCATGAAAGATCTTATTTCGTCAAAGCAGGCATCTTCCCTTTCATTCTCGTTGCTACTTCCTGGGGAATCTGCCACTGCAACCCCTCCATTTCCATCGTCCGCCTCATGTTTCTTCAGATGCCTATCTAGGTTGGTCTGTTGACCAAAGCATCTATCACACAGAGGACATTTGAATGGTTTTTCTTTGTTATGGATGTTTCTAACATGCCTTTGAAGATTACTGGAGATACTGAAAGATCGTTCGCAATACCTGCATTTATAAGGTTGCTCTCCAGTATGAGTTCTCAAATGTCTGGTGAGGTTCGCTGATCTGGGGAATACTTTTCCGCAGAACTTGCAAGCATATCTATCTTTGTTCATCTTGCTTTGATTTTGTTGCTGTATAACTTCATGGAAAGACCTGTTACTGTTGAACCCTTGGAGGCCAGGCCTGAGCAAGTCGATTCTTTGTGGTGGTAAGGTATTCAAGAATGGAAATCTATGGTGGTGAAAAGGATAAGACAATAGCCTGTCATTGTTCTGAGGATGGGGGTAGTTATAAGGGAAAGTTCTACATATCTCAGGCATCATCGGGTGAATTGGCCGGGGATATGCCATAGTTGGTTTTACTGGGGTTTTATTCAAAGTCAATAGTTTCTCCTCTTCTATTTGTACTACCTCAATCTTCTCCTCCTTCATAGGTTCAGGGGACATTGTAATCTGTTGACGTGATTCAATAGATTCCAAGTCCAGCATTGATTTAGACTTCTTCCACCCACTCAAATCCAGCGGCTGATCACCATCTTCACTACTTGTAGATGAAGGGCTGCATGAGTTTTTCGATAAGTCCTTGGGAAAGTTTTCCTCATCTTCGGGTATTTCCAATTTGATACTCTCATTGTGCGTTACAAGCTTATTAGGTTTCGCTGGAGAGGGAGCAACATTAGCTTCCACGCCTTTCGGTGGGCTTATCTTCGCCATGTAGCTAGTTTCCCTTGGAGGAGTGAACCTCTCAACTTTCGGGGAAACTCTCTCCATTTTGGGAGAAAATCTCTCCATTTTGGGGGAAAATCTCTCCATCTTCGGAGGCCAACCTTCAACATTCAACCTCATTTTCTTTGGTGGTGAATGATCCTCTCCAGAATTCAATTTAGATACTTGGTTGAAGAACAGTGGAGAAATCATCGGACCAGAATGAAATAATTGATGATAAGGAGGAAACTGGGGTGTGAATCCGAATGGAAGAGGTGATCTATACAGGGGAAATGGGTTATTTCCAGCCATGGCGCTAATGGGCAGTTGGGGTTGTGTTGACAGAGAAGATGTTGGCGTGGTAGAATCACAAAATCGTTTATGTTTGGATAGTGATGTGACAGTGGAGAACGATTGTCCGCACTTGACGCACTTTATCTGCATTCGGCAATCAGCATGCATCCGCTTGTGTCGACAGAGGTTAGAAAATTGTGTGTATGCCTGAAAGTAGAAAAAAAATTGTTTTCATCTCAGACATTGAATAACGTTTTTAGAAGACTTTTGAAGTGAAACCCAATCTACCATGAAAGTTAATCCGTTCAAGGCGTCATGAAACATGAAATGTAGTAGATATACAGTGAGCACGTAAAGGTTTTCATGGCCAGAAAAGAGAAATCGCTCGTATAAGAACAATTTTAATATTTGAACGTTAATTTTTAACATACAACTCTTTTCAATTGATTCCTTCTCGGAAATTTCCTCATGTACCATGCCATTAAATTCAACGTATTGTAGGCAGAAAAATATCTTCTTTTAAAGGACACTAGCCAACACGAGATATGCTATTTAAAAAAATCAATGACGTCATAACTGGCACAATTATGACGTCACCCAAAAGATTTATATCTCAAATCGTGCACGTTTAAATATTGAAATTAATGTTTACGAGCGATTCATCTCTACTCACCCTTCAAAGACTTTAGCGAATTTATTCCAACCTTTACGTGTTCACTTTACAGATGGACCTCGAAAAAGAGAGTGAATGGGAATGGGGGATGTGAAGGTGGAGTTTGAAATAGTATTGTAAGTGACGCAAAAGGGTTGGAGTGGAGAATCTGAGGAATGAAATAGTTAAGATTGTGGAAAGTGGTGGAAAGTTGAAGAGAAGTAGGAGGGTATGGGGCAGCGAAATATGAGTGGGAACGAGGAGGTAAATTGGGGAAAATTGAGGAAATGTCCAGGTGTGGAAGTTCCAAGTGTATGAAGTCCATCTTGTAAACCTGAAACTAACCCTGACGTATCGTTCTTCTTCATACTACTAGCCAAAATAAGAATGGCAACTGTATAACTAATTTTCTTGCTCCATTTCAATTGAATTCACACTGAAGAGCTCAATTCACATTGAAATTTCTTACCTTGAAGCACACCTCGCATTGAAAAGGTTTCACCGACGAATGAATGTGCGTATGCTGTTTCAAACCAGAGGATGTAGCAAAAGTTTTCCCACATTCAGGGCAGGCATGAGATCTAGCGCCAACGTGATGTGTTCTTATATGTCTTTGCAGATTGCTAGGGTCTGTGAAAACCTGTGGAAAAAGAAGGAATTATAATCGACGAGTACCTCAATATATACAATTGTTAATTTTCAATAACTGTCTTGAAAGTATTCAGGCCTCAGACTACTTAAATTAATAATAATAATAATAATTTATTTGCTCAAAATACAATAAAACATTGAATCGTGCAACACATTCAAATTATAGCAAATAAATAGAGTAGAAAACCCATAAAAGGTAAAACCTTGTGCTGGGTATACTACTTATGATATATAAGCCTAAACTATAAAATATAATAGGATAATGTTAATTGTAAAACAGTAGGTAATTCATTGACAAATACATTCAGTATTTTATTACAGTTTGAATAGAATAAAATAACTAAATAAATAAATAAAATGTTTCTGCCATTTATTGTTTTGGTTTTCATCTTTGTATAAGAGCTATTTTAGTGCAAGGCTGCCATAAATTGAAATTATTTCGTGACTTTATGGAATACATGACTCGGTTTATAGAATATTATTTTTTTTGTGTTATATAGGGTTTGATTTATATTCTCTCTGAAATATTTGAAGAACCTGGTTGGGAGCCAAATTCAGGAGCCATATTTTTATTTTATTTTTGAAAATGCCAGAACTATGGATGTTTTTTATTTCATTTGGGATTTTCTTGTAAATTATAGGGCTCAGGTAAAAGAGAAATCTTTGGTTTTTTGTCGTTCCAACCTTTGGTATTTTTGTAGTTTGATTTTTTAGTCTAGTGTTGTATGGATGGTCAATTTGGGGGAGCTCATATTTGTGTTTATGATGGTAACATGCAAGTTCAAAAAGTATAACTGATGGATTGTGAGCAGTTCTTAGCAGTACTTAAATTAATGGGTAAATATATTGAAATAGAATTTGATTTTCAACTCTGAAATAATGGTATATACAAATCCTCATAAGCGACGGGGTTGGTCCTAGAATTCGGAAATATATGGATCTAATAATTCTCTTTAAAAATATGCGAAATTCACGTAGATATATGCAAAACTATTTGGGCAATTTCAGAATGGACACTTTTCAGAAATTTTGAAAAATATAATTTTTGCATTGAAACCAATATCAACAAGTAACAGAGATCACAGGAGGTTCTGATAGATTTTGAAAATAACAATAGTTCCTTGAATAATTTGACTAACCTTTGGGCAATTCTCGCAATGATACTTTTTAGTTTCTCCGTGCTTGATTGCTAGATGTTTTATCAAACATGGACGATGGGAATAAGCTCTCGGACAATAGTCGCATTTGTATTCGTCTCTTCGGTAATTGTGCTTCGAGATGAGATGTTCATCTAATCTGAAATCAAACAATATTCTAGGATAGTATCGCTATCAATACTTCTGAAATGAATTGAAACATATATATTATTATTCTGAAAATACAACCAAAAATTACTTTTTTTTTCTATATTACATAAACTATTTTTGAACAATCAAAAAATCCGTAAAAAATTTTGGAGAAAAGCACACACAAAGCTCTCTTTACTTGCATCTTCAATGTTACAACTATTAGCATATAGCTATCATTCTTATTGTTATTAACCTATAGAAATCAATAACTAAAGCCTTTTTCAAATCCTGATGAAATTTTATATCTCATTCAGTGAAATTTTCATTTGTGTTGGTTGGCATTATATATCCCCAAAATTCTTTCATTCCTTCTGAATCATCTGCGACTGAAAGATATATTTTAGTCACTATCTTCTAAAGTTCAAGATTAATCTCTTGGGAGATACTAATGTATTCAATTGTATTTTTTTGTATTTTCAGTTCATTCGTTTGATCGGAAATTTTGGTATATATAAAAATATAAAAGAATTATTTTTCCTTCCACAAAAATGAGTGATATTTTTCAACCGATGAAAAAAATAATCATTAAAAAACATTTTTGAAGACAAGCTCTTATTCAAATTCACTAAAAAGTTCAAAATATTTGCTTTGAATGTGTGACGTAGGTAATTCCGTGAGTTACACATTCAAAATCTTGTTGCGCAAAGTTTTCAGTTTGAATTCGAAAGCGACAAGCTTTTGAATCTTTATATAACTGACGGAATAACCTACGTCATACATCCAAAGCAATAATTTTTAACTTTTCAGTGCATTTGAATGAAAGCTCGTCTTTAAAATGTTTTTTTATGAATTATTTCATTTTGTGCTTTTAAGTACTCAAGTACGCCCTAATGTATGCATTTTTGTTGAAGCATCGCTATTATGAGGCCTTTTTCCTGTGACTTCTGAGCTATCTAGTCCTTCAATGAGAGGACCGTCTAAAGATTAACTCATCCGCCATCTTGGTGTTGGCCATCTTCAATTTACGAATTTCAACTGGAAATCAATAATCTTTGACTAAATTCATAATCTACGACCCCAAAAACCCCGACATACCAATTTTGAATCGAATCGGGCAATAATTATAAAACTCGTCCCATTTCGAACTTGTGAATTTCAATAAAAAATTCATAATCCCCGAAAAACCCCAAATACCAATTTTGAAAGAATCGGACCATAAACATAGAGATCATGGGCCATGTTGGAGCCACCATTTTGATTTTATGAATTTTGAAGAAAAATTAATAAACCTCGACCCTGACAATCCCCCACATACCAATTTTGAATCGAATCGGACCATAAACCTAAATGTCGTCCGCCATCTTGTAGCGCCATTTAATTTCTTTCTCCAACAAAAATTCAATGAGCCGCAATTTCAATACCATAAAAATATTGATATTCATGATGAATTTAATAATCTCCGAATCCGAAAACACGCACATACAAATTTTGAATAGCATCGGACCATAATCACAAAACTTTTCCGCCATTTTGAAGCCGCCATCTTGAATTCATAAATTTTGACCAAAAATTAATAATCTCCGTCCCCGAAAACCCCCACATACCAATTTTGAATCGAATCGTACCATAATAAAAAAACTCGTCCGCAATCTTGAAGCCACCATTTTGTTTTTTTCTCTAACAAAAATTTAATAATGCATTGTCACCGGAATTATGAACACCCGCCAAACTTCAGCTCAGTCGGATGTCGGCAAGTGCTCCAAAAATTGATTACAAATTTTTAACCGGAAAGATTGACAGAATGACATACGAACGAAGCAAGTTAAATAAAAGCTTGTAAAAAAAGGAAGAGGTTCTCTCGTCGACGCGTATATTTCTTGAGTATGACCACGCATAAGGTTTCATAGAGTAGTCTGATTTTGATTGTTCTTTTTTTTTCAATAGAAAGGGTATACCTCGAAGTTGGTGCCATTTGGATTTGAAAAAAAATCCACTCCTAGAGTTGGAGAATCTGGATGGTTGTTGGTTCACCGATTGTATTGGGTTAACCGATTTGGATGTTATTTTTTTATTGTATAGGGTGCTTTGAAGTTGGCCTTTGAAATTGAAAAACAATAACACCCCTTAGGGTAGAAAAATAGGTAATAATTTATTGATTTTACACCTGTGAACCGATTCTGTTGACACTTGGCACACATATGTAGTTCTGATGACACTACAACATAATGGAGGCCAGGAGTTAATCTGATGATGGTAACGGAAGACAGTCGAGGGATCTCCTCAACGGTTCACAGCAGCTACCTCGTATTTGAGGTAATATGCACATATATACATATACATCTCCTGACTTACTCACTGATTGACTGTTATACGATCAACGCGCAGACCAAACCACTGGACCTGAGAGCTAAAATTTTGACAGTATATTTTTTTTGATATTCCATTCCTGAAGAGGTGAAAAGGTTGGTGAGAAGGGGGGTGAAAGTGAAGGTACAGTTTGTTTTGCAATTAGAGTCATGAAAATGAGTATGTGGGCTCTTCTTGACAAATAAAGATAAATATATTTCAGAGTTTTTGAAAATTCAATCCCAAAGGGGTAAAATGGGGGTTGAAAGTCTGTATAGTTATAGTTTCGAAGTTAGGTTCATGAAAATTGGTTTTCCTAGTGTTTTGGAAATTTAACCCGTGAAGGGATGAAAGGCAGGTAAATTGGAATTGGAAGTTTGTATAGGAATTCCGTTAGTTATCAAGTTGGGGTCATATAAATTGGTATTCGAATTCTTTGTTACAATCTGAAGAAATATGTATTTCAGTGTTTTTAGAAAATCAATCCCTGAAGGGGTTAAAGTTTATATGGGGGGGTTCCGCTAGTTTTCATGTTAGGGTCATGAAAATTTGTATTTGAGGTTTTCGTTACAAATGAAGAAATATATTCTCGGTATTTTTGGAAATTCCGTCCCTAAAGGGGTGAGTTAATTTGTTATGGTCGTCACGTATAGTACATAACAGTTAATTAAAGTAAGGTGGGTAAATAAGTATTTTAAAAGTGATCCAAATCAAGTAATAGATGTTAACCACAAAAATTAAAAAAATAAAGATTTTTTACAAAAAATTAAACCAACGAAAAAAGAAACTGAAAAGCAATCAAATGAACCTTTCCAGTCTTAATAACAAAGCTCCCTAACTAATGTAAGTAACTAATTTCAAGTCGGAGCCAAACGAACAATCAACGAATATCATTAAATGACTTCAAAGAAATGATCAAAACAAAATAACTGAAAATGCAACGTGAAAGCGCCAACGATAAACAATAACTTTCCAAAAATGCACTCACCGCACGACCACTTCCAACGATGTGTGCCCTTACGTGTGTGCCGGTTCGGTTACCTGTCTCTCTGATGACGGCCGCCAATTTTCGGCGAAGGGACACGCCGTAACGTAACTAATTTGCTTGTTTGTTACTTATATCAGTTCGGAGCTTAGTTATTGAGACTAAATAGGTTTATTATATTTTTGCTTTTCACTTTTTTTTCGTCGGTTTGAATTTTTGTCAAAGAGTTTTTATTAATACTCAAATGGATTTTCTTCAAACAAAAAAATTTGCTCAGAAGCAAATTTTGTAATATTAGTAGAAGAAAATAAGTAACTCGTCTCCACGAAACAACGGGTCCTGCAAATGTAGTGGAATACAAAGCAAATATCCAAACAAACCCATGAAAGTGTAATTAAATAATAAATATCAAAATTTAATAACTTTCACATCCAACTCATTAAAGTTCTCCGTGAAAGTAATCCCACTTCTGAAAATATTATTATCATTTCGATTGCTTTACGCCCTTTATCACCATATAACACGCGAAGTGAATCTATTGCATTCGAGCAGTCAATTTTAGAGCAATTTCAACAGACACGTCCGTTTTGATCGCATATCACTGATGGGTTACTAATTAATAAAATATGCATAAGATTCACACGAACATCCATTTTTATTTTCCTATTAGTGTCAGCTGAAAAATTTCCCATAGACTCGTGTAGCTATCGATTCAAAGATATTAGTAAAATGTCATTATATCGTGAATCGTTTTTGAAAACAAGAGCACTAAGTTCAATTCACTAATGTTACTGTTTATGTTGTTTCGTATCGACTACGGTCATCAAAACAGGTAGGCTCACTGAACATTTATCCACTGAATAGGTCAAAAAGTTCGAGAAGTATTTATATATATTTTCGGTTTGTTTCGGTTTCCCTTTCATACATTGAATTTTTTCCCATTTTCTTAACTTAATGACGTTTATGGAAAATATAATGATACCATTTGCACAGCTCAATGAGTTTCTACATTTCCTGATTACAACGGTTCACGGTAAACCAACCAATAATCAGAAACAACTACTTTCCTGGATAATACCTCGACGACGATTACTTGATGAATGATCGTACAAAGTATCTCAATGGGATTTTACTGTACCCTGTACCCCGGTTTCTGGCTTTTCCCCTCATCAGCATAGGATAGGTTATGCAGAACAACTTATACCTGTGAACCTGAATGTACTGATCGAATTCAGAGCACTGGTGTGCGGATAATCCATTCACGTTACTTTTATTATACACATATCTGCACATTATATATGTCTGTATCCCCCTCGGAAGGAACCAGCCGGCTGGTCAGGTTGACATTTGAAGCCAGGCAAGACTGGGAGCGATCAGTACTTGGATGGGTGATCATTGCCTACCAAGGAACGTTCACGTTACCAAGTCCCGTACAACTGCAGCTTAGTAACATACTCGCAGCTCTAGGCTATATATCAATAAGATATATCGATGTTGAGCTCGGTAAAAAACCCTACCTCTGGTTGGAAACACTAGAGGATTTGGCAAAATTTCCGGTTGGGGTGAGTGTACTCAACAGCGTCGGTATCAAGCCTAGTCGCAGAATCAAGCCAACGTTGAATAATGATAAAAAAAAAAGAGATTTGCTCTGGAGTTGAGGTGGCTCTGGTGAATGGATCATCCACTCACCACTGACGCTTTAGCCATAGCTCTGAAGTAGAGAGAAATGGATCTCTTACAGATGAGGGGGCGAAAATCTCGAAACTGGTATACAGGTGGTCACCACGAATCATTGGTTAATGAATCCCTGCATCTCTGCAGAGTTGGAAGGCTCCACAGGATTATTATAGTGGGTTCTACTGATATATTCAGGACATTATGTTTTGTTTGGTTTTGGATTCCTATATGAAAAGGTTCACTAGTTTTCATAAGACGTTTTGTACCTGGCTAGGGCTTTTTTAATTTGTGATTCCTGGAATACAATTTTATTTTATAAAATATTTTTCATCATAACCAATTTCAAACGGCTGTGTACCTTCATCGACTTACTTGTTTATTTTTCTATTCAATCACATCTATTCAGCTTATGCCTCTTTATGCATCATGTTTTTTTCGGTTCTTCTCGTAATATTTTTCTTTATGGTAGGGTTGTATATTTTTCTGGTTCTTTTTCTTAGCTGACTTAATAACTTTTCATAACCTCAACGTGTCCAGTAATGGTGTAGTGAGTGGATTAGAAGTCGTAGTAAAGTTCGTGTGTCTTCAGTATGGGTACGTAATCTTCTCTGATTGGGTGTTTAGATTGCTTTGTTGTGTGTAGTAGGAGCGATTGGAAATTGAAAGATTTTTGATATAATTATATATACAGAATTCGGTTAGCTCCAATATTTGGTTATAGGATGCTCCAGTCATTCATTCATTGAGAGAGTTTGAATGATCGAGAGATCAATTCCGTTTACTATAATTCGATGGGACTAGTTCCCTAGTAATAGTTATGTCTATCGCTACTATTCAAAAATAAGCTTACTCTTGTAATATCTTCAATTTTAAACGTTTTTTTACTCAAGAATTGGAAGGGCTATATAAACAAATTATCATAGTTTGCGAATTTTCAATTTTTAATGGTGATAACAACTATTTTTAAATTGAAAATTCGCAAACTATTATAATTTGTTTATATAGCTCTTCTAATTATTAGTAAAAAAACGTTTTGAATTCTATATATTTATATATATATATATATATATATATATATATATATATATATATATATATATATATATATATTAAATTAGGATGGTGCATGGTAATACTTTTTTGTAATGAGGTTTTTTCAATTTTCAAGCTCTGAGAGATTCTATTCCCAGCCAAATTATTTTACATTACGTTTTTCATACAAAAAAATATTTTTCCAAAATTATACAACAAAAATTTGGAAAAATTATGAAATCATGTCGCATCTGCATATTTTCAAAGAAATGTGGGAGCAGTTTTTCTATATGAGTTTAAGGTTTAATAAAACTATAGTATACTTAAGATAAATTGATTGGTCATACTACTGTGTTTGTAATGAAATCAAGTCAATTGATTCCCAGTGTGCGCTTTGATAGATGATTGTAAAAAATAATGGAATTATATTTCTTTATATTCAAGTAAAGAGAGCCATTGGTTGTTTTATTTCTTACCTTTCTGAACACTTAATGTATTAGTTATTGGGAAGTAGACTTCATGATGCGAATTCATACCAAAAATATCAATCGCTGGTTTCAAAGCTTGCTATATACACCATTTCAGTTTCATTTCGTGATGATTGAGGAATACCATAGATGTTTGTAATTTTATGTCCGTCATAGAAAAATACTTTATGAATATTAATAATCATACTTTTCAACGGCTCACTGGGAATTGACTATTCAAGGCATGAATTATCAAATTTTTGAATGAAATCAATTTATTTCCGTACTGTTTCAAGTATAAAAAACAGGTTTTCTATAACGTCGACAGGATTACTTGTTTAATCTTGAACACAATATGTATACAAATTGTTCACAACAACAAACTTGTATTCAATGAAGAAGGCATTTTATTTATAATATTCCTCATATACCAGAGTCCAAAACAACCCCTTTATGACTTTAGGGGTTTCAGAGATTGCACAATATCCTGTGTGACAACTCATTCGCTGGTAAAAATGGGTCGTCATGAGTTAATGTAAAATATGACATTTTCATTTAATATTAACTTTCTATTCTTTTTCTAGTAACTCCATTCTTAAAAGAGAAAATGTCGGTGGATTTTGTCGATTCACAATGCAATCGTGAGCTCTAAGTGGAATAATTTCGCTGTAGTCGTAGATAAAGTATAGTGTAAAATGTAAATTGTTTCTAAAGCTGAGCTCGTTTCATGCAGATGTTACTATAATTTTTTGAATTTACTTATGACAATGTGAAGTTGTGTGCATAAAAAAGTCGTACAAGATTTGTATGGTGTAAACCTGCCTATGATATTCCAGATTTCATAAAAAAGTAGTACACGTACACATTTGACAAAAATAGTTTCAATTTTGACACTACTTGTCAAAGACTTGTCAAAGTCGTTGAGAAATTTAATTAAGATTGACAAGCCTGACTCACAATAGCCTATAACTGCTGTACGACTTTTTTATGCACACAACTGTACATATGAAACTCGAATTTCACAGAAGAAGTAGTGTCACCCTATCATCCATTAATCAAAACCAACACGAAAAACAACAATGAATATACCCGTAAAAAGTGAAACCGAAACCGTCATAGTTAATCTTTCAGTAATTCCTGTTTTATCCCCATGAATTATGAATCAAACATACACTGAAGCCATCGTCACGAATAGCGGTGGCACTGAAAAAACAGTTTCCACGATCTATTGCACTGATAAATCATGTACAGACTAATTAAATGCCATAAGGACATACAATGAACTGAATTATTTATTCGGTTTACTATCCAAGCGAACATTATCTTCATGTTATTCCCCAATTGTTTTCCATACCAAATCCCAATCGGGAAATTTAGATATTTGTTTCTTGGAGTTTTTTTTTGTACAATCATAGCGAATATAATCTGGAATGACTGGAATAGATAGTTGGCGAGAAGATATATTTTTTACACAATCCTCCCCATATACTCTTTGATACTCTTTGGAATATAAAAAGTACTCACAAATTATTCTTAATTATTTTCTTAGATATGTTCATAGGAACTCAAAAATCCTTCTGGTCCCCCATTTTTCTAAACGTTATTTAATCTCTGTTTTCAGATCCTAATTAAAAAAAATCAATAAAACACAATATTTGTGCAGTCTATTTCCACTGTTTTTCATTATCACTCCACCGTTTGATCTATAACTAACCAGAATCTTAATATTTATTCTACTATCCCAACTCTATAGATGCCATCATAGCGATGGTTGTGAATCATTTCTCAAGAAAAAAACAATTTGATCCCGTATTAAAAATTATTGTTTGGTATTGCCGGATCATATTAATGAAATTTAATTATCTTATATTTCTCTAATGAAGGTGTAATGGAGGTTGATTCATCCAGCAATTAAAGTAGTATGATTTTTAATAACTTCTAGGGAAAAAAAAAAATTATATATATATATATATATATATATATATATATATATTTAATGGACATAACCCTCAGAGAAGTGTTAACCGTAGACACGTGTTTCGGGCTCTCGGCCCTTATCAGTACGGTGAAGAAGTGCAAGGATGAACAACACTTGGTGGAAACGACAAATCAACGGAGTCAACAAACAGAAGCCAGCCGCTCATTTATATATACAGGGTGTCCTATATAAAACTCCGCGGGCAAATATCTGGGAACTTAAAGATTATATCTTTATTGCGTGAAAGCAGATTATCTCGATGTCAGAAAACCTATCAGATTTTACGAAAGTGTAGGTATCCAGTTTTGTGTTGGTTTTTCGTGAAATTCAAAAATGGTTCAGTTTTCGAATGCAGAAAAGTTGAATATGATATGTATTTATTGCGAAGCAAGAAGGAATGCAAAAAAAGCAGTGAGAATATACGCTAATCGGTATCCCGACCGAAGATTACCGTCAAACAAAACATTCACTAGCTTAGCCAAATCTTGGCACAAAATGGATGTTTTAATGGAAAGAATCGAAAAAAACAAAAAACGGCTACATATGAGAATCACACTGTTGCAGTGCTAGGGCAAATGGTATTTCAACCACATAGTTCTACAAGATAAATAGCAATGGATTGTGATATTTAGAAATCGTCAATACAACGTATTTTGTCAAAAAACAAATTCCACTCCTACAAAATACATCTGGTTCAAGGACTACAGCCAGGTAATAATATTTATTGTTTATTGTTCATAACTATAATGTATTCCCATATTTAGGAGATGCTGATAGGAGATTGAACTTCATTGTATGGTTGTCCACCCGTATTCATGATGATGATCAGTTTCTGAACAAAATATTATGGTGTGATGAAAGCCGTTTCCATAACAACGGTATAATAAACAAACATAATTGTCACCATTGGTCTGACGTGAACCTCCATTGGATTCAAGAAACGAGATATCAGTCTATGTGGGGGGTTATTGTTTGGTGTGGAATCATTGATGGTTATTTGATAGGACCTCATTTTTACGAAGGAATTCTCAATGGAGAGAGGTACTTGCTTTTCCTCCAAGATGTGTTACCGAATCTCTTGGAGAATTTACCAATACAAACTCGACTGAATATGTGGTTCCAACAAGATGTGGCACCTCCGCATAATAATAAAATAATTACCCAATATTTGGATGACACTTTTAATGAGAAATGGATTGGAAATAAGGGTCTAACACCATGGTCAGCTCAAAGTCCAGATATGACTCCACTGGATTTCTTTTCGTGGGGATATATTGAAGCCTTAGTATATATGGTTGTCCACAAAATGTAGATGATTTACAAAATATTATCACAAATGTTTGTGCTTCCATATCGCGAGCCACGCTTTTAGCTGTCACGAATTGAAAAATATTAAAGAGGTACAATATGTGTATTCTACGTGAAGGTAGGCAGTTTAAACACTTACTAAAATAATTCATGTTATCACTTAAATTTTTTCGTAGCTGCCATCATGTTGGTAGAGTTTTGGTCATAGTAGAATATTGCTTGGTAATTTGAAACATTTACTTTAGTTTATATTGCCTGCGATTTTACAGAAATACACAACTAGATGTAACTGAACAGGCAATGCAATTATAACTGATAGATCAATTTTATTAAACGCGTGTTATTGCTTATTATTTTGACTTATTCATGGCCCTCCTCATAATGTGCAATGAAGTTGCTGTTTTCCACCAGTATTCAAGGGAAATTATGGGTGTGCTATATGGCTGGATTCAGAATTTGATGCAGAAACGCAAAAAGCATTGATGAATCTGGGATGCCATTTACAGAAAATTGACGTTGGTGTCACGACGCCCTAGTGATGGATCTCTACGTGATAAGAGGACCCTTTGACATCAAGATAATCTGCTTTCACGAAATATGGATATCATCTTCCATTTCCCAGATATTTGCCCGCGGACTTTTATATGGGACACCCTGTATATATGTTTGTAACAGTAGTTACATGCTAGCACTTTCTTAAATCTGTGTATTCAATTTCATATGATATTTTGAAGCTATGGCTTCTTTGGAATCTTTCAGCGAGTTATTTTTTCAATGTAGTCACTGTGAAATTTAGTTTTTCACCTTAGTTTATAAAATTTGTCCCTGCATATACTCACTTATCTATATCGTTGTATCTTGATCGCAGATGTAACATCGGATTTCTGAATCTTCCTCTTCTTCTTCTCGTTCATCTAATGTTCCGCTATGCTGAGACGCTGAAAAGAAATATTGAGTTAATTTTATGGTTGTTTTGAATATGGGTAATATGGTACGACTAAAGCACCTTGATATATGAAAGAGATATTGACATACGACTAACTCATCACTATATAATATTTTATTATGGAATCTGGATTTGGTATTATAGTAGCACCTAACTTTACATATATGATTTCTATTCAATAAATAAGGGTGTTCCGAAAGTCCATCTTTGAGGGAGTGGGTCGAACACGTTAACTCTGATGATTATGAGATCCCAATATATGTGAAGAAAAGACTCAATAAGACTACGGGAGTATACAGTTCGGCTTTTAATAGCCCCCCCCCCCTGGTAACTTTTGAACGGTTTGAAGTAAAACAATGGAAAAAAACTTAATGTATGATATCACCGATAGTACTTTTTGAAACAAAACACATTGTGATTACTCGATAGGTGGCGCGGAGGGGCACATCAACTTACAAATTTACACTAGCATGGGGGTCAAGTGGCACATCGTTAAAAAGATAACTCAATTCTTTTTTCAAAAATCTAGTTGTTTTTCAAGTCCATTCAATCTTTTTTTCACAATATGCATTTGGAATGCCAAGTATAACAAAATTTAAAACTCATATTGTGAAAAAATGAATTGACAAAATTAAAAAAAAATCTGTGGTTAGAAAGAGAATTGAATTATATTTTCAACGAGCGATGTACCACTTGACCACTTATTTAGTTAATGTCATCTATCGTTGAAAGCTTCTCATGAATATTGATGAAAATTTTCTGTGAATTGAAATTTTTAAATATTCAATAATTTCTGAATACAAAGGTTATCTTGACGATGGAAGATAGTGACTAAGTTTATCTTTCAGTCGCAGATGATTCCACATCTGATTTTATGAACATCCTGTTTATATTTTCAACAAATCAAGTCATCTATAGATTGATCACAATTTCTTTTTAATTTAAAAAGTAGTATCGGTGGAATCCTTCAAAATAGTTTTGGTCCCGTTATTCTATGTGGAAGCGTTCAAAAGTTAACAGTGAGGAGTGAAAGGGCTATAAAAGCCGCACTCGCAATTGTGATTCCGTGGAACAACCATAGTTGAAAGAAACATTGAAATACATTTTCAACGATGTGCAAATCGACCTCTATGCCTTTCGAAATTTTCAAGTTGTTGTGTCCCCAGCCCCTCTGCGAGTAATTGTGATTATTTCTCTCAAAACTAGGACCGGTAAACCATTCAATAAATTTCATGTTCATTGTTCACATCAAACCGTTCAAAGTTATTGAGAAAGGTACCATTCAGATCCGTACTTATATTTGACATTTCAAAGGCATATTGTAAAAAAAATATGATGGTTGAAAAGAGAATTGAATTATCTTTTCAACTATGTGCCAATTGACCCCCCCATGCCGCTTGAAATTTTCAGGTTGATGTGCCCCTCCGCGCCATCTATCGGGAATCCAATGTTTCTTTTCAAAAAGTAGTATGGTGATATCATCAATCTTTTTTTTTCACGTGAACGTTCAAAAGTAACAGGGGGGGACATTAAGAGCCGCACTGTATATCACACCCTCTGAATATGTATTCACTTAATATTAAGATTTCCTAGATATATTCATAACGTGAACTTGTATATGCTATTATTTTTTAGCTTCGTTACTTTGGGTGTGCTCAAGAAGTAAAAAACACTTCCGCAGATGATAGCAACGAAGCCCAAATGGCAATGAAACCCGGTTCGGGCAATAATTTATGAAATTGTCCACCTCCATCATCGAATCCAATTGTTTAAATGAAACACCCTTTATATTTTGATATTGATGGAATGTCCGAACGAAATTATATCTAAAACTGTTCATAATTTAATTTTTCTAAATAGATATATTTCAAAGAAACTGAGAAAATTGTGATTGAGCTAAAATGGTTTCATCTATACAAATGATAATTATTAATAGTAAATTAATATTAAGTCTTTCGGAAACAATTGATGTTGGTGCTAAGAAAATGATGTTTTTCAATATGTATCATATCCACTATTACAGGAATAATTTTATTGCAAACACGACGATGATAGGCAGCCATGTCTAGCTTCATTTCCACAAAAACATCCAGAAAGAAAGTTTGTCGTCATTGCTTACTAGGATTTTTTCTCGTGTTTGAATAAGGAATGTAGCAGGCGTTGACATTAATATACTTTGAACGTTGATTGGAAAAGCAAAATTCCATGTGACGTTATATAAATGAAATAATCGTAATCTATGTTTCCAGTAAAAATTGAAATTAATCAGTATATACGGTCTACCAGAAATAAAAATGCTGTTTATAGGAATGTGGAAAAATGCAATTATCTTCTTGATTATGCACGTTTTCTCAAGAGACATCATTTAAACCGGCCATACTGCAGAATACTGTAAATGAAATTAAAAAGGTGGCTGAACCATTTATGAAGTTTCAAACGAAATTTTGGTTATCCAACCAATATAATACGTTTCACATTGAAATACTAAATATGTACATATAAGGCAATCAAAAAAAAATAATTTTTGAGTGTTCAAGAACTACATGAAAATAAACCTAGAGCCATGTTCGCTATAAAATTGTATATCTTATGGTGAGGATGGCCCATTTTTAGGGATATGAACATCAGAAGTGAAAAGGTAACCCTTAAAGGCTCACTCACGCGTCAACCTGTCCGTCTGTAATCAATTTTATCTCAGAAATTGCGATTTGACAGATTAATTTATATCATCTGCATTAGTTGATACTTTGAAATATTCTTATAAGATTCAATATGGCGACAAATCTTACCACTTACTTTTTTATAATTGGATATATCATATGTGATATCATTCATTAAATAGCATATCTGAAAAAAGATTCTGCAAAATATGCAGACATAGACCATCCCCTCTTACCTCTACCGTACTGACTTAATATTCTGAAAAAATCAGGGAATATTACGTTTTACTTAGAGTTTCATGGAAAACTATAAGAAAAGTCCTGGGTCTTATACATTTCTAGTAATTGATTTTCAATACTTATAGTTTATGGAGCCCTCCACGCGCAATTGAACTCACACTTGATCGCTTTTTTCAATATATGAATCGAGAAGTACAATATCAGCTGTTGCTAATTCTCCGTGAAAAATCTAAAATTCTTAAAAAGTGTTTGGGGTATCGGTAAGTAGAAAACTTCCAGAATTTCCAGTCAGATAATATTCCTTCTTTAGATTTATTTCGAAAATTTGAAGAATTCGTAAACTGTTAGGGTTTGGTATACTCAAAAGCAAACGAATCCAAAGAGTGGGACAATTCAAATACAATTCCCCAAAAGAAAATTAAGAAATTATGAAAAAATTTGGCCGACTTTCAGTATATGTTCTGATATTTGAAATAGCGGATAATTTTTTTCGGTAATATTTCGAATGAATGAAGAAGACAAAGTTTTGAATTACGAATTATGCATATTCTCTCTCATTTTGCTCTCTTTCCTGTTGGCACGAATTATGAGAACTATCTCCTTGCATGATAAAATATGAAACAACCCCTAATGAAAGTAGAAAAATTGTGTTCCTGGGAGATATTATGAACAGGTATGTCTACAGATGGAAATTTTGTATCGGACAAACTTGTCACGGAAATACTACTTTCCATTTTCTGGGTTTTCTCTCTTGTGGAAATAAAAAGTTTTTTCTATAGAAAAATTTCACAAATTAAAAACAAGAACCAACACCAAGACCCTCAACAACAACTCTCTGTGAAGCCGCATATTCTCACACTATGAGCCAACAATAATTTCCCCTACCCAAAGATTAGATCAAACTAGATAGATTTCGTACAGATAGATCACGTTGAACATCCTTGAACCAATGTGCTCTCCGTCAAATTTTGACAACCAATTGTCAAAAAAGATATACGATATTAAATCATCAAATTCAAATGGAAATAATATCAACTTGGATAAGAGAATGGGAGCAAAAGTGATATCCGATACATCATCAAAGTAAGTATATTTTGTATTAATAATTTCCTGGATATTTTTTTTGTGAAATATATCTAGAAAATATTTCTAAATAAATTCTTTACCCAAAAAAGATCCACTGAAATATCAACTGATGTGATATATACCTATCAAGTTCCAGAAAAATTTTTTCTCATCCTTGTTTTGGATCAGTTTGCATCATTTTCATCCATGGAGGAATATGGATGAAACTGAGCTTAATGTAAAGCTTCTCATCTTTCCGTCAACCGCACTTCCTAATGTGAGTCAGACAATTCAGTAAGTGATGAAATTCAAATAGATTATCAGTTGATCTGTCGAAATAATGATTCAGAGGTATTTCTTGAATCATTAACGTGAATCTAAAAGGTACATTGCAAAATATGAATATATATGAAAATAAAATTAGAAAATATGAAAGTAAAGACATTGTTGTTGTTGGTGAAAAAAAATTAAAAACTTGTTCATTCCTATATTTTCATAAATTCAATGAAAACGAACCTGAAATAGATTTCTAGGGCAATCCCTACCACCAAAACTGCCCTCACAAGCTGGAAAAACTGAACACAAACAAACGGAAAATGATCCACAGGTACTAAAACACAAATTTGAACTAAATTACCAAAGTTCACCACAACATATTGCACGTTCACCTGTATCCTTATTGGCGGGTTCGACTAAACTTCACCCTCTCTTTTGCAACCCCCGCAAGGTGCGTGTGAAACAGGGATGGAAGAGAGTAGAAACGTCACATGAGTGAAATGATTTTGTTAACCCCGTTTATGCTATAATGACGATAGTTGACGAGAAATGGAAAAGCAGTGGGGGCTTCCATTTTTCAAGCTTTGGTTTTGATTGGGAATAAGTGATGTGTTATGGGATAGTAGGAATTGGATGGAGATGATTTATGTTTGATATCTTCAGATGAATTGGGTATTACTTTTCGTTGTGTCCCAACCTACGTTCATTGACTATTTTAATTCAATAAAATTAATAAATGCATATTATAAAAACGATTGAATCCAATAGTGTGTTTGTAAGTACTATAAGGTATTACCTTCTGAAAATAATAAATAATATCAATGATAAATTATATTTCATTGGTATTTAATGATGGTATTTTATGTGTTATTCAAAGTGTACGAAATTTTCATCTATAAAATATGGTTGTAGACAACTTGGCGCGGACATCATCACTTCAAAAAATATATATACAGGGTGACCCGGGGGTGCGTGCAAGCTCCATAAATTATTTTCGATCCAAGCTATCGACTTGATTTTTTTAAACGGTAGGTCCGACAAATAGACATCTTATTAAAAAAATTATATTTATATACAGGATGTCCCAGAGTAAGATAGACAACTAAATTCTGTTTTCCTAAACGCAAACCCCCATTTTTTTTTATTAGCCACTGAATTTTCGATATAGCATACTAGATTCACAAGGGCCATTTCGTCCCGTTGGAGAAGGCCTTCACGAAAAATTATGACCAAGTTGTCATAGACCAAGAACCAGTAGAAAAAAATACGTATGATTAGCTCAAACCTGAAAGTTTTTGAGAAGTAGGCCACTGTTATAAATATCAGATCAGCGGAAGTATGGCTGCCCGTAGGGGTGGCGTTGTGTGCCAATTTTTTTAATATGTCAAAAAAAATGATGTACTTGGAGAATGAGCCGAAGCTAATTTTTTTTATAATATCATAGACAGCCAAGTTTGAAGGTGTTGTATGCCATACCTATGCAGCGTCGCAACGGTCCGCCATACTCAATTAAAAGTGTAATTTTTTATGCTCTTCTTGAAATTCAAGCTCAAAGCTGATTTTTTTCACCCATTGATAGAAAAAAATGTCTCATCACCGATTATGACCATGCCATACCGTTTCGGTGACGCTAAGTACCCGCCATACTGATTTAAAAATGTCAATTTTTCACTAACCATGATCATAGGCACAGTATGGCAGTCCGTTTTATGACCCCCGTGGTCCATTTTGATGAATAGAAGCAATGCCATACTAAATGGAGTCGTTAAATGGCCCCATATTGGAAAAAACTATATTTTTTCTAAATATTAATAATATCATTGGAAGAATTTGGAAAATAATTCTCTAGTCTTTACATTAATGGAGAAGTGATGTAAAATTACATTTGCAACGTTTTTTAAAATTAAGACCTATATAATTCATTAAAAGAAATGAAATGAAATTTACTGTATTTCATTTCTTTTAATGAATAATATAGGTCCTAATTTTTCATAAAACGTTGCAAATGTAATTTCACCAATGTAAAGGCTAGAGAATTATTTTCCAAAACTTACCCATGCTATTATGAATATTTTGAAAAATAAAATGTTTTTCCAGCATGGCGGCCATTTAACGACCTCCTATCAGTATGGCATTGCTTCTATTCATCAAAATGGTCCACATGGGTCATAGAAACGGACCGCCATACTTGTGCCTATAATACATGGTTAGTGAAAAATTTTTCATTTTTTTATCAGTTTATCGACTACTTTGCGACACCGAAACAGTATGGCATGGTCATAATCGGTAATGAAACATTTTTCTATCATTGGCTGAAAAAAATTGCTTTGAGCTTGTATTTCAAGAGAGCATAAAAAAATTACACTTTCAATTGGGTATGGCGAACAGTTTGCAACGCTTGCATAGGTATGGCATACAACACATTCATACTTATGTCTTATGTATAATATAAACAAGAATTAGCTTTGAGCTCATTCACCAAGTGCATTTTTTTATGCATTCAAAAAATTGCACAGCGCAACGCCTACACCTATGGGCCGCCGTTCTTAAGCTGATCTGTTATTTATAACACTGGCTTTTTCCTCAAAAAGTTTTAGCTTTGAGCTGATAATCATACGTGTTTTTCTCCGCTGGCCCTTGGTCTATCGTTGGATGCGGAATTTTATCTGGATATGATTTACGCTTCGTCCCATGTCTCGCAAACAAATAGTTTAAAAGGTATAAACAATTTGGTTATAAAAAAAGAAGGGTTGTTTTTTTGCAAAAATCATTTATAAAAATATTTCGAAAAAACATTTTTCTAAATCTTTTAATTTTAAATATTCTATGAACTATCAAAGATACGATAAGAACACTTCAGGTCTTTTTTGCTCTTTAATAAATAATGAACAATTTGATCTTTTGGTATGGGAGAAGGGGAACATATGATTGGAACCAGGAAGAACAAAAGCAAGAACAACAAGAAGCTGAAAGTCACAAATCACCGCCGCAAAAACGACAAAAAAAACAAAAAAATTAAAGAAATAAACAAAAACTGTTTTATGCACGGAAGTTATGCATGAAGTAATCAATAAAGTTTTAAAAAATATATATTATGCAATATTACTTGTTTCTAAGATACCAAGGCTGAAAAAGTCAGAAAAATTCCTTTTCCTCAATATTTTTCTCATTACTCAATAAATAATGTAGTAAACGATTCGACCAAATTGTTCATTGTTCAATAAAGAACAAAAAACAACCGAAATATTTTTTTTGTATCTTTGATACTTTATAAGATAATCAAATCTAGAAACCTAAAAAAAACTGTTCGAGTATTTTTATAAATAATAACAAAAAGTAAATAATAATTGAGTAAAGCTAAAATGAAGGCTCATTTGTTTATTGTTTTATGGAGAACAATAAAGAATTCAAGTGTTTTCAATAGTTTATAAGTTATAATAATTATAATGAAAAAAAATAGAGTTGAAAGCATGAGAATTTTTGAAATGAGTTGAAAAATAGAAAAAAAAATTTTTTATAAAAAATTGAACACATGGTCATTTCTGTTTATTTTTGTAGTATTTTAAAAAAAATATAGCGAGAAAATGTATTTGTTTATAACAAATAGTTTATAAAAAAAATTAACTATCTCATAACAATGTATTTGTTTACAACAATTTTTCAAACAGTTGTAGTAAAAATAAAAAATAAAAAAATTCAGTGGCTTTTAACAAATAAAAGAACAAATAAATAGGGACATTTTATTCATGTTTTTACTTTTTCAGCATCTTAAATTTCAATTTTTCCACCCTGGATCTTCTCCAAAGCCTTTGAAGATCAGCTCAAAAAAAAAATCTGGCTGCCGGTTTAAAAATTATCGACATTTTTTTGTTCACATCCAACTTGGGAAAATTTAATATTAACAAAAGGATAATTAATAATAAAATTGAGATAAACATTTTTTGCCGGCGGATTATTGTGTATTTGATTATCCAGCAAATGCCTGATCTTTTGCATCTCTTAATATTCGTATTTAATTAGTTAAAATATTTTCTGTTTGTTTAAGCATCCGAGCAGAGCCGCGCGCGTGCCATGGTTCATCCGTTTTCAACCGTATTTTCACCGCTCAATTTAAAATTATAAATATTGGTGCTACACTTCCGGAAAAACAGTTTTTAGGGAATTTCTTTGGATTTTATTCTTTGGATCATTTTTCAGAATTCTGATATCTGCAATAGTTTCCGAGATATTTGAAAAAACCGACCACTTTCTTTTATAAATTGTTTATAACTTTCAAACTATTTGCATCCAATGACACCTTGGGCATAAGTTAACCTGAAGGCCTTCTCCAACGAGACGAAATGTCACTTGTGAACCAGACTACACCCAGGTTTCTTAGACTTATCTGCAACCGTTTTTGACTTGAGTCAATTTATGTGTCAAAATAGAGTCGTACATAGACCCACAGTAAAATTTAAAACTTCAGAACAATTCAAGATAATAGTAATCAATTCAAGATAACTTAAATGATTTTTTTTCCAGTCGATTCCTCAGGCTGTAACGCATGTTTGAGATGCAGGTGAACTCGGTCGATGTTCCATGGCCTACTACTATTTTAAAAAATGGTAATAACTCTACTTTTCCACCCTATGTCTCATTGCATCATTGCATGGTATTTTTCGAAAGCTTTTCGTCAAAATAGGGTTTGAGAAGTTTACTCTAAAAAAAATTACAAAAAAAAAGGAATCGTGTAGGTCGTTGAGATAAAACCAGTTTGGTTGTATTTTGTTCCGTTCTATCCGTGATATAAATCAGTTACAAAAAGAAAAACGGTCTCTACATATAGAATCTGGTTTTCAGACGTTTTTCATTATTCTCACTACAAATTTCTCCAATAAATATAACATTATTAGTCCACTGCAGTAACACTATATTCCATCACCTCAATATTAATAGAATTTGCTTCGGATAATAGCGATAGAAAATATGTGTCAACTATTTTTGAGTATTTTCCATTGATAATTGTTTTTCATGTGGATTTTAAATTTTTTCATACTATAATAAGAAATGGCCGGACATTCACATCGGTTTTACCAATAGCAAATATTACATAATACATGTAATTCCATTGATATATTATCAATGTAAATCGTTGCAAAAATCACTATCAATTACTACAAATAACCGCAATAACGGTTACACTCTAATTTTATCTGCTTCCTGGTCAAAAAACGGTATCAGCGTAAAACGTCAAAGATGGCTGTTTGATAGCCCGTGCCATATGGCATTCTTTTGTTTTATCGCATTAGTTGTTTCGATCTCTTTTTAATCATATGCATTCTCACGTGATGAATTCTCTAAATTGAGGGGTTGAGGGACAGATGTTAAAATACGTTTAAATACACACCTGACTTTTGACCCGACAACTATATGATTTTCATGCGATTCCGTTTTGATGAGATTTCATTAGGGGAGGAAGTAGAATGTGGCATAAGTTCACTGATAAGGGATATTCGAAAACCGATTCTTGACGATAAGTTGAAATTTTGTATGATTTTTTTATATTTCATTTCATTTTAATTGGTACATAACTATTGAAATAAAAATTCTAAGACCTCTCCGAATTTATTTCCTCATGAAGGCTTTCATCTCTGCTTTTCTCAAAATATAACATATTAAGTATTTGCCGAATTACCAAAAATGATATAACTATCGAGATAATTATTATCATCATTTTGAGAATTTGAAGTCATATGACAAAAAACTATTCAACGAAGGACCACTGATTTATCAGTGATATTCTGGGAGATATTTTTTTTAATGACAATATAGGTGAAATTATGGAAATAAAAGTGATATATACCTCTTACAAGACACAAATGAGTAGAGCTACGATAATAAAGGTACCAGAGCGATAGTATTTTCAGTTATAATACTATAGTAGGACTTTAAGGATATCCTCCCATTTGGAGAGTTACAATAAAAATGAACGAATATATTGCCAGGTTTGCCGGGCAAATTTTTTTCAATAAAACAAAATTTGGCCTCAAAAATACCCAATATCTCAACCAAGTTCAGAGATGGGCCGAATCGGTTGGAAGATTGAAAATATTCGGAATGTTTCATTTCTCATATTGCAAAGTAATATACCTGAATATCTGTTGAAAATGTTGTTATATATACGTAGTGAAATGTATACTCAAAAATGTTACCAAATCCATTTCTACCTGCTGGTATTCGTTCCATTTTTGCTTTTATTTTCATTATAATTTTCCATTGGAAATACTTATATTTTTATGAAAAATGTAAGATCACATCAACTGTATAGAATCTCTTTATTTACAAAAAAGAATGCATGTCCCCAATTATTCGAAATAACTACATAAAATCACTATTTTCTAAACAAAAATCAGCATTCAGTAAAATTTAAATTTAACTACAATATCCAAAATTCAATGAACTCAAATCCAATATTATAGTGGGTACACAAAACACTTGGTACCATTAACTCAAAAATTCCAGTAATGCCACATGGAGCAAACAGTTTCATTTATATTTCAATTTATAAATGTCAATCCCATGAATGTTAACGTCTTTTTCCTATCATAACTTCACTTTTTCACAAGTATTTTATGAATTATTTAATTCTGAACATAATTGAAACCAATCTCAACAAAGTACAATTTGACTTTATCTATATAATAAAAATGAATTTGGATTCTCTGTAAGCGCAGCCTTATCCCCACATCTGTTTTCCATATATGCAGCAGACATTGCAAAACCAGACAATAACCTCAACAAACTGGCACTATTCGCTGACGACACAGCACTAGTGGCCAGATCAGCAAATGCAGCGCAGGTAACCCAGTACCTGCAAGGAACCAACCAGACAGAATAGAAGACTGGTTCAACCTATGGAAAATCGAGGTCAACGCAGAGGAGAGCTAAGCCATCCTATTCACCAGTAGAAAAACGGCACCATCAGGACATATCATCATTAACGACCGACTCATCTCTTTGGCAGGCGAAGTCAAGTATCTAGGAGTCTCCCTGGACAAGAGATTGACATTCAGACAACACGTGTCACAATGGCTCGGACTAACAAAGGCAGCCAGAAGAAACCTCAACCCCCTCATAGAACGCAGAAGCACCATGGACCTCCAGTTGAAGCTGGTCCTCATCAAGACCAACCTTCCTCCCATCATCCTGTATGCATCTGCCGCATGGGGCCAATGCGCAGAAGCATGTAGGACCAAGATCGATCAATTTTTACGTTAAGAATGTGTACTGTCTGATATCCGAATATACATTACAGGACCTGAGGTCGAACCAAACTTCATACGACCATCTAAGGAATCACGCCGGCACAACATTCCAGAAGACGGACATCCACATAAACCCAGTGATACAGGACATCCACGGAAACTCAAACCTGGACGATCCCAGGTTCAGAGAGAAGGAAAAATACACGCGACCAGTCTACCACAACCAGCGTCCACCGCCAAGAGTAGCACTCCGCCGCATCAGGTGCATAACAAACTTAAACCAAAACACGTTAGATAGTACAACCACCACACACTACACTTGCACACCCCTCAGGTATATCACCACCATGCACACACAGCATCACGTCAGGAAACACAAATATACGACATAAAGGAGGTTTAAGGCACTCAGAGGCTGACTTCATACCGAAAGAGGTACGATATCAATCTTGCAGACGTGCCAATTTGCAAGTTGAGGATCGCTCCAAGGAGAGCGGGGGAGGACGGAAGGTGGATAGTAACTCTCGTTCACACAAAAGCGTGAAGGGGATATATTATCCATGGGCACCCAACCTTAAGGGGAACATGATATGGTGTGTAAGCGCAAAACTTGAGAACGACTGGACCGATTTGTCCACTTTTTTTAATGTTCGTAATAGCCCAAGCATAGCTGATACGGGAAAAAAAATAAGGAAAGTTACCCGGAAATTGACAAATTCGGGTATATAAGAAATTTGGGAAGGAAAGACTATCGAGTCATTTATTACCAAACGGGGAATAGCTCAGCAATACACTGTCGCCTATCAAGCAGAAGGTCCGGGAACGAATCTTGGTCAGGGTTCATTTTTTTATTTTGTAAAACAACGGAAGGACCGATTTGGCTAATTGTTTGTTGAATGTTCGTAATACTCCGATAAGGTTTTAGGAGAAGGAAGGAGTTTTGGAAAAGTGATTGGAAATTTCTATTATATAATAAAAATGAATGTCTGTTTGTGTTGGTAAGCTCATAACTTAAGAACGGCTGGACCGATTGGGCTTGGTTTTTTCGGGAAAACGGAATAACAGGAAAACGGGATAATGGGATAACGGGAAAATGGGAGAACTAAGAAATGGGAAAACGGAAAAACTAAAAAAACAGGATAACGGGAAAACGGGATAACTTGAAAATGGGATAACGGGAAAACGGAAAAACGGGATAGCGGGATTACTGGAATACGGGATATCTGGGTAATGGGATAACGAAAAAACGGGATGAAGGGAAAACCGGTTAGCGGGAAACAGGCAGAGTCAAAGGCATAACCTAGATGGAACAACACAAAAAAACAAGGGAAAAAAGAAACGCGGACAAGTTTTCAGGAAAAAAAAGGGAGTGTAGACATTTGTACAAGACAACGTCGGGTAGCTAGTTTTCCCAAAAAATTATTACACTTTATCATCTTTCACTTTCCTATATATTTATATATATATATATATATTTATATATATATATATATATATATATATATATATATATATATATATATATATATATATATATATATATATAATATGATATGTATATATATATATATAATATTTATATAATATATATATATAGTAATATAATATCTATATATATATATAATATATATATATATATATATATATATATATATATTCTCATCTTATGAAGTTTGATAAAATTTGATTGTGAAACAAAACAACAAAATGTAATATATGCTTTGAATTCAAGTGTCTCACTGACACACCCTCTCCGATAACAATCGATAAACAATGCCATGCTTCATTTCATACACCACTTGATATTTATCTGAAGATTGAAATATCTGATAGACTATTTGCGGATTTAAAAATCACATTCTACGTTTGCTCAATAACAATGAAAGCGTAGAGATCAACCAATCCAAAAACTAATCTAACGTACATCTCAATTTCAAATGAGTCGAAATAATCTCCATGGTGAAGTCACTGTATGCCGTGCAGTTAAGGGTTTTTAGAGGGTGATTTCAGTTTTTTAAGGGTTGTGATATCAGTTTATGTTTGCCAAATGCACAGCTGGGATTAATCGGATTTATTACGGGGTGTATTGATATCGTCACCTATTGTTACCCCTCAACTCACAATGGGGCCGTGTCCTACGCCTCTGTGACATATTTATTCTTTGTTGTTAATGGTTCTCGCCAAGTCTACATGTGTAAAAGGCGTGTGTCAGATAGCTTAATCACTTTTTATAGATGGGAGAGGAACAAGATCGTGTTTTATCCTGTTGAGGTCGGGTGATGTTTCAATTTGGGATTTATGGTGAAATTAGTTCCTCACAGATGTATTGCGAACAAATTTCACGACTAGAGTCATACACATAGCGGAAAAGTATATACAATGAGATAAACAATATATTTTGAAATCCATTACAATCCCATTTTTAAAGCTTTTCATTTTCTAGAGAAATTAAATTTAAAAAAACATGATGAACAAAATTAAATTTGAGAAATAAATGCATGCCTTATTTATATTGATAGGCTATATACAAAAACAAACTCTAGGTGGGTACCCAGCTAAATATTTTTTAAATGGAAATATTTATCATTGAACAACTATATTATATAGCAAGTTCCCTATAAATTATTGTTTTCAACTCAAGGGGTTTCAATGAGTCTCAATAATCATACTGTCTTGCATTCCACCTCACGAAATATGTGAATATACATTTATAATCACTTCAAGACAAGGATATTCTGTTTCGACCATATGGATCTAGAATCAGGCCATTGTGAACATGACAGGAAACATTGCAATATTTGGAAGGCATATACCCATGCCCAGGTTTGAAAATATACAGGGTGTTACAAAATTCAATAAAAATATTTTTAGGGGAATTCCAAGGTCAAGATTAAACAAAAAACCCATAAACATGTGTCCTTAAAATTCATCCCCTCAAAGCTACAGACATCGCAAGTTACGCGAAAAAAATTCGTAAATTTTTGAATTATGGCTAGAATTTTGCATTAAATGTTTGGAAAATTTATAGGCCAGTTGTAATTTATGTCTGTCAGATGTGAACGTACCTTTACAACAATTTCTTCGTTGGAGATGATACATCTGTTCAATTCTGAATTCTTAAACAGATATAACGCTTTCTTTTTCTGAAATAATATATTTTATACAAAGTTATTGGATATCTCTAATGTAGAAAATGATCTATTTGAAATATTTACTTAGTTTTACCAAATATTTTTCATTCAAGTAATTAACAGTATTCATGGAAGAAAACTACAATTCTTGAAAGACACAACTTGATATTTCTTGTTCCAAGACCATATATAAAGTATTTCTTTATTGAAGAAATATTTTTCTTCATTGGAAATAATACATTTTTTCAATTCTGAATTCTTGAATGGAGATAACGCGTTCTTCTTCTAAAGAAATGTGTTTGATATATACAAAGTTATCTAATATATCTAACGTAGAAAATTATTTAATTGAAATATTTATTTTGTTTCGCCAAATATTCTTCATTCAAGTAATTACAGAATTCAGGAAAGAAAACTACAATTATTGAAAGACATAGGTAACTCAATATTTCTTGTTCCGAGACACAATATAAACTATTTCTCCGTTGAAGAAATGTGCCAAATATTTGTATCAGGATAAGTATATTTCTAATTCTCTTGGATCAACAATTATAAATTCTTGAATATCATTGCATTTTCCTCTTGAAGGTATTGGTGACAAACGTACGATTACGTACCTATGTACCTTTGTATTTGTAGTTACATGGTAATCAGGATCAGAAAAATATACATCATTATTTGCTTCTACTCAACCAGAATTTGTCAAATTAATGAAGGAATTATTTTCCAAAATCTCAATGGAATGGAATTTTGTCCTTAGGATGAACAGAAATCAATTTAGTAATCATAAATTTTTATTATGAAATTCGATTTTCTTTTGTACTTTTTACAAAATAATAAATGATTTATTCCTTCATCAGTGGACAATTAACATAATATCACATATATACAACATATCAACAAGGAGTTATAAACCGTTCATAAAATATTAAGTAGGTAGTAAATTGTTTAAACCGACATCCCAACAAATTGAATTATCACCCAATAATGGGCCAACCACTACCTTCATTATCATTTTATGCAACGGTGGTCTTGGTTCTGGTCCGTGTGCTCAAACAGGTGTAGACTTAACGACTCCCACGAAGAAACGGTAAGGTACCATCCGTTCGGCCCATAGGGCACAAAAATTTAAATTATAACGTTTTAATTTAATAATACGTGGGAATTCTTCTTCTGCCTCCACGAACAGATGAAACAATGCGTGTTCGTTTGATTAAAGTGCTTTGATGGGTGTGAAAATTGACTTTAATGAGAAACTAACAGAAGTTGTTTTATATTTGATTAGTTCATCCATTAATTGATTTATATATGAGCTTTACATGTCTTATCGAAATTCACAGCTAAATAGTTTATTCTTCAGTTACAGTTGAAAATATTCGTGATTCATTCTTGAACATCATTCTATTTTATTTGCAAGCATAAAAAATTACTAAGTTACAGGAAATGCACGCAAAAAAGGGATTTGTTAATTAAACCAAATTTATCAAGTCACTCTTATCGGCTTGACCTGACTAAATAACATTCATCCAAAACACAGGTGTATATTGCGGTGACAAAATGGATTTCTCAATGCAATGCTTACATTTATTTGATTCGAATATATGTTCATCTATTGAAACAATCTCCAACTCATATTGAATGAACATTTGTTTCAACACAAATATAATATTCATTTGAATCAACAACAACAACGGAAATAGATTGAAGAATATCATATTGTTTGAATTAAATGCGTTAGATGGGCAGCTTTCGCACAACTGACCATGACTCAGATAATGTTACAAAATAGCAAAGCCAACTTATCATCGTTGCAACGTCTCGACTTGTCTAATGTAGGATCTCACGCTAGGTTGCCATATATGTCAATGCAGAGAATTAACAAAATGATTACTCATTTAAATAAATATATTTTATTGAATTCATCAATTCGACATAAATACTTGTTTGAATGAATATTTTTGTTGAAGCAATCAGCGAATTTTGTAGATCTGATTCAATCCAACAAAATAATTGCTTGGTAGAAACAACATTTCTGTCAAAATGAGTTCATGAATAGAGTTGGTCGGAAAAGATATTTGGTTCATGTAAATTAGTTTCAGTTCATTGAAATTTTAAATTTGGATCCAAAACCAAGAAATAATTCAACTCATTTTGGAACGAAGTTCCTTATCGCGCGTTGCGAAAGGGGGCTAGACGGAATAAATTAAGACCAAAAGTTGTAACGACACTTTTTGCTGTAGTTGTAAGCCGTGCGGCGTGCGCGTGTTTCTCTGTCTCTCTCTCTCTCTCTCATAGAAAGCAAGCCAGTTATTTTCGTTTCGTCTTTCTATTTCGCCTTGAACAGTGTGGTGTCGCGACGATTATTTCTGTTGAGTGTATACAGGTTTTTTGTACATAATGAATAATAAAAAATAATAACAATAATGAATCCTGACAGTGTTCCTGCACAAGTTCCGGATATTGCTGATGGAGTTAGGTAAGTAGAGATTTTATACAGACAATAATAAATGCTTGTGTATTTTTAGCAAGTACGCATTATAACCTCTCTTTACTATTGTGCTAACCAAGTCATACACGTTATAATCTCTCCATTATTGTGTGTTCAGCAAGTGTACGCGTCATAACTTCAATAAATTTAAAAGCAAATTATATTTCAATACTACAATATCAATGCATATGTACTAAAATTGAGCCTACTGATTGAGTTTATATTACATTACATTTGTTAATAATAAAAAAAAATTATTATGACTTAAAAAAAAAATTACAATTCCTTCACTAATTAATCGAAAGGAACTTCGTTCCATCCGGGTGTCCCTTGACACTTCTCAACTTTTTTGTGATTATATGACGTGGTGCATATACGACACCTTTATTTGTTTGATTCAAATAAATTTTATTTGATTCAACAATTTGTTTTTTTCTGTGTGCTATCGAGAGTACGAAATATATATATATATAATATTGTCACAAGTACAACAAATAATTAGTTAAATATGTAGAAGTAAATGTTGAATGATATATACTTAGTATTTATACACGTTAAATTTAGTATTTAAAAGAGGAAATTAAATAAAGTACATAACAATTAAAATCTTGTGAAGTACCAGTATTGACTTAAAAATTATAAAATTGTTAATTGGGGAAATATATTGAAGTCAATGTTTAATCAAGCTATATACTAAGTATTCATACACAAAATTCAACATTAGGAGTCGAAGAAAAGAAGAGAATAAGAAAGAATAAAATCAGAGAATTAACGCTAGGTATCTGGCTCATTGAAAACTTCAACATCTCTGCTTGAATATTTCGGCAGCTTCTCTACTACTTTTGTAGTTGTCCCCGCATATTAAAATTAATTCAATTCTATCATGTTTCTTAAGTGTATTGTGGTATTTAAGAAATATATGATATTGTTTTAAGGTTTACTTCTTGAATCTAGATTTATCGCAAACTTTTCACTATTTGCTTTTTGACACAAATCAAGACACATTTTTTATTTTGACATTTACAAATATATCATTTGAGCGTTAAAAATATTGTTCATTTCAAGCCCAATTCTCAGAAACATAGAGAAACGTCGTCAAGGACGATGTTATGTATAGAGATCGAAGTTGTACATGTATAATTTAAGTGATATTTTTGTTTAATGATTACAATTGAAATTAAGTTACTCAACAATGATTTGGATTCGCTAATTAGTGTAGGATTCTAGCCCTCAGCAGTCTGACAGATATCTTATTCCTTATTGATTTCACTAATATTTGTTCTAACTTAACTGGACCCTAAAATGAAAAAAATTGGGGGAAATACAAAGGAGAACCTTTTTCATGAAATAATACAAATGAAGTACCTAAAGTAGAAAATCACAAGTATCCACGTTGTTCTGCGGAATACATATTGTTTTCCTTCTTTGTCCATAAAACTTGATTGTGGTCGGAAATTGGTTCTATTGTGACTCTTTGAATTGAATTTAAAAATCAACGAAGTTGTGAGATATGAACCACTACCTCAGCAAGAATCATAGTAAAAACCAGTTTTTTTTTTAATTTCGCACTAGCATTTGAGAAGAAACTAAAAAAGTTCCTTTTTATTGATCAAATAAGTTTATAATGAGTCCTGAAAATTCAAGACCAAAAAGCAGCGGTTTTTAATCAACAAAAAAAATAATTAGAAAACAATGCAATTTTCAATTATTCCAGATAGATATTTCAAATTGCGCATGTGGGCCTAAAATTAATTTGTCAACAACTTTTAAGAATAACTTTTTTTGCTATCTTTACAATTAACCCCACTTCTTGTGTGTTGTCGTTTTTAAATGCTGTCGACGTTGGCGATTGTTTTGCTTTGATTTCGAGGAGAAACAACCTCAACATGAGATAGTGTTGAAATACGCAGACTATTTAGTGGGAAATTATATCGATGAAGAAGTTTTCCGCCGGAATTATGGGCAAAGTGCAGCGACACCATCGAAAGTACCACAAATGCGTGTGAGGTTTTCCATTCTATATTCATTTCTGAGTTTCATTCTACTCATTCCAACAGACTTGCGTTTATGGAAGTGCTAAAACAATTTCAAATAGATACGTATGTAAAACTACGAAGTTAATAGAGCAAGTAAAAATTCGGCACCCTGCAGTACGTAAGCGTACAGAACTTTATATATGATGCTATAATTCAAGGAAAATCACAAGGTTTTTTTTTGTGAATTGTGTAGCTCGTATAAATGTTAAATGAGTAGATTTGGAAATTAGTAAATACTTAAATAATGAAAAAAAAGAACATGAAAATATTGTTTTTTTTTTAATCAAATATTTAAGTCATACTCAGGTAACAGCCCAACCATTCAAAGAAAATTATACCAAGCAGAGGGGTTAAAAGGCTTGAAGAAGTCCGAATTTACCTATTTCTGACCAAATATTCCACCTTCACCTAGTAACTAACTCCAAAGTTATAATTCTGGTTATAAAAACCATAACTGAGACCACCGGATCTTCTTCAAAAACCATAAACTTAATGGGCGTAGCATGGTATGAAATTTCTTGTTATGAACTTCACTCAGCCTCATGGGTCAATAGAGTTATTTATCAGGTTAAATTTCACCTAGAGGTGACCAGCAAAATGTGTTCAAAATACTTGGACTTTCAGGAAATACTTTCCAGTAAATATTAACCTAATTATTACCTCATGTATATTCACATAGTCAGTAAATAAACAAGTCGGTAAATAGGTATAATATACACTCTACACTACCTATTTTGGCACCAATTAAATTGCCTAGGCATTTTTTGTCCTAGTTCATACCTATTGTTCCACAATGAGGGCAAGATTACTACAATATTTGTCTAATAGGATCAGCTGATTTATTGATGGAATAACATTAATGGGTTCTCTATGGAACAAACCTCATAATATTTTCGTGATATATGGCTTATATTTCCGAAATCCTTATGAAAATAATTATTGAAACTGGATTCATAAAAGCAAACGGTGCACAATTTGAAAATTTAATTTGATCGTTGTTTGAAGCTATCATTGCCATTAAATTTATTATTTTCATATTCCATAGTAGATTTTCTTATTTTATTTTCATTTCACCCATAAATAATCACCTTTTCACATTCCGTAATGAAAAATGGAGTTGCCATTAAAAAAATACTAATGACGTCATTTCTCCTACACGAATTATTCTGTATTAATTAAATTTGAAAGAATTCCCAAATGAAAATAAAATTCGACGGCTTCAAGCGTTTTTTCTAAAAATCATTCCTTTAATTTTTTACAAATTTATGCACTCCTTTACGAGAGCACTGAATTCAACGGACGCACTGTATACAAACCCTATGTGTGATATATTTTTGAAATCAGCTTTCCATGAAGATTCCAAAAATTGAATAATATATCTGGCGTTCCATTTGAAAAAATTGTTGCAGACGTCATTAGTCAAACGTGGATCACACTGTATATTTAATTTCCACTTACAAATGTGGAAAATTGAGATTAAAAATCGACTTGTTTCAGGAGATTCCTCAGAAATGGATAGTTTGGATAAAAATGAGATAAACCATCACCAGATAAAACCACTGGTCCTATGGACTCGTGAATTTCTCATATGATATTGTGTAACAGCGAAGTTTTTGTTAAATGTGGCCAATTTTGGGGTATGGTGTTGGGAGGTTTTATTTGAACCTACCTAATTCAGAAATATTACTCAAAGTAGCATTGGATAAAATTGCTGGTCCGTCCTTTAGACTGGCAATTTTATCACACACTTCGATATAGTTATTTTGGTGAATAAGCGGGATCAAGAAATTAGAATCTTATAATGAAATTATGATTATGATCCAAATATGGAGTTCATTTTGAAAAAACACACTAAAATTTCAGTTTAATATCCTAGAGATTCATATATGATCGGAGCGCCCAATTTCAAATCAAAATATATCCCGCATACTATAATACTTTCGTCCGTATAAACGACCATTATGCAATGGCTCCACAACACAATATGGCAAAACACGTTCATCAATCACACGCTTACCACCCAAACATAATATAACCCTAAATAGTTTATCTAATATATCCCAAACGCACGTTTATATGACTCTGCTGAGATCCGTGACTTGATGCATCTGTCCGCATCTCATATGAGATATATAGCAGGCCCGCACTCGGCCATTCGGTAACATACATAACATTGAATTCAATACCTAAAACTGAGTATTCTAAAAAGTATCAAAAAATAATTATCACCCGTTCAGATATTTTCCAGTGTCGACTTGGAAACTCTCATATTTGTAACAAATAGAATGTTTAAAATATGCTATCGATTTACTAAAACAAGAACTCATCTAAATGAGTCCTTAATTAGGACTGAAATGAAAAATAACATTTATATTTTCATTTTTTTTTATGTTAGGGTCGTTTTTAATTATCTATTAGATTTAGTTTAATGTCCAGCATGGCTTTAGCCGGGGAAGTAGTTATATTCTGTCAGATATTCATAAAACTAACTTTATCGTGGATTTTTCAATTACAGAAAAAATTTTATTCAATATCCAATTGAAAGTTTTCCTTTTCTATATATATATATATATATATATATATATATATATATATATATATATATATATATATATATATATATATATATATATATATATATATAAATATATATATATAGATGAAACGAAGGAATATCGAGGGGACTGTTAAAAAAGAAAATGGAAGATATTCAATGGACATAGCCTTCGAAAAAAGTGTTTTGGGCTTTCGGTCCTCATCAGTGCAAGGATGAACAACGACAACAAGTAAACGACAAATCAACGGAGTCAACAAACAGAAGCCAGCCGCACATTTGTGGTTTCGGTTATATATATATATATATATATATATATATATAAATATATATATATACATATATATATATATATATATATATATATATGTGGTGAATTAGTGACTGGCATATTGTATACAAGCTGTTTTATGGTTGGTCAAGTATGAGCGTTAGAAATTGGTCGTCTTGGCAATCTTTATTGCTTTCAGACGACTAATTGTAGGATTACATTAGAAATTATATATATTTGATTTAACGTGAGATTGATGTAAATAGTACATTAAATGAACAGAATTCATGAAAGTGATAAATTTGACAACTTTCAATTGATCAGCAAAATTGATCAGGGCGATAATTTCTGTTATTCATTTCTAGCAAATATATAAATGGTGAGATTTAAATCAGTCTTATATCATTGATTTTTATACTTTATGTGAACATCTCTAGAAATATTCTTTGTTATTGTTCGTTATCTAGAATTTCGTATTATCATACATCGATGATCTCTTTCATTTACAGTAAAGAGCACATGATTAACATTAGTTTCAGTTTATGGATATCGATAGTTAGGTTCTTATTTCGATAGTTTTAGAACAGTTAGGATTTATAACAACATTAGATTTGTTTATTTTGAATCGTATTTTCACTTTTGTGTGATGATGTTTTAAATTTCTTCGCGATTTTGTATTAAAAAATGAAAATATCAAAATCGCGAAGAGAAATGTTAAAACCATATCAAAATTACACACAAAAGTGAAAAGTACGATTCAAAATAAACAAAAATCTAATGTTGTTTATAGAATACCGTGTAGAGACTGTTCTAAAACATATGTCGGTCAAACATCAAGAACCCTTAACAGTCGTATCATATCCCATAAGAGTGACTGTAAACGTAATGTTAATTCATGTGCTCTTTCTGAACATGTAAATGAAAGAGATCATCGGATGGACTATGATAATACGGAAATTCTAGATAACGAAACCAATGAAAACAAAAGAATATTTCTAGAGATGGTTCACATAAAAAATGATAAAGAATCAATGAATAAAAGAACTGATTTGAACAATCTCACGCAAATTTATACTTATTTGCTAGAAATGAATAACAGAAAAGATATATCGCCCTGTGATCAAAATTTTTCGCCTTGATCTTGAATTGATTAGAAAAGAAGTTGTCATTGTCAAAATTTATTTCATCTTTCATGAATATCTGTTCATTTAATGTACTAATTTTACATCAATCTCACGTTAGTAAGTAGACAAATAATATATATAATTTCATAATGTAATCCATACAATTGTAGTCGTCCTGAGGAAGGCAATAAAGATTGCCGAAAGCTTGACGGATACCAAAGAGTTTTCCTAATCAGCCCCATACTTGACTGCAACCCCACATAGAATCAGCTTGTATATATATATATATATATATATATATATATATATATATATATATATATATATATATATATATATATATATATATATATATAAATATATATATATATAGACAGGGTATAGAAGAGGGTATTCGCCTAAGCAAAATTATAATCGACAGTTAATATTTTCAAATTATACTGATGTAGTCAAAAATAAAGTTTTGTATGCAAAAAAAATTGGTAAACAAAAAACTTATTGGCTCTATACTCCTTTCAGGTTGTAGAAAGTAATGATCCAAAACAATATGTCGAAAAAATATATGAAAATATCATTCATTTGTAAAATGAGAACTTCTAGTAACATAGCAGATTGAAAAAAAGGTTATGTAATAGAATGATTTATTTTCAGCCCTTCAAATCCACTGGGTAGCCGAATATTCTTTCAAAGGTGATAACTTTGTGGTTATGCTCATTATCAACAGTTTGATTACAACAAAACCAAGATAAGGATAAGAATGAGGTTACCGCAAAATAGTTTTCATTTCCACACATGAATTAAAAATAACAATTCCCTCGAAAATTATATTTAAATGCAATTATTTTATTCCATTTTCCATCATCAGGGTCACCAAAAAAACAATACTATCCAATGAAGTAGTGAATAATTTTGGGATTGAGTATTTATTTTGAGATCGGTTGATAGAAAATAAATTGTCCATTCATGAATACATTGATAACTCGATAAATTTATGAATCGGATTTCTGATTTCCAACTGGAAAAATAATCTAATCCGCGAAAGATTCAGATTAATTGCTTAAGAAAACCATATTGATATTGATTTTCATCACTGTATTGTGTTGAATATAAATGAGTATCATTGTTACTTCCCAATGATAAATGCAAGATTTGCTTGCATATGTCGTTTTGTCCCTGCTCATCGACACAAGTCCGGCACTGTAAGAAGGCCCGATGTAGGGTTGCAGAAACTGACATTACTCATAATAAATATCATAAATAAAGTTTGACAGGCTGACAACTCCATCTGAAAGGGTGAAAATGTCCTACAATGCCCATGGTAATCCTCCCAGACCTCGACACGAATTTGGTCACGTGACTTATATACTGCGATCAATTGTTTGTTCCACGTACACGCGTATCCCGCAATTTGGAAGACCATAAGAAGTCTCAGAAACGAATATAAACGGAATAATTATATTCATTTCCATTTTTATTAGAATAAAATCAGTTTTGAAATAATACTTCAGGAATTATTATGAATAATAAAAAAATAATAATATTGAAAATTTTTCTAATTGAGAAAGTAAAATAGAAACAGAAGAATAATACGGTTCCAAAGTAAAATGAAGTGGTTGCTTTTATGCGATATTTCAACGAGTACTGTTTCCTATTGTCAGCAAATGTGTTTGTTCTGTAGAAGGTACCTGATAATACACAGAGAAAACACTATCATATGATCAAAGAGATATCATTCAATGATATTACTATATTCCATATTCCTCGAGTAGAGTAATACTTCATCCAATGATAGGATTATATTTCGTTACTAATTCGATTATATCATTGATTTGAATATAAGGTCTCATTGGATTTCAATGGATGTTTCAAATAAATAAGTGTTTGGATATCAATGATATACTATATTACTTCAATACCAATTTATAATTGATTCTATCTTTTACTCAGTTTCATTCAAATTCAATGTTTGGATATCAATAATATACTATATTAATTTAAATTCAGGATTCATCATTGAATGAATCTTTAACTCATTTTCATGTGATATGGCTTTCATTGGAACAATAATTTTCATAATCCGAGTGATTATGTGGTATTGAATGAATCTCTCATTGAGGATGGTTAATTTGCTCTTGCTTCATTTTTATAAAGCATAGCATATTGAAGTCATCATATAATGTAATTATTTCATATAATTTGGGTATCCTGAACAAGAATCCGAAGAAATTTTGGGCCTATTTTTCCCCCTAATATAATTTTCAGAAGGTATATCTGCTGGTTTGCAGTGTTTATCACATAGGATGACTTCTTTTGGGTAGTGAGTACATTTCCAGTGTATCTATGGATCCTGAAAATTTCAATATCTTTCAATGAAATCAAAAACAAAAATTATTCTGTCGTCACAATCACAGACATATCCTTAAACTAGACGAATCCTACGACTCAAAATTTATTTCTGATGATAATATGTAGATATAAACGTAATTTCTAGTTTTAATACATAATTTATAATCTCACTTATAATGCAAAACAATAGTTCCAAACGACATCTCATAATTCGAAGTCATATTGACATTATTGAACGGGTTTTTGGTCTTGAAGGAGTTGAGAGTTTGTACAATATGAGGATCGCATTCTGCTTATAAAAATGAGTTCTGAAATTGTTATTTTTTCTGTAATCGTGCATAAAGGAAGTTTCTAATTATAAAAACATTATCCCAATGCAAAACAATGATACCCATACCCAACCACCAGCTTAATAGTATCTAATTGAGCAAACTTGTACTTACCAGTGAAAACAGGTACCAAGGATTTCATGTTCCATGATGATAATATTTCTTCCCTACCAACTTCAGAAATAATATTACACATGACACGAAATACCTACTGAACTCAAGCTCAACAATAAACAACGCCAACCGCCAACGTTTGCCTCTGGTCTCTTCTCTCGACGCGCGTCTTTATTGGTTCTATTACATTATATGAAAATGTATGTGTACAATTTCCGAAGATATATAACAATCGCATCAAAACACATATGAGTCTTGTTATTCATCTAAATGAGGAAAGGAAGCACTCACATGTTCATATATCCGACCGTCTGTCACATCAATTTTTAGAGGCTGTTTGACGAAGGAGCTAATTGGCCTACAAATATCTCCAGAGCAGGACTTCTTCCTTCAAATTTTGGAGGATAACTTGGTATATTTTGTTTTTCTATTCAGATATGTGAAATAACATTTGCTAGTGCCTTCATAAAATGAATGAAACAACCTTATCACGTAATCCTTCTCTGGGTGCCAGGGCACGTTGGAGTAGAGGGAAACGAACAACCAGATGCACTGGCTTGGAAAGAGCTATCAACGCCACTGATCGAGCAAGAACCATGCTGCAACCAGGAAAACTTGTATTTCCAGGAGGAGCTCAACAGATTATAGGCATGCGACAGGCTGAAGGGCACTTTGGAAACTACAACCGAAAAAGATCCAAAACATTAACAAGGAAGTTAATTTTGGAGGAGAATAGCACATGTTGATTCCGGAAGGAAAACCGGAAACACCCTTCCATATTCTGATGAAGTGCGATGGGGTACATCAAGTGAAACCTGGGATTATACCAGCTGACAGTGGAAGAAATAAAACACATTGATCACCTCAAAATTCGCCAATTCCCCTGGAATTTTGGGTTCGACCACCTGCTGTATCAGAAGGTTTTTATCAAGCCGTAGTGCATCTTGCAATTACCATTACCATGAACCCTAACTTCCATATTTGTTTTCCAGTTGTCCTCGGGGTATCAAAAACTTTATTTTCAAACTGTAAGTATATATAAAAATGGATGTTGGTATATACAGTATCGGAAACAATTTATCTGGGGTATAGACAGAAATCTACATGAGCAACAAGGAACGCAATGATATGATAATACCACATAAACAAGAGAGACGCACTGCTGTGCGCCCCTTGTGTTACCCCACCCGACGCATTAACTGACCACGTGGTAATGCGACACAGCGCACAGCGACTCGACTCATTCTTGCCGAGACGTGGTTGCGAAAACAAGAGACCGTGATAATTATTACCTTTTGGAACATGCCGCATATTTACACAACCGCAGGGAAAGTACAGATCGTTGAGTGGTAATTTGGGGCTAATTCTGTACAAGACTCTAGAAATCTATTCGTAGTGGCTTTTGCAGATATACGTGTACCTACGGAAGCGACTGCCCTTTCAATTATTAATAAATTTCAAAATTTTGGGTATGTGGCAGCACATTGCAAAAAATGTTGTCGCACAAATCCACCACGGCATCCTAGACAAATACCCGAGGAACGGGAAATAAGAGAAACACAAGTGTGTGCATTGGCAGAAACGACACCTTGTTCGAGTAGACAGATCGCCGATGAAGTGAATTTGAATGAAAGAACTGTAAGGAATATTTTGAAGAGAAACGGTTATAATTGTTCCAAAGTCGAGACCACACAAGAACTTTTGCCTGGATACCATTTCAGACGTATGGAGTTTTGTGAAAGGATGGTCGAAAAATTCAATAGGGCATTTCGTGTAATTGATGACTTTCTAAAGAAGGTGTTATTTACCGATGAATCGTCCTTCTCAATTCATTGAAAACACAACCCATCCGTAGTACGTTATTGGTCTCATAAAAATAAACATTTGATCATTGCTGTGAGGACACAGTACCAAGCATATCAAATGTGTGGACGGGACTTTCAGGCGATCATGTCATAGGCCCATTTTCTATTGAAGGCAATTTAAATGCAGCAAAATATTTGCAACTTTTGCAAAATCAAATTATTCCTGCAGTTCGCGCTCTTCCGATTTACTTTAACGACGTGTGGTTTCAACAAGATGGTTGTCCCGCCCACAATGCAGGCACGGTGGTTACATTTTTGAATCGATTATTTCCCGATCGGTTTATTTGTACGCGAGGTACAATCAACTGGCCACCTCGATCACCAAATGTAGCACCTCTAGATTTTTATTTCTGGGGAATGCTAAAATCGGAGGTATATCGGCATGAGTTCGAACGTGCCCCCAATTTAGATGAACTGAGGGCAAAATTATTCAGTTGTGTGCTCAGGTAACACCAGTTATCCTTGCGGCTACCAGAACAGAATTGTACAATAGATTCAGCTATTGTTTGGCCCAAAATGGTGGTTTGTTCGAACATTCAATAAAATAATTCCGCACACAAAATATTCAACTTGGTTCGTCTTTTCTTGTAAATATTTTTTTTCTCTCGATTCAAGAAATAATTGTTTTTCTGTTAGAAATAAGTTTTTCGTTTTTATTGTCTTACATAAATATCGTTTGCTTTTGTTTATGTTTAAGAATTTTCTTTTTCGTGGCCACCACGGCACCAAAGATATTTTGCTCTACCTGTCATCCGACAGATTAAATTGAATCAATGATCCAGTTTAATTTGTTCAAATTATCTGATGTGAAATTATCGTCAATAATTCTTCCTCATTGCAGCGCGCACATTCTCCCGACTGCTGCTGGTATGATACTGACGTTCCGAGCTGACCACCCTGACTCTCCCATTTCTGTGTCGTGACGTCGATATCCCTTCCTCGAGCAAGTCGAGGAGAAATTGTAATTTTCTCCCAACATATAGCAAGCTATTATTTACGCTCTCATGAAACCACCATACCCAAGATAAATACTTTCCGATACTGTGTGTGATTGATAATGTTTTTTCCTTTTACATTAACTCGCCAATAGATGGCGCTGCAGCGCTGCAGCGCATCAACTTCTATACCGATCAACCGATCGCCATGAAAATTGAAACGAGAAATGGAAAGCGGGCAAAGTCACATAACAGGCATAACCTAGATGGAACAATACATAGAAGGTAAGGTAGGAGGAGGGTTTTGAATGGCAACGCTGTACGTGAGCGACTCATGCGTCGGTCTTCAGCGGTTACGGAAGGAAATTTTGGCACCTAAAACATTTTAGAGTACCTCCTATTTTTTTGCTTTTTTCGGTGGGTGTTGCCCCAATAATTATTACATGAATTTTTCATTTCAGAGCAACTAGTAGAAACCTATTCAACATAGCGAACTTTGTCTGGCCCGTGTCTCTGGCTCTTGCTTTCGTATTTTGTGTATCTGCAGCGATCTGGGGATTGATTTTGTTCTTGTCATATATCAGCTGAAGGACATAGTAATGGTTTATATTCGATATTACAAACTTGACTTTTTCCAAAATCCGTAAATATTCTAATTCGTATTTTTTACTTCCAATTTGTTTTTATATCCAATTTGTTTTTCCAAACCATATTTTTCACAACTCCTCAAATGTCGCTTCAAAAGATACATTTCCTGAAAAAAATGTCATAAAAAAAATCATATCGGTGAGATTCTTCATTTAACGTATAAACGTTTTGGTTCTCTTCCCATCCACGATAATTCAGTTCGAAGAGAATATCAGAATATCACTTTCATGAAAAATTGTGATATCAACGGATGTTTCAGAAAGCTAAATAATTGTTTACCCACATTGATTTCACCAACGGTGAAATCAGAGGAAAAATAAAGAATCATGCAACAATATCATATTTTTGTAATCACCCCTACTGCCATCAAATGCATCCTGTTCATAATAAATCACCCCACGTAGATTTGCGGCAATTACCCTGTCAAGTGAAGTCAAAAGTTCGGAAAATTCGAATGGCATCTGGCCGGATATGGTCACCTTCTTCCGGTCTATCGACCAAATCGTTGAAAAAATCAGATACCATATCAATCGCGTGCTGTAATGAAAAGATTTTTAATTTGCCACGCGTTATTGGTATTTGGCGTTAACGTCGAGGGAAGAGTTATGCAAGTTTTGTCCAACAAGAAAACTGTCAAATCTGAGAAAGTATGAAATGGTAAATCGTTGGGCTTATTTTTCGAAAATATTTCTTTTTACATAGGCGCGAAGTTAGCAAAGTGTGAAAAGTTATTTTCAAACCAGTTTTATTTTATACTTTTTCCATGACTACATCTGACTAATTACATTTATCGTACATTTTTCAATTTCCAGAACAATCTTTCCTTCTGAACATTCAATTAAGGACGTTTTCCTTTTCAACATAATCCACCAATATTGACATAAATTAAAGGAAGTTCAGATTTCATTAACACTGAAAGGCTCATATTAAAGGAGCTTATTTTCAGGTTTCAACAATATTAATTCAACTATAAATACGATAATATGCACTGTGTAGATTGTAACCGCTAACGAAAATTTATATTTGATCACGACCCCGACGAAAATCCATTTTAATGGTGTTTTGTATTGCAATAGCTTCCACAAGTGGGAATAAATTTGATTTTAGTGTTTATAAAAAAAATACTATTTCAGAATTATGGAAACATGAATTCCGTAATAAATTGATACAAATTTATCATTAGGGAATTGCACACATGCACAATAATAATAATCTTCTTCACAAAAAAATATTTATTCGCAAAAACAACTTCAAAATCTCCGACCCCGAAAACCCCTACATACCAATTTTGAATCAAATTGTACCATAATTACAAATCTCGTCCGCCATTTTGTTTTTTCTCTAACAAAATTCCATAATGCATTTTCACCGGAATTACGAACACCTGCTGGATCTGAAATCAATCGGACGACTGTAAGTCGGTCAGAATTAACTTGCAAGATTTGACCCAAACTAACCAACGAACCAACTAACTGAAAAGTGAAACTTAATGAAAGCTTTCGAAATGAAATAAAATATTTTCAAAAGGCTTGTCGACTGACGACTAACATTCAAGTGTGAATGAAACTTTTATTAGTAACGACAATGATAATAGTATGCATAGAAAAAGATATCGAATACAAAATATATACAATAAATTAGTTTTTAACTACAAATAACTTGATGTACATTAACCTTTCAAACAAAATCAGGTTCATGTCCACTATAAACAGTTCTCACAAATTCACTTCCAGTTTTCCGGACGTTCAAGTAATTGATGAGTCAATATTCCACTGAGATATTCGATATCTGTATGCCTGTTTACTGAATTTCTGAGGCGATTAATATGGATCATTTCTAAAATCAACCTTCTCTAAAATCAACCTTCTGCGCTCCATGACTTCATGATCTAATATTTGTGTGCTATCAAAATCAAAATTATGACTTAGATCATGGTGATGTTCGGATAATGTTGTTTTTCCGGATAGTGATAGATCTCTACAATCATTTTTATGTTGTTTGACTCTTTTTCCCAATAACTGCCGTGTTTGTCCAATGTATACGTTTTCGCAGTAAACGCATTCAATTTTGTGTACCACATTCGAATGTCGTGAAGCATTATCACCATGATCTGGATCACAATTTCAATTTTGATAACAATCTAATATTAGAACATGAAGACATCGAGCGCATAAGGTTGATTTTAGAAATGATCCATATTAATCGCCAAGAAATTCAGTAAACAGGCATACAGATATCGAATATCTCAGTAGAATATACAACATTATTGACTCATCAATTAGTTGAACGTCCGGAAAACTGGAAGTGAATTTGTGTTATCTGTTTATAGCGGACAAGAACCTGATTCTGTTTGAAAGGTTCATGTATATCAAGTTATTTGTAGTTAAAAACTAATTTATTGTATGTATATTTTTTGTAATGTTTTTATGTGCATACTTTTATCATAGTCGTTACTGATAAGTTCAATTCACACTTGAATGTTAGTTGTCAGTTGACCAGCCTCTTCGAAATATTTTATTTCTACTTTATTAATCCATATCCAACTATTTCAACGATGCATTGTCACAATGCACATCAACACAGACTAAGTACTATGTACCGTTAATTACGCCTGAGGTGAGTTTACCTGTATTTACAGTTGAGGTGAATTGTGTCAGTGTTTTGGTGAAATATTATGATATTGTTTTCTATTTCAATTATTTTAGCTCTGAAGAAGCGACAAATAAATTGCTAAACGTTAGCAAAGACGTAGAACAGTTGTTTTTATGTCCAATACCCAGCAATTTTTGCGAATAACTACGATTTGGATGCAATCAAAATAATTCAAAGGATATTTGTATAGACAATTGTCTCATGATATTATGGGAAAATTATAATAATTATGAAGATAAATTCAACATGTGAAGAGCAAATGAAAAGATTGCTATATAAGGATAAATCCCTATACGTGGGCTTCACTGATGAATGAAGTCACAGTTTCAGAATGAGAGCTTTTTTTTTTCACTTTCGTTATTCCCGCGAATTCCCTTTTGTTCCTTGTGTTATGATTATTTCCTACTTGTTTCACTATTAGCCTTTGATAACAATACTTCGGAAGTATTTTCGGTTATTAAAAATATTTGGTTTCTTTGTGTAGGGTAGAAATAGTGTTGTTTCTGTCGTAAATAACTTCAATAAGTTTCAAAATCAATTTTAGAGCAATTTTTTTTTTTGAGGTTGTTATTAGTTATACTTTCTAATGCAATAATTCCACACACCATGTGTAGTTGTACGAGTGCACTCACTTTGAATGATTCCTAAATATAGTCCTGTAAAATCTTGAGGAATGTGAATATACTCATTGATGACCCCAGTTTTCCAACTACATTTTCCATATAATCATTCCTATCAATGGTAATCTCTAGATATTTCATTTGATTTTTTTAAGACACTGGAGAAGTCAGATTGACGATTTTATATCTAATTAGTTAAATAAGTGTAATATATTTGGGTTATGAAGGTAAAAGGAAATTTTATTGTAGTTCGTAGTCAAAATTCTACTACTGAACCATGAAACAATATTATTGAAATATCTCTTGGCAGTTCTCTTGAATGCAGACTATGTATCTGCCTGATACACCACTGCTACATAATCGGAAAAGCGGGCTTTGTCCCTATTTGTTCGAGGTTGATGAGTTAATAAGTCTACTCATGTAAATATTAGGAAGAAGTGGCCCCAGAACTGTTCCCTGAAGAACGCTGTGATTTCCATCGTTACTCACCTGGTAACCCATTGTTCAAACGCGAATCGTCCTTGTCAACGTCCGGGTGAGCGGCCGTGTCGGATGGTAACGCCCAGGAGAAAAATTGAACATTTGTAGCGCTAGACTGGGAAACAGTGGAAAGCTCCAACTGCAGACTTGGTTAAATTTTTTTTGTTGCAATGCTCTCTGTCGAATTTGGTTCCAATTGATAATAATAATTTATTCACGAACAGCATATAACATTTTGCAGTGTATGAGAGAATACAAAGACATTGCCTAGTTTAATAGTAATAAACAAAAAATAGTGGAGAAAGTGCAAAAACTCATTTAAGTTCATTTAAAAACTTGTCTATGAGTAGCAAATATAATCATTACTTCCGTTTTATAGAAAAACGAATATTGAAGTATATTTTTTTTATTATGGTTATGTCTGTTCTGTGAAGACAGTGGAGTTGATTTTTTTTTCAGATCATCTGGCATGAAATTGAACAGGTGATTAGCAAGATAGGAAAACCACCTTTGTTCGATTGATTTTTTGTGCTCTCGGTAAGTACATATACATTCCTCTGTTTATTCTAGTGGGGTGTTTATGGTTGGCCGAAGTTATGTGGGTATTATTCTTTGAAACAAACTGGATTATTGTCATGGAGAATAATTGGCGGATGTCAAACAATTTAGCCTCCGCATAAAGTAGATCGTTTGGGTAAGTTCTGGGTTTATGCAGCATCATTTTGATGAATCTTTTATACGATTATACCATATTGAATGATAGTTTCGACTAGCGCATGATAGGTACAAGGTATCAAGATGAATAAAACTAAGGAATTTCGTGAATTGCCAGAACCTGTATAGCAGACCACGTATTTTTTCACAGTATTTGATATATGGATATCCCCCTTGAGAAACGAATCAATGTATATACCAAGATATTTGACGGACCTCTTCAGTGGGATAATCACACCTCCTACTATAAGAACATCATAGTTTGGTAGGTAGCGTTCATATGATGTGAAAGGGATAACTTCAGTTTTTTAACGTTTACAGTTAGAATATTAGAGTTGAACCATTTGAATATTTTTTGCAGATTGTTTTCAGATTTTTCTTGTACCTGTTGCCAGGAGTTTCCAGTGTGAATCAGCGCAGTGTCGTCAGCAAAAGGAATTATAGTCCCATCAGTCTATTTCGTGAGGAGTTCGTTTATATAGACCAGAAAAAGAACTGAGCCTAGTACGGTACCTTGGGGAACTCCGTAGGTTATTGTTTTGTCACTACTAACTTCCCCTTCTACTACGACGCATTGTTTTCTACCAATTAGTAACTTTTTGGAAATCTCTTGAGCTCCTATGCATTCAAGCTATTCGAACAAAATTTTATGATTCACTGTGTCGAAGACCTCTGCTAAATCGATAAAAATGCGCAGACACTCCTTTTTATTATCGTTTGCCTGTTTAATCCGATAGGTTACTTCTGCAATGGCATCCTAAGTGTAGAGTTTGTCACGAACACCAGATTATGTTTTCGCAAGAATATTGAATTCGTCAAGGAAACTCGCAGCCAGCGTTTTAAAATTTTCTCAAAGATTTTGGAAATTGATGTCAGAGATATAGGTCTGTAATTGCAGGCTTCATTTTTATTGCCACTTCTATATATTGGTTTAATTATCAGATGTTTGAAATGGGAGGAAAAGTTTTGTTTATAATGTGAGAGAATGCTATGTATTCTGCTATGGGTTTCATCACATCATTGGTTATATTTTCCAGGCCTGGCGCCTTATTATTTTTTAATCCAGTTATAGTATTGGCTACTTCCACAGGGGTTGTTTCATTGAGTTTCATTGATTGTGATACTCTTTTAGTTGTGCTTTCGTTATTAGTTACCATATTCAATTCACTCGCTAAGTTTTCACCTACGTTTGGAAAGTATTCATTGAGATATTCAGCGATTTGTTAAGCACTTGTGATTGCACAACCATCTTCTTGTATAAAACTATCTGGGACTTTCCTTTTTTTCCAGGGTATTCTCTCTGTTGTCCAATTGTTCCTTACAATTTCCTGAGTTCTTGATTATTTTGTTTTTATAGAAGTTATATTCGGTTTTCTTCATCAAAAGGTTCGAATTGTTACGATAACTATGATATTCGTTCTTAGTTATTAGGTTTTGGAGTTCTCTAAGAAGTTGTTGTCGTATTCGGTCTCTATGTCTAATAGACGTCACCATGCCATTGGTTATCCATTCTTTTTGTTTTTGTTTTGGTTTCATGGGTCTTGTTGATGTTGTTGTGGATAAGTCAATGTGATATTTGATTTTGTTGACAAACAATTCTGTACAAGTAGCGACATTTCGTGCGTTGTAGATATTGTGCCACTGTTCAATTCTGATTGATTGAATCAATTTTTGCTCATTCAAATGTTTGCAGATGGTATTACTATTGCTGAAATTGCTCTCGTCGTTGGAAATATCAGTGCCTATGATTAGTGAGTAATGGACAGTCAAATAAGTTTTGATAACCGCTGTTAAAATAGTGGTAGAAAGCATGATCAATACATGTGGGTGTGCTTCTGATTACTCTAGTGGGACAATTTATGAGTGATATGAATACTTTTTCTGAAAGCATATTGATGTATTCTTGTGTTAAATCATCCGAATCTATTATCAAGTCAATATTTATATCACCAATAATATATATTTGTTCATAAGCTTCTAAGTTGAGGTCGTTGAGGAAATGTTTGAATTCATCGGATAGATTTTGAATAATTAAATGTCAAAGTTTTTAATTTTTGACAGATGTCGGTTGAAAAAATAATTTTGACAGTTCTGGATACAGTTTTCCAGGGGGTTTCAAATGACATATTGCAAGTCAAGTTTCGTGCGATATAGTTTCAATAGTGACACTTCCGCTTGACTGATGACAGTCAAAACTGATGATCGCATTCGGGGCAGGAACTGTATCTTCATATCAAATTTCAGCTCGATTGGTCAAACGGTTCGGCAGTTATCGTGAAAGATTACAGATACACACACCCGACAGACAGGCAGACTCTGGAAATGGTCTTAATTGTCTACTTGAGGGGGCCGGCCAAGTTAAATGTGATGTTTAATATGTATTTGCGAATTGAAATGGCTCTGTAATTTTTTTTACACTATTTTCTCAACATTATTCTTTTCTCATTACTGTTTATATTGATTAAAATTTTGCTTTCCCAGAAATATCCGTAAATTGCGTATAGGTGCATATAGGTGATATGAAGAACAAATATCCCAGAAACTGGGCTCCGTGCATCTGACGAGTATTCATAATAGATTGTCATAATACCATTCAGTTTTGCTAAATATTACCGAACGTGAACTCTGTTTTTTTTTTATTCTCACCTAGTGGATGTTCAAGCTGATGATTAAAGTACCAACACTTCAAATATAAGAGGTATCTTAGAACGACCATCTATTGACGTTCTTGACGAGTGCCGCAAGGCTCTTTCGGGATCTTGCCGTTTGTTCTTGCACATCACAATTCATATTGGTTATTTCTAAATGATTCAATTGTCAAGCGCTTCCACCGCTTGACTCTATAGCGCTCACAACCTCACCTCTGACATTATCGCAAGAGCCGCATTTTCGCGGGTAGCAGGCCTGAAGTAATGGCCCCTATTATTCTGTCAAAAGAGGAACTATCCCCCTCTTTCAAGTTTTTCCTACTTTCTATATATAGAAAAGGATTTGGTGCAAGAAAGTGATAAAAAAAGGAAAAACCTTCCACTCCTTCCTATTTTGATTGGTTGTCACGTAATCTATGTGGCTAGCTTTATCGATGTTGTTTGTGTGCATTCCGTAATGCAAGCAAATATGTATGGAATAATCAAAAACGCCGATATTTCGACATGATATTGCAAAACATGTTTACACATTGTTGTAGATGATGGATGCAAAATGGAAATGAAGGGATATTTACAAATATCAATCCACTGCAAAAACATAAAAATAATATTCAGAAAAAAATCATTCAAGTTCAATTTATATAGAATCTCTCTATCTGAATTAAACGCTCTCTGTGAGGCACACACCATTAAATTGGCGTTATGAAAAACGCGTGGAAGTTACGCCTCGCTCCACTGTATGCATCTCTTCATTTCATAAGGTTCAACAACAACAACAAAATAGTAAACTTGACGCTTATCGGAATTCTGTTTTTCATATTTTGGTACTCTCCCACTGGAAGAAAACATTATTAGTTATCTTTTCTCAGAAGGGCAAGTTACTAAATTTGCCCCGATATTATGGTTTTGATATTATGGATTCCAAATAAATAGAAAATTCAATTTTGTCAGTAACTACCGTTTGAAAATTATTTGCCTAAATTATTTACAACAAAAGTAAATTGAAAAATTCTGATTACAAAATATACTTATTGATGAAGTTTTGGGGAGAAAACCCAAAACATGGAAACCAGAAAGCAAATTGATAATGCCAACATCGAAACCAAATGAGACGGAGTGTCCTCGTTGTTGAGACAGCGATTGAAAGGTCAGCGTAAAATACCGCTGTCATCGATGAGGAACAAGTTACTTATTTTTGGATGTACACCGGAAACAAGAAGAAGAAAAAGTGGAGAAAAAACAATTTTCTCCTGCCAGCATGAACCAATAATATTGCAGAAATCATTGAAGCTGTTCGAGACATCCCCGGTCAGCAAAAGTGTTTCTTCAAGAAAATTGCTTTTTGGACATACTAGTTTGCAATAAAATTGAGATATTTTTAGTTATAGATGGTGGTAAAAAACAAAACACAATCACAGATATTCAATTTCGCTTGATCCTCAATATCTCAAATAGTTGTAAAATCATTTTCAACTCTTGGAATTTCGAACTCAATTGATCCCACCGAGGTGAGAGGAAAATTCAACCAAATTCGAGTATTAAAATTATTATATGGAAATTCAATCACAGCTTGAGATTCCGTATAGCGATGAAGAGGATTGACACTCAAACTAACAAACATAATTTCAAACTGCCGATGTGGATATTTAGGGGTGGATTGAGTAGTATCTTATTCCATCAACTATATTGTTGTAATAATTTTGAATAATAAAATATTCAATTACTCTCAGACAATAAATGAACATAACAGTAACCAATTAAATACATTGTATATTGTATTGGGGATCCACGTGGCTCTTCAGTCTCTCCGTACCTGGACCTATAAGATCTTTTGTACTTTACCCTTTATTTATTCGCGGCCAAGAATTCCTTGCAAAGTTTATCAGTTTCCTGGGAGCTAAGTTCCTGATTCCTGAAGGCGTTAATGAAACCACTTCGAAGAACTTAAGCCTTCTGCAAAACTGCGCTTGGCAGTCGCAAAGCAGGTGTTCTGCAGTTTCAGTGAAGTTCTAGTAACGACACAGTTCGCTGTCTGATCTATAATTTTTTTTGAGGTGATACCTCAGAGGACAATGTTCGGTGAGCAGTCCTGTTACTGGCTTCACTTTTTCTTGTTCAACTCGAGTAGGTGTTAAGCTTTCCTTGACGAAGGGCTCTGAAGCCTTTTCGCTTGTCTTTGAAACCTTATTCCAGGATAAAGACGCTTCCCAGCGCCAGAACTTTCCTTTAATGTGGGCTCTGAAGAGACCAAAGAAGGGTTCTACCCCTTCCTTGGCAAGACTGTCTGCTTTTTCATTGCCTTTGATTCCCTTGTGACCTGGCACCCACATCAGAATGACCCGATTTTTTCTAGTCAGTTGTCTTAGGGAGAGTTTGCAGTCTCAAGTCAGTCTAGACTCACAAGTGTGTGACTTTGAAGCCTGGAACTAGGACGCGTTACTCCCACTCCAGCCCTGTGGTCCATCTTGGAACCATCAGCATACTGAATTGTGAATATATGATGGTTGTTTATAACAATTTCATAATTTCCTTCAAATTCGTGATATCTGATGGCTTGTACCTGGATTCTAGGGGAATATTTTGCAGAATCTTCAGATCTCCATTCAGATTTCCAGATTAAACAATTACATAATCAATACCTTGTACAACGAAGATTAGGCCATGTAATTGAATGCATTTTCATATTTATTTCCTTTCAATACATGGAAATAATGAGGATCTTCAACAGTTATCATAACTTTCAAACCCGTTTCAGTCATAGAAAACGAATTCATTACGGAAAACCGTTTTCCTCAACGTTTGATCCCGAAAATATAGCGTGGCGTGACTCAAATAATAAATTGAGAAACCGATTCAGAACCATTATTGACATATATATCATAGGTAGTAATAGAAGTATTCGATTTGTTCATTGGGGAATTAGAAATATTCACGATTACAGTTACTGGATTTTCAGTGAATAAATGGTAGATATTATTCGATACAAATAATAAAGTGAGCATTCGATTCAGAACAATTATTGACATATATAGGAAATATCGGTTGTTTATATTCTACTCCAAATCGATTAGAGGTACCCGAATGCTGTACTCGTTTATTATTTCAATCATGCTCTTTGAATATACTGTCACGATATCTATATAATACGGTATTAGTGTAATTTATGTTGTTAATAATTATAATCATGCTAGGTGTTCTCATATCAAATTGCAGTGTAACCTTCAGCATGGATTGTTCAAAGCAAGACAGTCAATAAATTATTCCAAGTTCACATAACATCTACAGTGACAGGCCATGAATCGATGTACAAGTTCCAAATGATGAAAAATTAATAATTAATAAAAAACATTTTCAAGGACAAGATTCAAATGCCCTGAAAAGTAAAAAATAAATGCAGTTTGCTTTCCGCTCAAAGTTTTTAGTTTGAATACAAAAGCGACGGGCTTTTGAATCTGTAACTCCTGAAATAACCTACGTCACACATCCAAAGCAATAATTTTTCTCTTTTTGAATAAAAGCTTGTTAAAAAGTTTTTTAATAATGATTTTATTTTGTGCTTCTTAGTTAGTAAGCCTTCATCTATGCATTTTTGTTGAAGCATCGTTATTATGAGACCTTTTTCCTGTAATTTTTGAGATATCTATTTCTTCAATGAGGAGACCATCTAAAGATTAACTCTTCCGCCATCATGGAGCTGCCATCTTCAATTTATGAATTTTGACAAAAATCAATAATAATCGACTAATTCTATCAAAACCCCCGACATATCAACTTGAATAGAAACGGTCAAATCACAAAACTGTCCACCATCTTTGAGCCGCCATTTTGATTTTACGAATTTTGATAAAAATCTTCAACCCCGAAAATTCCTACATACCAATTCTAAATCGAATTGGACCATAAACACAAATCTCGTCCGCTATCTTGGGTTCGCCATGCTGTTTCTTTCTCTAACAAAAATTTTATAATGCATTGTCACCGGAATTAGGAACATCTGCCTAATTTCACGTGGAATTGAAAGTGGGTCAAAAGTCACTTCTGTGTTTTGTGTGAACTAAACATACAAATGTGAAGTTAATATAAAGCTTGTAATCAAATGAAATAATAACAATAAATTCTGAAATACTCTCGGATTATAAATAAATGAAACAGGCAGAGCTCAAATTAAATTTAAGATGGGCTAGTTCCAAATGATGGAAAATATAATGAAATTATAACAATATATTTCCAAATGCTCTTCTCGGATAAACATTAAATGAAACAGGCAAAGCTAAAGATAAATTTGAGATGGATTCCGATGACTTGGTGATAAATTGATTATAATTCAAATGATATGCATACCTGTTTCTCTATCAGATCTCTCATCAGCTGAGTCACCAAACATATCCTGAAGATTCAAGGGTTCTCTCGGAGCCAACCTCAACTCTGTGCCAGCCGTTATCTCTTGGAATGTTTCGTACCATAGCTGAAAAAAGCAAGCGTCGATCAAATTTCATCAGAAACTTTGTTTTAGGGTTCCAATCAATGGTCGGTGATATTGAAAATATGTCACGTGGCAAAAATGAATTGAAAACAGTTAGTACGGAATTCGGAATGAATATTTCCCGATTTTTCTTTCATAGTGTACGTAGTGTACGAACTGAATGTGAAGAACTTACCTGACCCCCTTGCAAATTGTATCTCAAATTCGCTTCATTCTTATCTGGGGCGCTTTGGATAAGTTTCAACCAGTTTTGGTGATCCACAGAACCATCCAGCCATCCTCGAACACCTGATCCTGCAACTACCTGTAGAGAAAAACAAAGACGTTTTGAATTTCTTCTAGTAAAAATAATATAGTGAATAAAAAACACATCTCAATTATTTTCACCAATGACTCATCATGCAAGAAATATAGTTTTTTACTTCAATATGGATTTCCAACAAGTATTGGCTATATCAATTCGAAATAAGAAAATAGTATACCACCAAAAAAATTATAGAATTCATCTAAAATAAAGAACTTCTTGATATATATTCTAAAAAGTCTACACCTCAAAAAACTAAAACTTATTGCTAATTTTCCCTTTGTGTCAATGTTCTTTTTTTGCCAATGATGGATAATAGAAGAAGGGTGTGGCAAAATATTGAATAGATACAAATATTCTAATGAGAATAATGGGAATAAGGCTTGAAATTGAAGTCATTGACCATACCATAAGACGGAAATAATAGTCAGTGCCTCATTCTTATCTTTAGGGAGCCCAAGAGAGGCAAGGGAAGAGGAAAGGAAATTCTAATGGCGAAACAATAATGCAATGCACCAATAACACAATAATTTCCTAAGCACAACTATGCAGTGACTGTAGTTACTGACTATTATTTCCGTCTTATGGTATAAATGGTATAAGGAATTTGGTTTTAACCTGATAAAATGATTCGACCACATACCACATTTTCTTTTAATGAATAAATAGAATTGATTTATAAATTTGTGATCTTATACGAGATATCGGAGTTGTCAAACTGGGAATTAGCAGAGTGTGATGTTAATTCAACGGTAGTAATTGTTAATTTATAGCAAGGATGTTGTACAGAATTTCATGTCCTTTCATGGAACGATATTATATAAAAATTGCTTTCAATTCCTCGAATTGTTGTGGTTACTGTCGAATGTATGTGAATCAAACCAGAAAATGAGGAGAAAATGATTCTCAAAATGAGTGAATATGATCAAATTCAATCCTGTTCTATAGACTCAGCGATAGACGGAGCGCTCCCCAAATTCATTTTGGGGGTTGTCTTCGGAAGGACTTAACCAACCTAACGATAAATGAAATTCAAAACAATATTCTTTGCAGAAAATATCCCATCCAAGAAAACTCGTTAGGAATTTATTTCGTAGATATAATGGAATTTGCCGTTTCCCCAAGAGTAGACCATGGGCGGTTTTTTGTATATTACAGACCAATCGATAAATATTTTTTCGTGACAAAAATACGACCAGGAAACCGACTGTTCCATCATAAGGAAGGTCCGTAGTTGTATCCTGCTATGTTTCCTCAACTGCCATTGCTTGATTTGTTATATACATTTAAAAGCTTTTTTTTATCGTATTTGACTTGTAACTTGAATACTAATAAAGCAATCTCGATACTCTCAATGGACGAATTGTAGAGATTCAAAATGCAAAGAAAATGTGCCCTAGCACTACTCGATCGGATTATTAATAATGGACAGAAACCGAAAAAGCGGAAAAAATCTGCGTTTTTTTTTAAATTTATTACACCGCCATTTTTCAAGTATTGAAGCAGGCTCTTTACGACATAGATAGTAATTGAAAGGTAATCAATGTGTGAGAAACTCAGGCACTGTTGGATTATTAGTTTTGGCATAAATGCAATTTAATTTTTTTAATGCACTTTATTGCGTAGTCCTGGATGCCTCATAGATGGTCCAATTTCAATTTTTCTAAAAGATTCTGGGAGTCGAAGTTCAGTACAAGAAAATTATTATTCACATTTTGCGTTGAAATGCTGAGCAGTATATTCATTACTGGCGCAGCACGCTTGTATAACTATACGCTTCCCCGCGTCTGCTGCTCTACCCCCACTACTCAGCCGCTTTCACGCACTCGCCCATTTTCGGTTATGTTTGCAACTATTTTTCACCTGTTTTGCACCATTTTAACGCAAAATGAGAATATAAGTTTTGTGTACTATACTTCTACTCTCGAAATCTTTTTGGAAAATTGGAATCGGACCAGCTATGACGCATCCAGGTCTGGTGCAATAAAGTGCATTACGAAATTCAGATTGCAATTATGCCAAAACTAATGAGCCTGAGTTTCTGACAAATAAAGTACATATTGATCACTACTATGTCATTGGAAGTTTGCACTACAACTTGAAAAGTGGCAGAGATAAAAATTCTTCAAAAGAAACCGTTTTTTTTCGATTTTTTCGTATATCTCCGTTACTAATAATCCGATCGAGTTGTGTTGGGGCTCATTATCTTTGCATTTATGTTCTCTATAATTATCGAGATTGCTTCATTAGTTTTTAAGTTACAAGTCAAAAACGAAAAAAATATGCTTTCAAATGTTCATAACAAATTAAGCAATGAAAGTTAGGAGTGGAAAACATAACAGGATATAACTACGGACCGTCTTTCATATGACGGCACAGTCGGTTTCCTGGTAGTATTTTTGTCACAGAATCAATAGAGCAGAAAATCACTGTTGATTGGCCTACGAGTACTAGTACTGCCATACAACCCATTTGAAGAACTAGAGCTCTTATAGACGCCATCACGAAACTTTTTTTAATTTTAAATCTCATAGTACCAAATGAAAGTCACACTGTCAATATAAAAATGCAGATTAAAACACATTAATGATACATGTATTTTCTCATATCCCATAACGGAATCTGAATAATTTCTACTCCTTCATTGGCTCCCTTGATATTACAGTGAACGAGCAACATTAATCATCTCGCCCAATAAATCACCATCAACAGATACATGTCCATAAAGAAGATGCAATTTGCCCATTACACAACTTCAGATGTTAATTAGAGGCCACAATTCATTTCCTTTGATAGGATTCCCGCAATTCATCAACATAACGCCCGGATACAATGTTACAATGTCAGATTCCAAGCGGGGATCTTTACGTCCCCCCGCATAAGGGCGACTATGCCAAGCGCCTCCCCAATTAAACTCGGGTCGTGTTAAGGGTGAAACAAGGGCGTGCGAAGTTGTGGAATGAACTCTAATTGTCGGAAGCAACCGCCCTTATCCCCTAATGGCCTGATCCTTAATCCTGTCATTATACATCCTGCAAGGACATGAAAGAAAACGCAAGGAATAAATCAGGCTATTATTGAATCTCTGAACCGCACCACGTGAGTTTCAGTGTGTATTTCACATGTTTCAGCGTTTTTCACGCTCAAGTTAAAAAATTATTGAGCTTGGTATTTTTTTAAAACGATTGAAGATGTCGATAATCAGTGGAAACATATAAATCCACCATGGAATTATATATCAATGTTATACTCAATATTTCAACGTCACTAATCATTTTGAAGACTAAGAAATATTGACGCACGAATTTTCCAAAAGGGTCGCTGATGATCGCCGAAACGCATGTCCAGTGTAGGATTCAGGGTTTGGGTAAATGCAGATATATTGCAATCAGTGATGTAATTTTTAAAAAGCTGTTTATTCCTACAACCTGACTTGTGCATTTACCATGACCCAATCGCAAGAACAAAATATTAGTCGAAACATTTTTTTGGTCCGAGGCTTTTATATGTTCTATAAATATCCAATAAATTCAGATTCTTAATGGGCGTTTCTCCAAATATCTTCTGATTCTTTGATGTGCTCAGTTTTCATTTTATGCAATTCTCCGCATCGGCATGCTCCCACGATACCAAATATTAAGCAACCTAGAACAACATTAGAGTCAAAATGTACCTGCTTCATGAGATGTTTCTCATCACAAGCGTCAAACAAGGACTTATAAATCTCATATCTTGTAAAATTTGGAGACTTTTTATAGCCGACAGATTTTCTTTCCAAATATGAAACTAGTTTCGCATATCTGCTGATATCGATATTATTATGCACTAACAACGTGGGTAACTAGGCCATAAGATGAAAATTTTAATTTTTTTAAATTTTCTTCGAAATAACGAGCACTACCTCTCTGTTAGCTATATCCTTCTCTTAACGCCATGTCATGAAAGACTCGTATTCTTTAATATTTATCTCCTTAGATTTTTCTGGCAGCAGATTAAGTACTGCTGTTTTTGCACTATACATTATTTCCTGCGGTCTTCATCGCTTTCCATTCTTTACTTATACTAATTTCGCAATTATAAAGTATTACAAATGTTGAGAGATAACGAGAGACAACTTTATATGTCACTAATTATTAATGACATTTGATTTCTGAAGACGCAATAGCCACCGATATTAACCCCATTAATTTGAATGAATCGTACCAATAGTCCCTTAGTATGTAGTATGTTATTGCCGCTGGCCGCTTTGATTTTTGTTCTCTTGCTGTCTCGCTGAATCGAGACTCGCGAGAACATCAGTATTTCATCGCCTAGCAACAATCGTTCAAGAAAAGTGAACTTTTTGTCACGCTTTCTCATCGCCTAGCAACAACATTTAAAAAAAGTGCACTTTTTTCCAAATTTTTCAGTAAAATGATGAAACAGTATTTTGATATAGAAAAATTACACACTTTAGGCACGCAAACTACACAAAAAAGTGCACTTTTTGACAGTTGTAGAATAGATATTAGTGCAACCAGTTGGGAAAAGCACTATTTTTTGTAATGAGCGAATTTCTGCGGAACAACCGAAGCGAGTTCCGCAAAAGAAAGAAAAATAGGGTTTCTCAACGTGTTTCACACAATATTTTTTCTAATTTTTGTATGGGATACTTTTTAATTCAAGTTAAAAATATATATTTAAAAAAACTGAAGAACACGCTTTTATAGTACTAAAAATTAAAAAATTATTTCAATATTCAATGACGAGGCCGAGAAGCATGCTCTTTGGTTACGTATCTTTGAGAAACAATACTTCTAGAGTAAGATCCCAGAGCCGGCAAACCACCTCATTTTAGCAAAGCTGAAATTTCAAGAATGAATAGTGTGATATGTAGTTGAGAACGTATGCGTACTTGATAGCTTGAAAGCGGAGCCCTTTCACAGGTACAAAAGTACATAAAAAAAGGGAAACATTCTCAATTGAATATTGATAGAAATATTTTTCTGTGAATTGAAAAATGAAGTAATTTTTTGTGAATGTCTAACAGAAAACAACTACTTCCCCGGCTGAAGCCACGCTGGACATTGAACTACATCTGAGTGGAGTGTCTCTCCAAAAGAAATGATTCTAACTTTTTCCATCTTTGCAAAGTGAGATTGCTTCTTGAAAATGTGTTTCCCATTTCTTCCGGTCTTCCTGATGATCGTGGAAGCGTGAAATAGATTTTCGTCGACAAAAATGTATTGAAGACCTAGTGAATGCGATGTCTCTCCTGCGTCAATGTTATGAATGATTTCTGGTGAGTACTCTCTTTTGGAAAACATTCTTCTTTGCCTCATTCATCTTTATGAGTTCTTAATTAAGACTGGAATAGAAAATCAAATAACTATCTGAATGAAAATGCAAATTTTCAATTTCAGATTTTTCTTTTGAGTTAGGGCCTTTTCAGAATATCTATCAGATGTAGTTCAATGTCCAGCGTGGCTTCAGCCGGGGAAGTAGTTGTTTTCTGTTAGACATTCACAAAAAATAACTTCATTTTAATCGTGGATTTTTCAATTCACAGAAAAATATTTCTATCAATATTCAATTGAGAATGTTTCCCTTTTCAACATGAATACCCCACAAGAGGTTATCTTGACGATGGAAGATAGTGACTAAGGTTTATCTTTCAGTCGCAGATGATTCCACATCTGATTTTATGAACATCCTGTTTATATTTTCAACAAATCTACATAAAAAAACTTCCATACGCACTTTAAAGTAGTGTAATGCGTTTAGTAATTAATATCGTCTCGATCTCAAAAGTTTGGGAGGGTTTGAATCCCCACGCCTGACGAATTTTTTTTATTTTTCACATTGAAATTGAGACTTGATTTATTTTTGGGATGAATATTCAAATAAAAAAAAAAGATTTCTCAGGCGTGGGGGTTCGAACCCTGACCAGTTTTTGATAAGACCTTAGATCTTGCGCCTTAGACCGCTTGGCCAACTGAAATTTATTGATTAGTTAATTCAATTCAACGTAATTGAGAGAGTTCTTTATGTACTCTTTTACTTTTTAGTGCGTTAAAAGCGTGTTCTCATCCTTGGAGAGAGACTTCCATGGAAAAAACGGAAATTAATGCTACATAGAAAACTACGTTGTCAGCTGGGGTCAATATCACCAATTATCAAATTATATTTATTAATATTTATAATTGGTTTTTACCATACATATTATGTATTGAATTCGAATAAAATTAATCTTCATAATATGTACAGAGAATATAATAACGATGAAGAAGTAGTTCAGCCTCGTAATTATAAAAATTTTATTCCTGTATTTTTTTCAACTGGTGGTAAAATTTACTTTACATCACCAGTTGCGTGAAATTTTTCTTTTCGCATCTGTGATGAAAAGTAAAACAGTTGATAAAGTCAACAGTTTTGAAAAGTGTCACTTAAATGTCAAAATTAAAAAAATATTTTTATTGAATCCGAAGGTGGGTGCACTTTAGTTTTTGTGTTTTCTCGTTATTGTCAAGTAGGCTAACGCCAGTGCATTTGTACGAACCTCCAATGAGTTCAAGTAACGTCGACTCTACACAATTGAAACTTGTCTGACTGAATGAGTTTTCAGATCATCGTAAATTACACTTTTAGGAATGAACCAAGAAGCGTTCGTCATTTGACTAAACTTTTCGAGAATCTCTATATTTGGATCTGAGGCTGTATGTCCAAAGTGTTTCGAAAGCAACTCCATACATCAGCCATTAGTCACTCAACTCTAGTGTATATTATCTTCGTGTGTAGCGAAACGCATATTGACGATTTGAATAAAAATACTGTATTTTAAAAATTTCCTGAAATTCACAATTCGCGGAAATATACTTTTGTTTGGTTCAAATGGTCTGAAAGTGGACAACCATTCAGTTTTTGATTATTATACTCCTGATAGACTCGGCCAAGTGTTAGCTAGATGTGATACCGTAATAGTCGGTGAGCAATATTCAGTTTTCAAGAAGAGAATATGTATTGAATGTCTTCTAAAATGAAAAATAGTGGTGATTGCACATTTTATTCCGGCAATCATATAGCCAAATGGGCCACTGAAAATATCATTAATTGTACAAAAATATCATTAATTGAGTTTTTCTCCGATTGACAGCAAATATTAATTATGCAGACACATATCAATCAGCAAAGTATTAGTTTTCCTACCTAGGCAGCAAAGTGAGGACTTTCCTGCCTAGGCAGCCAAATAATTATTCTCAATGGGAATAAAACATTTGACATTTTTTGACAAAAAAAAACATTTAATAGCAATTATTACATAATACTTTTAACAAGAATTCAAAAAACATATTTTCAGTTGTTATTAACATTGATAGTAAAATTACTACATTTTTTTATAAATGGGCCACCTTTCCTTTCCTCAGATATCGTTCTCTTTACATTCACTATATTACCAGTTTGATCCGCCTCATGGGTAGTTCCTACTTTATCAAAACTTTTTCACAAATACTGGTTTTACTTGTCATTGAATCCTCAATGTACCCTTCTGCTGTAGTTGAGGATTTCCACCCACCATGTCTTTTCAACATTGTTATGTCACCTCTTGAATTTACAAGTAAAGTGGCAGAACTTCTACGGAGGGAGTGTCCCGTATATTCTTCAGCAGTCGGCAACTTCAAATAGACAGCTATTTCTTGAGGAATTTTACCAAATTTATGGATACCGACAAATTGCTTTACGGATTTACATTTTACGTATTTGAAAATAATCTTGTGTCTTTTAATTCAGCAGGCCAAAGTGCTATATATTTTCTAACAACATCTAAACATTCCATTATCACGAAAGACCTCGAATTCTTCGTCTTCGTGTTCAATAGGGATACCAATAGTTTATTGTTCATATCTTTAATGTTTACTTACTTCGAATTCAATAGTTCGTCGCAGCGACATGCACCCGCAATTCCAAAAATCAATACAACCTAAAAGAATGAATTATAAGTATTTTCACTTTATCGTATAAATATCTTATTTAAAATTTACTTTTGCCAATAAATATTCATCATCTGGAGCATCCAGTATAAAGTTTGTAATATCTTCGAAACTCGGGACTTCTTTGCCTTGTAGCCTTCGGATGCCCGTTTTAAATATGCCCGCAACTTCAAATATCTTCCTATATTTACGTCATTTTTAACATTCATAGTTGCCTTCAACATGGAATATACAGACCAAAGTGTAGAACTAACTCTTCATTGTTTCAGATAATCCAGCAAAATAAGCCAGTAATACATTCTCCGAAAAAGTCTTCGCATTTTTTTCCATGCAATAATCCATAAATCGTTTATAATTTCCTTCATATTCCATCCGAGGCTTCTCCGGCAACAAATTTAACTCAATATTTTTTGCCACCTCCCTTGTTTCTGGAGGAGTAAGTACTTCTGAGTCGCTAGTATGTCAAACTATAATTATTATGAACATATACGTTTCCATAGCAACCAACAATTCCATTAATTGCGATTTCTATCAAATTTTGTTTCAATTTATCACTACAGGAAAAATAAAAAGATTGTGGGAATTGTGATAATTTGCAAATACAATATCCTACATATATCATTATAAACAATCGGGGAAAAAATTATATGTTCAACTTGGCAGCAAAGTAGATTGACTGCCTCAGCTGAATTCCTAGCCTTGCTACGCTCCGCTATGAACTATCAGCCGCGGCAGTCAATCTTCTACTTTGCTGCCTAGTAAAACAAATAACTATTCTCAAGTATTGATCTTATATTGAAGTAGGACCTCAATTTAAATCATATGACCCAAAACTATAACCATCGAGGGATACCGTTTGCAATCACAAAACAGCACTGCAAAATAGTTTCCAAATGTTTCAGGAAATATATAGTGACCAGTCCTTCCTGGGTTTTCGTCAGAAAGTCATTTGATTTGTAATTGTTGAATATTATCTCTCGAATTGTTTTAGTAATCTTATGCGAATTTCATACCGAATAAGTTTTGTAAAATTGAGAAAGTTTTGAAATCCTTATAATTTCTAATATTTTAAATTACGTTAGTTAGAATTACACTTCACAGAGTATTCCCATTCAGAACAAGATCTTATTTCGTTATATTTCATTGAGAAGCTCAATCTGTTGTTTCATTTCTAATTATCATATTATACACCCTCTCTAAAGAGAAATTAAGAAAACATTTTGATTGATGAGAAATAGTTTGTCAGAAATCCAAAACAGTCCAGAGTCAGTGAAAGTGTTTCCAGAAACCAGATGTCTCCCAGTCTAGAGATGGTCCAAGGACTTCAAAGTATGTAGATTATTTTTGTGATTCTCTGGCAAAATCTTCTACTGCATTTCGAACCTACAAATTATGAATTTTTTAGAGTTGAATTAATTTGACAACCGCTTGGCGATCAAAAAAGAATTTAATTTTTCCCAATTAATTAATTAATAAAAAATGCCACATTAAGTGCCAGTATGGCACACCTGAAAGCCAACAGTGTGCACTGCTAAGACCAAGTTGTTTTTCCATATTGAGAGTAGGTATATGATTACCAGGCTAGAATTTTCATTGAATGTATTTATACAGTGCTAGTCAAAAGTCCCCGCCCCCCCTCGTATCTTTTGAACGGGTATACTTATAATAATGAAATTTGGAGGGTGGAAATAAACGGATGTAGGCTTCTCAACTGGTCATAACAGGTGACGCAATAGTCATAAATGACGTCACAAGGCCACTGTGACCAATAATTTTAAATGGGACCCTATGGCAAGTGACAGCTCGTTTGAAAGGTATTGAAAATACCTATTCAGTCATACCAATTTTGTTTGGGTTTCGGCTGATTTTGATTGATAAATTGAAGAAATACGAAAATTATAGTTTCGCATTTAATTAATAAAGATTTAAGAACCAGTTCTTATAATAAGTGTTCAAAATGTGCTCCATCTACTTCCTGGCAGTAATGCATCCTATTGCTAAACTCTTGTCGTACTCGTCCCAGTGTGTCAGCGGAAATTGCCCTACATTCTTCAACAATTCGTTGTTTCAGAATGGCAATACTGTCAGGTGCTGTAGCGTAAACCTTAGATTTCAAGTACCCCCATAGAAAAAATCTAATGGTGTAAGGTCCGGTGACCGAGCTGGCCATTCGATCGAACCTCGTCGTCCAATCCATCTACCACGATATTCTTCATCTAGGTAACGTCTTACTGCACCGTAATAGTGTGCAGGAGCACCATCTTGTTGAAACGTTATTTCCAAGTTGTCGAATTCATCTGGATTATCTTCTAGAATTTCAAGAATTAACGACTCAATATCATTTTGTAACATCTCCAGATACAATTCACCGGTTAAGTTAGCATTGAGAAAAAGAGGCCCAACTATGTGATTTCCCAAAATACCTGCCCAAACATTTACTTTTTCTGGAAATTGAGTATGTTTTTCACGAAAGATGTGAGGATTTGTGTCACTCCAATACCTCACATTTTGAGTGTTAACATTTCCATTGAGAAAGAAAGTACTTTCGTCACTAAAACAAATTGTCTGTATGTAGCCTGGTTGTTGGTTCATTTTATTGGACATAGTTTCACAGAATTCTAGTCTTCGGTCGGGGTCATCATCTGAAAGTTGGTGCACCATTTTTAATTTGTATGGATGAAATTTGTTTTAGCCAACACCCTATGTACTGTCCTTTGACTGACTTCACAGATAGACGCAACTTGGGCTGTGGAAGAAGTAGGGTTTACTACCATTTCTCCAATTATGTCAATTTTTTTGTCATCACTAATTGTTGGTCGACCAGATCGTTTGGCATCTTGAACACTACCTGATGCTTCAAACTTCCGAAGAAGCTCCCTCAAATGAACCCTCGATATAGGGCGATCGGGGTACCTCTCATTAAACAGTCGTTCCGCTGCATGGAAATTGTTTCTACATTCACCAATTATTAAGATAGCTGCTACTTTGTCGACTACAGTACGTACCATTTTGCCTATGTAAACACTTAACCAGAGGCGTACTTTAAAATCTTTATTAATTAAATGCGAAACTATAATTTTCGTATTTCTTCAATTTATCAATCAAAATCAGCCGAAACCCAAACAAAATTGGTATGACTGAATAGGTATTGTCAATACCTTTCAAACGAGCTGTCACTTGCCATAGGGTCCCATTTAAAATTATTGGTCACAGTGGCCTTGTGACGTCATTTATGACTATTGCGTCACCTGTTATGACCAGTTGAGAAGCCTACATCCGTTTATTTCCACCCTCCAAATTTCATTATTATAAGTATACCCGTTCAAAAGATACGAGGGGGGGGAGGGGACTTTTGACTAGCACTGTATGTAATCGAACATTAATCATATTGACTGTTTTTTCGTTTGTATTCTGCATTTTGTAAAAGTAATTTATCCCGGTTTGTTTCCTTGATTTTGCCCCAATGTTGAAATCCGTGTTCTGCAAGAACAATAAATGGGATTACGCTTCTACCTGAGGTGATCTGATACCATCCTTATGTATCTCTAAAGAATAAAAAACTATAGTTAGGAGACCGGGTGCATTTTAATTGAAAATACTCGAAACAACACTTCGAAAACACCAACAATAATGCACTCTGACAATAAAATATCCAATCACAGTTTGCTACTAACATGTACCGAGTACCGCACTGCACTAAATCAATATTCACCTTGAACTCGCTAATATGAATTACTAATTCCTGAATGGATGACTCTTGACCTTATATGTCTTCGTTCTTGGCTTCCAGAATCTTCGAGCAGTTCGTGGAAACACTCAGACGATCCGAAGTTTATCAATAGAAATTACCGACCGTTCCACCGTTTGGCTTATGATAAACACGCAAAGGTGTACCGTACCTATTTTCGTAACAATAGGATTACGATACTACCATCCTTCTATTATCCTTCATCTCTGAAGAATACGAAAGGCTATTATTCTTTGAACCGAGGGACATTATTTCTTATTCAGTTGTTTCACCATTTTCAGTATCGACTGAGAAAAACAATAGTTTGTTTTCCCGTGGAGCACAACACCCAAGGTTTCAACTGGAACCATCTAGATGATTGTCTATCTATTCACAAAACTCTCTCCTAGGAAGATAAAATTTGGTAAGGTATAGAGTTTGATAACTCAACAGTTATCAAGAAATTGGGATAATAATTCTTGAGATATTTTCTAGAAAATTACAATATATCGGGAATCTGCACAAATGTGGGAAATCAAAAAAAATAGTTTGTCACGATAACTTCTCACGCACCCCATTTCTTTCCATGAATGGAAACATGTTTCTCTTGGTCAGTAAAATTTGTTTTTGATTATTTTATTCATTCATGAAAATATAATTGGGTCTACGCATATTTTTATCGCAGTAAACTAATTTCCTCTCCCCACTATTCTGTATACATTTTGGGCGGATGTAACTTGGCTCTCGCGGCCGAATTTCAATGCTTCTTCTTCTCCTTCGCACAAGGTGGACCGGTTCCTAAGAACCCCGTGCACGTAGGTCTCTCTATTTGGCCCATTGTGCGCCCTCTTGCTCTGAGGATTAGCTGGTCATGCCGATATCTTTGACTAAATTCAGCAATTTCCTCATCTGTATCTCCTTAACGTCCTCTGGGTTTAGAATATTGCTCCCTAGGTTGATCTCCCTCTGATGCACCAAAGCGGGGCACTCACAGTCTTGATATCCCATCTGTTGAGTGACAGGATCTCTTTGGACATTTTCTCCGATGGTCCCTTTATATGGAGCTAGATAGATAGCAGTAGGTTCTCGACTTCTATTGTCAGAGTTTTCCTGAACTCAGGTGAGTATAGCATATAATTCAGCCTGGAACACTGCGGCATATTTGCCTAGGGGAACTGATATTTATCTCCTTGTTCCTTCTCCTTGAACCCCTGCCCGGACATTCCCCCAAATCTTAATCCATATGTGTGAAGGGTTGATCCTCAGATTGGGGATCCGCTGGGCCATTGTCTTTCCATTCCTGCTTGGGGGATGGCTATATTGAGCCCTCTTCTGAAATCAGGCGGGGTATTGTCTCTTCTCATCAATAGGACATCCTTCCTTTGCCTTATTTCAAATAGCTCAGTGTCCATGGTCTACCTCAGTACCAATCCATTGTCCTGCGCCTTTGAATCTGTATGCAGTAGCATGGCTTCGTGCTCAATGACAAAGTGCGGAGGTGGTAGTCCTAGTAGAACTTCTAGAGCTCTAGTAGGCGTCGCCCCTATGGCTCCTGTTATTCCTAGACAAGCCAGCAGTTGTATTTCATCAAGTTCGTTTCTTGACATGCCCTTCGTGGTGTTGGTCCACCAAATGATGGATGCGTACGTTAGTGTCGGGCGAATAATCGCCGTATATATCTAGTGTAGGGTTTTAGATGTCAAGCCCCACGTGTTGCCGGAGACTCTTCTGCATGCCCTATAGGAGCAGGTAGCCTTCTTGGTTCCATTTTCAATCTGCTCGTTCCAGGTCAACTTGGAATCTATGATGACTCCAACGTGTTTGGTCGACCCTTTGTACGGAAGCTGTCTTCCTGAGATTAGTATTTTTGGAAAATTTCCTATTTTGCGTTTCTTGGTGCCTTTTTCTTTTTCAGGACTCTCAGCCCTCTAATGCTTTCCTGTAAAAGGGGTACAGGTGAATTGGCTTCGGTTCTAAATTCCGGGAAAGTATAATATGGCGATGATCTTCCTGTGCCTTAAGGTACTCGAAAGACAATACAAACAACTCCTTACAATGATACCAGCACGTATAAAAAAAAATTTGCATGCTATTTCACCATTATTTTTATTTTTTTCGTGAACTTTAGATACGTGTTTCGTCAACCCGTTCGATGTGGAGTCGATATAAGTATTTGAAATGTTAAGTGAAATAGGAATGCCGATGTTAGTTGTAATTAACCATAAATATGATTTCAATAAAATGTTATCCGGGGAATTAAAACGTTGCCAGTGTGCGCATCGCGCCAATCATATCTAAAGACGGAGATTTCAAATAATATTATAATCGAAAATAGTGACGACCACAACTACCAAGGCAATTCTGTAACATTTTAAATCGGCAAAAACTTTTCATTGTCTTATAAAGGTGTGCGATTGTTTATACAAGAAACCAATCAAACTACTACACGCAGAGTTAAATATAGAAAATGTTGATACTTTAACAGTGAGCGACGTGCATTTAAACGGAAAAACATCTACAACAGTAGAACGAAGTGTTGCCAAAACTACCAACTATTTTGCTGCATGATGTGCTGAAGGTTTCAAACATTTTGATAATGCAAATGAACAATTTTGTTCAGAAATAACCCCGTGGTATTTTCTTGTATAACAAACCTGAAGTTTTTGTGAACATCAACAAAAGTTGGTGTCGATGGAACATTCAAATGTTGCACGAAATTTATTTGTCAACTCTTTACGATTCATGAGCATGAAAATTGTATTCCTTTAGTTTTCGTTGTGTTTCCAAATAGGGAAATCAATGCATGAGCCAAAGTATTGAGATGCATTAAAGTGGATTGTTTAAAACTCAACTTCAACCCTACAGTTTTCTCTGCGGATTTCGAGAGGGTGTTTCACAATGCTGACCGTATAGTTTATCCAACTGCTGACATGAAAAGATGCCGATTTCATCTGGGACACTCTTGGTAAATTACATTCTGTATTTCCCTAAGACATTTACTGTAATCACTATTTTTTCTACCACTATATCGTGCTGTAATACAATTGTGTTAATCATTTACAGGTGGCGTAACATTCAGCAGCTAGGGTTAGTGACAGCATATTCGGCCGATTGAGAAATTGGGAAATTAACAAACGTATTTTGACTCTCATTTCTGGATCCTAGTGCAGTTGGTTCCGCTATATATTTTGGCAAAATTTCACCAATTGAAGCTCCGGGTAGAGGGGGGATTTGTGATGAATCAAATGATTACTGATAGAAATTAAAAACATGATTTGGCGAAAAACCTGAATGAATTTTAGTATAAATTGAAAATCTGTGTACACAACGATTCCAAATCAAAAATTGAAATTCTGTCTTTTGTGAAAAATAGTCGTATGTTCAAGCAAAGCGCTTTCGGCCTTATCTAAAATATATATGATATAATTTTGGTGTAAAAATATGAAGGATTGTTCAGTACCTGTCATGAGAATGAAAAATCTTCTTAATTGAAGCAAAACTCGTGAGCATTCTCACATGTGTTATATGTTCCTGGTTCAAAGAATCACATATTATAATGTAAGTTCAAATAATGAAAATTTACTAACTTTGATATTTTATTACCTTCATGGGTAATGACGTCATTCGAAATTAATGAAATTATATTCTTAAAAGATATATAAGTTTGGCTTGACAAAGTCGATTCTTTCATAATAATAAACTGATGAAAGGACTTTCAAACTCCTTGTGTTATGTAAGGTTGGCTTGGATATTGATATTATTTAATTTCATAAATTTTGAATGACGTCATCACCCATAATCATAAATTTGTACATCTGACAACATTGCACTCAACATGACACTTGACAGCGCGCTGTCTCACCACGGCTGTCTATCCGTTGGCCAAATTATTCGAAATATTCAAAAAACATTGAATATACCAAAGTTAGGGAGTTTTTAGCCGACTACGGCGAAGAAAAAAGAGGGTTATGATTTTGACCGGAATGTATGTATGTATGTTCATCCTTATAACTTCTGAACTTCTTTCCATAATTCGACAAATGGGGTATCGTTGAAAGCGTCTTGATAGTCCGCTGGTTAGAGGTTATGTGACGTCACATTGAATTGAATATAGCGCTCTCTAGAGGACATAAAGTCATGAACTGACAATTTTTCTCAATGATGCCGTGTTGGGTATCAAATGAAAGAACTTGATTAGAACATTTCAATAACAAATATTATATTGGCTGTTGCTCCCAGCTTTGCTTGCCTGCACCTGATAATTGGGAATAATCTCTAAACTTACGCCTCAGATGTGTGCCAAACATATTTTCTCCCCAAATCTACCCAAAATACATATATAATGAATACGTATTTCATTATGGACTGAGGTACATATGTTTGAATCATATAACGAAACAAAACGTGTGTAATAATAATGACATATTCTGGAAGTACTTCCACGCGGTACATGTATAAAACAATAAATCCTCTGCAAATACTTTATCACGAAATCATAACCCCAAAATAATTTGACTAAAAACCAAGTTCAAACTTTTCAGATCGTGATATTTCAGAGTCAGGTTTTAGTTTTTGAACTAATTTTTCTTATTATTTGAACTAACATTTTGAATGTGATTCTTTGAACCAGAAATATATAACACATGTGATGATAGGTACTGAACAATCCTTTATATTTGCACATCAAAATTATATCGTATACATTGTAAACACCGAAGATGATCGCGCTTTGCTTACATATACAAAAATTTTACACAAAATAGAGAATTTTAATTTGCGATTTGAAAATAATTGTTTACAAAAAACTTTAAAGAAAAGGAACTGGACATTGGAACTGGGTTGGAAAATAGAGGCTCATTATTTTATACATATTTGAGAATCCATTGTGAAGTGCTTCCTAACATTTTTTCAAATAGTGACATTTTCCATGAAAACTCCTACGACATTACTGTACGAGGTATATACCTACTTAAATACTTTTATTTTTTAAGCAATCAGGTAGATACTTCAGGAAAAGACATGAATTCATTGTGTAACTGCCATTTATTCATTCATTTGTTCCTCGGGAAGTCTAGAAATTTAGTTTACAATGCTATGACTAGTTATATAGAAAGTAATAAATGATGGTGAATAGTATACAGTGACCACACAATATATCATTAACCACTTCACTAAAGCCCTGATTGTTTTTAAATGCACAAATAGAAATGTAAACATAACATTCAAATATTACTAATTACTTCTTTTTGCCGCTATTTCCTTTCCTATAAAAAAATATTAAGATATTTTATTCAATCGGTGAAGAAAGTATCTTAAAATGTTTTTCGGTATCTTTGGACCTTATATAATTCTGATGCATTGGGCGTATTACGATTATGAACAAAAACAAGTACATCAATCAGTTTTTCGATCAAAGTTTTCAATTACATTGCTTAAGAAGGTTCTTACCAACTTCCAAACATTCAAGAAAATACGAATATATCCCTATCTACCCACTTCCCAACCCTTATCTCCCCTCTTGGGAATATACTTTCTATTTCGCCAATCCATGAACAATATGAGGTGTATCGTTATCAATTTTCTTCCATAATCCGCCTTCATAATGGTTTTTCAAGATCCCTAACGTTTTCCAAACATGCATCTACGGTGTTCTCACGGACATTGCAACCTTTCTGGAACCAAAACCCATTAATTTTCTCCAAATTCAATATCTATTATCAAAAACATAAATCAAATTATATGTTTCATTTTTGTCACACTGACATAAACCCTTCGCGTGAACAAGGAAGCAAATGGAAACGATGCATTATTGTATAATCGAACAATAAAATAGTGTATTTGCATCGATTTATAATTTGTCATTGCGTAATTAAAACTTAACGATACTGTGTAAATCCGACAGAATTAATATTTATACACTGGCGGAACTATCAATTAAACAGCTAATTAAATAATTCATTATTGTTGAAATAAAAATAACAGTATAATATGAATAGAAAGTTATTATATTGGAAAGTGTCTGCAGCCTATCGATATATAGATCAGTAGGTATGTTTTATTTCATCTTGTCAAGCACCTTCAGACTTATAATGCGTAATATCTTTATTGTCCAGTAGCGTAATAGGATTCGGTTGTTTGAAATATTCAAAATTATATAACTCTCTTTGTAAAAAATTATTTATTGTGAAAATAAAAACAATTTCACTGGCATTATGGAATAATGTTGAAGAGAATCAATTCAAAAGTCGAAAAAACCCCATTAATTTTTGTCTCCAGGAGCCTTAAATTCATTTTTTGCTAGTATTGTATTTTTCGTCGAGTATTTGCTAGTGATTTTTGAATAGTTTTCAATATTTCTGAAGTAATTTTCACAAATTTCAATTTTGGCGAAATTATAGCGATTTTTAATGGGGCGCTGGACCTATTCAACTACTGATAGATCAGTTTATTGAGTATATTAGGTTAGCTCTCTGACACTAACTTCAATAGCTTCTGCTCAAAGAATATCGAACCAATTGATAAGTAGAAGAAACCCATTAAATTTTTCCTCTCGATTCAATAATTTATTGTGTTTATTGATCATTAATTTGTTCTATTGAACGATGTATGTGAAAATAGTCTTATTATTTCCTACTTCTCTTTTGATTAGGTACACACTTCTGGAGATATTTATATTTTTTATCGTATTTATTAGTTATTGCCTTCACCAACTCATTTCATCCTATTAGACAAAACAGTTATAAGGGTTGTTTGAAGCTAATTTTTTGTGGAGAAATATTCTTGCCATTTTTTGCGGAATAGTTAACCTTGTGAAATCTGTCAAAAACTTTAGTGGATCAGGGAAGTGGAAGAGTGGCAGGAGAATTAGTTTGTCCCAATAAATTACTGATATAATTGAATTTTTATATATATATATATATATATATATATATATATATATCAAACAATTGAAGCCATGTTAATAATATGTATACTGGATGTTAACATTATTTTTATTTGATCTCCTATTTATTTTATTCTATTTTGTGATCACCATTGCATTACAAAATTATATATATATAATATATATATATATATATATTGTATATATATTGTATATCCTAGAAACGGCCCTAACGATTTGGATGAAATTTTGTATTTTGTTAAGGTTTTGCATTTTAAGTTCATCTATATAGGCGTCTTTTCTGAAAAAACGCGCGCGATTTTTATAGGATGTTAGCCTACTGGTATCTCTAAACTTTGTGAGATGGCGCAATATGCCATTATCCGAATACGAATAACCTTACTGAGTGACATTACCGAATTTGGGCATCAAATTAATGTTAGATATGTTTCTCTGCACTAGGTAAGATCGCAAAATATTCATATGTAATAAATATGATTCATATCGAAATAAGCATCTTCTCCGAAAAAACACGATTTTACGGAAAAAAAACGCCGAGCAAAGCTCGGTCGCTCAGGTACTATCAAGTTAATTATGATCATATATGTGGTTGCTGTATTTTTATTGATTGGCCATGTGGTTTTTAGTGAATTATATGTTAATTTATAAGGTTATCACAAATATGCTCGGTTATAAAAAATTCCGCTCGCATTTTCATACTGGTATGAAGATTAAATAGTATTGGTGATTCCAATCGCTATGCTTTTTTTGATGAAAGTTTGTATCAAAGTGATCTTATGATTTCATTATCATGACATTTCGAAAGATAAGCAACATTTGGCTCTTCTCTAATACGAATTTGATTGTTTTTTGGTCCAGGAAAGAATTTGTTTATTTGTGTATGAATTCAGATGGCAAAATAATCATCTTCACTAGACTATTTGTCCATTTTACTAGGATTTGATGAAATATTCCATAAAAAATTACAGGCGTCATATCAAATTCATGTTGCTGTTAATAATTTTTAATTGGAAATATGTTTTTTCTCTTGTACAATTTTGAATTTTTCACGATTGCTTTTACATCCATAATAGTTCTTTCATTCGAGGAACCATCATTTCTCAATTTGGTTCCAACAATTCCGAAGGATTCTTTTATGGAACATCATAAAAATGCTTCCGACATATAAACTGTTCTTAATGTAAGAATGATGATTTTATTCCATTTCAGATGTAAATTAATAAATTAACTTTAAATAATGCACAAGATTCAATTCAATTAATATCATTAATAAAAGCCTACAAAAAAAAAATCTGTAGTATATATATATATATATATATTTATATATATATATATATATATATATATATATATATATATATATATATATATAATAAAGAGAATAGCGCTTCGAAATTCAATTATTATGCGACGAAAAATTCAACTATTGTTTATCACCGCATACCGCAATGAAACCAACCATTTTTTCATTCATTGAAACGGTAGTTAGTGAATATTGAAAGGAATACATTATATAGCAGTATCAGGAGTTATGTCAGTTTGGTATATAGTAGTAAAAGTAAGTATGTAAATTTATTCAGGTAAGTATAAGTTTCATCTACAATATCAATTAATAACTAAAACTAGAAAGAAAAATTATGAATTACAGATTATGTTCCAGGCTGATCTACCTAAGCAAAGCTTGTGTTGTAGTCGTCAGCCTGAAGTTGTAAAGTTTATACATATATTTTGAATGAATGAAAATTTGAGAAGAAAAAAGAGTTATATACAATGTGAAGATCAAATTTGTTGTGATGAGGGAGAGAGAGTAGGGTGTTTTTTTTTCCTTTTTGGTCAAGTTCATACACGGTTTTTAGTTTGTTATAATTTAGGTTTACAAATTCTTTGAGTTTAGATTTCATTTTGAATTTATTAGGGATGATTCTGATATCTATAGGGACTAGGTTTAACAGCTTTGCCCAAATATATATATATATATATATATATATATAGATATATATATATATATATATTATATATATATATCTATATATATATTATATACACATATATATATATATATATATATATATATATATATACCAAACTGACATATCTCCTGATACTGCTATATAATGTATTCCTTTCAATATTCACTAACTACCGTTTCAATGAATGAAAAAATGGTTGGTTTCATTGCGGTATGCGGTGATAAACAATAGTTGAATTTTTCGTCGCATAAAGATTGAATCTCGAAGCGCTATTCTCTTTCGCTCCTAAAAGGAATAACGAAATCCAACCATGCTGAACGACTACATAAAAATTGAATCCAAGTGGGCTTAGGCTGTATTATCAATTATCACTTTCCTTTCATGAGCGAGCGCTCCCGTCAAGGCGTTCTGCTTCGTATCTTACCCCGATATTTATGACTTCCCTGACACCACCGCTGTTTCCTCGTGCATCGAAATTGGATAATCTGATTTATATTGGAGGTTTCTTCAATTGCAAAGTTTTTCAAATGATTTGCTGTGAACTTTTGAAAGAGGCTGATTTTTTATTCAGTTACCATCTTTATCAATAGCATCTCAAAAAAAATTCGGTCAAGCTAATTACTTTCCTTTCCCAGGTTTTGGCATATTTCGCTAATCTACATGATATTTTCCTTCTATAACAAACACTTCACATATGTGCGAAAAAAATCGGTGTCATCGACGGACGAGGAGAACATAGATGCCAACCAAACATTCTTGGTGAATAGACACCAATCCCTAGGACCTACTCGAATCATCAGCCGTGTTGTATTTCGGATCACACTTAAGAAGGTAAGATCCTCTTGACTCTTTGACTTTCGAGGGTTGCATTGCAACTAAACTGCTTCTTACTTTTGAAACTCTTAATGTTCATCAGAACTGAGAAGTTCAAGTAGATCTTGTAGTAAAAACAAGTAATCAGTATTTTTCGTGTTCTCCAATAAAAAGGAGAATTTAAAATTATTATTGACGTAGAATCATAGATAATTTCTTGGATTCAATTTGTATTGTTCTTATTCGTGCTCTTTCTATATCCAGTAGTCAGTAGAGTTGGTTAAAATTGTTTTTCATTTTATTCCTTCGTTTCAGTTTGTGCCAACATATATGCAATTATTTTAATTTTTTTTTTATTCGAAGTTATCGAATCGTTTTTTGTACGATCCGATTTAATTCATCATGGTTGTTGCATTTACGTGTTCGTCAAAAGCAATCAGATAATTTCATTAACTTTGATATATGAACAACTCCAGAAATATATTTTTATAGATATAATGTTGAAAGCAGCGGAATTTATTTTTCTCGTAAACACAAATTGGAGCACGGTTCATATGACTTTAGCGTTCCCTGCTACCTAGGAAGCGCAAAAATTATTATAATTATCAGATTTTTTAGAGTGTTTCCAGAGTATGAGATGAACTAATAGTAATAAAAAGAATATTCGTATAATTTTCTGTATACATCTCGATGATATAATGAGAAAAAGCTAACATTGCTTCTGCCTTTCTGGTGGAACGCTTGAAGTAGCGCCATCTGCAGAAATGTGAGTGAACGACTGTGGCACCTGTGTGTTTCGTAGGAAATAACCTGTACAGGTAGCGCTATAGAGAGAGGCGCCACAATGTGAATCAATATTAGCTGTTGATGGCCGCGGTAGATGTCGTACACTAATAACAAACCAGTGAAATAAGTAAAAGCAAGTTACTCATTTTGGTAGATCGGAACAAGGTACCTGAACCATTGTATAATGATTTTGTTCAATGCCTGAACGTATGTGTACATTTTATTAGACCTTTTGCATGTTGAGTTATCATTCATGAAAAATATTTCCGTTGTCCTTGACAGATATGGGATAGACATTGGTTACGTTGATAAATTTCGAGAACGTTATATATTGAAAGTTTTAGTTTCATTTCGGAAATACATTCAAAAGGAAAATATGCCTCAAAAGTCCGACGCATATCTCTGATATCAATGACTTAGAGGCGGTAAGAGGTATATTCCATGGTTAAAGAAAAACTCGATAAAACAAATCATTTTATAGAGAATAATTATTATAATTGTTTTTTTTTAATTTCGCTCAGAATAGATATTTTTCTTTCCATTCAGGTGATGTATACTCTTCCAGGATAACTCTTGTGACCAATGGAATACCCTTACTATACAAAGTTCTTTAAGAAAATTAACAAATTTTTCAGAATTTCTGCAGGAAAATTATGGATATAAAATTTTAAAACCTGAAGACAAGGTTAATCCACGAGGATATTTTATTTCTAAGCAAAACAAAGGTTGCCTTTGAATAGATAGGCAGCTTTTAATTTTTCAGGAAAATTATGATTTCTGAAAAAAAATATATCAAAAATATTTTAATTGGCGAAGAAATTAAATTTTTTATTTTTATCCTAATCGAAATTTTTATTGTAATAATGTTATGGATTGGTTTATTTCCCAATATCGATATAACAATAGTTGATATTCCAGAAAGATTATTCTTTGGATGTCATTTTCCAAAACAAAAATCGAACAAAAGTTATGGAAAAACCGAGGACGAAAGTATTTTTTAAGGATACAATTTTTCTTGCTAATTGACTTTTGGGAAATATAACCAGAAACTAATCTAATAATATACAATTTAAAAATAATAAAACATTTGGCTTCTTCCTAATTTCTCAAGGGACGGACCGGTCAGCTTGTTCCAAGGGTGGGAGCGAAGAGGTAGCATTATTTGGCACATGCCAGGAGTGAGTTTTTGTGATAGATTCTGTTTCTAAGATCCCTACTACTGGCTTGATTCCAAAAATTCCAGTGGTTATAGTCATTCTTGATTTGTGGCTGATGCCGATGTGTTATACAAAAAAAGTAAAAATAAAAAACCTGCTTAAAAAAATTCTAGATGAACTAGGAAATCCAGTGGAAAATATGTTGACCTATATTTCTGCTACTGCTAACTCCTGCATATTGTTGTTGTTACTTGATGACGAGGATATTGTAGGGTTCAATATGGATACAATTAGAAAAATTGTATTTTAAAAATAATAATTTTAAGATACATTTTGAAGATAAGCTCGTTTTCGATTCTGTCATATGAGAAATAATATTGTAAGTGTGCAACAGACTGATTTTAAACAATGTTGACCAAGTCACAGCCTTACACGAAAATGATAATTGAAAAACTGAAACCATATAACAATCAAAATGGTATTCAAGTCATATGTATTTCGACCCGTTTGAAAATTTGGATATTTCATAAAAATATCGTTAGCGAAGTTCCGTTATTTTGGCCATTCACATCCCCACTGGAAATGCATTAAAGTATTGTCAGGCCAAATTTGAGAAAAATCCGTGCATCCATTTCTATATCCTGTGCCACCCGGTTAATAATTATCATTTTGGGCTTTCCATAGAGATTTGTATATACCTATTTCTTCCTGGCTTTTAAATAAGGTTTATTTCATTTCAATAATTTGACAGTTTTCTAGGAAGTGGAATACGATAATTTTAATAGAAACTTAACTTTTACTGAAAATTGTTTGGAACAGTTCATCGTTCCAAAAACTCGTTCTTGATTGAGTTAATACATTGAGTTAAAAATAATTATAATTGAACACACCTACTTTGGAACATTCACTTAATAAATTTTGGTGACTAAAATGAATAGTACTTCTGTATATTTTCGTTCATTCGAAAGTAGGTTTACCAGTGTAAGGGGTAAAATTATAATATTAAAAGAAACTAAATATTTTTTCTGTCATATTTTTTTCAATAATATTCAACTATAACCAACCCTAACATGTGCAAATATTAATTTCTTAAACCACCATGGAACGCCATAAATTATCGGAATAAAAAACGTACAATTACACCCGCTAGAACCATGGAATCTAAAATCTAAAATCATTCCATCTAATTCCTTCCATACATTTTTGGAATAAGTGAGGTTGTCGGCCAAAAAAAAATTATTTTGAATTATGTTTTCTCTTCAATATAAATAAGTCAACCCAACTTTTTTACACGCCCAAATTGAGATTTCAGCGATCAATTACGATGTTATTGTTAATGAAGGGAAGGGAAACGAATAGACAGAAATTATCCATTATAAGGGTACGCGACACTGTCCGAAGGGACATGATATATACATCACAATGAAAGAGATAAATGGAGGGCTGTAAAAAGTATGTGTCTGCAGCACGTTGGACAGTCATCAAATATAATAATTACCCTATTCTGCTGCGAAATCTGCTCAACGTATTAACGAAATTATCCAAATTATTCATAACTTTTTTCCGTCACCGGGGTCCATTATGTATAGAATAGAAAAAAGTTATTTGATGCCATGGAAGGAATAATGAATGCCAATACGAAGAAGAAACAACGTGAAATTTTTCACTAGGTATCTACAATAAGTATAGGCACATCGCAAATTGGCCCAGGTACTGAAGCACATTAATTTCGTATTTATTAAATTGGGCATGTGCCATTAAAAGGATCAACAATACTGGGCTAATGGCCGAGTGCGCTGAGGCACAGGCTCAGTGGTTATTTCTAGGAGTTAGTGCAGGATAGAAACTCATTGTCGTGGCCAAACAAAATTTTTTATATTTTAGTTATATCGTCAGATATGGAAGATGGAAGACCAACCATACATTCTAGGTACCTGGATATCAATTCTTCGAACTCTCCCTGAATCCTCAAGCAAGTAGTATTTCAGATAACATTTAAAAAGGGTGAGGCCCCTAGGTCTTCCTAACTCATAAAAGTATTAGGCTTTTGAGCTTTGATTTGCAATTTCGACAGCTTACTGGTCCTCTGTACATTTCGGATATGAACCTTCGAAAAAAGTTGAAGAATTCCAATCAGTCTAGAACACAATATTTTTGTTCAAACTTTCCTGCAGATTTGGTCTATGTTCTTCATGAAGTTAAAGCTCACCTCTAACTCGAATTCAGAACCCACAGAATAAAATAACTCATCAATAGTGTGATTTTAAAACTAATATTTGACATCGATAATTTCACTTAAAAATCAAATGTAAGGTATTCATTCGCCAACGTTTCGATTTCTTATAAATTCCTCGTCAGGGCTCAAGCATTAGTATTTCCGAGTAGACACAGTAAAACAATAATGAGTAAACAGACATTCTAGATATCTGAATATAGGATATTTACGGCACAACAGATTCCACATTAGCTCATAGATTCATAGCCACTCTCGGGATATTAACTAAGTTTTCATTTGTCTCGAGCTAAATGTGGAATCTGATGTGCCATAAATGTTCGTTATTCATGTATCTAGCCTGTTTTTATTATTACACGCTTTATATTAGCTTCACTTGTATGTTTGTAACCGTATGTTTGTAACCGACTCCTTTGGGCGCGATTTTGACCCACTTCCAGACGTACGAATGATTTGAAATTTGGCAGGTGTACATAATTCCGGTGACAATGCATTACGAAATTTTTGTTTGAAGAAAAAAAATGGCGGCTCCAATATGGCGTACGAGTTTTGTGATTATGGTCCGATTCGCTTCAAAATTGGTATCTGAGGGTTTTCGTGGTCAGAGATTATGATTCTTTTGTCAAAACTGAAGATAGCGGATCCAAAATGGTAAACGTGTTTTGTGATTATGGTCCGATTCTATTCAAAATTGGTATGTTGGGGTTTTTGGGGTCCAATATTATGATTCTTTTGTAAAAATTGGAAAATTCTAGATAGCGGCTCCAAAATGGAGGACAAGTTTCGTGATTATGTTCCAATTCTATTGGAAATTGGTATGTGGGGGTTTTTGGGGTCGGATATTATGATTATTTTGTCAAAATTGAAGGATTCAAGATGGCGGCTCCAAAATAGCGGACGAGTTTTGTGATTATGGTCCGATTGTATTCAAAATTGGTGAATAGTAGTTGAAAAAATTGAATAATAATAATAATAGTTTGAAAAACTAAAAACCACGCTTTAATAGAGAACAAAACCAAAAAGTTGAAAATAAATAATAGTTTGAAAACTAAAGGACACGCTTCAATAGAAAACTAAACTAAAAAGAAGAAAATAATTTCAAATGAGTTTGAAATAAGAATTTCATCGTAAAAAAGCGTGGGGTGCTTTTTAAGATATTTTCATAATGATTCTACTTTTACCAATAGCTGCCCATGAAATATTAACAACAATTGACATCAAGCACCCCACGCTTTTTTACGATGAAATAAATTTGTTGTTAATCACTGTATTCTCATTTTAAACTCATTTAAAATTATTTTCTACTTTTTAGTTTAGTTCTCTATTGAAGCGTGTTCTTCAGTTTTAAACTATGATTTATTTATTTACTATTGTTTTACTGTTTCTTCTCGGAAAAACTAATTTTTAAGCCCTGATGATGAATTTATTAAAATTCGAAACGGTGCGAGAAAGCAATAGTTTTTATTCAATAACATTGATCCTGAATCCCAACCGAAATCATTTGAAGAACATATTTGTGTATCACCAAACTTACCATAATTTATATATTTAACTTTACTATCTTTTATTACAAATCGTTAAAAATCTTTCTCCAATCGTTTTTGAAATAAATTTGACGCTGTGATGATCCTGTCTATACTGATGAAATGTCATATCAGTAACTGACGAGTCAATTCTATATTTCTACTTAAATTTATATTATAATTTCCATAAGTTGTCCTTTTTCTCATTCTCAATTATATAGGTACAATACACTAAAAATCGGCTCACTATTCTGAATTGCCATACATTTCAATGGTTGACGTGAATGCGGATCTGTATTATCTCCCCCTCTTAAACAGAGCGTTCACGATAAGAAGATCTGGATGAGGTTAAAATACTTTTTATGTGCAAGCTCCACCGATTGCGTACTTTGAATACTGAAAAGAGTCCGCAAAATGCCACTTTAGCGGACTTATACTCAAAGTAGTCATGGCAACACTTCAGCGGACACTTTTTCTTCATTCAGAAAACTTATAATTATTATAGTTGAAATGTTTCAGAAGACGAAATAAACTATGGATTATCTGGAATTTTGTAGTGACAGCACACGTTTTTTTCGAAATATTATTTTGGAATACTTATGTCGGGAACAATAAATACTAATATTTTGAGTATTTGACAAACGTGTCATTGATAAACATTCGCTTGCTACATTTTTGCAAGTTTCCTTATACCACCGTATTCAAAATGTATATTGCAAGAGTTTTCTGACTACAACGATTTTAAGAAGTATTATGAAAATAAAGAACATTCCGATTCGACCGCTAAGCCTCATTTCACGTACTTGTCACATAAACTACTATTTGAATTTTGCAGGAAAGCATTTAATCGGATATGATAGGTACTAATGGAATGTCATGTCAGTTGATAAAGTCAATTTTATATTACACCTCAGCAAAAATAATTACCATAAATACGTGTTTTTTCTCATATATGATTTTTAAATACGCAACACACGAAATCATAGTGAAAAATTAAAAATCTGGCTTTGATATTATGGATCTGATATTCATCCACTGACTTCCCCATCCTATCTTCAAGACCCTTTCCAACAACGTATATTTTGTCGAAGTGGTAGTCTCCATCGGGGAATTATCTGTATACCGAACAAACTCTATTCCTGTAAGGAAATTCAGGAGCTATGGCAATACTTATCAAGAGTTTATAACATTACTCATTTAACTGTTCGAAATATAACAAAATGTTCAACCTTTTCGTCGATCTTGAAGACATTTTAAATTTTACACCGGTTTTACCACCAGATCCCTTTATCATTGAAATTCAACAGCGAGGTGAAGTCGCTAGTGTACAAGAAGTCGAACAAGCTTTATTCTGATGAATGTATTCATTATTAGCTGAGAAGAAATAGAAACGTCATCACAGTGGATATCTTATATAAAACACCCATAGCTTAAAAAATATAGAAGGATAATAACGTTGTAATTGGTTCATAAGGCACCAACCAGAAAGCAGCCAGGTTTGTTGAGAATTTCATTGCAAACGAACTCGATTTTTTTGCTTCCCATTCTTTTTTGATAGCTTATGTTTCATAATGCACTCGAAAGTATTTCTTCGTGACATTCCACGAAACCCCATATTTCTTGAAATGAAATGAACTGATTTCCTTCCCCGTTCCAATTCAATCATTGTTGAGTTTTAAAATACCCCAATTCTCATGTATACATTGACCGACAGAAAGTATAAAATTTTCAAAGAATTCCAACGTAATTTAATCAAACTCAAACTCGACGCGAAACATAAAAATGTCATTCCAAATTTTCCTCGATTCAAACGCAGCTTGCCTCGAACTTATTAATTATTCCCGGAGAAAGTTTTCTCAAGATATACGAGAATATGACGCGGCAGAGCAGGGAAATCATGCGAAAACTTTCCAAGAAGCCCCATGATGGAAAAAACACGGGAAACGATGTAGAAAATGTGCAGCTGACTTTCATGCAAGCATCTCTGAACATTGATGAGTTATGGTTTTCTGAAATTGCGGAAGTCATAGATGATGGAGGAATGGTGGATAGTTGCAGAAAATGTTGACTAGTGGCGATGTATTCTACCAGAGTTTGATTTATACGTAATTACTTTGAAATGGGAGTGAAGCAGTAAACGATTCAGGATTGCTACATGTCGGAGATTATACCTGTATGCCATTTGATGAATATAACGATACTATTTTGTGAATACCTCCAACACATTTTATGAGATAACGGGTGAGGGTGGTTTGCTCACCACCAGGTAAATTAGAGTCGTCATTTGGAAAGTACTGAACTTCAATCACCTGTATTTCACTTCGAAAAACATATGCTTGAGTTGAATCAACATGTAAACATTTCAAACGTTGAAAAAGGGCCTCATTAGGTGTCTCCAAACCTAATGACTGGAGAACTAGTGGGATGGAAATATTGGGAGAATATATTAGGATCTAGTTTGAATATCTAGAATAACAGAACATTATCAGATTTTTTGGGAGCTTTCTACAAATAATTTTTTTCTTTGAAAATATTGTAAAAATAGGTAGTGTGAATTCTTAGTCGAATAAATGAGGCAAAAAAGCATTAAAACTTATAAATCCACTGAAAAATTTAAATCCTGTCGAAAATATCAAATTATATGATTTATTAGTAAATTAATTTCATCAAAATGGTTTTTGGGACAAACAGCCCTGGCCTTTATTTATATTATGCACCTTGTCCAGTTCATAGTGGTCGAATTAGATCAGAGTGATGCCATATTTCTGTATTTTTTTGCCTTCTGGAAACTAGGAAAAGAAAGTAGTAGTCTCTTCATGCTAGTTGTAATATCAAGAATTGAATTGTTTTTCAGATGGACGAGATGCAGTTGTTCTGTGGGCCCTTCACGGGTTTTTCGTGCCCAATAAAGTTATTGAAAAAGACATACATGGAAAATCTCAAACGACCAAGTTCACCATACGTGATTCGCGGTTATCATTTTTGTATAAAGGCAAAACCAAAACAAAGAAGCGGAGGACCGGATAAACTACCTGCAACCCAAGAAGTCGTCGATTCAGCTTTTTATTTTCGCTATTGAAGAAGATATCACAAAAATTGAAGAATTCACACTTACTTTGATGGAATCGAATATAATTCTTCCAATATGATAAGGTAGTGGATATCTGTTTTAAAATGATATATCTTTTTAGTTTGAATTTTCCAGAGAAAAGTATCATGTTTTGGTCCTTTATAGATTTTTTTTCTACAAAATAAAATCATACAACTCTTACTCACGTATACCAATTTCAAATCGAATCGGACCATAATCACAAAACTTGTCCTTCATGTTAGGGAGGCCATCTTGAATTCATGAATTTTGACAAAAATTCATAATCTCCGACCCCAAGACCCCCACATACAAATTTTGAATGAAATCGGACCATAATTACAATTTTCTTCCGCTATCTTGGAACATCCATTATATCGCCAGAGAGTGTGACATTATACGAAAAAGCCCGTCTATATAATTGTTTCTTGTGCTTGGGAACCATTAGTATATTTCTACGCCTCAAATTCAGAGTATGTATATTGGTTCTGAATGTAACTTTCCGGAATGAGTAGTCGGTATTTTCCCTTTCCAAAATTTTATAGAAGAAGCATCTATAATGATGTCTTCGACGATTGAACATGCTAAGCCATCCAGTGTCACTCAATTTATGTGAAATACGCTGTGGTCGCCTAATTCCGTATATCAGTCTCAAACATTAGCTTTGTGTTTTCTGGATCCTTCTAGTGTCAATACTTTCAGTACATGGACCGTAGACAACATCACAGTGATTGAAGTGAGAAAGTACTGAACTGTCACACAATTGAATTTTCAATTTAGAGTTAAGAAAGTGACTGTGTCCATGAATGAGCTGCAGGGAATACGCATTTTAACCGACGAAACCCAAAAAGGAAGAGGTTATCTAGTCGACGCGTATATATTTTTTTTATTTTATTTTTTTATGTATGATCACGCATAACTTTTTTTTTTTCAGTGGATAGGGTGTACTTCGGAGTTGGTCCCATTTGAATTTAAAAGATGAAATCCACCCCTAATAGTAGCAAAATGAAGGATATTGATCACTCACCCTCTGATTTCTGGTCCGTTAACCGATTCTATCAGGCATAACTTTGAACTGGGTTCTTCGATTTGGATGTTTTTTTTTTAATAGATAGGGTATACCTCATATTTGGATTATGAATGAAATTATTAACCCTTACGGGTGGAAAAATAGGGAATATTTGATTTTTCACTTGTGAACATTGGCACACACATATGTAGTTGACAATGACAGATCGCTCCTGTCATTATTTTTGTTCCACATCCCTCACAATCATTATATTCTATGAGAGAATGAATGATATACAAAATAATGAAATAAATTAACCAGAACGAAAAAAATAATTTATATTACAACAAATAGTGAAAGTAGATAATCATATTATTCAACTGGTAATAGTTGAAGTAAGGAGGGTAAGTAAGTATTTTGGAAGTAACCAAAAAACAAGTAGGTAGTAATTAGTAGATTTCAGCCATAAAAAATTGAAAAATAAAAACTTTTTGACAAAAAATCAAACCAACGAAATACGGAACTGAAAAGTAAAAAATAAAATAAACCTTCTTAGTCTCAACTAAGCTCCTAGCCTAATGTAAATAACCAATTTTGAGTCGGCGCCAAACGAACAATCAACGAAGATCATTAAATTACTTCAAAAAAATTATCAGAATGTCACCGCGCATTTTACGCCTTACCTAATTCATTTGCTTGTTTGTTGGGCGCCGACTCAAAATTAGTTACCTACATTAGTTTAGGAGCTCAGGTGTTGAGGCTAAGGTTTATTTTATTTTTAACTTTTCAGTTCCGTATCTCGTCGGTTTAATTTTGTGTTAAAAAGTTTTTTAAGTTTTTGACTTATATGATATTTGAACCGTAGTTTGAAATCCATGAAGGGCCCAAGATTCTCACAATAATTTATAAATTCGAATGTGTCATTACCAATTTGTATATGCAAGGTATTCAGCGCCTTATATCTCTCTATTAACCACTTCACTCGGACTGACCACCTGTAGATCGGTTTCGGGGTATATGCCCCCCATCAGTTCAGGATAGGTCACGCAGACAATGATTAATGTCACCTGACTGAAATAATTAGAATCCATCCACTTCATTAGTATTCGCTGGGATCGAATCAGCAGAATGTAACTAACGCCATCTCAACTCAACTACTGCAACTAAACATTACCAAATAAAATGCAATCCTGAGTCTCACGATAAAAATCTGCAATAAGACACAGAAATCTGTTACATATCGATATACAGTTATTAATTCATCCAAAACTAGAAACGTCTTCAAGACTGCTGACTCTGAATACCTATTCGAGTATATGTTGGTCGAATATCCATAAAAATACAACTACTTTCCTGGCTAATGCCTCGACGTCCGTTGAATAATAACCGATGGATAAACGTGAAAAGTCCTACAAGGTACTTGGTAGTAATGAGGAGCATATACCTCGAAACCAGTCTACAGGTGAGTGAAGAGGTTAAAATGTATCCATTTTGCAACAAACATTTGCGAAGTACCCTCTAGGACTTTGCACGTTCATCCATCGGATGTTATTAAACGTCCGTCGAGGCATCAGCCGGGAAAGAAGTTGTTTTTTTTAAGTATATTGGACCAACAAAAACCTATTGTATAGGTATTTGTAGTCAGCAGTCTTGAGGAATGAGACGTTTTTCATTTTTGATTGAATAATAGCTGTCTATCGATATGTCACAGAGTTCTGTCTCTTATTGCAGACTCAATATATATTGAAATAACTTTGACATTATTAACTGATAGGTCTAGGAAATTGTAATTATTGATCAGACCAAATTCCCAAGTTTTTACGTTCGCTGGTAAATGAGAGTCGTTCATCTGCAAGCAAGTAGAAGTGAAAAATTATCCTCAGCCGTTGAGTATTTTGATTTTTTGCCAACTATCATAGCATGTAATGAACGAGCATTGATATATAGGTTATGAGCAGAATGATGTGAGATGGACGTTGTTAGTGTGAAAACTGGTCCTGGTGTTCCAGGCTGAAGTATATGCCATACTCACCTGTGTCCAGGAAAACCTCGACACTAAAAGTCGAGGACTTAATGCTATCTACTCGGACAGCAGGCGGCTATTATGAGTTAGGCGCAAATAGGTTTGTATCCAAACTGGTGTCCGAGTGCAGTCGAAAACCCAAGATAGGATCGGGAAAGACTCCAGTCGGACCGGAACCTATCGTTTTCCATCAGCCTGGCAATTTCAAGCATGGAGGAACTGCTGCAAAAGCAGTTCATTAAAACATGGCAAGAGGCGTCATGCATGAGGCAATCAAAGCTCCACATAAAGAGGCCATCGAAAAAAACTATATAAATAGATCATGTCACTCAACAGATTGGACGTCAAGACTGTGACTGGGCTCCTAACGGAACACAATCACCTGAACAGGCACACGGAGCTCATCGGGATCACAGATGATCACCTATGCAGATGGTGCCTGAAAGACGACGAGACATCGTCGCACATCCCCACAGTGTCCCGCTTTGGTGCACCAGAGGAAGATCAACCCGGAGGACGTCAAAAAGATTCAGCTGGGGAAATTGCTGAATTTCGTAAAAAAAATCGGTATACCCAGCTGATTTCCTCAGAGCAAGTGGGCGCACAATGGCCCAAATAGAGAGGCATACGTGCACGGGGTTCTTTGGCCCACCTTGTGCGAAGAAGAAGTAGATGGTCCAAAAGTAGAACTTTGAGAATCTACACTCTCTATGGAAAATGTACCTGACGTCTTATATAAAAGTTATTGATTGGGTCCGGAGCGAAAATGAGTTCTCAATAGGGACTACTGAATTGTGATGAAATCCTAAACTGTTCAGTTTTTGAACGTCATGATTTATGGTATCAAGCCAATAAACACCCCCATCTACAGGGCTGAACAACTCGTCAGTGATGTTCAAAGTGCAGCTGTTTTACTATGACCAGGGCTGAATCCAGATTGTACCAGATAAATTATATTCGGATTGAGATCAAACTCCAATATATGTTTTTTTTCAGTGTCTTTTCAGAGGCCTCGAGACATTTAGTAAAATACTGATAGGTGTCAGATGTGCCAACTTGGATTTGCACTTATATACTAGTAAGAACTATTGCATTTTCACGCAAGTTATTTGACTTTATTCCTCGTTAAATATGGAAGTAATATGAATAACCAGATAATCCCTGACATATCCAATCATTTTCAGAGAAATTCCATCTGAACCTACAGCGCTACTCTTATACAGTGCTTCTCAAAAGTCCGCTTCCCCCCTCTTATTTTTGGAACGATTATACATAAACCAGTGAAATTTGGAAACTGAATATTAAAGGTTGTAAACGTCCCTACTAGTGATGATAGATGACGAAATCGTCAAAGATGACGTCACAAGGCCATCGTGACCAATAATTTTAAATGGAACCCTACGGCAAGCGACACCTCTTTCAAAAGGTATCGAAAAAACCTATTCAATGATACTAGTATTGTTTGTGTTTATGGCAATTTTGGGCAACTCGCTTTCAAAAAACGCAAAGCTGTGATGAATCAAATCAGTTAATACTAAAATTCCAAATTCAAGCTCCGCCTCCGGATGGTTGTCAAATAAGCTGACGTTTTTGTTAGTCTCCCTAATTCGACGTTTTTGTAATTGTCCAAGTTTTTGTACATTTAATAATTTGTGTATTGTTGATCGAACGTTTAACTGTTTTGCAGCTTTTGGTACTTTTAATATTTTTGCACATTTTAATAATTTGTTCAGCTGTTGTGAACCGAACGTTTAAGTGCTTCAAGAAGCAAAATTGTACGTGCTTTTTGGTGATAAAGTAGCAGCGATCCTAATTCTTGGTGAAACTGGACAAAATATTCATGCAGCACAACGCATTTTTGATGAGAGGTTTTCCGCTCGCCCCGTTTCGAGGACTTATTCAAGGAAGCTTCTTCGTAAGTTTGAAACAACGGGTAGTATTAATGATGCGAAACTATCTGGCAGACCACAAATTTCTGATGAGAAAAAAATTGATATACTGGCAGAAGTAATAGTTAATCCTACTTCTTCAACAACTCACGTTGCATCTACCTGTGGAGTCAGTCGAAGTACAGTACACAGGGTGTTGAGAAAAATCAAATTTCATCCATACAAATTAAAAATGGTTCATCAACTCTCAGACGACGACCCAGACCGAAGACTAGAATTTTGTGAAAATATGGAAACTGAAATTAACCAACAGCCAGACTATGTCAAAACAATTTGTTTTAGTGACGAAAGTTCTTTATATCTAAATAGAAATGTTAATACACAGAATGTGATGTATTGGAGTGACGCAAATCCTCACCTGTTTCGTGAAACACTTACCCAATTTCCCCAGAAGGTGAATGTTTGGGCAGGTATCCTGGAAACCACATCGTTGGGCCTCTTCTTTCAAATACTAATTTAACTGGTGAGGTTTATCTGGAGCTGTTGCAAAACGCAATAGAACCGTTAATCCTTGAAATTTTGGAAGATAATCCAGATGAATTCGGCAATTTGGAAATAATATTCGAACAGGATGGTGTTCCTCCACATTATTACGGTGCAGTAAGACGGTATTTGGATGAGAAATATCGTGGTAGATGGATTGGACGACGAGGTTCAACGGAATGGCCAGCTCGATCACCGGACCTCACACCTTTGGATTTTTTTCTGTGGGGGTACCTTAAATCTAAGATTAACGCCACTGAACCTGACAATATTGACGTTTTAAAACAACGTATTGTTGCAGAATGTGAGGCTGTTTTCCGCAGACACATTTGCAAAAGTACGAGAAGAGTTCAAAAATAGGATATTCCACTATCAGGAAGTAAATGTAGGTCACTTCGAGCAATTTTTTCGAGTAGATACTGATTCTTCAATCTGTAATTAATATCATACTGAATGGAATTTAAATTATAATGTTTACTGATGAGCCATTAAAACTGCCATAAAGACAAACAAAATTAGTATCATTGAATAGGTTTTTTCGATACCTTCAAAAAGAGGTGTCGCTTGCCTTAGGATTCCATTCGAAATTAGTGGTCACAATGGCCTTGTGACGTCATGTTTGACTATTTCGTCATCTATCATCACTAGTAGGGAAGTTTACAACCTTTAATATTCAGTTTCCAAATTTCACTTGTATATGTATAATAGTTCCAAAAATAATAGGGGGGGAGGGACTTTTGAGGAGCACTGTATAAGTAATATGTTTCCTATCAGGTGTGAATTTGGAATTGTGATTTCACTTTCACAATAGTAGTAAAGAGACTCTATACACTTTTTTTCTATTCGACAAATATTTGATAGATAAGAGTGTATGTCTGGCAAAGCGGATTCGATTTTTCTTAGTATCAAAAAACTTTGAGGTAACCCAAGTTCACCATGTGTCTCTGTTTTCAAAAAGAAACTTGTATTTTTTTTTCTATGCGAATAGACCAATGCAGAGTTGCTGTTGAATCACACTGTATAATGCGTCCTACCGAAGAGAACTAATTTTGAGAATTGAATTGGTCTTTTCTTCCGAAAAAATAATGTCTTCATGTATGCCTTATTGCAATACCATAAAAAGAAGCGGTAACATTCGTTGTAGAGCAACACGCTACATTGCGATAAGTCGGACTTCAAATATCGAGCTCTGTTACTGAAAGCTATTATCGAGCATATGGGGAAATTATTTTGTCGAAGGAAATGGCACTTTGGATCATGAGTTTATACTCGATTATTTCGAACCTTTTCTAGTTATCGTAGAATAAGTATAGTATTTTACTCGTGAGCAATGGCTGTAGTATTCGAATATACCTCCAAAGTAGGTGATAACAATAATCATCCGCTTATTGAAAACTATACTAGTTTCATATGTTTCATGTTCATTGTCCAGGAATAATCCCTGTTTCCGTTAGTTCCCTAATGAATTCCTCTTCTCGGACAAGTATTGATGATGGTCAGTCTATCGAACAAACCAATCGTATTCTGCGAATGCAAAATCTTCGAAACTATTCCCGTTCTTTTTTGTGAAGAACCCTGTCCTACTAGATAATAAATACAAACGTCAGGAGAACAATTCGATACCAGATAAAACTCAAACATTTATGCTGACGTCTATTCAAAGAGATACAGAAAAATCAATCAGCGTTTCAGTTTGGGTCACTTTTGTACACCAAAACAGATGCATCACTTTCAGCTGTCAATGAGATAGTGGATCAAATGAGTAACGGCACAACTTCATCCCTAAAAACCATCTGTGTCTGTAATGGGCCACTAAGTTAACACCTCAGGTTAGTTTTCAATAGGAGCCGATAGTATTGAAAGAGCTGCCGATATGCAATCGTTCATCCGTTATTAAACCGATTACTTGAGACCTTTTCCACGATTTTGGCAACAGAGAAGTCCAATTCTGTCGATAAATTGAAATGTGTGAAGTCTGGGCCGTGTTAAAGCAACCGTGGATTTGTAGAGTGTGAAGGGATAAGGGAAGAATATATTAGTTTAGGTGAGTTGTAAAATAGTTGAGGGGATTAAATGAATACATTCCGAATATTAGATTACAGATAAATGTCATCATTTTGAATTGCATTATGTAGATGAGTCTCACGAAATAGGACTGTGAATTAATTTATAACTGTAACAATATTTTTCTATTACAGATTTGATCTTTGCGGAAAAAATAATCAGGATCTCAGTAAATATCGGAACCATCAGTATAATTCAAATTATTTCAGAATCATGAATTCATTTATGAATTTAAAATTTTAAGTTTAATGATATCAATTGAAAACATTGTTGCAACTGCACCTTCAGGTCAACATTGAATAAAAACATTAGACATTTTTCAAAGTTAAGAGATCTGAAGAAATGCAATAAATTTCCCTCAAATCTAACGTGTGAGGTGTCAAACGATAGCCAATGAAATGCAGAACTCATTGAGAAGTAAAATAAATAAGAACATTATTTTTAGACAAAATGTCTGAAACAAGTTAGGAGTCGTGGTTAATTAAGTCCCAACAGAAATTGTTTCGTGTGAAAATCTGAAACAAATCCAAGAAAAATTAGAAAATAACATACGTAATAAGTGAAAACTATAATAGTTGATCAAATGAATTGAACTAAGTAATAAGGCTGAAGATCAGAAGGTCGTAAAAATTTTGATGGTTTTAACGAAAGTTTTATTGCGGCACAATGTAAAGATGGAATTATACAATTAATCAAATGTACCCCTATAAGTTTTTTGCATTGATAAAATTGTATTAAATTGAATGAGGCTATGGTCGAATCCTCAGATCCGGAAAATATATTGAAAATATGAATAAAAATATTCTCACATATATTCTATGAACGATAATCTCAAAATTAGGGTAAAATTAAATATAGATGATGCTATTTTCATATTTATGGGAACATGTAATTCGGTTCTAAAACATGTGTAATTCGGTTTCCGATATTTTAGGTTTATCTAATTTTATGTGTAATTTGGTTCCCGACATTTTTAACCAATTAATTTTTATTTTATTTCTCTTATTTTATGAAAATAAAAAAATATTTTCTTTTCATTTGTTTATTAAATCAATAATTTTTCATTTTTATGAACATACAACATATACATCACACAAGCTTATATCGTTATATACTTCTTATCTACTTATAATAATAAAAATAAAATATCAAATACTTAGTTACAGCACAGTGAAAAGAAACTTGCTAATAAAATGAAGACGACTAATTTCATTTCTAGAATAAGATTCTATCATTTTTGTTATACATTTTTGACGATTTATCACTTTACTGTTATGTATTCGAGCAGTTATGTGAGGCTTTGTAATTTTAAACAAGTTTCAATTTGAAATTCTTGAAGTTTTTCCAAAAGAATTCAAATGTTTGGATGTGCTTTATAAAAAGACGCATTGAAATGTTTATGAAAAGATTCACAAGCATTAGTGGTTCTTGTAAGGTCAGCTGAATTCTCAGCCCAAAGAAAGGGTGGAAAAAAAGACTCTCCTGTTATATAATTATCTGTTAAGTGATCGGAATACTTTTGAATTTTTTCGTCTATTGGTGCTATTGCAACTTTTCGTTCGCAGGCAGAATTAACAATTTGGCGATTCAAGTCCTGCACAACTGCATCATGAGAATGTTCTTGTATGTGTTTTGTAATGGTTAAACTTTCAACACATTCGCCCAAAGTAAGAACAAATGATTTGCACTTTCTGTTTTTACAAGTACTTACATCGCTTCTCACCACTTTTCAGGATCTTTCAAAAACCGTATTCATAGTTATTGAAAATTAATAACTGTTTTCCTCGTCCACTCAAAATTATTTCTGGGTTCATGGCGAGAATTAAAGACATCTTTGAAGAAAATTGAATGTCACTGAGCAAGCACGATTAAAAAACACAACTGACTGTCACAGAAGCAATACAACTCTAAATGAAAGTAATACTCATAGAACAAGCGAAAAATAGACAATTAACTGTTGGTTTTCCCAAATTCCACTTACACGAACAAGGGATTACGCAGGTTGTCCCCGGAAACCAAATTACCAATGGCCTTTTGGGGATTGGGAACTAAATTAATATTATTATCAAGCACCTCAAATAAATTTCTAATTTACTACCTGACGGGAACCAAACTACCAACACCCGTATTTATAATAGGGAAAACGATTGATAGCATGATGAAAGTCTTGATTACCAAAAATTGATCTCATCCGAACAGACTAAACAAAAATGGTTCTTTTCATTTGGGGGTATCTGATACGTATGCAAAAAAAATATTGATCTCTCTCTTCCAACCGGCCATATCAGAAACATAAATGTATAGGCGATATATATATATATATATATATATATATATATATATATATATATATATATATATATATATATATAAAATATATATATATATATATATATATATATATATATATTTATATATATATATATATATATTTATATATTTCACCCCTCACATCTAACACTAAAAAAACTACGAACGTACTACCATTCACCACTTTTCAAATCTGTATCTCCCATAAAATAACCCTGACAGATCAAAAATAGTGGCACAAAATGACCGAAAACGCATTGAAAAATCGAAATATTACGTCCAGATTAACCCAACAAAAGAACTGAGGATCGAAAGCATGTTTAAACCCTCAGGATAGAGCTTTACCATGTAGACGTCACTTTAAACGCGACGGGCGGCCCTGTTCGGAGGTGTCAACCCTCACATGATAACTTATTCCCATCCCTATGTTGAGAATGTGACAAGCTACCTCTTGAACAGAAGAAGATGTCACAGTCCGAGGGACTAGTAGGTAAAACGGTAGCATCTTTGTATTCTTTTCATTTCGCCGAAAGTTTAAGGCTTAAACCTATTATAGGACTCTGGAGTATTGTAGTAGTTATGAATGATTTACAGAAATTCTTTAGTTGTGAAGTAACTATCATCTGTCATTCCTTCTGTTTGATAATTGCGATTATATGCTAATTTGTTTACCTGGGCATATCCTGTTGGAGTTTCTCCATATAAAAAAGTTATTTTTCAGATTATTCAATTAATCAAAAACTAATAAATCATTTGAATTCTAAATACCTTTTTCATTTTATTTTAAAAATTATCGATATTCAAATTGAAATTTATTGAATATTCACACGAAAAAAATTGTTGATCGCTGTTTTATTTATTCATTTAATCAGCAAGTTGAAAAGACAAACAGAAATACAAGATAGTGTTTAGCTAATCAAACTAAAAAGAATTCAATGTAGTGAGATTCATGAAATGTGATAACTAAAACTGATGAGATATTTGTATAAAGTGAACAATTACTCTATTATAATTTTATAGTTTTTTTTATGATGAAACGTTGAGACGTTTCTGCAGGAGATATCGTTATATATTTTCTGCATGCGCCAATTATTCTTTTTTTGTTCGTGTAAAAGCACAATGTACATCAATATTCATTCTTCTGTGAAGAAAATGGATTATTTTTTTCCAACGTCCGAGAAAGTGAATACAAAACATTCATGATCCCACCCCGTTGTGCATCTTGCAGGCTTTTTTGCCTATTCTAACCCATTCAAAAAGGTATTATTTTAAACTTATTTGTAGAGTATCAAGTAAAAGCTGATTTGGTGTTGATTCCATTATTTTATTTATGACAAAAATTCGAAGAAATCATTTGAAAAAAAGTACATTTTGGCTTTGGTGAAAATCTGCCTATTTATCAAATTATGTGGAAGGTAATATAATGTAGAATGTATTCAAATAAAAACCGATCAAACCAAAAAATATCACTTGTTTCATCAACTATGTTTTTTTATTTCTCCCGTTAACGTCGGCCTATTTGTGCGACCAGTGCTGAACACACTAACGCTGGTGAGCACACTCCCCCCTGGTGTTTCTACAGAGGCAAGGATTTTTAACGAGCTCAACATCCATGAACTCGGGACCGCCATTTTAACGTCCCCTCCGAAGGACGCCATATCTAGCGACATAACTCGTGCTCATTGATATGACGCCTGCAGCTTTGAGTATGCTACTACACTGCAGGTGGTCACTCCCAATCCAAGTACTGGTCGCGTCCGATCTTGCTCGACTTCAGGTATCGATAAAACTCCGAGAAGTTTAATAATGATGTTACATTGAATAAAAATGTATGGAAAATTATTATGGGGTTAGATTGGGTTCAAGATGAGTGGGCGATAAACCGATCGTATTATTTTGATAAATTCCACAATGGGATCTATTGGAAATCAACAGCCTCCAGTTGAAAAAAAAACAAATGTCAGTAGCCTTGCCGTTCTCAGGGCTACAAAGTGAGCATCAAATATGTGCTCTGCTGATTCGTCTTCCACGCTAAAGAAACGGCAGTCTGATCCTTGTTATAGCCCTATCGCGGGGAACAAGATGAAAGGATAATATAATACTCAATATGAATTCCATGCAATGACTCATCGTTGAAATTGATATCAGTATAATTTCAAACTTGCCTTTAATCCGTGGAAGAGAATGTTACTTAATTCATCACAAGGTTGTATCAAGTTTTGTCAGCTTTCATTATGATTATTTTTGTATATTCTATAGGAAATATCATTAAAAATTTAAAAATAATCACTCCTCTCAATATAATGGATATCATATATGAATATTTGATAAGAGAAATTGTTTTCTCTTTTTCCCTATAAAACTCTTGAATTTCTCTGTCGGAAAAAATTTCTATATCACTTTTCGAATTCAAACTTATGTTGGAAAAAATGCTCCAAAATATTCTTGCTCACTGAAAAAAATTGTATTACTATATTTCGACACCTTATTGATTCATAAATCTTTGAAAAAATCATTGATATATAATACAAACATTCTAAACCTTCCATAGGAACTTGGGAAATCTAGTTAACCCATTTTCTTCCACAGAAAAAGTTAATATATATCCGACCTTTTTGTCCTACTATCAATTGTAATCAAACTCAAATAACTTTCCGTAATTTTCTTGCAATATATTCGCAGTCATTCAATATTAACCCCAGTTATACAGGAATTTTTTTCGTTTTACAATACAATGGAATGTCTAGGATATTTGTCATTTTTCACACTCTCAAGCAAGTATCGGCTGCAATAGTTCAAAAAGATACCTGTGATTGTTATCTATACGAAGTTGGTAACAACAAAAATAATGATATCTACCTACTGGCAAGAATGTAGGATCCATTGAAAAATGTACTGAAAAGAACGAAAGAATAGATAGCTGATGGGTCGGTTTTCTTACATAGTGACCACTGATATGCATCTCTAGGGCAATGTGAAATTCCTAGTTTCGAAAAAAATGACTTTATACCTGGATAATGGTTTGCAGAAATATTTACATTCGTAATGAGATATATAATAGGGCAATATGATGTTTCGTATACTTGTAAATATATTTGAAGAAATTGTTGGAATTTCAATCAAGTGTTCAAAAGAAAAAATCTGAAATTGAAAATTTGCATTTTCATTCAGATAGTTATTTGATTTTCTATTCCAGTCTTGATTAGGAACTCATATAATAAGAGTTGGAGGAGAAATATATTTATTTTAACATGATCATAAACGATAAACCTGGAATTCTAATCTTTTATGGGATATTAATTCAATAAGTTTGGATTTTCCTAATATTTCAAATCATATTACATTCCACATTTCCATTCAAGGAAAAATACAATTCAAAATCAACTTAGAATACAGGATCAATAAAATTAATCTATGTTGGTTCATATTTTTTAAAGTAATTTTCCACTCGCTTATTGATTGAGTAAATCTCTTGAAAATTATGGTTACCTCTACGTCGAAACATTTTTATCACCAATTTTCTTGTCCATCCATAAAATAAATATGGCTTGTAACAGAAGTTGTGATTTTCGATAAAATTCAATTTTCCTAATTCCAAATCAAATAGCAGATGGACACGAGCTTAGGGGATACCAATAACATTTGTCGCTATCACATAAAGGTCAGAACCATATTGTTTTCGATTGATTTATTCGCTAGGGGATTGTGCGAAAATAGAGGCTATGTTTCGGGATACGGTGGTGTATCATCTATGGTGTTATAGTTTCTACATGAATTTGTGATCCCAAATACTGGCGATTTTCCGTGCGATAATACTGATATACCGTGTTCATGATCTTATTATAAGACTATCAAATGATAAATGATTTCATTTCTCATACACAGGTCGTGTTTCGGAGTTGTTAGGTTAGTTCAATTCAGTTAGTTTATTAGTTTAGTTAATTATTCAGTTTTGTTAGTTTGATTGGATCTGTTGGTTGATTGAATTCAATTAGTTTAGATAGTAAAGTAGATTTGGTTGGTTTGTTTAGTTCAGTTAGTTTATCAGTTTGAATATAGCATACATTCCAAGATTAGTGAGTATATCTCGAAAAACGGAATTCAATAAAAACAGGTTTTTATACATATTTTTTTCATTTTTCTAGAACATTTGGGCATCATAATAATCATTTGCCTCTTATGTTGTTCGAAGTGGAAAAACAGGGCATTAAAAGAAAATTATCCAGAAGAAACCTTTTTTTATATCTTAATCATTTTAACAACCATGCACTCAAAATGAAATATATATATATATATATATATACATATATATATATATATATATATATATATATATATATATATATATATATATATATATATCTAACCATGTTGTCAAATAGAGCAGTGAGTTTTCATATTGTGAAATAGAAATCTACGACAAATCAGCAAGGAAAAGAAAAGAAGTTACCGAACACGATGATTTCCCTTCATAATTCTGTGATAAACGATCGGGAGCTTTGCCAGCAACTCTATTCAATTTCAAGATATCTACAAGTTATTTCCTAAACGTCAAAACAAGAACCAGATAATTGATCATATAAGACACAGTTCAGATGCCACCCTTCGAAGAAACACTGACAGCAGGGCCGGACTATTCACTGTTGATTCTTATAGGAACAGAAATCAATTTAAAGGAATCTAATATATTTTCATGAACTTACAGTTACAATATCACCATATCTTAAGATGTTAGATATATTAAGGGATACGAGCAAAAAGGAATTATATTGACTGGAATATAGTATATTTTTCAAAATTTGGAGGAAATGCAAGTTTTGATAAGAGGAACAAAGGGATATCCTTTGTAAAATCTCATTAAAAATCATTAGGTGAATTTTACTGAATGATGGGCCAAATGGAATTCTAAAATGCTGTTGCCTCCCTTGAAGGATTCACTGATTGTCCGAGGAAAGCGATGTCATTGGAATTCATGATAAATAGCTGTCTCCATATGTGACAATGTGACATTCATATAACTCCTTCACTTATTAACCGATTTGAATGAAATTTTGTACATAGATATGAGACACAATTTCGGATTGACAGACGTATGGTAACAGAATGGCGGATTTCCGGTTTTGTCAGAATAACCAACTTTGATTTTTCGAATGGAACACCCTGTAGGTTTGATGTTTTTCGGATTCTACGGCACAAATTACATATGACAATTTTGACACATATTCATTTTACAATTGAAAAAAAATCATTTCTCAATAAAAAAAATTAGCCCAGGAGGCCTTGATAAAGTTAGAATCTATACTAATTTACATCAGTCATAGTAATAGTCATTTCATCTATAAGGTCACTAACAAATCCTACAGCAGGAATTGAAATTTTCTGAATGCATTTTTAACGAAAAAATGTTTTTTTTCAAATGATACCTACCGAGAGCCATCTTGCCCTTCGATAGAGAATTTAATTACCAATTTAACGATATTCATCATGTAACACTTTCTTTTTGTTCAAAATGTAGAGAGCCATCTATCAAAATGAAATCAATCTGAAAAAATTGGTAGGTGACATGACATCTATTCATTCTTTCAAACTTCACTTCAGAGTGGTAACAATGAATTACCAAAAATAATCGACTTGACAATATGTTATGATCATGAACCCATTACAGAAAAGATAACTTTGATATAATCAAACTGTTTGAATAAATCTAACGACTGGAACAGTGAAACATTCAACGTACAAATTATTACTCAGAATGCCATTATCATGTTTTCAATAAAAGAGTTTCACAACCATCGAAAAGTCATTTTATTTATTAATGACCGAAAATATGTTCGAAGTGTTGCCCGTTTTTCCTAACACAAAGACTAGTTCTTTTTATTGTACACCGCATCACATTTATCAGTTCGTGAGCAGGAATTTCCTGAAATGCGCGCTCAACTCTATCTCTCAAGTCCTCCAAAGAAGTTGGTTTCCTCGAGTATACTTTAGATTTTATGTGACCCCATAAATAAAAATAAATAGGGGTAAATCTGGGATCAGGCTGGCCATCTGATTGGACCATTTGTTCCAATTCATCTCTGCCCATAGGTATCACTGAGATATTGCCGAACTATATTAGCATTGTGTGGTCCTGCACCATCCTGCTGAAAAAAATATTTTTCCTGATGTTCTTAGGTAAATCGTTGATATTATTTTGAATATCGTTCTCTAAGAATTGTAGAATAATTGGCCCGTCAAAGGCCCGCTCAAAAGAATTGGTGCAATGATTATTGTCCGTATGATTCCTACCTAGTCGTTGAATCCAAATCTTTCTTGAAACTTACTTTCTCACAGCAACCTAGGATTTCCTTGAGCCCAATACCTTGTATTATTACTATTGAACATACCATTATTCGTAAACAGAGGCAGATGGAGTAAAATGAACATATGCTGAAACATTAGTTTCCGCTTCTTCACTGACGATGAAGTGCATGTGGTTTTGATCAGCTGGTTCTTTCCTTAGCATCATTTCCAATTTCCTGAAATAGGTCCTCGATGGGTGCCATCTTAACGAAACGGATAACGAACAGTGTATAGCATACTAGCATTGACAGCGTTCTTCTGAAATTCTCCGTATATCAATATCATATCGATTTGTTCGTTTCGAGAATAACGATTATTTTCCATTAAAAAAAAAATTACGAACGAAACGAGATGACAAGTAAAATTGGTATTTCACTTTTGATATGACATAAACCACCTACTGTTTTCCATGATTCCACGGCTACCTTTCATTTCATCAAACCTAAACTGATAACTCATTGGAATTTGTAGGCATCGTGTAAAATATTGTACAAATTCAATAATTGATCGTTTTCAGTTTTGAACAAAAAGAAAGTCGAACATAATGTATATCGTTGAATTGGTAGTTGAATTCTCTATCGGTAGGTACCATTTAAAAGTGCGTTCAAAAAATTTCAATTTCTGCTGTAGGATTTGTTATTGATCTTATTAATGAAATGACCATCACTATGAGTTACTGATGTAAATTAGTATAGATTTTAATCTGATCAACGCCTCCCAATATGAAAAAATTATTGTTTTTTTTTTCAATTGTAAAATAAAAATTTGGCAACACTGTTGTATGTAATTTGAGCCGTATAATCCGAAAAACATCAAACATACAGGGTGTTCCATTTCAAAAATCAAAGTTGGTGGCTATTCTGGCGAAGTCGCCCATTTTGTTGTCATATGTCTGTCAATCCGAAAGTGTGTCTCATATATATGTACAAAATTTCATTCAAATCGGTTGATAAGTGAAGGAGATATTGGCATGGCCCTAGTCCCATTGTCACCCGGTATATATATATATATATATATATATATATATATAAACAGAGAGAAATATATATAAACAGTGTGTAATCTAAATTCTTGCACAACGGCTAACAGTGGAGTCCATGAATAAATAAACAGATTTTTTTTATAAATTTCTATTAAGCCAGAAAAAATATTTGAAAAAAATTACCCAGCATAACTTCGCTGATTAGGGGTTTTCAAAATTTGAACGAATTAGTCAGTAAAAAAAAATGTTATATAATTTTTAACCACTACAATTAGTCATTTTTCCTTTGCGAAGCACATAACAAACATAGATACATTAAAACATTGAGAGTAACGTGTACAACAAATATAAAGATATATAAAAAAAAAGAATCATACGTAGTCCAGACATATAAATAAATTGTAAAAACTTAATGTAGATATGAGAAAGATGACATTGATCCAGATCACTAATCCAGTTAATCGCTGTTTAGGAAGCCGTGTGAAGTTCTTGGAGCCCTCCAGGGGAGAATCTCATTGGGCATTCATTGAGGGTGTGGTCCAAGGTCTGTCTAGGAGCACCGCAGTCGCATTTCGGCATTCCACTATGCACCATTTGTGCATCATGTCCCGACACCGCCCATGACCAGTTCTGAATCGGTTGAAGCGCTTCCAGGCCTGGCGTGAGAGGCCTGAACCTGGAACTGGGAGTGTTGGTTCATGGATGATATCTATGTTCTTCACATCAGGTATATTTGAAACAAGCTCGTTCCATTCGTGGACCATGCAGAAGTCATCTTTTATTTCATCGTCCATCCATATTGGTTGACATGATCTGAGGCGGTTGGTAGAGAGATGGCCTGAGAGTTTCCTGAATGGGTAGGCTGTCAGGGAGGTTTTTACTGACTCTCGTCCATTTCATGTGTGCAGCAGCTGATCTTCGTAATTGCACAGAGGCTAAGTTTGTCAGTATAGGAAGCCACATAGTGGGAGTAGACTTTAAAGAACCACTGATGATTCTCATTGATTCATTGAGTTGTACATTAACTTTATTTGTGTGGTGGCTCATGTACCAGACGGGCACACAGTACTCCGCGACTGCGACTGCTTCCCATATAGTCCCTGCAAGCTCATGGAGAATATTGTTTTTTGCTTTAATCTTCAGCGTAACAGATATGTAGGGTTATGTTTAACCATCTCTCCGTCAATTGTATCATTCAGTTCGTTATTATTCAGTTCGAGAGTTGAAATGCACTGACCTCTGATTTTACTGGCTTTGGTTTCAGATACCATTTGGTGTAGTACTTGTGCCTAGCTTCAAGGTCCTCTGTTAATTGGTCACTTCCCGTCTCCAGTGATTGATGTTGTGTTGTAAGGGCCATGTCGTCAGCATATATGTATTTATGGGCAGTGGTAGGAGGAACGTTATTTGTGTAGATGTTAAAAAGGAGTGGGGCATGGACCGATCCTCGCAGGAAGCCGTTTTTAATTGTTCGGGTGCGGTTCTTTCTAACCTTGACATATACAGTTATTCTGCGGTTGCTAAGCATGTTTTGGACGATGGAGCAGATCTTTTCGCATGGGATAACTTGTCTTGTATATAATTCCTTTTTTCCAAACCGTATCGTAGGCCAATGTTAGGTCTGTGAATGCAATTAGTTATGATATGTCATTATAGACCTGTCATTCACGGGTATGCAAGAAGTTAGATCACACTGTTTATGGGTAAGCAGCAATCAAAAAGTAAACTCTTCAAGATTTATCCAAGCTTTCGGTAATGTTTATTTCCATCATCAGGGTGAAACTTTCTTGAGGTTGGTTTCAATTATGTTATAGTCCGTAAAATAAAAGCGTGGAGTAATAAACCTTCATTTAGTATGCAAAATCCAAAGATTATGGGTTTTTCTTATAGCAGTGCGTACTTATACCTACCTGGATTGGATACTATAAGCTGTTTATTACTCCATGCCTTTATTTTACGGACAATAAACATATTAATCTAACATAGTGATACAAAAGAAAGAAAAAGTAAATCAAGGAATAAAACGAAGTTCAAAATTCATAATAAACATTAAGATTGTTTAAAAAACTGTTTCTATTAACTCTGAACTTCGTTTTATTGATTTACGTTTTTTCCTACCTCAAGAAAGTTTTTTCCTGATGATGGAAAGCTTGGATATACCTTAAAGAGTTTACTTTTTTCATTGCTGTTTACCCCAATATCCCCAGTTTTGTACATAACTAGTCAGCAAATACTACCCAACCATATATATATATATATATATATATATATATATATATATATATATATATATATATATATATATATATATATATATATATATATATATATATATGAACTACTCTTATGTAACGCACAACACAACAAAATCTGGGTTATTAAATAATCACTCTTTGGTTTTAGGTTAGTTATCTCTACAACATACTAAAAAACATTTGCCGATATTCTTGAGACGTAAACACTGATATATTGAAGAACATCTATTAGGGAAATAATTTAAAACTCCGCGTGAATCGTATAGGTTATATATCTCTGACCAACTGCGAAATACTATTTATTCGATCTTTTCCGTTCAACATCGTCCAGTATGTAGTTTTTCCAGGTTATGCAGCTAAATAATTTGGAATATATTTTGCAATTGTATCGGAGCGACGTTTGAAGATAAAAATGGGAAAGTACAGTTGTGTGCATAAAAAAGTCGTACAGCAGTTATAGGCTATTGTGAGTCAGGCTTGTCAATCTCGATTGAACTTCTTATCGACTTTGACAAGTCTTTGACAAGTAGTGTCAAAATTGAAACTATTTTTGTCAAATGTGTACGTGTACTACTTTTTATGAAATCTGGAACATCATAGGCAGGTTTACACCATACAAACCTTGTACGACTTTTTTATGCACACAACTGTACTTTTATGGGTCATCATGACATTTTATGGACAGGGTTATTATCATATAAACTTCCGGAATTCCTTGTGCAAAACTGTTGTTTATTTATTGGAGATTATTCCGTTATCAACTATTCACAAATGCATTTCATTGATAAACGTTTCGGTAGACGTCAATACATGTTTGCAAATAGTGAATCAATGAAGATCCCACAGAAAATTGTATATTTTAGATGTGTCGTAAATCTGTTAACGAAATGCTCTTTGAATTAAAAAAATTAATAATAAAATCAAAGTTGTAATGAGTATTCGATGTACCCACAACTTGTGACAGCAAATGGTCATTCTAGGAGTATTTTCCAATAATATTTTATCAATATGCTAATATCAAGTCATTAGCTCCCGTATTCGTTTTTTGTGTTGATGAAAACTACAGTGAAATTTGTTAAGCAATTATACATAAGATCGCAGAATTTATAGTAAAAGCAGTGAAAATAATAAACATAAGAAAGATAAGGAACTAAACCAAAATTATTTATATTTCTGATCCTTCCTCATTAGGATTAATGTAAAAAAATACCTAATTGAATTTTTGTCAAAATTTGCGGAATTCGTTATGGTGTTGAGTTGTTTCGCAAATAGTAAATTTCTTGAACGAGACAAGCAACAATTACCACGAATATATCTGGGACTTTTCCAATTTTATTTTCTCAGTCCAATCCTGACACGAGAAGCGATGATCTTACCGACGAGGAGAGATGGATAAAGGTCAACTATAAGCCATCATTGGCAGCTGTCTGTTGATAAACGAGCTAATAACAAACGCGACACTTTGATTACACCACCACCCCTTCCTTCCAGCAAACCCCCTATGTTTTACACTCTTGAAGATGACGACCTTACTAATTAGTTTGGGGATCAATCCATAACGGGGTCAGATGTTCGAAATTGATGTATATCATGTTCCAGAGGGGAACAAAATATTTCCTGGAAAATTGATTAAGCAACTAATTTTAATATTTTAAATTCAAATCAACTATTTCTATTATTTCATTTTATTTTTTCTTTCGGTTTTTTTCCTGAGCGTAGGAAATTATAGTTGAATATAGGAAAGAGGTTTGAAAAATAAATGGTCAATAATATTTCACAACAAATATAATAATTGAAAATATCAGATGAAGAATAATTTGCATCGATGATTTACTACATTATTATAGTTGAATATTCTAGGCGAATCATTCATAAAAAGATACGTTACTAATTATTGGAATGTTCAATACAGAATACCAAAAAGCAGTACCTAATATTTCTTTTTTTTATTAGTTAACATTTTTCACTCTTAGGGGAACTTTCCCTTACCAAAGAATATTTATTTTTCCGCCTACCTCTATCCAAAGTATACATTTCCTGGCCTCATTGTAGGGAGCAAAGTCGTACTTTTGCTCCCTAGAGAGGAAAAGTACTTTTCCTCCCTACGGAGTACTTTTCCTCCCTAGGGAGGAAAAGTAAAAGTGACGTCATGGTACCTCATCAATAAAATAACTTATACGGCATTGACGACCTAAACTATATTCTATTATATAACTATAAATTTTAACGTTTATTTATAGAACACCCTCTATTTTGCAAAATGGTAGAAATCAGTAAATTGTTATTTCAAGTTAACGATTTTTACATTAATAATTTGACTTCAATTCATAGATTCATCCGGTTTTCGAATTTAGGACAAAAATATTATAGCATGCTATGGTCGATTGACAGATTAACAGTTTCAAAGTGTGTTACGCTATAATATATCTACAAAATATAAAATAATATTTGAAAAATGAGTGATTCAAGCGAATTTGAAGATATAAATGATACACCACCGGATATTTTGGAACAAGTTAATGTAACAGTACAATCTCTATTACCCCAAAAGTCTAAAGAAAAATACGAAAAACAGTATTTAAATTTCAAGCAATGGGCCGAAGAAAAGAATATTCGTACTTACTCAGAAAATGTTATTTTGGAGTATTTTTCGCTATTAGCAAATACATTAAAAGCATCCACATTGTGGTCCAAGTATTCGATGCTACGTACCATGCTTCAAATGAAAGAAAATGTGGATATTAAATACCCAAAATTAATTGCTTTCTTGAAAAGACAAAACCAGGGATATAAACCTAATAAGGCAAAAACCTTCTCAAGAGAGAAAGTAAATACATTTTTACTAGAAGTTCCCGATGATAATTATTCATTAATGAAGGTAAGATATTTTCAAGAAGTAAATATATTAAGAAAATGAAAGTTAAACGTCAAATTTCATAATAGAGCTACAAGAATACGTTATGTTCATGATTCCGCAGAAGTTGCCTGTGACTCCCGGTAGCGCAACAAGTTGGTGCACCGCTCACTGTTCATGATAAGCTTGTAGATGTTGGTTCGAATTCCGGCGTCGACAGCTTTTTTTTTATTATTTTTTTTATAGGTTCTCCTCCTTTTCGGAAGTTCAGGAGCATGCAGGTGTGACGAGCTCCTTAAAATGGAAGATATATTGAAGATAAAATTTCAATTTTGATAGTAAATATACCAAATTCTAAAACAAATATACAGAGACGTTTGTAATCAATGCTTCACCGGGAAATGGCTCTAATTATCTTGACATTTATAGAAAAAATATATATATATATATATATATATATATATCGCTACGCCCTAAAACAGATCAGACACGTTTATTTGTCTGCTATAGAGCAGGAAAATGTATCAACCAAATGGTTGAAAAAAACACTATTGCTAAAATTCCTAAAAAAATTGCAGAATTTTTAAAACTGCCTAATGCCATAAATTATACCGGGCATATTTTCAGAAGAACCTCGGCAAGTTTACTTGCAAATTCTGGAAGAGACATTCTTGCCTTAAAGCAACACGGAGGTTGGAAGTCTACGAATATCGCTGAAGGGTATGTGAAGCAATCTCTTGCAAAAAAGCGAAAAATTTCGAACCAAATTATGGGAGTCACTGAAGTTAATGAAATTGATTGTAATCAGCCAAGTACGAGTACTTCCGGGGGATACCAGCTGTATAATAATGTTGTTAATGAAAATATCACGAAAACTGCGTTGGCTCCAGCTCTCACTTCTAGTGGTATTCAAATAACCACTGCTCAAAACTGCATTAGTATAAATAATTAATCTACCACAAATTAATAATATGTAGGATGCAAGAATGAAAATAACCTGCCTATAAGTTATACTGTACCTACTTTTTAGTTTTGGTTCTTTAATGAATTTTGTTTGTTAGTTTCATAAATAAATTATTTAAAAATGACTTGTTATTTGAGGGAGGCGGAAAAATCATATGTATAACATAGGAGTAAAGTACCTTTTCCTCCCTTGAATGATTACTCCATCATCGGGAAGAGAATAAGCACTTTCCTCCCTTGTTATTCAAATAGCTATTTATTATAGTTCCACTTCGATATCTAGATATTACAGTTATTAATATAATTTGTGAGACATATTTGGGATACAAAAATATCATCGAATTCTTTTCTATACTGGTCTCAGAGCCACTGTGATTGTAATAGATGAGAAAGGTGCTCGTAATTTTGCTAATAAATATTCCAATAAAGAGTGATTTCCCAAATTCTACTTTTCCATGGACTTTTGATCCTAGAGTATGGCAGGAATGGTGGATGATTTCCCTTCAGGGTTTTTATATTTAATGAAATATAATCAATCTTTGATGATTTTTTTATTTTGAAAATTTTATGTACTGGGACAATATGGTGTGGGGAGTTTTCCCCTTCATTTATATAATGTTATCGCCTTCATTTATATTATAACAAAAGAATAGGTACAGCACAAAAGGTGGGAATTCGGCTCCTGCCGTTTTTCCAGTCCCCCTAAATTGTCACAAAACATAAAAATAAAGTTCACTTACACTATCTTAAGGAGGAAATATAATCTATATGTGGATGAATAACGCCAAAGAAAAAAGAAGAAGGGAAGAAGAAAAAACAAAACGAAAAAAACAGTGGTTCAACTTTGTTCAAAATAGTGTTTCCTTCATTTCTTTTTTGAAAGTCGAAAATTAGATATTCATTAGCCTTATGTAGAGATTCAATAGCATGAGAACATTATATGAGAAGCGGCTCTCAAACTTTTTTGTCGAGTGCTGGAGAATTGTAAATTTATCAACTCTGACATTAACATTGTGTACGGAGTATCTCCTTATCCATATAGTGTGTAGGTTACTTGGAATTTTGGCCGAGAGCAATTTGTACAGAAAAAAAAGAAATACATATGTTACCCTATTGTTCATTTTTAGTAAATCTAATCTGATGAACTGTGGCGTTTGTTACGTGGTCCCTATATGGGATATTGCATGCAAATCTCAAACAGGCGTTTTGAATTTTCTGAAGTTTTTCCCGATCGTCAGAGGTTAAAAAATAGTGATAAACCATGCAGTAGTAATCAATATGGGAAAATATCAGTGATTTCTCTAATTTCAGTTTGATATTTTCGTTTAATTGATATTTCAGATGATACAGAGACTTTTCAACTTGAAGAAAGATATATTAGTGATATGGTTTACATGATCATTAATATATTTCAAATATTTTACTTCCTGCACATAAATTCGATGTATTAGTGACGTATGTAAATATCTCAGTTCGTCCAGTTGAGGTAATTCTAGGTATTCAATAGATAAAGCAAATTAACACAAAGGAATATTCCTGGCTTTATTCCTCGCCAATTAACAGACATATTATCGGAATCTCGCATCCATACAGTTGGCTGGGACATAAAAGTGAGCTCTCGTCGTTCAGTACACAGTCTCTTGGCATCGTCAAGTGAGTTTCAGTGAGTTACTCTCATCGTCCAATACACAGTCATAACTCGTCGTTCACCGTAGTCATAACGCGTTGTTCAATTCCAGTCTCGATACAATACAGTGCTGTTATACAACTCTCGAATAAATAGTTCTTCCGTAACTGCACTCTTCACAAGTAGAGACGCCTCAGCTGTGATAATCAATACGCAACAAACATATTCCATCAAAATTAACTGAAGTGTTCGACTCTACTCTAAGTATTAGTTGCCCATGAAAATATGTAACGTTTACAAGCCGCTATACGCCAAAATGGCAATATTTCGTTGACATGGAATGAAGTATTTCACAGAAATGTGTGCTTTGATTTTCACAAACAGAAGAATACAACAAAGAACTCGATTTTCAGTTTGGGTTCATTTTATTTCAACTCAATCAATAAGTTGATTGAATGATTATTCACTTGATTTGAATGATTATTTCTAGTGTTCTGTATAGCAGGTGAAAACGGGAAACTATGGTATATCTATTTTATTTGAAAAATTTGCATAATTTTTTTTACTTCTGTTTGAGGTAAGTAAAATAAAATTTGATATGATGGTATGTTAAAAGTGGAAATAATTTAAAAAGTATTTCTGGTATTTGGAAATATAAATTGAAAAAGTCTAACCTCATATCAATAATGCAGAAAAACTGAATACAGTTGATGTTTTACAATCTGGCGTTTGAGATATGGAATGGAAGCCAAATATATAAAAAAAATATTGTTATCATTGTGTTATATATTTATTTATTCCGAATAAATGAGGAGACTAAATGGGCCAACAATTTAGATCTCGATACTGTTGTATGGTATGAAATGAATGATCATTCAACAAAGAACTTGAAAAATAACGAAATAATGAGAATCTATTATTTCCCGAGGCACAAAAAATCAAAATGAAGTAGTGAGAAAATGAGAGAAATACACAAAATGCATGCCTTCAATGAATATTTGAAGATAAATCTCGCCAATTTTTGAATAATTGTAAAATAATTTTTGGCGATTTCTTGATTTTTTTCCATGACATAGATATTGACAAAATTATGTGAATACTAAAATACGTTCACAATAACAATCATCATTGGTCACAAAAGATGTGGATACAACGACAATTCAGAATCTAGGTTATCATAACCAGATTTTCTTATATTGAAGATATATTAAGCATTAAAATCGATCAAAGAGAAACTACAAAAGTAGGTATTGAATACTGGGCAGTAAAGCCGTCCGAAATTGTTCATTGCAGCGATATGCTGATGAACTTCAGAATTTTTTGAGTTACTTTCAGAGTTTTTCGTTTGCGAGGAACTTTACATTTCATATAAAAAATCAAAATTTATTAATTTTCAATGGTACATTTTTCTTCAGGAGATCAAGATGAAAACTTCAAATAACAAAATCGTGTGCCGTCGGGGGACCCCCGTCAGGAACGAAGTTCCTTTAAGTGGCTTGCGGTAGATGTTGACTGGTAGAAATCTACTGAATTATATTGTTTTTAACACATTACTGTTCGTGAATCTGTTTTATTCATTATTGTTGGTCATATTATGGTTATCTTTATAATTAATTTTAATATGTATTGTAAACCCATATGTATTTTTAGCCCTGAAGAAGACGATATATAAACGTCGAAACGTCGGCAATTTTTTTAAATTTGGACCACTTTTATTGTCCTTGTTCCTGCTATACCAAATCTCCATTTAACACAATTTCTACGTAATAATATATTATGTCCAAAAAAGGATATAATCATCTAAACACACGTTATATGAAAATTTCAAAAACAAAAATACCTTCCACGTGTTACCACACAACGATAATATCCGACTTGTATTCGCATAGATATCCTACCACTCATCAATCGAGGGTAATATCAAAAGTGCTAGGGGTTTTATCGCAAATTGTTTTTGAAATTTTCCAGAAAGCATTTTGCTTTGAAATTTTACCGAGTGCGAATGCGGTTTTATTATCTGATCAAAGCACGAAAGCGAAGCTTGAGTGATTTAATCCTTGAAAATAAGCAAAGAGTAGAGGACAAGCGAAATCACTAACCCTATTCATGAATGAAATAGTAAAATCGTTTCAAAATCCTCCAAATGCTGTCGCTTTCGATTTCATTCTGATAAACCTGTCATGTGACATCAAGTGTCGAGGATCGTACACGAGGAAACGCTTCCGACCTTCGGGTGTTTTCGTATTGAAAAAATGTAGGAAATATCAAGGTTTTCGAATGGGATGAAATATTAAGAGAATATGTTCTCATTTAGGTATATAGGCATGAAATTGAATCGATGAATTGACAGAATTAACATTTCAACATTTCATGATTTATAAATGATTGTTTTAGTCTTCAGAATGAGTTTCATTTATTGACGATGGATATATAATATAGACTCCATTTTTGTTGGGCAGGTTAGGTTAGGTCAATTTATTTATATTGAATTATGAAATTCTCAAAAAAGACAGGATCACTGAATCTGCAATTGACGATCGAACCAAAAAGGTCTACATCAGATTGTAACTTTTCAAAGTTCGGTTTCAGATAAATACATACAGAGAGACAAAAAGTCGCAATTTTTCTTACATAACATTTTCTATCAGTTAACAACCACTGCAAGCCGCGTAAAGGAACTTCGTTCCAAAAATAGTTATTCCGCTCACTTCCAAGAGAATTCAAGAGTTAATTCAGGATCACCAAGAGGATGAGTGGTTGGTAAAACTTGGATATTTATCTATTGGCTCTTTGAATTTTGAATCCAACGATGATATTGTTACCCTTTATCTTTTCTTGGATTTCATCTGAGAATTTCCTCCTTTATGTAATTTTTTCTATAAGAACTATTTTTTTTAAATGAAATATTCAACATGTTGTTGTCCTCATTTTCCCATCAATTCCAAAATATATTCAGATATCTTGTAATGGATTTTATGGGATCTAGACTAGATAATACACAAAAATATTTGGTGGCAATATCTTTTAACATAATTTCTCGCATTGCTGTCGTATTTCATTTTGGTTTTTGGTCGTTTTATTTGCGTCGTTAAAAATCAAAATATAATAATAAGTTGTGATTTGTAATCGTAAGAATATAATCAGAATGTTTTACGTTATTCAAATTCATTAAGAACATGCTAAAATTGAAGAATTCACTTATACTATACATTATTACTGGAATGGCAACGATGAAGGTGAATCAACAACAACAAATCCCTTTAAGTCGAGTCTCAGGCTATGTTGTGATGGATCAGGAGTGTTCCTTCTCGAGTTGATTTGTGGAAATTGTTTAGTGTAATTTTGTTTTTATACAATGTTAATACGGTGTGAGGATTTGTGATGAAACCATAAAATATCACAGGTAAGTAAAGAACTCGTTAAGTCTATTTGTAGTTGCTTCTTCTCGTCATTCACCTACACAATCGTTTGTTGGGGTGCTTAGACACCAATCTACACTGTTAATTGATTGGAGTATACTACTTTCATATTATAATCTATTTTTTTAATTATTTATTGTGTTCAGACAAAAAAATTAGTGACAATTCAACTCATGTATAAAAAATCGCATATGCCACAGTGCAATTGTCAGTTTGACAGCGGCAAAAGTTAGCTGCAATTTTTCCAGCGACAAATGCACTAGTGGTTTTTTCACTTATTCATTTGTTCATCAATTATCGCGATGTTGGTTGCCAAAATAAATAAACTTTGCATTGATATGTTTCTAAATTTCTAATTCATTAAATTGTCCTGCCGAATTACACTCGATGTTTGTATTGATATCGGGTAAATTTGTGTTGTTTAAATTCTAAACTGTTTCCTTTAGCAATTTGACTCGAAAAACTGTCAACCTAAAAACGCTCCACCTTCGGCGTCGCGTTTTTAATAGTTGACAGTTTTTCTCGTCTAATTGCTAGGCCACAGTTCCTCATCAAACAACCCAAATTTACCCGAATAAATACAAACTTCTCGTGCAATTATAAATAAAAAAAATGTAAGTTATAATTTTGTTCATATAATACTCTCCGCTATTTCTAGTAGTTTGAGATATATTTGAAATGTGAAATATATTTTTTTTTTCACCTTTCAATCGATATATTCCTATAGTTAGGTGAAGTTTCCAATGTTGTATGGATATTTCTACTCGAAATGCCTCCTTATAGTGTAGTTACATTTTCATCTCCTCCCATATTTCCTGTTCATGTACTATTGAATTTGCTATCCAATCAATTCCAAGATATTTTTTCTTATTTCCAATTACTCCAACAATTCGAGAGATCATTCCTTTTGAGACAAACCATGTTTTTTCTCGGGAAATCTCGTGGAAAACCCAAATGAAATTTTCTGATCATCATCAGTGTCGACAGATATAATATCTTAATTGGATTCAATGGTACTCGTTATGAATTGATTATGCATATCAATGGAATATCTACATATAATTTTACGAGCACTGAATTAGAAAGCTTTTTTGTTAATAACATTCTGTCAATTCTTTAAGGCACATTTCATGGAAATACTAACTATTCTCAGATCCTGACTCTCATACATGGACAAACAACTGTCGTATGTCGTTTGATACTTTTATAGGAAAATGTTTTGTCTAAGATGTACACAAAGATATAAATATTTGAAACTGATGATGTTTTTCAATGAATCCATGATTTTTTTGCCCTTTTTGTGTTGATTATAATACGGTCTGACAAGGAATATATCTTTCTTTGACGTATATTACTCAGTCTTTGACTTTCTAGTACAGAGAACAAGTAGCTGAATCTGTCAATAGTTCGTGAAATTTACCTCTTCCGATTGGCGTTTATCGAATGTTTTTATTTAAGAAGCTTCTTAAGGTTCGATATCGTCAAACCAGTGTTTGGCGGTAAAAATGTTTCTTCAGTTGCATCACACCCGTATCAACGAAATTCTCACAAAATGGCATTTTTCCCATTCGCTCCATATTCAAAACATAGAAATCAAAGATTGTCACATTTTCAATCTATTGTACGAATACAATGAACATTTGAATAACAAGATTACCTTCTCAATTTCAGTTTTTTTCTACGTGTAAAGACGAGTAAGAATAACATGTTTGTCCACAACCAGATTGACGCGGTCAATAGCTGGGCTGGCTGGATCTGTGACATATTTTTGACGGCTATTGTGCTTCCAATTATAATAAAGTTACGAATATATACTCTCCCTTGTAAAAGTTGACCTACGCATTGTCAGTTTTTATGTTTGTTGGTGATTTGATAAAAGACGAACCAAGAAGCGTGAATGAAAATGGAATACTCCCAGAGATATCTACATAGTGGTGTTCTCATCAAATGATACGAACCTCGATAACTTTCCATCATGAGTATATATATACTATTCTCAACCAAAACCGCATGTTGTCATATTATTTACATTATTTCATAATCATAGAGATAAACTGTTTCTTCATATGTGGCTGATGATTAATTTTCAAGATCCCAAAGATAAAAAATAATTATTAAAAAACCTTATTGAAGACAAGCTTTCATTCAAATGCACTTAAAGTAGAAAATAATTGCTTTGGATATATGACGTAGGTTATTCCGTGAATTATAGATTGAAAAACTCTTGTCGCGCAATTACAAAAGCGACAAGCTTTTGAATATATGACTCACGGAATAACCTACGTCACACATTCAAAGCAATTGTTTTTTACTTTTTAGTGCATTTGAATAAAAGCTTGAATTTAAAATAGTTTTTTAATAATTATTTTATTTTATTTCAGTAATTAAGTACGCCTTATTCTATGCATTTTTGCTGAAGCATCGTTATTATGAGGTATTTTTTCTGTAAGTTCTGATATATCTAGTCCTTCAATGGGGAGACCATCTAAAGAATAACTCATCCGCCATCTCGGAGTTGCCATCTTCAATTCATGAATTTTTTACTAAAAATAAATAATCTTCGACTAAATTCATAATCTCCGACCTCAAAAGCCCGACATACCAATTTTGAATAGAATCGGGCCATAAACACATAGATCATCGACCATCTTGGAGCCGCCATTTTGATTTTATGAATTGTTTAAGAAACAATCATAGTTTTCGACCTTGAAAAAACTCCCACATACCAATTTTGAATCGATTCGGACCATAAACCTAAATCTCGCCCGCCTTCTTGGAGCGCCATTTTGTTTTTGTCTGTAACAAAAATTCCATGAGCCGCCTTTCAATTTCAAAGCCCTACCCAAATTTCCAATAGAATCGGATCATAATCACAAAACTCCTCCGTCATTTCAAATTTATAAATTTTGACAAACAATTCAAAATTTCCGACCCCGAAAACCCCCACATACCAATTTTGAATCGAATCGTGCCATAATCACAAAACTTCTCAGCCATCTTAAATTTTTGAATTTTGCAAAAAATTCACAATCTCCATCTCCATACCAATTTTCAATCGATTCGTAACATAATCACAAAACTCGTCCGCCATCGTGGAGTCGCCATTTTGGTTTTTCTCTAACAAAAATTGCATAATGCATTGTCACTGGAATTATGAACACCTGCCAAATTTCAGCTCAATCGGATGTCGGTAATGGCTCCAAAAATTGATTACAAATTTTGACCCGGAAAAAATTACTTATATAAGGGCGAAGCAAGTTAAATAAAAGCTTGTAAAAAGGAAAAGGATATAAAACAATTTCATTGTAATTCTAGGAAATATTTTTGGCATTAATGAGACCTCATTTTCCATGCTACCCCAGTGATCAGCAAATTCTATGTACGTAGCATAAAATGAATCACCAGCTTCAGAAAGTTTAAGTTGTCTTCAAATGGAGAATCTGGTAATCAAAAATATTAAACACGCCTAATATTGCATTTTTGAAAATGTCGTACGGGAAAACTATTTTTCAAATTAATTATGGCTACTGTCTATCTGCATTAAACTGATCGATTTATAGTATTATAAACATTTTTCCGAACTATTAGGCAATTATATATGTAATTCTGGAAAGTATTAGAATGCGAGGAAAACCGTAAGACCTCATGGAAAACTACCCATAGCAAAGAATACAAGAAGTAAGAGTTAATGACAGCCTCACTGAGGAAACGGTAATACGCTATGGTATTCCTCAAGGCACAGTCCTGGGGCCATTACTTTTCAATATTTATCTCGATGATCTATTGAAACTAGAGTTTGAAGGAGAGGTGGTAAGTGTTGCCGACGATACAGCAACTATATATGTAGATGAAGATTGGCAAACCTTGAAAGAAAAAGCTGAAAAAGATATGAAAATAATCAAATAGTTCAAGAATCGACTTTTAACAATGATCGTCGACAAAACCCACTTCATACCCTTCATGTCATACTCGAACAACTTACCAGAATAGATTCTCTTCAAATAGGTGACAATCAAATGGTATCGATGGATTAAAATATCAAATATTTTGGAGGTATTCATAGACTGCAATTCGAAATGGAACTTCCGCATCACTTTCGTGATGAGCAAGATACGCAGTACATTATCAAAGTTCAAATATTTATCAAATATTCTGAGAAACACTATATTGGGCCTTTGATGAAACTCACTTGAACTATGAAATCTTAGCTTGGGGAGCGGCACAAACAACTACACGAAAAACCTAGAAAAAAACATATACTATTCCATGAATCGAAATTATTTGACGTCCTACAATTATATTTCCTATCAGCGGTGATTTATTTATCTCTATCGGGTCTCATCACATGGATAACATGCCCACAGAAATACATTAATAGCAATAAACCACAATTACAGCACACGTCATAAAAATTATTCCTCCGTTATACCAAGACCCGAAAAAAACACTTTAGAAAGAAGCTACCCCCAATGTCCCAGTGACTGGTGACAATGCTGATGATCGTCGATTCAAATGCTCTGGGATAATTTTTCCTTTCCGCAAATTCGCAAATTATGTTTGTAACGTTTCAGATCCTACTACTTTTAGAAATACGACTTGACGATTTGACAATTTTAAGATTTGACGATTGGACGATTTGACGATTTGAGGCTTTGACGATTTGAGATTTGACGATTTGACGATTTGAAGATTTGACGATTTGACGATTTGACGATTTGAGATTTGACGATTTGACGATTTGACGATTTGACGATTTGACGATTTGAGATTTGAAGATTTGAGATTTGACGATTTGACGATTTGAGATTTGACGATTTGACGATTTGACAATTTGACGATTTGACGATTTGAGGATTTGACGATTTGACTATTTGAAGATTTGATGATTTGAAGATTTGAAGATTTGACGATTTGAAGATTTGGAGATTTGAAGATTTGAGATTTGAAGATTTGAAGATTTGAAGATTTGAAGATTTGAAGATTTGAAGATTTGAAGATTTGAAGATTTGAAGATTTGAAGATTTGAAGATTTGAAGATTTGAAGATTTGACGATTGGACGATTTGAATGGGGTCATCAATATTTATTATGCAATAATAAGTCAATTCCATTCCTTATATTGATTATCATAACATCAGTATTATCCCCTAGGGGACATCGTTTGACCACAGCCGGCTTTGGCATTATGATCAAGAGCAATATTGTAATGCTGGGACAGTTATTCATTCCATCAATGCTCCCAAATATTATTATTATATGGTGAATAATCAATTTACTATAGGTAATTGTTTGTAACGAATGTGGAATTCGTGGGTATTGAAATACTAAATAAATTATTCTTCGCTTACTTACAATTCGCAAAACAATAATAAACTCTCATAATGAAATGGCTCAATTGAAAATCATTCATCAAAGACTGAAAATTATGGTCCAAATACATTGTCGCAATTATATTCAGGTAACTTTTTTGTTCTATTGATTATTTTTATTTGTGAATTTGGTCGATGAATAAATGGAATAACATTCCTAAAAAAACTTAAACTCAAACATTGAAACTTTGTTCTTTCATTTCGCGGGTTCAAAGCAAGGATACCTTAGTTTCCATAGTTATACCCCTGATTCCCGAAATCTAATATTCTGCCAAATTTCAGCCCCTGGGACCACTAGACGTAGATATTTGATGACATTCCAGGTTTCCTTGATTGGAAAGAATTATTATTCGAAATGTTCAATAATTTTTGTCCTATTCAAAATAATTGCAATATTACAACAAACATAACATTATTAAATTTGCAAATAAACAAAATACCAGAGCAGCAAATCATGCTTGTTTGTGATTCCATATAACAAAGTAGTTCGTGTAACCGTATATGATTTTATGACATCCAAGACATATTATTGAGACAAATCGAATGATCATAATCGGGTAAGCATAGACAAATTGGACAAGTTCAGACACATCTAGTAATTATAAACAGATAACGGGTTTGCTTGTAATCTTCTATTGCATGCTTGTGAACTGTGTGTTTCAATACTTGTGATTTCTATCACCAAAATCAAAATATTCATAATACTTCAACGGTTACAGATTTAAATCATCCTCCATCTGAATATTGAAAAGGCAACTATGTATGCATTATACTAGGGCACTCGAAGAAAACAATTCAAAATAGGCGGGATGAATGAAATCGTTTGCATATCATGGCACGCTGTCAATATATGCAAATATTCATTTGACTTGTCAATCACGGATTCATGGGCAACCAATATTGGTTCGTCCTACAAATTGACATTTGCATGGAGAACAATGAATACATAATTGCGGATTAATCATATCACATCTGGAGATTGGATACTGTGGGAAATACGCGATTAATATTTTCATCCAGCATGGATTGAGAAGATTCACATATTGATATTCATTGAGAGTTGATTCTGATACAGATATATTTTTTTACAATAAATATATATATAATGATAACATCTATATAAATTCGATGGGTCTCAATTGAATTGAAAAATCTATTTGAATAAAAATACCACTTTTAACTTTCAAATTTTTTTTGAGGTAACATCTATCAGATGCAGTTACGCCCAGCGTAGCTATAGCAGGGGAAGTAGTTGTTTTCTGTTAGGTATTACAGAAAATAACTCCATTTTCATCGTAAATTTTTTATTTCTTTTCAATTATTTTATTCAATATTCAATTGAGAATATTTTCGTTTTCAAATATGACTGTTGTTATTACAGAAATTTTCAAAGCCACAACATTAAATTCAATATTTCGGGGGAAATTCTGATCAAGTTTTATACCGATTTGATTACCAATAATTGATTTCAAATAATAGGAACATTGGAATCAGTTCACTACCGAATTCAGGTTATATTATAAGGCTTATTCGATACAAAGAGACAAACGTAGATCAAACGAGTACAACCATTTGAAATCTTGCAATTGAAGTAGTGCACGACACGTAACCGATGGTGCAAGAGTTATTTTTTTTTTTAGTAAGGTTATAATTCACAAATATTCAGAAAATCATTTAGTTTTGGAAATATATGGTCGTTACAACTCACCATGTTTTATATAAATGGATATAATGGAAGGATGTGGTTCAGTTTGATCAACTCGACGATACGAAACACACTGATGTAGATAAAGTTTGAGGAGCTTCGTTCTACCCAAATGTTTATTTCGTTTCACTTATCTTATTTTGCACCTATCATAAATGTTCACAAAATGGCCACCAATTTACTTCGCCATAAAGAGATAAACCCCTTAATATTATGTTTTTCCTTGAGTGCCAATTACATTTTTGATTTTATAATTTGTTGGCTGGTTTGCTTAAATAAATATATTTAGCATCAACTTCAAGTTATAGAAAATGGTTTTTTGAAATAAAAATAATTGCTCAGCTAATATTTTAGGAAAATTATACCAATCAGACAGAAGAAATGACTATATTCAATGTTTTTGAGGACTCTCCTGTTTCACACGAGTAAAAATCAATATTTTCATAGGAAAAATTATCTCGCAAGTATAATCATGATTGGGAGTAACGGACTATCAATTATTTCATGATCGTCATGTTCATATTAGCAACTGCAATGCTTCACGAATAGTAGAGTAATGGGTAGTAGACTAAGATAGGAAACTTCTGTTTTCTCTTTTTCTTCCAATACATTTTGTTTTATTCCTTATCACTATTTTCATTTGGCGATTATATGGAAAGATCAACTATACTTCTACTCAAAGATCTCTCAATCTTGTCCCCATGTTGGTAAATCTGACGTGAAATTCAACTTCGCCAAATAGGAGATCGCCCAATTCGAAGTAAGTTCCACCCATGTCTGGAGAGAAACGAGTTACGGAATGGTTGCCAGTAATAAGTGTCAACCTAGGTGTTAGATAGCCAAAAATTCCGAAATTATTGCCAAATTAACAAAAAAAGCCAACCATCACATTTGATTATTCTGAATATTCATTCGATTTGAATTCTTCCGTTCCAGACATGAGACATGGTTTTTCATCCTAAATTTATTTTCCAAAAGAATCTCTTTCCACTGTTTCAATACAACAGTTCACAATTCATTTTAGATTTGTTCTTATATAAATGAAATTATATTTCATTTTCTTCTTGAAAGTATGTAAATTTGGAAATAGATTATTCCCACTCGAACCAATTCATGTCCATATAGATTTCCTTTTGTTGTGTTTGCAGTTGAAAGTAGAAGTAATATAATTCATTTGTGCAGAAAGGGCTACAAGTAAATTTGCCCCATAGGGTACGGTCCTCTATTATTTTGTATTTGAAAATATTCAAAGAAAATATCCAATTTGTCAGCAACTTATCATGTGAAGAAACCCTAATTCTTCCTATTCATAATCAACATTGGCAAAGAAGAACACAAACAATCTATAAGAAACAAAAAATCCAAATCTTTACTGTTCGAAAACGTACAAGTGACAAGACACACTAATAATTTTGAAAATACACCATCATTTCTGAGTGACAAGAACAAATAGAGAAGTCATCGAAGTTGAGGAGCAACCAGATAGTCCAAATAAAAAGAATGACAGCCAGAAACTAGCAACAACCTGGTAATCTAACTTGGCCCAATGACAAGGGAAAAGGAACACATTATAGTGACTCAATCAGAACGGAGATGCGGCAAAAACAGATCCATCAACGAATTCTTCCGGCTATACACAAAAAAAGCCGCGCAGAAGTACGATCAGTCGTGACAGACATGCGAACCCAGATGTTACAATCCACCACTATGAACTGATATCAGTTGCCGTACTGCTCAGATATCAGACGAGACAACACTTGGAAATGGCAGACATTATTTTGTTTCGAAGTCGAAAATTCTGAGATAATACGCGGAGAGAAACCCAAGAAAACAGTTCAACACATTCGTTTTTTTGTCAATTTTCTGTTTGAATCTAGAGTACCCTGGAATGGACAAAAATCATTCACAACAGCGAGAAAAACTATGAAAACTAGAATTGATGAAAAATCACTTACTCACTAATAAGTACTCTTATCAAGTGCCCCCCCCCCCCCAACAGCACGATTGTACTTGAAATCATCTTTCCTTTTTGTATGGGATCTAATAATGTAATCGAATCCTGAATCCGATCGATCACAAGCTTTCATTATCCTACAGAATTATTTATTATAATGGCGTTATGGCTGAAGGCGTTCAAAGTACATGCCTCCTGATTTCAGCCTATTGGACCCACAATGTAAAAAAAATCCATCGAATTCCACTGTGAATTCCGTTTGAGAATCTAAGGATGAGTCTGCTATGGATACCAAAGGTGGGGTGCATCGAAATCATGTCGATTTGTTTGAAAATATGAACAGGTAATCATAAAATCAGATGTGGAATCATCTGCGACTGAAAGATAAACTTTAGTCACTATCTTCCATCGTTCAAGATAACCTCTTGTGGGGTATTCATGTTGAAAAATGAAACATTATCCATTGAATATTGAATAGAAATATTTTTCTGAGTATTGAAAAATCCACGATAAAAATGAAGAAATTTTTTGTGAATGTCTAACAGAAAAATAATACTTCCCCGGCTAAAGCCAGGCTGGGCACTGAACTACATCTGATAGATATTCTGACCCAAAAAAAAGGAAAAATCTGAAATTGAAAATTTCATTTTTAGTTATTTGATTTTCTATTCCAGTCTTAATTAAGAACATTCCCAAAAAATAACTTCATTTTTATCGTGGATTTTTCAATTCACAGAAAAATATTTCTATTCAATATTCAAGGGACAATGATTCCTTTTTCAACATGGAATGTCGTTCTTATATACTGGTGCTTCTCAAAAGTCCCCTCCCCCCCTCTTATTTTTGGAACAATTATACATAAACAAGTGTAATTTGGAAACTGAATATTAAAGGTTGTAAACTTCCCTACTAGTGATGAAAGATGACGAAATCGTCAAAGATGACGTCACAAGGCCATTGTGACCAATAATTTTAAATGGAACCCTACGGCAAGCGACACCTCTTTTGGAAGGTATCGAAAAACCTATTCAATGATAATAATTTTGTTTGTGTTTATGGCAGTTTTGGCAACTCGCTTTTAAAAAACGCAAAGCTGTGATGAATTAAATCAGTTAATACTAAAATTCCAAATTCAAGCTCCGCCTCTGGATAGTTGTCAAATAAGCTGACGTTTTTGTTAGTCTCCCTAATTCGACGTTTTTGTAATTGTCCAAGTTTTTGTACATTTAATAATTTGTGTATTGTTGATCGAACGTTTAACTGTTATAGCAGCTTTTGGTACTATTAATATTTTTGTACATTTTAATAATTTGTTAAACTGTTGTGAGCCGAACGTTTAAGTGCTTCTAGAAGCAAAATGGTACGTGCTTTAGGTGATAAAGTAGCAGCGATCCTAATTCTTGGTGAAACTGGACAAAATATTCATGCAGCAGAACGCATTTTTAATGAGAGGTTTTCCGATCGCCTGTTTTGAGGACTCATTTGAGGGAGCTTCTACGTAAGTTTGAAACAACGGGTAGTATTAATGATGCGAAACGATCTGGCAGACCACAAATTTCTGATGAGAAAAAAAATTGATATACTGGCAGAAGTAATAGTTAATCCTACTTCTTCAACAACTCACGTTGCATCTACCTGTGAAGTCAGTCGAAGTACAGCACACAGGGTGTTGAAAAAAAACAAATTCCATCCATACAAATTAAAAATGGCTCATCAATTCTCAGACGACGACCCAGACCGAAGACTAGAATTTTGTGAAAATATGGAAACTAAAATTAACCAACAGCCAGACTATGTCAAAACAATGTGTTTTAGTGACGAAAGTACTTTCCATTTAGATAAATGGAAATGGAAATACACAGAATGTGAGGTATTGGAGTGACGCAAATCCTCACCTGTTTCGTGAAACACATACCCAATTTCCCCAGAAGGTGAATGTTTGGACAGGTATCCTGGGAAACCACATGGTTGGTTGGTTTATCTGGAGCTGTTGCAAAACGCAATAAAACCGTTAATCCTTGAAATTTTGGAAGATAATCCAGATGAATTCGGCAATTTGTAAATAATATTCCAACAGGATGGTGCTCCTCCACACTGTTACGGTGCAGTAAGACGGTATTTGGGTGAGGAGTATCGTGGATTGGACGACGAGGTTCAACGGAATGGCCAGCTCGATCACCGGATTTTTTCTTTGGGGGTACCTTGAATCGATAGTTTACGCCACTGAACCTGACGATATTGACGTTTTACAACAACGTATTGTTACAGAATGTGAGGCTGTTTCCGCAGGCACATTTGCAAAAGTAAGAGAAGAGTTTAAAAATAGGATATTCCACTGTCAGGAAGTAAATGGAGGTCACTTCGAGCAATTTCTTCAAGTGGATACTGATTCTTAAATCTGTAATTATTATCATACTGAATGGAATTTATATTTTAATGTTTACTAATGAGCCATTAAAATTGCCATAAACACGAACAAAATTAGTATCATTGAATAGGTTATTTCGATACCTTTCAAAAGAGGTGTCGCTTGCCGTAGGGTTCCATTTAAAATTATTGGTCACAATGGCCTTGTGACGTCATCTTCGACGATTTCGTCATCTATCATCACTAGTAGGGAAGTTCATAACATTTAATATTCAGTTTCCAAATTTCACTTGTTTATGTATAATCGTTCCAAAAATAAGAGGGGGGGAAGGGGCTTTTGAGAAGCACTGTATATGAAAAAGGATACAAAAGGTATCTGTCTAGTGAATTCCGGTTTTTCCCCAATAAAAAATATTCCCTTTGATGACTCACAACCAAACTGATTAGGTCACTGGGTTAATTTGATAGTCAATATCATTCAATTGCCTTCCAAGAGTAACGAAAGTTCAAAAATTGGAAGAAAATGCTTCTGCACCTCCCAGAGAACATGCTCCATTCATGTGAAGATAGCCTGTTTGTTTTCTCTCATTTTTTTTTTGTTTCGTCATTGGATATAGAAAAAAAAAACATTTCTATTCATAGCTTCTGAGTTGGTAGCTTACACCATATTTAGTGAATTCTGCCCATTTTAAACCGAGTAAGTGCGCACTAGTGCTCAATGCAAGCAAGTATTAAAAACTCGTGGCCTGACACCATGCGGCAAAAAATTCCTAGGCTGAGAGGCCAGTGTCTGTTTATGCACTAATCACACTGAAATGTGATAAAAGGCGTCAAATATGTAATGTTTTGCGTTGAGCATGACTCGCTCTATGTGGTAGCCTATTATTGAAACTTTTTTCTTGTACACACGAGCTCAGTCGAAAAAGAATCAAAACTTAAGTTATACAGAAATTCAACAAGTATGTATCGTATGGGGTCTGGTATCGTATGGGGTCGGCTTTAGAATAGCCCCATGGTAAATCCTGCCTGTCGTAAGAGGCGACTAAAAGGATAACCGTAGGTGGAAGATGGTCTCATCGCCCGGTGAAATACCACCATATCGACTTTGTGTGCTGTGAAATGGACCATTCCATGTTTCAGTGTTCGGTCGATACTTTCCGGTCTCCCTCTTTCCTTTTCCCCAATTCCTTCTTTATTTTCAGGTAATAGTAATAATGATGAACAATAGTAATAAGGATGAAGTCTCCTAGAGTAAAACACAAGAAAAACCGGATATTCTGGCTCTAACAGAAAAAAAACACAAGTAAACTCGTCCACCAACAAGGTCCATATGCTTTGTCCTGGTTACGAACTCCATTCTCGATTCAGGTTCAAAGGTGGAGTTTGCCTTTACGCCAAGGCTAACCTTTCATGCCAGCGTGAAGAGAGTTTGGAACCGAAAGACTTTGATGTGATGTGGTTCAAGCTATCTGATACCAAACTGACTAAGTTCCTCTGCTGCCTTTATCTATCACCTAATGAACCTTCATATAACGACCTCTTTGAGTTTTTATCACTCAAACTGGACTACATTCAGGAGAACCATCCAACAGCTGAAACCATAATCATGGGAGATTTTAATGTACATAACGCTGCCTGGCTCAAATTCTCTAACAAAACAGATGATGCAGGTCGTGGTCTAGAACAACTGGTCGAGCTACCAACCCGCATCCCTGATGTCAACAACCAGTCTGCCAATACACTAGATCTTTTCCTCACCACCAATCCTGACCCGTATAGAATAGAAGTTTGTGCCCCACTTGGAAACTCTGACCACACCCTCATCTCCACAACATGCTCTTTCCATTTACCATCGAGCTGCACAATACCACCCCGTCTCATGTGGCATTACAATTCGGCCGACTGGGAAGGTCTTCGTATGTTTTTCTCAGCGTTTCCATGGAAGAGAGTTTGTTTCTCTTCAGTAGATCCAACACGATGTGCTGAGACAATTTCTGAAATCATCATGTTGGGGATGCAAACTTACATACCGAATACCGAAGGAAGAACATCATCCGATAAGACCTGGTTTAACAGAAACTGCTCTAGAGCTGTGGCTTCCAAACAGGCAGCATACCATCGATGGCTAAAAAATCCGGGCCCTGAGACCAGAGCAGCATATGTCGAGGCTAGAGGCATATGTAAAGAGACAAAAGAATGCTCAAAAGATGCCCACAAAGCCAAAATAAGATCAAAACTTGCTGAATGTCCCAACGGATCCCGTTCATTTTGGTCTTTCGCAAAGCTGTGGGAAGAAATTTCACTTCAGCTCATTTCCTCCCTAACCAAAGAAGATGGAACACTAGCAACGACTGCCCAGGAAAAGCCAATATCTTTGCGCACCTATTTGCTGGAAATTCCACTCTGGATTCATCGGAAAACAACCCCGAACATTACACCTATTGACAGTCACATGCCCGAGATCACCTTTCGCCAACGTACTATCAGAAAGATTTTGCTGGGTCTCAACACCAACAAAGCCTGTGGATCTGACGGAATCCGCCGATTGTTCTCAAGAAATGTGCCCCGAACTAACACCTGTTCTTTGCAAGTTGTTCAACCACTCTTACAATTTGGGGTATTTCCGTCCAATTGGAAAATTGCAAGAGTACAGCCAGTCCCTAAAAAGGCAAAAGGCCCTACCTAGCAACTACAGACCTATCGCACTGCTATCTATTATTTCAAAGTCATGGAAAAAGCATCAACATCGAGCTCATGAAATATCTGGAAGACTCAGGAATTGTCAACGATAGGCAATATGGCTTCCGCCATCAGAGATTAACTGGTGACCTGCTCGCTTACGTCTCACATATATGGCAGCTATCTATTGAAAAGCATGGAGAAACTTTAGCTGTGGCATTAGATATCTCCAAGGCGTTCGATCGAGTTTGGCACCAGGGACTCCTCGCCAAGCTTCCGTCTTATGGCTTGCCCCCTCAGCTGTGTTCTCTGCTTGCTAGTTTTCTCTCAAACAGGTCTCTCCATGTAGTGGTCGATGGAGTTTCATCTGACACTCTACTCATAAATGCTGGTGTTCCGCAAGGATCCATTCTCGCACCAACACTATTTCTACTTCACATCAACGACCTGTTGAAAGCAACTTCATGTCCAGTACACAGCTTTGCCGATGATAGTACCCTCCATACCGCTTTCTCTTCCAGGGCCCCTATATCAGCCCGTGAAAACAGAAATGAACGAGGAAGAAATGTTAATAATATAAATATGGACTTGGCAACAATTCTCGAATGGGGATCTAATAACTTGGTAGAATTCAATGCAAACAAAACACAAGCACGTCTTTTCTCTAGAAAAGCCGATCTCACTGTGCCTAACATAACTTTGTCAGGAGTAACCATACCACTGAAGCCATCCATATCGATGCTTGGTATTACTATCAGCAATAACCTTTCCTGGGAAAATCACGTGAGGTCCATTGCCAAAAGTGCATCCCAAAAACTTGGTTTTCTGTTTCGTGCCAAGAGCTATTTCACCCCCACTCAGCTGCTTATGATCTATAAGGCACAGATCCGACCTGTCCTGGAATACTGTTCCCATATTTGGAGCGCGGCACCTAAACATATCCTGAGGCTATTGGATTCTGTTCAAAAAAGGGCAATTCGTCTCATCGGTGACGCCTCGCTTACAAACTCGCTCACTTGTCTGGAACACCGTAGAAAAGTTGGCGATTTGTCTCTATTTTATAGATATTTTCATGGGCGATGCTCTTCTGAAATATCAACAATCGTTCCTGCTTTGGCAGTCTCTTCGAGATTAACCCGTCAAGTTCAGTCATCACACCCCTTCGTGGTCACTTTGGAGACCTGCAGAACATCACTTTCCAAAGACTCGTTCATCCAACGAACAGCGAGGCTTTGGAACTCATCCTAGGGAGGTGTTCCCCGAGGCATACAACCTTCAGAAATTTAAGAAGAACACCAACTCCTACCTTCTTTCCCTTGGTTCCCACGATGTTCTCTGAACATTACAGGATATCCCTTTTCGTGGGAACCAAAACATAAAAAAAAAAAAAAAAAAAAACCCAATTATTTCTCGATTCAATCGAACCGGATAGTTGGATCACTTGTCATCAGTAAACAATATATTTTGCATTTCTACCGGACAGGGATTTTTGTTAGCTTTTTCTCAATTTTGAACATATTTCTATATTCATCAAACATAACGATATCAAATACCTGTTTCGAAGATCCAAAGAAATTTTCCTACACCTGCCTATATTTTGTTGACTCTCTTTGTCTGTTATATTACTTTCAAAACTGTGGAAGATCATATCCTGAACATTCGGCGGAACCACTTTTAACAGTAAAAAATTTGTATAACTATATGCTTCCACTTTAATATTACAAAATTGCAACTGGGAACTGTCAAAAATGGGCGATTTTCATTAGCGTTGATGGCCTACTACTGAAATTTTGTTGCTTGGGCCTACTTCCGTTCTTTATATTATCTCCTCTCGGATTTGATTTTTATTTTTTTATAAAAATTATGGAAAATTAGATTTTTTTTGGTATTAGTGTAAATAATGATTTTTTTCTTCATTTTTCTGATACCATTTATGGTCTACAATGATTCCGTACTTATATTTTCGGTATTGATTGCTAGAGCTTATTTGTTTCTAAATGGCGAAAGAACACAATAGAAGAATCTCAAATAAACATTATTTATTTACATCGATCATTGCTTCATTTCATATATAGTGTGCATGTATAACGAGTGGACACGAGAATCGTTTTAAATAAAAGTGATTCTACGGTCCTCACTAAGGAAAAGTGAAAGTTGTCTGACCGTTCTTTCGCAATTTAGAAACAAATAAGCTCTATATCTCTTCGGGAAATGTGCAATATGATGAATGTATGATAAATTCAATTCATACTTTCAAAATGAGCGCGTTACGATATCCCATATTTCAAACCTCTAACTTTTGGGGTACTCTTATACAGTGTATTTATCATTTGAAAAAAAATGGCTTCAGTTAGCATCAATTCGTACCCAACAGATTTTCCAAAATTAATACTTCGAAACTCCCATTCAACCAAGACGAGACCATTGTTTGCCGTATTCTATTACCAAGGATCCAATTTCGAATTTCCATAAATATGTGTCAATTTCACACCCCGATAAGCGAGGATTATTCCTCCCTTATTTTAGGAAATAATGTATAAATACTGCCAATTCTCACCCTAAAATTGAATAGCAACCCCATTCTCACGAAATAAAACCATCTTCAATTGTGTTATTGCCGACAATTCGTACAGCACTTTCTGTCACCAAAATGAGCCACACGTTTACAATGCGATGAAATGACACTGTCAATCAACAATTTTTAACGGTTTTGAGAATATATACTCGGATATCCGTTATCTGATCCTCATATCACAATATCTCAAATATATATGTACTGCTAATAACCTAACCATGCGAAAAATTCATTGTATTCTTTCGAATAAGTTGAATATGGCAGTAAAAGAGAGTTTGAATTTATTTCTTTTCTCTACTGCTCAGCTTTCCATGATTAGATATCATAGGGAAGCAGAAAACGTCTGGGAATTTTCCTCTCTTTGGAGAAACCATCGTTAAGTTTCAATCTCACGACAGGTATTGAGACCAGTTTGAAAATACAATTTCAGCGATCGAATAATTTAAATAAGTTAGCGCAATTCTACGCTTGAATATTGATTTTTTACCTGCCTCATTATTATCTACTTCTGGGATATTAAAATGTATTGCAATAGCCCACTTTGTAATCCACTTTCATTACCGCTATGGTAAATTGGCCGGTATTGATATATACACGAATACCAAATATGCATACGTCACGAGCTACTATGGCTCTTGATTCATAATTATTTATTACCCGCAATTTGAGAATGTTCCGGTACTCTTTAATATATTTTTTATCTCTCAAATTCTGTGGGATTTAAATAACTTGGATTAACTTTTGATAAAAATGTATTATCAACTATAAGTGAAAAATCAAGAATCAAATTGTCCTGTCATCTCAATACCATTTACTGTTACTCTTCTGTAAATGTTTTTCATTTCTGTTTTTTTATTTTCAGTCTGTTCACTTTTTACCTCCATTATTTCCTGAACATCTCTCAATTGCCTAGTGTTGCGGAATATTTGAAGGGCTAGAATAGCTAAGGAATACTACTGACAACTAGGAAAGTAGAGAACCATGAATGAAGAAAGGCAGGGAAGATTGTACAGCAGTGGACAGATTGTTAGAGACTAGTGCCTTTAACATGCAACAAATGCAAATATTCGTAGGAATGATAAAAATAATGGAGAATAATAGATTGTCTAGTGAGCGGATGATTCTGGAAGTCGCTAAAAAACATAATGAGCCAGAAACGTTTCACATTATGCCAGATTTGAGAGGAAGTAATATTTTCACTACATTGGACTTAGCACACGGATATCTACAAATTCCATTGTCAGAAGAAGTTAAGGCAAAAACGACATTTATAACACCGGATGAGACGGGTCAATTCGAGGAAAATCTGAATATTGCAATAAATAAAACCACCAATAGAGGTCCATTCGATGGTTTTTATGGATTCTTACCAGAATTTGGAAATGGACAATTGATGAAAGAGACACGGATGGATGGAAGCCACCATTGAAAATTCAAGAAGAAATCAGGACCAAAGTCAAGGAGCGGCAACTAAATATAAAGATGATGTTACACAAGATCAACCAGAGGAACATAAAGGAGACTGCAAAAGGCACGAAGAGAAAAATGACGAAGAGAAAAATGACCGTTGACGCCAACCCCAATATCTTATGAAACCGAATGATAATAGAGGTCAGGATGGACGAGTTATGTCACCAGGAAAATTCACACTTACTACGCCCATGGAGCGAAAACAACCTGTAAGTCGGAGTTGTCAAAAAGGGGGTTCTGACTAAGATGTCTAAAAACCCTGGTGAATGAACTGATTCGATATTGTTTAGATTTTTGAGGGGACACCACCTGTTACTTCAACAGAGCTTCTCTCTCTGTGGTAGATGGCGCCGTCCAAAAATGTTTGTCTATATTCTCGCTTAATGTCAGAACCTAATTTCTGACATCTGGAGCATCTTATATGAAATTATTTTCAGTGTTTTGTCGGTATCTATGCGTTTTCCATCTCTTTGATATAGCTAATTCCTGAGTTTGTTCTCCAAACAATCACTCGTTAATCAGTTCATTAGTGCGTGAAGAATTGTTTATTTTGAGGTAGTGTAGTGTGTAAGGATACTTTTTGTAGAATGGGCCACATTTGTATTTTGTGTGGACTAAAGCCGCAGATTTTTCGCGAATTTTCGCCTGTATTCAATACCAAAAGCAAGTACAAATCTTGACGAATTGACTAAAAATGATATTTCCATAGTTCATTATATTGTATGCCTTGAATTTTTTGTCTTCTGCAATTTAATGACAATTTCATTTCCAATTCACCGTCTGTCAAAATGAAGTTAACCTCAAATTTAAATCGTACGAAATACGAAAAACAATACGACAGTGCTTTCTTTGTACAATGTTCGAGGGCTTCGAATTCTAGCTTTGCTATTGGTGAAGTTTGACAGATGTCTCTTTCCAACCAATAGCAAAGCTAGAATTAGAACCCGCGCACAGTTCGCCTCAAAAAGAAATCTGAGGAAATAAATATACCCTATTACTGAATTGAAACTAAATCGAAATTGGCGCCATCTGACACGCCAGTAATCTCTATTATCAAGTAGGCCAAGTGTCGCCAAGTCGATCCCAAACTTCTACAGGTATAAGTGCAAGCACCAGGGTTTTTATACATCTTAGTTCTGACATATGCGGAAAAAGATAGACATGAGTTTTTTCCGCATATGTCAGAACCCTCATGTTGTTTTCGCTCCATAGTTAGTGTAAATTTTACTGGAGACATGAATTAACAGATCATTTCATTATGAACATCTCTTATTCAAATAGATTATTATCTGCTGACATTAATGTACAGGGTCAATTATGTAATTTTTTCATCTGTAAGAAATCATCTGGCCGAAAAACTTCATCATCCCTCCACAATTCGTGAGTATGATGAAACACAATTTTCAAATACGTTACCAAGATAATCATCTTATGTAATAGTAATTAATGTGTTGTTGGAAAATGTATTTCAACCTAAACGGGAGTTCATAAATGATTATAGAATTATCTAGCTGATAATAACTTACCTCCCAGGCAAATCTCGTATCTTGCGGCACGCTCGCCCACTTCCCTTGAAATGGTCCGTATTTCGTACCCTTGGTAATGGTGCCCTTCGAAAAAACTCCCGTTTCCCTCAACTCCAACTCACTAGGTAGTGACCCGCTGGCCAAAATGACCTCTCTGGCTCTGAAATAGTGCATGTCCAGTCTTGCATTGTGTTGGGGCTCTGAATCAATGCTAGGCTTATCGTAGAGGACTTCTGGGTGTTTGATAGAGATTTTGGGGGTGCCATCTAGTAGAATATTGTCAGTGTGATGATAGAATTCCCTTTTATATTCTTGTGCGAGAGAGAACTGATGCATATCAGAATCGGTATGGGGTGGAACCATCGCTCTTTCCATGGAGTGATCTAATTCTAGGAGTTTGGTGGATGCTTCTATTTCATCTTCAGAACCCTCTGCAATAAAACAGAGATGAAAAAATATTTTCAATTCACGGAAAATTATTATTTGCTTCTTCAGAGCTTGTGTGTGACAAACATTATTACTAAGGAATCATCTTCAACTGAACGACAGACATTCAATAATCTTGAACCAAACGACTTCAACTTTGTCCGAATGAAAACAGAAATCATAAAAGTTCATCAGAACTACTCATATCTTTACTTGTGATGATCGTAATAATTCTATTTTTTATCACCACAAAACCCATTGATTTGTTATTCTCGAGTATTACTCCGACTCAACCTGTAGATATATGAATATGATTTGATTTTTTTTATTGTTTTATGTAAGATTAAATTTCAAAGTGGTCTGTAGGATTCAGAAACATGGATGTTTGGGTCCCTTACATCATTAGATATTTGTGTAGTCCCTGAGTTCAAAGCCAATTCAGCACCTATACTCGAATAATATTTGTGAAACAATTTGATATTTATCTTTTATTACGTCTTCATTACATAATTGTAGCTGTGATGAAAATACTCTTATTGGGATTAATACGAAATTATACCTTTCCAAAGATTTTTAGTCGACGATTTTTTCTCTCAATTTTACTTATGAAATAGGCATGTTTCGTTTTTCTCAAAAAATATGTCAGTTTATTTTTGTAACTCGTGTATGCGGCTTTTTCTCTAGGTCGAGAGGATCTTTCAGAATTGTTTTATTAAACTAAACTAAACTCTTTTGTCGATTGATGCGATCAGACCTCTTGTAATCCATGGTATCTTTTTTGATTTCAGTGCATTCATGAAGTTGTCGGTTGCCAAATTTACATCATTTACGTTATAGTCTAACTCTCTGTTTTGATCCCGTTTATCAGCTTTTTTTCATCAAGATTATATGTCTTAATACCCACGATATTTTTATGTGTGTTTTTCAGATTTTTACATTCTAATATGTAGAGAAATGATCTGTGCCGTTAGTTTTTGCAATGGCCGGGAAAAAAATTCAGTGATGTCAAAAAATATGATGGATACAGGAGTTCGTCAGAGTAGTTTATAGAGTTGGATTATTTATGAGTGATATGAATCCCTCGGCTGTCATAACATTCAGATACTCTTTGACATATTTATTGTCATGCTCTAGGATATTTATATTGATGTCACCCAAGAAGAACGTATAATCATTGACTGATAATCAAAGCTTCAAAGAATTCATGTAGGTTAGAATTAAAATCCTCGATATTTATGCAAGGGAGCCTATATATAATAATGGCTCATATTTTAGCATTATCGCATGACATGTTAACTATAACCCCATTTACCTCTCCAATTTTTAAAAATTAATGGCAGTCATAGTTATCTTCACGGATATATATCAATATTCCATCATTTTGATTAATTTGCTCATAATTGTAAATTATTTTGAATCCATTAATATTGAGGGGCTCCAAAACATCAACTTTCCAAGTTTCAGTTAGGGCAATGAGGCTGAAGGCATTTCGAACTTCCGATGAATAGATCTCGAGTTCATCAGAATGTTTAACGATACTTCGTTTGTTGGTATGGAAAATTGAGAAAAGATCAGGATTGTTAAGAAAGTGTTTGAAATCACTGATGTTGTTGATTTCTCAAGTAATAATCGGTCCATTCTGGTATCAAGTATGAATTGATTTATTTCCGATTCATATTAATACACATAACTTTTCTTGCGCCTGTAGTCTGTATGAGTCTGCTGGATCATTATTATCATTGATATGGATTTTTATCCGGAAATCCGAAATAATATGGAGCTATGAGCATAGAAAGTTATGTTTATCAACAAATCAATATATTTCAAATTGAGAAGTTTGAAAATGGATAAGGAGTGTTCTCTGAAGTTTTGTACAATGAGTTCAAGAAAAAATGCGTAGTTTAACCAAATTGCTCCCCTTGGAACAAAATGGATGATTTTTTCTCTAGTTACAAGGAAATCTAGTGAGAACAAGAAAACATCATCAATTTCGAAATTTTATATTAATTTTCTAGATATATGGGAAGTTTTGTTGGGGAATTTCCAGATTCAGTAATTGTATGATTATAGATATGTTGTTAGACAATTAATTTTCGAAACTGAAGTGAAATAGTGTCTTCAATAATGTCTAGTTTTTCTAATTTCTCATGATATTGTTCCTTTTTTCATTGATTCATTTGAATAGTTAGGAATTTTTGTTTCTTCACCAAGGGAATGAAAATAACAATAATTAATATTTATCAGGTTGTGTGATTTTCGGAATCAGAATATTCTCAGTATGTTTCGAAGAGTTTTTGATAATGTATTTGCAAGAATATGCCCACAGCATGGATATTTTACTTCAGGATGTGAAATATTTTTCGATGAGCGGGCAATGATATTCCTCACTAAAATGATAAAGTAATCATTGAGATGAGCAGTGCGCTACATTTGTTTTGGTAACGTTTGGGAAAATACGTAGGTACTGTAGGGAAGTTTGACAATTGGTCACAGCAGGTGCTCTCCAATCTCAGGACAGAAATCAGAAGGAAATCTTGTCCAAATTATGTGATGAACTCAGTTTATGCTCGAAATAGTTTTCATTTATGAAATATGGGAGAAATCAAATCTATAATATTATTTCAAAAAATAAAAACCTTCGACCACTCAATTACTAGCTTCAGTATTGATATTTGTTATATTAAAAAAAAATCAACAGATGTCTAATACAATCAAATATACATAAATCAATATGATAAGCACGTGAAAATGAAATACATATAAAGAAGTTGAATATTCCCAGACATGGAGAGGAAACACTCTAAATGCCTGTTCATTTGTTCTGCTCACATTGTTCTAATCTCATTCGAGCAATATTTGGTTGTTCATTTGTACCGAGCAATTGATCAAAGATTGTTCGTTTGACAGGAGCAAATTGCTACAATCATATTAAGCATGCTTCATCTTCTCCATCAATTTTTAGGGAGCAGAAAAATCGGTGATCAGAAGGCGGCAATAAGAAAATGGAGGGAGTTATAAGAATTAGTATCGAAATATCAAATGGATATGATAGATGTAAATTCGGATTATTATTTAGTTCGAACAGGTGGTAATTTGAATTATATGTGGAAAAAGAATTAAAAGACGTTCATAGTTACACACAAAATAATTAGGTTATGATTTGTTTAGTGTTAGTTTGAGCTAGACCAATATGATAGTTTTGCTACTGGATCATAAAAATCGAATCAATCAAGTCACAATTATGTGATCTTTATGATTTTTTGAGCGGGCTGAGCATTTCAAACAAACAAGACTTAAGAGATCCGTAAGATCGGTATATTAGTTGACTACCTCCCTCCCCAGTTTATTACTCATACATTTTCTGTTCGAATATATGAACTTATCTTTGACATTCATCGGTATCCATCTTCATTTCTATCAACAATATGAATACATGTATTACAATATTATTTTCAGGCGTCGCGTCGTCTTGACTTTCGATATGAATTATGATTTTATTAACGCATAAAGTTCATCTTTTGATAAGGTGTCATTTTTCTACCCATCATCGAAATATCTTTTTTCTCCAGATGATATACTCTCAGATTCAGAAATTGCAATAGCAAAATGATGGCGTTTCATCACTTGTTTGAAATATATTAACATGATGTGATGCGTATTGCATCGCATACTTCACATATTACTGGCATATATTTGTTAAGTACCCTTAATATCACTCCACCAGACCCAATGTAGATGAAGTTCAGAAAATCAGGTTGTCTTTTGTCATATGAGTGCTTAAAACACAATGCGCATGCGCACCTTTACACATATGATATATACAGGGTGTTAGTGAATAAGTGCGACAAACTTCAGGGGGTGATTCTGCATGAAAAAATAATGCCAGTTCACTATTTAACTTTTGTCGGCAAATGCTTCTTTTTCCGAGATAAGGGGTGTTAAAAAATTTCTAAAAACTGACTATTTATTTGTTGCTCTGAAACCGGTCGAGATATGCAGATGGAATTCGATGAGTTTCAAGAGGTAGTTATTGCAAATTTTTTAACATGCAATTAAGAATTTTATGTTCATTATTGGCGCGCATACGGGTAATGATCTAATTTTTTTTTTAATGGTACGCCACCAATATATCTCGAATAAAAATCATTTTTAAATTCCTCTTTCAATTTGTAACAAAAAATATTTTCTACCTTTTTTCCGTATGTGGCGCCGTTTTCATACAAAAAAACAAAACACTTAACGCCATTTGTCATTACTTTAATACATTATCTAGTAGCGATTCTAGCAGGCTACTGGCTACTGTCAACATTCTGTTAAATACGAATAATTCAACAAAATTTCAAATAAGCGTATCTTTATTTTTAAGCTGTTAGTTTGGTATAACATCAATGATAATAAGTAATTGATTTTTCTTTTATCAATAAGAATGGAAAATTATCCAAATGCGGAATTGTCAGACATGCCTTTGTCTATGGTCGAAGTAATGGAAATGGTCGGCAATCTCGACGATTGTATGCTGAGTTGTATCCAGGACGTAGGGTACCCCATCACACAATATTTGCTCATCTCCACCAAAGTTTGCGCGAAAATTGTACATTTAAGAAACAAACGGCTGACTGCGGGCGCCCTCGAGAAGTACGAACTGTGCAACTAGAAGAAGCAGTTCTCGATTTGATTGCGGAGTCACCTGAAACAAGTACTCGAAAAATTGCCAACATACTGAATGTGGGCAACTTCAATGTATTTAAAATTCTTAGAAAATAGCAATTGTATCCGTTTCATATTCAACGTGTGCAAGCTCTACTTCCTAGACACTTTTTTCCGCGCGTTTTTTGCCATTGGATTCTTCGTCAAATCGCTCAAATTCCTAATTTTTCAAATGGCGTTTTGTTTACTGACGAGGCTAATTTTGGACGACAGTGTATCCGAAATTTCCATAACAATCACCTCTGGGCTGAGGAAAATCCACATGGAATCTTTGAAGCTCATTGTCAGCATCAGTTCTCAGTAAATGTATGGCTTGGGGTACTTGATGATCATTTGATCGGTCCATATTTCCTCCCACAACGACTAACAGGCGACCCTTACTTTAATTTCCTAAGGAAGAGTTACCTGTTCTGCTTGAAGGAATTCCTCTACAGTTGAGACAACACTTCTGGTTCATGCATGATGGTGATCCAGTCCATTTCAACATTATTGTACGTAATCACTTAGATACAGTATATCCAAATCGTTGGATAGGTAGTGGAGGTACGGAACATTGGCCTGCTCGATCTCCGGATTCAAATCCTCTAGATTTTTGCATTTGAAGGTTTCCTAAGTCATTAGTTCATTCCACTTCCGTCGAAAATGTTGAAGACCTGAGGAATCGAATTAAATCTGGCTGAGAGACAATGAGAAATACACCAGGAATATTTGCGCGAATACGACAATCAATGAGGCGAAGAGTTGAATCTTGTATAACGACTGAGGGAGGTCATTTTGAACATTAATTGTAGCTTTGCGCCTATTTATTTATAAGTGTTATTTTCTGTTATTGTTCTGGTTTAACGTTATTGTATTAGATAGTTCCTGATAATGTTTCGAAGAAATGTAAAATACGCGAAAAGATGTTCAATTTTTCTGCATGAAAACGGCGCTCCATAGGAAAAAATGGCAAGGGAGATTTTTTGTCACAAATTGAACGAGGAATTCAAAAATATCTCAGTGGCGTACCATTTTTTCTTTAAAAAAATTGAGATCATCACTCGTATGCGCACCAATGATGAACATAAAATTCTTAATTGCGTGTCAAGAAATGTGCAATAACTACCTCTCAAAACTCACCAAATTTCATTTGCATATCTCGACCGATTTCAGAGCAATAAATAAATAGTCAGTTTTTAAGAAAAACTTTAACACCCCATATCTCGGAAAACGAAGCATTTGCGGACAAAAGGTATATAGCAAACTGTCATTACCTTTTTATGCAGAATCACCCCCTGAAGTTTGTCGCACTTATTCACTAACACCCTGTATAAGGTTATGTTATTTCTTCGACATTTCACCAGAAAACCGTCAAGCAATCATTATCTTTATTGGTAATCGATTCATTTTGTACAAAAAGTTGGATGAGTGTAAATTATATACCCATTTTTACTTTGTTCCATTTCCAATCAATGCATAATTTCGTGGTTATGTTACCATAGTGGAAATTCGCGACAAATGGAATGAGCTCGTCAAATTCCAGTGACTTTTCACATGAAACAAATACTATTAGAATGGAAAGGACGAACAAAACCGTATCTTTGATCTAATATTTGTTTTTCTCATAGCGCATGCGTATTTATTATAAGCGTCCATTTCTTTGATTCGATTTTCAATTATTTGAGCTTTACATAGGCTATACTTATTTGTTTTCAATCCAACGTCCGCCTATTTCTATAACTTGTCTAATCATTGGGAACACTTCCTCCAACCGAAAATTTTACCCAATCCTCTGGCGTTTTCAACCAGACGTAGAGATCTTCAACAAGCTCAACATCTATGAACTCGGGACCGTCATCTTAACGTCTTCCCCGGAGGACAGCATATCTCTCGATGTATCTAGTGCTCCTTGATATAGCGCCCGCAGTCATGAATATGCCACTAGACTGCAGTTATACCAGCTCTGAACGCGAATCTTTCCACTCAGGTGATCACTCATCTAAGAACTAACCGCGCTCATTATCGCTGGACAAATATCGATAGACTTTAGTCAACCTGACCATCCACGCCGTGACTATTATCAATTTCATGGTGAAACATATATGATTATGCACCGTTGTAAACAGATTTTTTTTAATAAATATAACTGTTCGGTATGTATAATTTGAATACCACTTTCATATCATAAATCTACTATTTCGACAAAATTTTGCCCCAAAGAACTCATTCACTATTACAGAGATATTGCTTAGATTAATACATCGATTGGTGTACTTTTTCACCTGTTGATATAAACTATCTCGTTCTGCAGGAAACCTGATAAGTTTCAGCAAGTAAATTGTCTTCTAATATCCCCTTGCAACTCTGGTATCAATAACGCAAAGCTAAACTTTTATTGTTGTGAAAATGATTTTCACCTCTGTGAGCATATTGCCGACTTGTTTGCAGAGGACTAGAGATCCAATCCGAATGACGCCGCTTTTCGCATGTTCCAGTAATTTCAGAGGCTTCTAGATTCCTGACAGAGATTTATCTATTAGTCTGTTAGGGAACAGATAACCTTTGTTTACTTAATCTTCGGTTTTATTGCTAATATTTTGATAAAGTCTCCTTTAAACTCGTAAGATCGTAAGATTTACTTTGTTTTGGCTTTCGGCTAGGGTTGAACTGATTTCTCAGTTTGAATTTTTTATTGATAACTATCGGAATCTTCATTCTTTTGTTATTATTATGAGCTGATATGTGAATGGACAATTTCAGAAAGCAAAGAATGTAGTAAATCCACAGTGAAATACATTATAAATGAGAATTTAAAATAAAAAACCAATGATAAAATATTTAATAGAGAAGGTAGCTTTGAAGATATTCATTATGGTAATTCCATAATTTTAGAGCCAATGTTTCATTTTGATGTAAAGTGATTTCTGCCAATATTCTAGAATGTTCATGAGATATTGTCATGGAAATTATTGTTAAAAATGATATCCTAATTAATCTAGTCATTTCATAAATACGCATAGAATCATCAATTGAATATCCATCTAAATCGGTTGATATCATCCAAAAACGCCGCTTGATGAACTTGAATAATAATCAATTAATTTTATCATGTTTTAAAATAAATAAAAAAACATTTTCATTCGCGTGAAGATATTTGTATACCCCATGCGACACGGTCCCTGTAAACCAAACCATTAATTTTTTCGGGAATTTCTCCATTTCATTATATGTATATTGATTAAGGCTGCAAAAGGAAATTACAAGGTACTTGTATAATGAACAGAGTACAAATCAGTAAAGTAGATTTTGATCTTCTAACAGTGCTCCCATTAGCCCGTAGTTGTTAACTCCGATTTGAAAAAAATGCTCGAACATTCATTTTGTTATTTTAGCAAATGTCATTGGCAACACATAAATATTCAGTCTCCGATACTTTTCAGGTATCACGTCCAAACAAAACCAAAGTACAACATAAAAGTTTTTCGAATAATGGCACTCCGTATTATTTGGACGTGCAACTCGACGTTTTCAAAGCCATAATATCTAAAAATATCACCACGCTAACCCACGATATTTCCTGGAACACTATCTTTTATTTGCAAATAACCTCTTCGAAAACTGCGTTTATGCGATTTTCAGATGCATGTGTTGATACTTGAAAAAATTGAAAATGATCTTTTTCAAGCGCGTCGTGATTTTGCATCAGACGCAAGATGTACGAAATTTGATACGAGTATAGAAAGAATACAATGTTTTGGGTCGTCGTCCTCGTCCGTGTCTAAAAAAATTTACTTAGCGATTCATTAATGTGTTAGTATATATATATATATATATATATATTTGGAATTACGCATTAACCTCGATGGTGAAAGCAATACACAAATCAAATTCAATTTGACTCTACGTTGAAGAGGATACTCGCTGATTATTATCCGCCACTTCCTATTGGAGTAGTAGTAGAATCGAGTTGAATTATAATAATTTTTTCAAGTTATTCGAATCAGCTCGAAATGCAACCGAAATAGAAAAGTTGGATGCATCAACAAACGTTTCACTAAAATTGAAAACGATACTTTTTATATCGAACAAAACTCAACCACATCGAATGTACAAAAACTTGCTGTTAGAATCTCAAAGGCCACAGAGAATAGCATGAGGTCATTCAGTATATTTTGTACTTGACGAATGTCACAGAATAAAAAATTCAATCGTGATTGTTTCACTATCCACAATTATCTCATGTCTTTTAAATAGTTTATCAGAAGTCAAAAGAAAATGCCCAATTAGAATCAAAGGCGGATATCCTCAGATACAGTATCATATCTAAAACGCGGTTTTTTAGAACGGCTCCAAACCACAAAAACCGCAAGAGTATCTGTGAACGTTAATTAACATTGTTAAAACTGAGACGTAATTTCGGATATTGTATAACTTCTATCAGGACTACCTACATATATTGATATGATATCAGCTATGAGGTTGCATGTCCTTGATTACGACCATTTAAGAGTGTTCTTATCAAAAAAGTTCTTGAGGAGCTTTTTTAATATTCACCGTCCCATTTATCTTTGAAATGAATAATTCCATTTCATTTGTCAGCATATATTGTCAAGAAACCTTCATTGAGAGTGTATTTTTTCTCTTTTCCGACTGAAAAGGATACCGTCTCCAAGGGTATACATTTTTTCTCTCTGGGGGTTCATAGTTTTTTATTAGTATCTGGTGCCTTCGGAAACGGTTTATTTTTCTTAATGAAACATTTTTCCCTCAAATTTGAAAAAAATTACCAATTTACGATTGAACCCTACTTGGAGCAATTTCATTATGAAAAAAAAAACTTTCATAGTATTTGCCCAAATATTCGCCAATGGGTTGGTTTCCTACTATCCACCTTTCAAAGAGGAATATTTTCGAAAAGGTTGGATCAGGGTTGTTCCATTCTGCTCAAAGTGGAGTGGATGTATGAAGAAATGAAGTACTCTGAATCATCTCCTCGAAAATTTAAATAAAGTGGAAGTACTTCATTTCTTCTTATCAATTGATACTAGACAGGACATTTCGAGTGTAAATTTGAAGTTTATTCAACGTTTCATTAAATTATATTGTTTATCTTAGACCAGAGTCTGGTAATTTAAACAAGAACTCATTATACAATATTTCATTTACAAAATGAAGATGATGCTATATCAACAGAACATAGATTGTTATTGAAGCTGTAGTGAAAAAGTTGATGGTACTTTGGTTTCATCGAAATCATGATCATATGGAAACTATTCATAAAGCTATCTTTTATATCTAACAGCATACAACTACTTTCCCAGATGATGAACGATGATCTACACTTACTAGGTATACAATTTCATGAACCCTGTGAATGATGGGTGTACAGTGGTTAAAATTTCAAAAAAAAAGACAATTGAAAATACTTTTATCAAATCTTTCCAAATTTTGGGATCCGCGAAATAGCGAAGCTTTCGTAAGTAATTCATGAACACGATATTTTTACTTTTTTTTCTGGCATATTGAGAACGAGTGGAAATTTCAAAGGAAAAACTTTTCATTTTTTCATGGATAATCAAATGTTAGATTACATGGAAGTAGTTTTTTCCATTCAGTCTTAGTTCTCAATAAACACTAGATAAAAAACAACTCTCTTGATAAAAATTATTAGTTCTTTTACAAAAAATAGTTAAATATTTTTTATTTCTGCTAAAAACTCTTTACCAATTTTTGTTTTTGGTAGTGATTTGGTCATTGAAGTAGCCCTGAAAAAAAATCAGACCAATAAAATTACCTCAAGACAATAAATTATGAAATTTATATTTATTCAAATGTATTCACAAATATTTTTTGTGTAAACCTATCATTTCTTGACTGCTGAAGTAAAACTTCATTATTTCTTACTGTTTTGATATGTCATTGAGCATCCTATATATCTGAGTTCTGATCACTTGTTTCCCGAAAACTATTTTTTTAGATGATGTTTCAAACACAGTGAATGATATTAATGCAATATGTATTTTCCAAGAGAATATATGATATGTCCTTGTCCATTCATTTGTCACCAAGACCAACAGATGTGCAGTTTTTAACTGGCTTGATTGCATATTGAAACAGGTCATAGTTTTCTTATATTCTTTTTTCTGACGAACTTTCCAAAAAATTAGACTGTCACTCCACAACATCATATAAACAGGGTGTTAAATAACCGTTACCAGGTGATAGTCCATAAAAAAATAAACCGATTTTTCATTTGAAATGCTTAATAAGCCAGAAAAAAAAAGTATTACCCACCAAAATTTCACAAATAATTTATACAGTGGTGTGCAAGAGGTTAGGTTACAGTGGGTCTTTACATAGTCTGAATATTTAACCGATACTACTTTTTGAAAAAAAAGTCATTTTGATTGCCCGAAAGATGGCGCGGGCGGGCACATCAACTTCCAAATAGCATGAGGGTCAAGTGGCACATCGTTGAAAATATAATTCAATTCTCCTTTCACCCATCCTTTTTTTCTATTTCGTTCGAACGTTTTTTTTACAATATGCATTTGAAATTTTTTTATATTTGACATTTCAAATGCATATTTTAAAAAAATGTATCAACGAAATAAATAAGAAACTAGATTGTTGAAAAGAGAATTGAGTTATCTTTTCAACGATGTGCCACTTGACATACCATGCTATTTGAAATTTTTAAGTTGAGTTGATTTCGAAAAGTAGTATCGGAGATATCATTCAATACTTTTATTTTCATTGTTCTACGTCGAACCGTTCAAAAGTTAACAGGGGGGGGGGCTTTTAAAAGCCTCACTATTTATATAGTGCGTTCATGAAGTATAAAAAGGCTCCATTATATTACGAGTTGAAAAAATTCCTTTCATTTCAAAAAATGTATTTTTCTTTCCACCACCTTACAAGATATGAAGTCATCGATTTTTTTAAATTGAAAGGGTATTTTATAAAAATTGAGCTTTAAATTTTTAAAAAAAAATTGTTTCGTGTTCAACCATACCACATACGTCATATGTAACACTTCGTAATACAGTATACTGAGTATAAACGAAACCAGTGTTCATATTTCTTAACATTCATTTAATTATTTATTCTGCAATGAAAATATTATAAGTAAGTAGTAAAAATAAACAATTAACAAATGTACAACAAATGCTCAAACCGAGCTCCTTAAGTTAGTTGACAATATTCAAGACGTCTGATGAATTCTTGGGTTACGTTTGACAACATCTCTGGTGTAATTCGTTGAATTTCAGTTCGAATTATCTCTTTAAGGTCTTCCAAATTAGTAGGTCGACTTATGTACACTTCACTTCTTAAGTAACCCCAGAGGAAAAAGTCCATGGGAGTTAAATCTGGGGAACTAGCAGGCCATTCAATCTGACTGCGTCGTCCAGTCCAGCGATTGGGAAAGGTTTCATTGAGAAAATCTCTAACCACTCGAGCATAATGTGGACCTGCTCCATCCTGATGGAACCCAATAGTAGAAACTATGCGACCAGGTTCATTAATGTCTGGAAATGTTACAGTTAAATATGGAACTGCATAAGTTTGTAACATTTCCCGATCATTTTCACCCGTCACAGTACCGCCAAAAAAATATGGTTCTACAATGGGTATTCTAAAGAATCCCAGCCCACACAGTTACTTTTTGGGGATATTGGGTATAAGCTTCCATCGTCCAATTGGAATTTTCTGACGCCCAATAACGACGATTTTGCGTATTCACGGTAACGTTTATACAAAAAGTTGATTCGTCGCAAAATAAGACATAAAATTCAAAGCCCTTGTTTTGATTACACATTTCTTGCATGATTTCACAAAACTCCCTGCGTCTATCGAATTCGTCTTCATTAAGTTCATGTATAAGTTTAACTTTATATGGATGTAATTTGGCTTTTCTTAAAATTTTCTGCACAGCACCACGACAGATCTCATTGTTGTCAGATAAAGTTGTAATGAACAATGAGGATTTTCTTCAATTCCAAGTAATATATTCAATTGAGTGTCTTCGGCAACGATAGGCCTACCTCTCTTAGGCTTATTCCTAACATTGCTTATACCATTAAATTTATGTAATATTTTGCTTATTGGTTCTCGATCAGGATATTTTTCATTGAAGATGTCGCATACTTCTGCCATACTTCTTTTACGATCGCCGTAACCTAAGATCATCAAAACTTCTATTCGCTCTTTTTCTGACAGCACTATCGTAATTTCAAATAATTTATTTTAGGATTATATTTTTCAGAAAGTTTTTATTGAAGACCTATTAATCGATTTGCTACACAACAAATCCATTTTGAACTGACATATGCAATGGTAACTAAGAACTTATTGTCTGGTTGCTAAGTGCTTTCAGATGTTTCCATAGCCTACTCAAGTTTGGCAATATACTCGTACTAACTACTGAGTGATTCTCAGGTTTTCATTGCAAAATAAATAATTATTTTTTTTTTAAAATATGAACATTGCTATTCTTTATACCCAGTAAACTGTTTTACATATGACGTATGTGATATGGTTGAAGACGTCATATTTTGTGAGGTGATGGGAAAAAAATCTTTTTTTTTTAAAGCTGGAAAACTAAAATACAAAATTACCTGTCCGAGCTTTATCTCTGAAAATGATTAACTCGTAAGATGATGGAGCGTTTCCACACTTTATGAATATATATATATATATATATATATATATATATATATATATATATATATATATATATATATATATATATATATATTGTTATATGTTAATATAACAAATTATTTTGTTCTTATTTCGCCCCACTTTTGGGTGCCAATTGTTATGTATTGCGAATTTGGAAATATATATTGGTTTTATAATGAAGATAGCTAATTATTTTTGGTATTCTTTGTGAGCCAATTTGATATGATATAAATAGATATTTCTGCCCCTGCAATAATAATTGCCAGCGAACGTCACTGTTCTCTTGTCACGCTACCAACAATTATTATTTTCCTCACCACGGCTAAGCTACAGTTGGTACGCCCTTATCTCAAGGTGGCCGGTTCAAAGCAATAGAGACACTGCCACTGCTGGCTAACTTCAGTTTATTGAATGGTCTTTGGTATGTTATTGATCATTGTGAGAAAATAAACAACAGAGTATCAAAAAGCAATCATCTCCTTTATTCAGGAAGACTTAATAATACCTGGCCTACGAGAAATAACTTATACTAGGGTGAATCAAACAAATATTCACAGATAATAATAATAAATCAGATCATGGATAGATAAACAGAACCTCACTTTTTCCGTGAGAGTGAAGTTTTCTGTTATTGTTCAAAATAGGGTGACATAAAGTTCTTCGAATGTGAAATTCGTTATTGGTGAAATAGTTCAGGACCAGAAGAGCACTATTAAAGTTTTATACCTGGTTGGAACTGTTGGTGTTCTAATTATACCATGAAACTGGATGTCTCCTCTCTCCGATCGCTGTCAGGACTGCAATACCATGAATCAGGAACTATATAGATGCGGAAATCAGCATTTGGATCCGTGGATATGTTATCATTAAGGTAATATTGGTTTTGTTTACCAAATGATGGGATTATTCCAATTTTCTTTTAGTAAAATTTTTGCGTGGCATCTGCTTGGAAATTTATTTTCGATCTCCTCCAAGCTTTGTTTTTCTATCGCCTAGATACATCTTTTTCTCCTTGTTTCTTCATTTGAATATTTGAATTCTCGCACTAAATTTTACTTTTCACTGTTTATATTTATATTGCATAATTTATATAAACAATTATTTCTCCACTCTTATCATTATTTACAAATTTCAATAATAATTGCTTTTGATACCATCTCATTGCTATTCTCCCACAATTTCCAATTTTATACCTGACCATCTATTCCCTGATTGGCTATTTTCATAAAGACGTTTGCTGTTCTATCATGGGCTACTTTTAGTTAGCTACAATTTCATATACTGTATGTTTCAAATTTATAAATGTGTTGATTACTTTTTAGTCATGAAAATTTTGTAAATTTATACTTTTTGTTGTCTTTTGAGCAATTATGGGTTATAATAATTTTGACAGTGTATGAAATTGATTGTTTTATAGTACTTTGACATTTTTATCTATCCATATTCTACCTAGGCTCACAATATACATAGAATTTCAAAAGTTATTCACAAACAAACTCTTGAAACCAACAACTATCTAGTAATTATTCTTTTTGTGGGTTTTTAGTCTTTTAAAATTTACAACTGGCATAACATAACATAACAATATATATATATATATATATATATATATATATATATATATATATATATATATATATATATATATATATATAACAAGACCAACAAGGTTGTACTCTGAGAGTCTTAGTAACCAACTTCCTTTCGTACAAGGTGATTAGCAAGTATTAGGAACCTACTGGCCCACCTGTTGGCTACAAAAACTGATGTTAGGGGTGCCCTAAGATGGAACATCAGAAATAATTACTATAAAATTAGTTTCCATATAAGTTGAGTTATCGTTTCTATGACAACTTATCAAGAGCATTCTGAATAGTTTACCTTCATCGAATATAAACAGGAAGTATGTTCTTGGGTAAAGCATATCATATAAAAAAGTTGTTTAAGATCCAATTTGAAATATTAAACATTTTTGTCAACCCCTAGAATGTTTTCATAGAGGAATTCCGAGGTTGATCGCAGTTTAAAAAAAATTGGTAGGTATCATATTAGTTTTCCCATATATTCTCATATATCTCATAGTTTTCGATATGGGTGACAAAATGCTCATTGCAAATTTTAATAGGAAGGAGTTGTTTAAATATGTTGGAATATTATTACCATCATTTAAATCCAAGAGAACTGACCATCGTTCTATTTTTCAAAGTTACATTCAATTACATAAAAACAAATGTATCGATATGAGAATTGATTTGGAGGGTATCGAAGAATGTATTTATTTTTTGTGGATGATCAATGTTTATAGATATATTATCGGGGGTAATATAACATGGCAATGATTATCGTCGGTATTAACGAGTGCTATCAGCGATGAATAATCATTGCACGAGTTATATTATTTGGTAAGAGAATACGATAAACATTATCAGATGAAATAAACTTCTCAACGTCAAACTGACAGTCTATAATTTTCATCAGAAACAGTTGACGGCCAAGATACAGTGATAATGGAAATATCACCGATTCGATAGCCTAGAGGAATTCCGAATTTGATCGAAGTTTAAAAAAAATTGGTAGGTATCATATTAGTTTTCCCATGATATGGGTGACAAAATGCTCATTGCAAATTTTAATAGGAAGGAGTTGTTCAAATATGTTGGAATATTATTCCCATTATTTAAATCCAAGAGAACTACCCATCGTTCTATTTTTTGAAGATACATTCAATTACATAAAAACAAATTCATCGATATGAGAATTTATTTGGAGGGTATCGAAGAATTAATTTATTTTTTGTGGAGGATCAATGTTTATAGACATATTATCGGGGTAATATAACAAGGGCAATGATTATCATAGGTTTTAACGAGTGCTATCAGCGATGAATAATCATTGCACGAGTTATATCATTTGGTAAGAGAATACGATGAACATTATCAGATGAACTGAACTTCTCAACGTCAAACCGAGAGTCTATAATTTTCATTAGGAATAGTTAACGGTCAACATACAATGATAATGGAAATATCACCGATTTGATAGCCTCTTCTACTCTGTTGATTTATCATCTCAGCCAATCACATTGGTAGGAAATGTACCATGTGACACTAATTATATTATCGGGGGGTTATATAACTAGTGCTATGATTATCATCGGTGATAGCAGCGAGTTAAAACCGATTAAAATAGAACGACTGCGTAGCTGTAGTTCTAAGAACCTGTCACTAGAGTAACACACACTGAAAGAAAATATACAAGATTTGAGGAAATGTTTGTTTAATATTTCTGCATTTCGATGATCATCTTTCCCGACAAACATGAGAAAGCAGAAATTTCCACAATTTCCATAAACAAAATTCTTAACTCCCCGAAGCATGCCTAACCACCTCCTTAGACAGGGTCTGGTTACGCTACTGATCATAAGTGTCATTTATATATTTTTTCATTCATATGTATACGTTGCACAAGAAAGGAAGGATGTAATAGTTAACAGAAGTGCTTTCACGCAAAAATTTCACGCCATCAAGTCTCTTCATCGAAATATTGTTTCTCAAAACCGGGGATAAAATGTTCCTCGGGAAGAACGTGTCAGAAGAATAGCGTCGTTGGCAGGTTGTACATCAAGTGAGATCTCAGAATCATGTTTCAAAATAATGATGAATGATTATTATCTGTTGGTGTCCGTGCTTTGCCAAGCCACATTGTGCGACGAGTTGCGGCACAAGGTGACATTCGTGAGACACAATGAAACGAATTCAGTGAACGCAAATACAAGCGAAAAGTAATTAGATTCAATTGCATACAGGGTGGACCAAAGGTCATTCATTTTTAAGATTTGTATATATACTTCAAAAGATTGGATTATTAGAACACCAAAGAAAAACCTTCTTTTGTTATCGATTCTTAAAATAGTTTGAGCCCATTGAGAGTACCATAGTTATCATATTTAAATTAAAAAAAATAAGTAGAAAAAAATTATTAAAGAATTTTTTTAAAGACAAGCTTTTATACGAATGCACTGAAAAGGCAAAAATAAATTCTTTCATTGTTTGATCTAGGTTATTTTGTGAGTAACAGATTCACAATCTTGCCGCGTAAGATCACCTATTTTGTATCCGCGGCAAGCTTTTGAATCTGTTACTCACAGAAAAACCTAGATCAAACAATAAAAAAAAATATGTTTTCCTTTTTAGCCATTTGTATAAATCTTGTATTCGAAAATGTTTTTTTATAATTTTTATTCTCAACTTTTTAGTTCTATTTCATTAACAACTAATAAAAGCTTGTTTTTTTTCGTTTATTTATTTTTGTTTTTCAGTATTTATGATGTTGAATAACTAGTTTAGTGATTTTTATCTGATTTATTTTCAAAAATCATAATCTCCGACCCCGAAAACTGCTAAATACCAATTTTGAATAGAATCGGATCATAATCACAGAAATTGTCCGCCATATTGGAGCCGCCATTTTGGTTTTTTTTCCCAACAAATTTCATAATGCATTGTCACCGGAATTATGTACACCTGCCAAATTTCATATTAATCGGACGATTAGAAATGGGTCAAATTTAACTTGCAAATTACTTTTCTTGAGTTAGATGTGATCAGTTGATTAATTGCACATCATGAGGGAGATTGACATCGAATTCATTTTGTGTAACCGAAAAACTTGCGAATCCAATATAACTCGAGATCATATTCAAATCATTCAAATTTTGGGAAATGTCTCAAATCACCTCCTCTTGATATACCACTAAACAATTATGCGATTCAATAGGAACTTCCATCAAGTATGAGGCTAGATGAGAAACACACATATATATCTGTATTCAACTTCTATTAAGAATACCACCACTCAGTTTCAATCTAAAAAAGTAACTATTGTTGTCTGGTCGCTTTCTTTAAGTTATATTAATATCATTCTTTTGGTTCTTGTCGTTTTATTTACATCATTAAAAAATCAAAAATATTATCCAGTTGGGAGTTCTTCACGTGATAAATTGATTGAAACGTTTAAGCCATTATTTAAACTTGTAGCAGATTTTTCAATAATCACATTAGTCGATTTTGTATGGCAAGTTCAGTTCAGTTTCGGATGATTCGGAGCTCCATTTAGTCAATGGCTCACTGAGAGAAATTGGGTTGATTTGTGTTAATTGATTGTGCGGTTTTATATTTTCACAATAATTTTCTTGCGATGTGAGATGTGAAAAAGACAATTTATAAGTTATGATCAAACGATAATAATGCACTGGTTAGCTAGCAGTTTCTGAAACAACTAGTTGAGTGCCCTGACTATTTTTATAATAACAATGTTATATGTGACTTATAAACTAATTCTTCAATTTCTTAGTCTTATATTCAATTGAAAAGTAGCTATTGAGCTATCAATAGAGTTCATTGAGTCAATATTACCGGCATTTTCAATTTTTATTTAACTTCTGGGTCACACATTTTGGATGCTTTTCCATGTATATTATAAATTTCAGTGGAGCTGGAATTTATAGTGCATTCTAGAAGGAAATTTAGAATCAAATTAATTATTCGCAAAATTCCTTTTCATTTTTTATGGTCTTTATATTTGAAAATGAGGAATGTATTGCCATAATCTCTTGCAGACCCGTGAATGAAGAGTATTCAATGCCATTCTATAACGAATTATGGTACTCGGAAATTCGAAAAAAAAAATCTGTAACACACATTTCGATTTTTTCATGAATTTCAGCAGAGCTGGAATTTATAGGATTCTTTGGATGGGAAAATATATCATCCCAATTATTCGCAAAATTCCTTTTGTAGTTGAAAATGGGAAATGTGTTGCCCTAATATACAGGGTGGATTCTATAACGAATTACAGTGAAAATTCAAGAGAAATATTTTGTTTGTCAAATTCGTCCATTTGCGATACAGCGAAGTTTTGATATATATATATATATATATATAACTACTTTCCTGGCAAATACCACTTGTTTTGATTTATATTGAATTATTTTGTGAAGAGACTCCTATGTCCCTTGTTCCTGATATTACAAATCACATGGCTCTCTTGTCTTATATAAGAAGGTTAAAAATCAATCAAATTAGTCATTACTATCAAATTACTTGAACAAATTTTAATTTGCATATTAAAATGTAATATAGGAGATAATTTACTTATTTTTAGCACTTTTTTTTTCGAATTGGACACCTCGAACAATGGGCCATGATAACGATTTCGGATTATCATTTATAATGAGTCTCTTAGATGTCTGGCAGAAGTTTACTTACATTAATCAAGATCCCAGGTTGAGCATACCGTAGAAAATCATGTCATTGGAAATATTTAGGTTTGGTATATTTCATAAAGTATCATATATTCCAATGAGAAAGTAGAATAATTCGTGAAAATCTTATCTCGTTGTGGAAAATAATACAATTATCAGTAAGACATCCGATCTTAACAAGTATACATTTCACCTCTAATAAACAGTTGAGTAACTTTCCAAATATAAAGGTGAGAGGTGAATCAATTTGGGAACAATCTATAAATTGGATTTATGCAATAAAGGAAGTTGTGAGATATCGTTATCTAATATGATGCCTGATGCTTTTTTCAATTGAAAAACATCTCATTTTAGATAAAACTCACGAAATCTCCAAATCACCAACGAAAACCTAAATATTATCATATCCATCCACCCGTGTCGAGGGTTGGAAATATCGTAACCTACAGGACAAGGTCAAAAATCAAATGTTTTTCGTATTTGGTATTTCAAGAAATTCAATTTCAGCACATATTATGGAAATATATCCAATAATACTGGAGAAATCGAGATTCGAAATATAGGTTACTTCCATGAAAGCAACCTTCATGAAAAAATGCGAAATTTATTAGAGCTCATGAGCTCATTTTCTGTCTCAGTATGAAAAAAAAGTATATCGAGTATTGCTTTATTGAGGTATAACTTCTCAAAATAAAAGATGGCATTAATAGAATTGGGACCAGAGAATGATGAAAAATGATACCACCCCCAAATATATAAAAACTATTTGCGTCGAATTAAAGAAAAAGAATAGACTTCAAATCCTACGAGTTAAGTTATTCGTTTGGAGATAAATTGGGATAAGGATAAAAAAAGTCGAAGGAAAAACTGTTGTTTTCCTGTCAAATTTCGAAAACAGTAGCGTTTTCTACGACTCTATGGGTCCCAATTCCAATAAAAATAATAGCTTTACACAGAACTATTCCTGCATTGATGACCTTAAGGAAAGCTTCGAATTCCCTCAGATGCAAATTGAAATCATTCATATAATTTTCCTGGAAAATAACTGACAAGAAAACTTCAGGTTGCGTGGAAACCCTTCAAAATTTTAATCACATCGAATTATATAGCCGAGAGTGGTGACAGTTTTACACTTCTTTTGGCGTTATTGCCTTTCTAATGAAAACGGATCAATGTGATCAATGTGATTTATGTGTCTTTTGCTATGGCATATTCGAAAAAAGTTATTCAAATGATTGTAATACGCATTTGGGCAGAGGGGCATGGGTAGGTAAACGAACGCTTGTTTATTCTTAAGGCGAGAATACTAGCAAAGTTAAAGTGGAAATGCATAAGCTTCGACTTTGACCAAGAGTTCACGACATATATTATTCTCTCTTGCTGCAAAATTGTTCAAATCAAGGGCGGATCTAGGCAACTTTTCTGGTGGGGTAAAACATAGTCATATCCAGGAGGTGCGCCCCAATTTTGGAAAAAAATCAAAATACATTGTTTTGAAGTACATATTGTTTTTTAACACAAATCAATACATTTCGAGCAAATGAAATATGTGACTATATTCAAATCAAATACAGTTTAAACCCTGAACCAAACTAACGATTGAAAAATGGCCTATTACCTTTGGTATATATTACAAAACGGAACATGAAACTAAAAAAATAAATCAATAACAAATTCAGTACAAAACGGTATAGGAACAACACTAACTAAAATCGTAATTGTATAGGCACATTTAAATCATATTATTCAGATAAAATCCTAATAAACAAGTACAATGAACAAAATCTTAGTTGAAAAGATTGAAATCACAACTAGAGGACAAACTCAGCTTTGCGTTACTTCAAATTTGCAAAACAATCTATAAATTTTTCTATATTTATTGAAATGTCTCGGTTGATGTGCAAAAGGACAAGACCTGCTAAACGTTCCTCAGTCAAGTTTGATCTAAGCTACGTTTTCAACCGCTTTAAAGCTGAAAAGGACCTTTGTGCAGAAGATACACTAGGGGGCAAAGTTAGCAAAAGTTGTAAAGTTAACTTCACATATCCAGTATACTCAAATCCAGAAGGTTTCCATTTTTACATTTATTTTGCCACAATGTTAGCTCTGATTCTATTTTTTAGTTTAATATGGCGGAATTACCATAAGATATATCAGATGAAAGATTTTTGAGATAGGATTTTGCCTCCTCTTCAACTACTGTAAAATCATTTCTTGTAAATGTACTTGGCAGAACTATATTCAAATCTAGTATATTAAGAAACTCACTATCAAATCGGTAGTCCAAATCATTCATTATTGAATCTGTAATAGATAGTAGTGCTGTAGGTATATAGTAGCCAGAAAACAAGGATATTTTTGAATTATTATAGTATTTTTTGGTTTATGGATCATTCTGGGGGAGAGTGGTAATTACCCCCACTACGACCCCCTTTCCCATAGATCCGCCCTTTGTTTAAATACATTCGGAAGAGGCACCAAAAGACTGTAAATGTTATGTAGATTCTAGGGAAATGAAACAGCATACGCTCTATTGGCAGATGCTACCGATGCAGATGATGTCAGGAAGCATAAGTGACCAAGAGTTTACGACATATATTATTCTAGCTCCAACATTGTTCAAATCCATATAAAGAGGCACCAAAAGACTGAAAATGTAAATGTAATGTGGATTCTTGCGTAATGAATTACCATACGTCCTATTGACAGATGCTACCGATACAGATGATGAAAGTTATATGTTCAGGAAGCTTGACAATAGGATTTTGACTATTGACGCCACCATATTTGCTGATAACGGATTCGGGAGTAGAAACTGATGAAGTGAAAAGATGCAAGACATTCAAATACTTATATACATTCTTATTGAAAGACAAGAGGGCGAAAAATTCAAAAGTGAATGGAATAAATCACGAACAACAATTAAAGTTGTGACTCAACTTGCGGGTTGGAAGTATGTGAGTTGAACGAGGCTTCTTGCTCTAGAAACAAACGGATTATTGAACAGAAAGCAGTAGAGTAGTAGATATATCCTTTTTCAGTTGGTGATGATGGGGTTTATTATCCACCCTTGATAAAACATGATAGGATTTGCGCTTTGATCGAAAATGCCGAGCATAGGCGGATATTTATTATGTTACATCTATTTTTGTTTAAATATGTTTTTTCGAAGTCAGTTGAATGTGCCGAGGAAATCATAATGGAACTGAATTTTCACAAATTAGTTGTTTTGATTTCTCATCAAATTCTTCTCTTTTTTCCAGGTTTGAGACCAGCAGATGGTACTACTAAGCGATCTAAGATAAAAAAGTATCAGGAAAGTATATAATGAAAAATAATAATGTTAATTCAGTGATCTGAAGAATAAAATTAAACTATTTATTTAGCATCAATGCTACATAAAAGTTTACAATCAGGATTTGTAAGAAACATTATTATATATAGGAAAACTGAACATAATTAAATAAATTTAAATAAGGTATGGAATCATGAAATTAAAATAAGAGATGTCAAACACGCTAACATTTAGTTATAAAATTTTCTCGAAAGCTTTTTGAACTGATTTAAATTATCACAGTTTTTATTAGTCACAGGTGTAGTTTATTGAGCTCAATTATTGATTTCTATCAAATGGTTTTAAAATCTTATTCTATTCCTCTTACATACATACAATAGAAATAAATTAAAATAACTTTCTTAATGATTAGGAATTTAAACTTTTCATTTTTGTTTATCATTTATCCAACGTCGGCCTGATTCTGCGACTAGGCTTCATACCGACGCCGGTAAGTATACTTCCCTCAACCGGAAATTTAGTCGAATTCTCTGTTATTCCAGAGGTAGGGTCCTTTTACGAGCTCAACATCCATGAACTTGAGACCGCCAACTCAACGCCCCTTCCGAAGGACGGCAAATTTATCGTCATATCTCGTGCTCATTGATATGACGCCTGCAGCAACGAATATGCTACTACGCTACAGTTATTTGGGTCATTTTTAACGCGCACCTTCATTGGCAGGTGGTCACCCAACCACATCTGAGAAACCTTTTTCCGAATTGAGATTTCTTATGTCCCAGAAAATCAAATTATAGAAAGATTTTTTCTCAAATCAATGAGAATTGATTGGACTTTTCTTCGTATCAGGAGTGATGAAATTTTGTGCTTCGTGCAAAATATATAATAATTAGAAGAAAAAAATGCAAGAACCTATGTATATTTATATATATATATATATATATATATATATATATATATGTATATAAATTATAAAAATATATATATAAACATATATTTATCCAACAAATAATATACCACAACCAAATAGGTTGACACGAAAGTATTTTAAACGTTAATCGATAATTGGGATACCACAAGATATTTTGCCCAATTTGTTCGAAGGAATAAATAAATAAATTTGCCTAGTATTGGTACTTTTTACGTACTCATGATCTGAAGATAACTATAAGAGATAAAAAAAAATAGAGGTTAGAAGAAGACAGGCATGTCCTGTGTATTTTTTTTAATCTGCTACCTGTTACTTGTACTATTCGCCAGATCAATGCAAATAATAATATAAACATAGAGCGGTCATTCCGAACCTACAGTAGGGAATTATGAATATGGATAAAGTTACTCCTAGTCATTATTGTAAACTGTAGTTGAGATACAAACTTTTCTCTAATAATACTGATTTTCACTCGTATTAAACAAATGTCTCCCTCCACGATAGATACAATTTGCTGAAAAAAAATTAGATGAAATTCCGTGTATTCTATCAACATGTGAAAATTATTGATTTTTGATTATTTAATTGCGGAAACAGTCAACAAATATGTAGTCAGTTTCACGATGGATGGAAATATGAATAGACAAAATGTGTTTCTGGTAGGAAAATTGGTGACATAAGAAGTACAAATTTTACTTATTTATCTACTTTCAACTCTCTTACTATATGAACTTCTTTGAACCTATATGAAAATTGTGAAATAAGAAAAGCACACAATTTCAGTTCACACACATTCTCTTCCACTTCATTCATTTGAAATGATCAGCTTGAATTTTTTTAAAATATTACTTTTGTTCAATTTTCTATTTTTTCAACAACTCCACAGCTTTCTCACTAGAATAATTATTTTTTGTAATAAATATGTTATGTGGGTAAGGAAAGTAAGTGGAAAAAGAACAATAATGGTACAGTCTGATTATTTGTACCTATGTCAAAACGCCATCTACCTGTCTTATTATATGTTACATTTCATATCCCTGCTACTATTCGACGAATAACAACTCCTTAGTGAAATACTTAGAATAAATCGCTATGAGGACATCTTAAAATATTCTCATATATAATAGCGTACAGGTTTGGGAGGTGGAAGCGATCCATTCCAAGACATGGTATTTAGGCTCTTAATTAACATTAGTTGCATTACAATTAAACCTCAGACGTGATGAAAAACTTGTACGATGCCCTCATATATGATAGTGGGATTCGTAACCACTATTTCATAAATATTTTCTGAATATACACAAGAACAGAAGTATAACGACTATTGAATCAAATTATAAAGACTTTCTTGTTTTTTGTGTATATTCTTCCGACTGGGATTCTAATAATAAACATAAACATCAATGCATTTGAATATTCAAAATTTTCATTATTAGTCTCGGTCAGGATTTCTATGTTTGTCCACTTCATGTCTTCGGTTTGATAATAATAATGTAGGCTAATTTATCAGGTTATACCTTGCTTCGTATTTCACACAAACATAAATCACAGAAATATGTACCTATTCTAAGAAAAAGTTTGTCTCAAGTGAAGTAGTCAAGAATTTTCTTTAGCGGTCTAAATGAAGCACACTGAGATTTCAAATAATATTTGTTAGGTATATTGAAAAATAACTGTTTTTGTAATAGCACACCGCATAGTTGAATATCCATACAAATACTATTAATCATATTAGTTATCATTAGCAGATTTGAATTGTGTTTATTTATATTAAATTTATCATCTATTGTTTTGTCTTTACTGATGCTCATCTCTTCCATCACGTACATATTCAATGACAACCTTTTTTGGACGTTCTGTAACTATAAATGTATCGTTTAGTCTATTATATTGAATTTATTGTATTAATCCGCTCAATGGTGAATATGTAACCTGATTTATTATTTCCGCACATAGCCGTATAGTTTTGTAACAATTCATACTGAATTAAAAAAAATCGATGATCACTGTTTTTCTCTAACCCTTTCATTCTGTTCTCACAGTTTATTTCCCCACAACCATGATCAAAATTCCTAAGTTTATTTATATTTTATGTGGAGTTACCTACAAAGTTGAAATTTGACATTTGGTAAATAATTAACAATACAAAAAAAACAATCTCTATCTCCTAAAATATATTGCAAGTGTACCATGACATTGACAGTCAAAGATATCTCGCCACGAGATAATTGGGGTTAATTATGTAAATAAAAAATATTTACTTACAAAACAAAAAATCTAATCCAAATTCAAATACATTTCGAGCTATATAACACCTCTATTGAACTAGAGCGCCTGGATATTTGCACTAGTACGAAATATTCAATACAGGGCACGACTCGAACTTTATCGCTTTGATATAGATATAGACCAAATCCAAGAAATCAAAAAAAGATCATTCAATGTTCAAATCAGTATTGTGAAAATTTTAAATAGCACAACACCTACCTGTCATAATTTTGTTCAACATCTGGATTCTATGCTATAGTCCACATAAAGAGAACGATACCACCACAAACAAAACAGAAATAACTGCAAAAGTCACGAAAATCACTGTCTCATCTACTGATCTAATAAACACCCTGTTACGCAAGAGTTAACATGCAATGTTCGAAATCTATTTAGGCACTGCAATCAGGATGCTCCTGGAAATTGGGCTTCCCTGACAGGGGCGTGTTCGGAGGAGGGGCGAAATGGGATGGGCTATCCCTCAGGAGAGCTTCCCCACTCTTCCACCCGGACATATCTGTGGATAGTCTACGGGGTGAAAGGCATTATCTCACTGACGTTGATAACTCTATTAAGCTGTTTTCGGTTCGTTTTGTTTGTGGCGACTTGCCGGGCGTTTTTTCAAATGATAAACGTTACACGTGCTGAGTAATGGACCTGCTTTCCCATATGTGGGAGTTTATGCGTAATTTTTGATTCCATGCATCGCGAAAGTATTTTCGGGGGTTTTTGAAATGTTATTAATACAGGGAGTTATGAAAATGATTTAATCCTTTGAAAAATATTTTCATATATAGTTGAACTTCCATTTGCTTGAAATTTTTGTTGTTGTGAGTTTGTAATCCCCAAAAAGCAATTACCATTAGATACATAAAATGACAGAGGCAATTTCTACGAAGAAAAATTTCAGTTTTCATAATTAAACGACCCAAACATAAATTGTGACATCTATCAGGATTTTATTGAAATAATTATCCAAAATTAGATATTCGACAAAAATATAATTATTGATTGTGTGTCATACTGGCTTACACCGTCAATTGTCTACATTACAGGGTGAATAGTTGGCAGATACCCTCTCCCTACAGAACAAAAATCGAATCCTCTTCATACATTCTGGCATTAACAATTATGAAGAAGGAATTTGTGGCATAATGGACAGATTATTGAATTAAAGAAAAAAAGCATCCTCAAGTGGGACTCGAACCCACAACCTTGTGTTTTCTGGACATACACTCTTACCACTGAGCTATCGAGGCTATAAGAATCGACACACACTCGCGAACACTGAATCGAAAATTGAATGTACTTATCAATGGCCGTCGAGACCCGATACCTATTCACCCAACATCATCGTCGAATTGACGATTTCAGTAGAAGATCTAGGAAGATGATCTCCATCTACTGATAAGATTTATCCAAATATATAATGTGAAAGTGGGAAATTATTGTCCGAGAGAAATATGAAGAGGGAATTTGTGGCATAATGGACATATTATCAAATTAGAGAAAAAAAGTATCCTCAAGTGGGACTCGAACCCACAACCTTATGTTTTCCGGACATACACTCTTACCACTGAGCTATCGAGGCTATAGGAACATAAGGTTTGGGTTCGAGTCCCACTTGAGGATGCTTTTTTTCTTTAATTTAATAATCTGTCCATAATGCCACAAATTCCTTCTTCATAATTTATCTCGGACAACAATTTCCCACTTTCACATATATTTGGCTAAATCTTATCAGTGGTTGGAGATCATCTTCCTAGATCTTCTACTGTTTTGCCAGAATTGAGAAATGCTCATGTCATGTTCCTGAGAATATTTGAAGCTGGCTTTGATATCTTGCTTGCTTGTATCGAAAGTTTGAAAATCTCAAATAACAAAAAAACAAAACCATTTTACTGATGGAAAATTGTTGGTGTTAATCATAATATTGTACAAAAACCTTACATGTATTATCGGTGTTATATCGAAGAAAATTGGTAGATCACCTCTTAAGTTAAAATCCTATCTTCTAATAATGTTTCGTGGATGAGATGAAACAGTAACATTTTGACGAAATTACATCATCGTAAAATGAAATGACAATCTTTCTTGAAATCAAAACTTTTCAACAAAAAATTAAACCGACGAAAAAAGGAACTGAGAAGCAAAAAGTAAATTGAATTTTTCAAGTCTTAATAACTAAGCTCGTAAACTAATGTAAGTAACTGATTTTGAGTTGGCGCCAAACAAACATACAAGCAAATTAATTACGTAAAGCGTAAAATTATTGCAGCGGGGTGTGCGGCAGTAGCGTGTCCCTTCGCCGGAAATTGCAGAGCGTTCTGGAAGTCAATATCAGCGAGACAGCTACCCGAACGGGCACACACGTGAGGGCGCACGTCGTTGCGAGTGGTCGTGCGGAGAGCGCATTTTTGGAATGTTATTATTTATCGCTGGAGATTTCACGTTGCATTTTTATGTTTTTTTGTATGGATCATTTCTTTGAAGTAATTTAATGATCTTCGTTTGTTTGTTTGTTTTGGCGCCCACTCAAAATTATTTACGTACATTAGTTTAGGATCTTAGTTATTGAGACTAAAAACACTCATTTTATTTCTTGATTTTCAGTTTATTTTTTCGTCTTCTAATTTTTTGTTAAAATGTTTTATTTTATTTTTTTGTGGCTAAAATTGACTAATCTACCTGTACTTGATTTGAATTACTTTCAAAATACTCACTTACCCACCTTACTTCAACTATTAACTTTTATATATTATAACTATCTGGTACCAGCGTTGAACTTTGTATTTTTTGTGACGACTATTACAAATTCACTCTTTCCTCTAGGGACGGAATTTGAAAAAATAGGTTTTTCATTATTTGTCAAAAACACTTCCTCATATAACATTTTTTGGGCCCCTTACTTCAAAACTAACGGAACCCTTTCCTACAAAGACCTCAAATACCAAATTTTATGACCCTAAGTTGAAAGCTAACGGAACCCCCATACAAATTTTCACCCTCCAATTCATCCCTTTAGGAATTGAATTTGTAGAAACACTGGAATATATATTTCTTCTATTTGGACAAATACTGAAAGACGTATCTCATTATTGGTCAAAAAGACCTCAAATACCAGTTTTTAAGCCCCTTACTTCAAACCAACTGAACCCTCACAAACACTTTCACCCCCCTAGGGGTTGCATTCATGAAAACACGGAAACAAGTATTTCTTTATCCCTAACAAAGACCTCAAATACCAGTTTTTCCTTTTAAAATCACCCCTTAGTGGTTACATTTCTAAAGACACTGGAAAACATATTTTATCTGTTTGTAACAAAGACTTCAATATCAATTTTAATGGCCCCAACTTGAAAACTAACGGAATTCCTATACAAATTTTCAATCCCAATGTAACCGGTCAATTTCCGAAAACAACGAAACATGTGTTTTTTATTTGTAACAAAGACCTCAAAATTTTCATGATCCTATCTTTACAAGTAACAATACAGTCTTCCAACCCCCATTTTACTCCTTTAGGGTTGAATTTTCAATAACCCTGAATCACCTTTATCTTTATTTGAAGAGAAGAGCCCAAATACTAATTTTCATGACTCTAATTCCGAAACCAACTTCACTTCCACTTTCACCACCCTAGGTCACCCACCTTTTCACCCCTTGAGGGATGGAACATCAAAAAAATATGCTGTAAAAATTTAAGCTCTCAAGTCCAGCGTTGATCGTAAATCAGTCATTCAGTGAGTCAGTTTGTCAGGACATGTAATTATATATGTGCAATTTACCTCAAACACGAGGTAGCTGCTGTGAACCGTTGATGAGATCCCTTGACAGTCTTTCGTCTCCATCATCAGATTAATTCCGACCTCCATTATGTTGTAGTGTCATCATAACTACATATATATGCCAAGTTTCAATAAAATCGGTTCACAGGTGTAAAATTAATCAATCATCCCCTATTTCTCCACCCTTAGGGTTGTAATTTTTTTTCAAATTCAAATGTATATATATATATATATTTATATATACATATATATATATATATATATATATATATATATATATATATATATATATGTGAAAGTGGGAAAATATTGTCCGAGAGAAATTATGAAGAAGGAATTTGTGGCATAATGGACAGATTATTGAATTGAAGAAAAAAAGCATCCTCAAGTGGGACTCGAACCCACAACCTTATGTTTTCCGGACATACACTCTTACCACTGAGCTATCGAGGCTATAGGAATCGACACACACTCGCAAACACTTTACTTCCATAATTTAATGTGAAAGCTGAAATGAATCGAAAGGAATTAAGGCCGACCCGATACCTGTTCACCCAACAGCATCGTCGAATTGACGATTTCAGTAGAAGATCTAGGAAGATGATCTCCATCCACTGATAAGATTTAGCCAAATAAATAATGTGAAAGTGGGAAATTATTGTCCGAGAGAAATTATGAAGAAGGAATTTGTGGCATTAAGACATATTATTAAATTAAAGAAAAAAAGCATCCTGGTAGTGTGGCCAGTTGGAAAGGTAGATTTTGCAAATATATTTATTGATTCTGAAATTTCAATCACACTAATCAAGCTAACGAATCATGTGTCAGACATTTTTTAAATTATTTTCATTGGAAAACACAAACAAAATTTCTGTTTTACTATCTCTACGAACAAAAGTTGGGAAAGGACTGTCTGCCTATGACTTATTTATTGACAAAATTAACAGCTATATTCACGAATGTTCGCAAACGAGCGAAATGAAAAATTCTAACAGAAAAATTAAGCCTTGGATTACTAATGGACGAATAAACTCAATTAAATATCGAGATAACTTGAAGAGGAAAATGAATAACATTCCTCAGCTGAGTCAAAAGCACGATACACACAATACAGAAATATGTCGAATAGCCTAGTGATACGAACAAAAAATAAAAACTATAAATCACAAATTCAAGAAGCTGGTAACAATCATAGAAAAATTTGGGAAGCAATAAACTGCTCTTCAAATTCGATATCGAAGAAAAGGGAACTGGGTTAGTTATATAAAAATAAGAAGTAAAGACCAAATCGAATTAACGGACAAAGATGAAAAAGCTAATACATTCAATGATTAATTTGTGAACGTAGGAAATAAAATGGCACCAAAAATAAAAAAAGTTAATGATAGACCGGCCTTGAAAATTTTTTTGCCAAAACTGAATGTGTCATCTTTCATATTTCTTAAGCCCGCCACTAACAACGAATTGATCACAGAAATAGGAACTTTCAAAAACAACACTGCAACAGGTCAAGATGGTATTTCAGTCAAATCAATAAGTTTCATTCATATTGATTATTCAACCCCATTATTAATCATTTACATACGGCTTAATCCCAAGTCATTAGAAATAATCCATAATATTCCCATCCATAAAACAGGAGATTATAAAAATACTCATAATTATAGACCTATATCTCTAATCGGAAATTTCGCAAAAAAAATTGAAAAATGTCTCACAAATGGACTGATGGACTTTTTTGAAACCAATAAAGTAAGTGACAGATAGATAGTTTATTTAAAAAAAAATCTAGCACAGAAAATGGGTTTATATATCTTATTCAGGAGATAGTGGTGGATTTGACAAGTCAAGAAAATTCATGGCTGTGTTTATTTGACCAAAGCTTTTGATGCTGTTCCTCACAATATATTATTAGATAGGCTAAATAGGTCCTGCATTAAAACTGTCAACAAGCGTATACAACAGACAGAATCCAGAGAGTCGAAATTGAAAACACACTGCTGAGTGATCCACTCAAAATGAACTGCGGTGTACCATAAGGAACAGTACTGGGTCCTGTACTGTTCCTGGTTTATATCAATGAAATGGCAAATCTGAAATAATTTCAAGGCGTTACTAACTCAGATGATATGGCAATCGTTTTCAGTGAGGATTCTTGGGGCGGGGTGGATAGAAAAGCTGAGAAGAGTCTGACCTCCATATATCTATGGCTTAATCACAGTGTGTGTCTTGACTCCATCTACCAGTTTTAACTCCAACTAACAGCTTGGATATAAAGAGGTTCGTTTTGTTTTCATCACTAGGAAATTGAATACATATGGAAGGTAGCTTGTAATTGATGCCGAGACTCGTTTTATACATTTATCACACAATCTATTCAACATTCCACATTATTGAAATGCTTTATTACGGCTCTGAGCAGGTCAGCTAAGGTTAGGCGGACAGCAGTTCCCAAAATCTTTACATAGAAAAAAATTGTGAATTTTTAACCACATGTATTTGTTATATAAATAAATATAAACTTTCAAACTCACGGTATTTTTGCCTTCTGGGGACCATAATGTTCTTCAATTCATTGTGTTTTTTATTGTAGTTATATGGATTGAAATGTTTTAGTATAAAATGTTGATATAAAATTATATCGGAAATGACGGTACAACTTGAACTGGTATCCAAAGAGAAGTTTAAATCAATATATTATATTTTCAAATTAGTCGGAATTGGATCTGATTTACGGAAAGATTTTTGCCTTTTTCAAATAGTTTGGTGTATTTCTATCAGATTTTAATAACTTTTTCAGACTTTTGTGGGACATTCCGGTGCATGACGACCTTTCTTCTGGCATAAATTACGAAAACACTCCATAAATGAGCACTTATCTGCCTGATGCTTTTGTCTACCACATACACATGCAACAAAGAAATGGGTTAATAAAATGGGACCATCCCGGATTTCCACGGTCCATATAAGGGGTGGTTTTTGGAGAGCTTTCATTACTATGAAATAGATTTGTCTACTGAAATAGAAATAATTCTATTAAATTTTTTATGCATCGTTCATTCACTCAATTTTCGAAAATTAAATGAAAAATTCATTCAGTTTGCCACAAAAACGTCAAAAATCAAAATATGAAAAATGGCAATTGCATATTAGTTTTGTTAGTCCCATTCCTATGGAACACATGATCTCGTCAATTTGTTGACATTTTTAAAATTATTTATATTAAAATATATCATATCGATACGCATGTAGGAGTTGATCGTTAGGGTATACGAAAAAAAGATTTGACTTTCTTGAAGTACATAAATGAAACAATAACTTTATAACGAAATGAGAAAGAGCTTCAAAGGGTGTGTGACTCGCTTTTCATGATGAGACTTGCCTTTTGTCGATATGATTACAGTTTTCAAATATAACTCATATTTTTCTCATAATCAACCAAGTTTAAGAGTTTGATACACCCTGTAGATTTGAGAGTATGAGAATTAACTCAATAGGACTAGTTTACCATTACCATTACATGATTTGATAATTAGGGTTTTTGAAAGTACGAAAGCAAACATATATTTTTTCTCTCCAGAAAACGAATGATAGACTTAAGGATGTATGGAATCGAATCTCATGTCATTTGTTCAAGATATTATTGGGTTAATGAAAAATCAGGATTCCACTTGTTCGATCTACAAATTTATTTAGGGATTTCGAGATGATAGATACTATCTATGATATGAGGAACTCCCCTATAATTATCAAAAATATATAAACCTAGTCCAAGGGATATTATTCAGAAATATTCTGCAAAACCAAAATTTGGATTGTGAATAATGTTCATACGTTTTCAATTGGAGCTAGGATATATTCTGTCTACCTTATTACTTCACCAACTATTATAGAAACCCTCGTTTAACAAGATGTATGAACTCATATAATCTCGTAAATAACTCCGAATTCAGAAAAAATCTTGTTTGATTTCTCTATTGGCTTTGTATTATATGTATGGAAATTGTATGTGAGTACCCATACAATGTTTACTTTTGTTTTCCCTTTTTTTGTTTCCAACAATTCCAAGGCCCTCCCAGTTATCAATTTCAACATGGCAGGTATTTGTAAATATTGAATTTCAACTCCATCTCTGAAATGGACTTGAACCCAGAAATGGAATAGTCACACGAAACTGAACGTTTTTCTCTGGAGGTCTCTTGATACAAAAGTGTAGGGAGCTATATATAAACAAGTGATTGATATATGAAGAAACCCTTGTTTTAAATGAGAATGCAGACACTTGCTGACATCTATTTCAATCCTATACGGTCCGTAGAATTTATCGTATTCGCTATCCGAATCCCGTATGTGATAAGATCAGCTAGGAGTGTTCGAAATAGCCAGGAGCTAAAATGACCAAATTTAAATGCAATGGACTCGAAGTTTAAAGCGCATTTAGATAAGACACGGCCATCCATTTCTCCACGTTCTTTTGTTGGAAGTTCTATAGAAATTCGTTGAAGGTAATCCTGCAAGAATAAAACTGAAATTTATCCTGATGATCCTAAAACACTTTCATACTAACTCATGCCATGTGAAAACAGTGGGAAATTGATAAAGGATATTTTTTTGAAATGATTCAAGGAGTAAATCCTTCTGAGGGGACATTGCTTCTGAATTTCACAGTCGAGGTTATCTTCATTGAATACATTCAATGAAATTGGATTCCGCTGATAGTAGTTTTGAACCTCCATCTTCTTAATGGGTTTGAAGATTTTTCAGGATGTTTCGATAGATTGTATCTGAAAAAAACCTTCAGGCCTATTAAGACGATGGACGTCTGAAACCAGAGGAATTCAATTGCCACAACGAATACAACTTTCAAACAAATTTCTCAACGTTTCTGACTCCTACAAAAGTGCTCCTATGACGTGTTTGACTTGTCAAATTGGATATTCATTGAAAACGCAAACAAATCAGCCAACAGATTCTTTGTTATTTTTATCTGATTTTTTTTTCATTCGAAATTTTCCAACGAAATACTAGTAGATTTCCTTTTTCTGATTGCCGACATTTATTTTTTCCATCAACGTTCTTCTGAGAAGAGAAGAAATGGACAAGTTGGAACGATGAAGGAAAATCTGAATAATTTCGAAGTGAAAATTCAGAAACTGTGAGTAGTTTAATGCAGCAAAACGGATAATCCTATGATATCTAGCAGAGAAAGATCCTTCATTCATAGAGAAGTTGAATATAGTAAAACAATAGAAAAAATATAATAATAAATACTTCATCATATTCAACTTTTCTCAAAAGGAATTGTAACGCAAAACTCGCTGTTGCAGAGCCCTGATGATGAATTTATAAAAGTTCGAAACGTTGGCGAGAAAGCAATAGTTTTTCTTCAATAACATCGATCCTAAGCTCAACCAAACCATTTAAAGAACATATCTGTCGATTACCAAACTTACCATTATTTAAATAATGATACTGTTTATTTACTAGTTTCGATAAAACAAATGATGAATGATGAAGTATACATAATTGTGAATAATCAATGGCATCACGGTATGTGATTTGGCCCTAATCTAAAACATAAAATATTAGTAACAAAGTTAATGGAAAATATATGAAATACATTAAGTTTACATTGTTTTGCACAACCAATAAGGACTTTCATTTTCATTGATGTCCCAAACATTTTTTTTGGGCATAGTTGATCTATGTTCAAAATATTTTGTCCAAGTTGGGGATTTCCTTTCAAATCCAGAATTTCTGTCGAACACAGGTGTTTTTGTAAAAGCAGATAAGTATTATAAAACAGTATGTGGTAGATGCTAGCTATTTTTATCTGAATATTCAATCTATTCAAATATATTCTGAATTTCATTCTTGTACGCGTTTCCTATCCATTTTTTGTAATTCAAATTTTTTTCTTGTTTTTTATAGTTTTAGGCAACATCTCAGATAGCTGCTTTATCTATATCCAACTGATTTAATTCTTCTTGAGACTTTCTCCTTTTCATATGATAAGGATGTTCTGAAGGTAATAATTGTATTTTGTGTTTCTTTACTCCAAGCAAAATTATCATGTAATATAGTTGTCTTGCGTCCATGACACCACTTCTGTCAAATAAATCATCCGTTGGATTAGTGCGTTCTTTACCTAATATTATTTTAATATTTCATGTTGCCCAATATTAAGAGAGTTCAAATTAATATGAATCATTCTTTCCACCCCATCCTATGATACCACGAGGAGTGGGGACTTATGAGACCATGATATACTGCTTTCAGGTATGAAATTCTGAGACAATCTTTGAAAAGTTCGAAACGTGATGAAAAACCACGTATTTTATTTGATAGGGAGGATATCTGCAATTTCCATCTCATGTGTCGATCAATGATCAGACCCAAATACTTGATGGAGCCTAGCTTCTGGAATAGAAATTCTTGAGTTCACAACTAATATTTCCATGTCATGAAATTTGCTATTAAATGAAAAACATGGTTTTATCTACATGTATAGTTTTACTGAAACCAGTGTGTAATCTTTCTGATTGCTCTGTTTTTGTTTTCAATTCTTGCCATGTCTAGGCCCTATACAGAATTGGTGTGCCGTACGCAAAACTCAAAATAGTTTCACTAGATCCTTGGGTCAATAAGCTGTTGATGTATATCGTGAAGATAACAGGACCCAAGACGGTACCCTGGGGGACACCGTGAGCAATATTTTTTGAGCCACTCAATACAGCATCAATTTGTTGTCGATTGGAGAGATGAGATTTAATTGAATCACATGATCTACCTTTTATACCAATACGTTCCACTTTTTCCAAGAGTCTTTTATGACATACGGTATCAAAGACTTTGGAAAGAACGACAAGGATGGTGTAAAATTGTCTATTGATTCATAGATATATTATTTTATCGACAAGATATTGATTTTCTTACGAAAAGATTGATTTTTGCCTCGTTTGAAATTGAAGATATGGGTCTGTAGTTAATAATTTGAAGTTTACTAATGTTTTTAACCAGGAGTTTTACTACACCAATTTCAAAGACATTCAGAAAAATTCAGTTTTAAAAATAATTATTGAATATATATGTTAGTGTCATTATATCTGATATATTATGCTTCAGAGTTTCCGCAGATATATTGTCTTTCCCAGGACTTTCTTTAGATTTCAACTATTTGATTACTTCGATGACTTCGTCCGTGCTTGTGGGATACAGAAATATGTTATTTGGATTGGTTGTTGGTTTTCATTGAGATTATATAAGTGGTATTTCAATTTTACCGGCCAAACTGAAGGCATTCGATATATCTTGTTTGTTTTCAATGATCTCATTGTTCTCTAATTTAATTTTTGTAATTTTCGGTTTATGTTGATTTCATTCGGATAATACTCTTTCTCAGCTTTACTAATCGATTTATCTAGTTTATTTCCATACACGCTCCTTTAGCTTCACCTGTATGTATGTATGAATGTAACGGAATGTAACGGAATATTTGAAATTAATTTTCACTCACTTCCAGAAGTCCGAATTATTCGAAATTTTGCACACGTATTAAGAACCGATGACAATACAATATTTTAATCCCTATGAGCTGGTGTTCTCACCAACATTATCAGAAAATAATAATTTTCCTTACAAACGCACTGGCTGGTCTCGGCACATTCAGCAAAATTTAGTAAAAATGTCCATCCCAAGTGGAGTTTTTCTCCCATAGTCTTTTTAAATTTTTTGTGGCAATATGGAGTACAAAATTTAATATTATAAGGATAAAGTCATTTTCCAAAAAAGTTCCTCTTTACTTACTTTTCATAATTATATCAAGATAACTGATATCAAGCACCTCACGCTTTAGGAAATTTTTTGGTCAATTACTTTTTTCTTATTGTTTTTAACTTTCAGTACTTATTGCTATATAAGAGTGTGTTTTTGTTTTTTTCAACTATAATTTTATTTCATGTTTTTTTAGTTGTCATGCGGGTTTTCAAGAAGTCTTCTATGCAGATAGCTTTTTTCATTAATTGAAGTGAGTAGTCCTTTGGTGATCCATTTTTTTCGGGCATAGTTTTTAATTTTTATTTTTATTTGTGATGTGTTGTTGACGAAAATGAACTTCAGTTTATTAATGAATGATTATGTATTGGTGGTTGTTTCAATTTCAGAATAAATATCTGAACATGTTACTGTTCTCAACTGTGATTTCTTTCCATTGTGTAAAAAATCCCCAATCAGAACATGAACCTTGGAAGATCAATTTATATTCCACGGTTCGAAACCGTTTATTAATTGCTTCTCTGAGAAAAAATCAAACGACAGAAATTCCTCCAGAAGCCAAAAGTTCGTTGAGCGACATCGGAAATAATGAGTAGTTTTACCCCCTGCCAAATAGTCTTTAGAAGCGCAGACATAAATTGCATTGTATTTATCCCGCAACGACATGACTTGATCTGATCGTATTCAGTTCCGCTTTCTTCGTAGAATAAAGGACTTCCGCGCACCTTTTATGCCTCATATTCATCAAGGGAGGCCACTAATAATATGTTGGACTCGTTGGTCTTGAATCCTGGAGTGCGCCTACAGTGTTTTGTCTACGGGACTTCTTGAATTTTGCTTCTTTACCATAGCCGCGTACAGATGCAGGGCAAAATTAGGTAAAAATACATGAAAATGGATAAATTAATAAAATGATTATAGTTTTATGCCAATAGCTAAAATTTGAGATGAATATTTTTTTTAAGACTCACCTCAACAACATTATTCGAAAAATACGCTTAATAAATTTTATTGGGAATTACCAAATTTTTATATTTTCGTCGATTTTCAACTTTGTTTTTTTTTTTCTAATTGTTCTCAGGGGAATGTTCAGATGAGTGTCCTGTGCGGTATAATGAACTTATATTCGTGTCAGATATCCACTTCGGGTAATTAAAAAAATACGGGCAAATAAAAAAAGTTCTCGATTTCGGAAAAATATCCCGTTGTAAACTTAATATTGTTGTCAAAATATGTGATAACTATACTAAAATCATCTAATAATTCTAGCGATATTTTAAATATAATGTAGATAAAGTATTTCTATTTTGGAGATTATCAAGATGAATTCGTAGCTAGGAAGGAAGAGGGGATTGAAATGTACGTAGTTTATTTTTGAAAAATCGGTGGTACGAATGAAATTTTGCTGGCTTTTTGGTAAACTATATATTAAATTCATAATGGTGGATTTGTGAATTTCAATCATAAACTAGTAAAAAAATCAGTGGAATAAATTTAGAATATATTTTCATTCCCAGATTATTTTTGTGTTTGGTTGGATCAAATACAAGTTTTTATCTTTTATCTTTCATTTAATCAATCAATTTGAAAGAATTATCAAAAAACAAAGTTGTACCTCTCTATACTTGTTCAATGTTTAATGAACGAAATGCCAACGTGAATACAATGAACTATACACAGACAAAGCCACGTACTTTTCGTTTTTTTTTTCGGGGAGGTGTTACAGAAGTTATGAGCTACATAATGCATATGAAAATACCTCTATAGAAATTTTGAGGAGAAATTGATGGAGCCATTTCAGAATAATATTGTTTTCAAGTAATATACGGAGAATGCCCCAAAGTGAATAGTAGATTCTGTAAATAAACTTTTTCCGAATTGATTCAGTTATTTTTATATATACCAGGTGCCAATAGAATTACTCACCACCCGTCTCGACTCTTTCTGCAGATATAGTGTGAGTTGGTGAGTTATTAAATATTTCTATTATTTGTAGTTTCAAAGGGCATTCTATTAATTTTCGATGGCCAGCAAGATGGTACTAATTGATTGATTTTCGCGTTACGGTTCTTTCGGTGAAATTTTTTGATAATCGTGTCAAAGAATCAGTAGAATATATCGAACACTATATGATTAAATAATCTTCAGAGAGTTCGGTGCTATTTTTTTTTACTTTCCAATGTAACATATTTTTTATGATATGTCTTCACCAAGTTTGAATAACTTAAAAGATAATGGAAACATGCAACAGTGGCAAGATAATTATTATAGAAAAAAATTGGTATGTCCTGTGTAGATGGACATGATTTGCTTCATTCAAGACATGATCTTTTGAAGGAAAAAATGGGTGCGATTTGGAAAATCGGATTCTGGCTTCTTCTGGTACAATTAAATCAACCAAATTTTGTTCCGATAGCTCTGTAAAAACGGTAAAAAATTGGATGCTAATAAATACGTTCATACTTCGTATGGGAAATAGCGTTTTCCTTTTTCGATTTCTCTCTATATAATATTTTTTGATCTACAAAATTTTTGATCTACAAAATTTTGAGTTATATCAGATGTTCCTATGTCACTTAGACTATAAAAATGGTAAATTAACCCATATAAAATGTACCTATCTACGTCCATGGCCATTGCAGGGTGTGATTTGGATTTGAACGGTTTCTTGTTTAACGTATTGATATCTCGAGAGTGAGGCTGTTTGATTTTATAACCTCTTGATTTGCTGAAGCTCTCAGGGGCGCGAACGTCTCTTAACAGTTGACTGAACAGCAGATTCGTCTGATTAAACTCTTTGTGAACCTAGGGATTTTTTTCTTGACTTTGGAATTACGATTCCTTCTCTAAATGATTAGAAATTCAAATGATCTCCAAGTGTGTTTATTTGCATCATGTCTGTTCATAAGAGTTCGGTATCAGAATGACAAAAAATTCGGCACTTTCCTTGTTCAATCTATAATTCTAGGGACCACGGAAAAAATTTATTTGTTGATTCAACCAAATTTATTTGGTCACTCTTATTGGCTTGACCCGACTACATCACATTCATCCAGGTGTGTTCGATTGATGGAATTATTATATTGCGGTGACAAAATGGATTTCCCAATGCAATGCTAACATTCCTTTGATTTGAATATATGTTCATCTATTGAAACAATCCCCAACTCATATTGAATGAACATTTGTTTCAAGACAAATATAATATTCATTTGAATCAAACAACGTAAATAGATTGAAGAATATTATATTGTTTGAATTATATGCGTTAGATGGCGCATCTTTCACACAACTGACCCTGACTCAGATAATGTTACCAAATAGCAAAGCCAACTTTTCATCGTTGCGACGTCTGGACTTAAATGTCTGATAAAGAATCTCATGCTGGGTTGCCATATTTGTCAATTCAGTGGATTAACAAAATTATTACTCATTTGAATAAATATTTTCAGTGAGAGATCAGATCAGATTTTGTTGAATTGACATTCAATTGAATTCGTCAATTCGACATGAGTACTTGTTTGAATGAATATTTTTGTTAAAGCAATCAGCAAATTTTGTAGATCTGAAAATTCAATCCAACAAAATAATTACTTGGTTGAAACAACATTTATGCCCAAACGAGTTAATGAATAGACTTGGTCGAATACGATATTTGGTTCATGCAAATCAGTTTCAGTTGATTGAAACCTTGAATTTGATCCAAAACCAATAAATAATTTTACTCGTTTTGAGATTATATTTTGTCGTGCATATACGACACTTTTATTTGTTTCATTCAAATAAATCTTATTTGATCCAACAATTTTTTTTTCTGTGTGGATAATTTTGATGTTAATCAGGGTTCCGTTCATCAAAGAGATAATCCTTTGGTCTGCCACAGCCATTTTCATCGAAGACTGAAGCTCACTGACACGCATATCCGACAAAAGTTAGAACTTGAGAGATGTCCCACTGGATGCCACCCCTTTGGAGTGATAGACATGACCAACCCTTTTATATACCAATAAAATATTTAAAAGCCTCATTGGTGGCCCATGATTTGAGACGGGACATGCCACTGCGCGCCAGGAGCGATGGATATAACGATTTTTGCGAAAAATAATATTAGGTGCAAGATAGGCTCAAAATTCTAACGGATCCGTGATCAGGACATCAACTTCAGTACCAATCCATATTTTCGCTGAAAAATGTTAAGTTCTGAAAAATTCTAAGTTGTTACTTTCCATGGAAACGCCCGCGTATCTTTCGTTATTATTAGAGTAGAATCCTGTAATATTCACGATCGTTAGATATACCGAAGATAAGATATGCTTAGAACTCTTACAGATTCGTGATGAGGACATCAAATTTAGAATAATTCATCCATTATCAATTGCAGAAGCATAAAAAAACAAGTTTCCCAATCTTGAGGCTAAATCCTATGAGCAGCAGAGGCGGGGATAACTTATTTCATTCAGATATTCAAATATTTTCAAAATACGCTAAAATAAAAAAATATGCCATATACGAGGAAGTATGTATTAGTAGGCAATCGGATAATCATAATTCCATTTTCTCATTGTCGAAAAAAAGCCATATTTCCAACAAAACACATCACAACTACAGAATATTCTGAGACCTATTTCGATCCCAGACCAGAGAGCCTACTGGTTTTTTCAATCAGACCTCCTGAAACACGTTTGTAACTGATGATTTATTAGTCTCAACGTATAGACACACCTGGAAGCATTATCATTGGCTTGCGGTCCGTTTTAATAGGCTGTTGAAGAACTAGACAGCTGTAACTCGAACCGACGTGGACTATCGGCTCTACTGATCTCTCTTTGATCTTCGCATATACGCTCGTGTTAGCGAAGTGAGTTTTTGATTTGCTTCCTATAGAAACAGCTTCTAAAATTGAAAATGGTTAAACTACCATTCCATATTTTCGCTGAGAAATTTTCATATCTGAAAAATCCGAATTTGTCTCACTTCTCATGGAAACGCTCCCGTATATTCCGTTATTATTGGAGTAGAATTCTATACTTTTCACGATCGTTAGATATACCGAGAATAAGCCTGAATCATCTAGGGTCTATCTGAGGTCTACACTGCGCGCCAGGGGTGATGGATATACATATATATTTTTGCGAAAAATTATATGAGGGGGCAAGATATGCTCAAAATTCTTACGGCTTCTGGGGTTGACCTGAGTGATATATAATGCAAAAAATAATAGTAGGAGGCGGGATTTCACTGATTCGTGATGGGGACATCAAATAATTTATAACTGATAGGCATTTTTGCTGAAGGATATTTCACTCCAGAAAAATTCGAATTCTCCCACTCCTCATGGAAACACCTCCGTATCTATCATAATTAGTGGAGTAGAGCTCGGAAATGACCACGACAGGTAGATATTCAGGGAATGAGTCTCAATTCAAGTCAAATTAGCTGAGCTTCCAAAGGAGAGTACAAAAATATGGATTTTTCAAGGGAAGTATAGGACTTTATTTCCGAAAACATCACAAAATCGAAAAAATTGTTTAAAATGAATAAGCAAGTCAGACTATGTTATTGAAGCATATCTCAAAAAATCTTTTCTTTTTCTGTTCATTGATATTAGTTGAAGAAACAACGGCTAGAGAAACTCAATGTAGAAATATTTCTCAAAAATACTGCATTATCAGTGATAATTATCAATCGATATCACGGTTTACAGTTATAAACTCTGCAAAAATCGTTCTACCCATCGCCCCTGGCGCACATTGTATGTCACACAGGTTAACCTCTGGAGAGATTCAGCCCCAAACTCAGTAAATCTAACGATCGTGAAAATAACAGAATTCTCCTCCAATAATTACGGAAGTTACGGACGCGTTTCATGGGAAGTGAGACAAATTTTGGATTTTTCAGAACTGAATATTTTTTAGCGAAAATATGGATTGGTACTAAAGTTGATGTCCTGATCACGAATCCGTAAGAGTTTTGAGCCTACTTTGCCCCCTTATATTATTTTTAGCAAAATCAACAAATCCATCGCCACTGGCGCGCATTGTATGTCACTCAGATTAACCTCAGAACGGATTTAGACTTATCCTCGGTGAATTCAACAAACGTGGAAATTACAGAATTTTACTCTAATCATTACGGGAGTTACGGGGGCGTTTCCATGGAAAGTGAGACAAATTCGGATTTTGCAGAACTGAAAATTTTTCCGCGATAATATAGATTGGCACTGGAATTGATGTACTGATCACGAATCCGTAAGGAATCTGAGCCTATCTTGTCCCCTAATATTATTTTTCGCAAAAATCGTTAAATCCATTGCTTCTGGCGCACAGTGTACTTCACTCAGGTTAACGCCATTAAATAATTCATACTCACCTCCGGTATATTAACCGATCGTGGAAATTACGGAATTCTACTCGAATAATTACGGAAGATACGGGGGATGTTGTTAATAATAACAAGTGGTAAGATTGCAAAGAGAGTTAACGTTATCTGAGTAGGAGAGTCTATTCCCCATAAGACAATGGTGACACTAATAGAAAGAGATGAAAGATCATTTGTGAGTCATAGTGACATATATGGACATGTCATGGCCGCCATTCTCTCTGGACAGTGGCGGACTAGCGGACTCCGCACTCTGGTATCTGAGACAAAGAGTAGAGAGTTACAGGCTCTCGCTTGTATATTGGACAACTCTGTATGTTACGCGGGCGATCTGTACTCATGTCCATGTACGTCACTATGACGCGTTAATGCTACAAGATTCTGATTGACTAGAGCTTATTGGTACCTCCTACACAGATAATGTTTACTCCGTTTGGTAAAATTGAGGTGGAGTGGAAGCTGGACATCTGACTGGACACCTGAAGATTCTGGAAAATATTCTGCTAGAATCCAGGTACAAACCATCAGATATTACGCCAGTTAGGCACCACTTCGAATTGCATTTTGAAGTGGTTATAAACAGCCAGCACACCGAACGGCTCTCAACTGTGAAAGGGATGCATGAGTTTGGTATACTGATGGATCCAAGATTGACGAAAGGACTGGAGTGGGAGTGATTGGTCCTAGTTTTAGGCTCTAAAATCCCTAGTTAAAGCCCTACCAATTTTTCAAGCAGACATCCATGTTATAGAAATTTACGCCCAAGGATGCTTCGAAAGAGGCTCCAGGGGGGCAAATATCCTATCAGCCAGCCAATCAACACTGAAAGCTCTAAAGTCACACATTCGAGTCTAGACTGACTTGAGACTGCAAACTCTCCCTAGGGCAACTGGCTATAAACAATCATGTCACTCTGATGTGGGTGCCAGGTCACAAGGGAATCAGCGGCAATGAGAAAGCAGACAGCCTTGCCAAGGAAGGGGCAAACACTCAATGTCCTGTCCCATAATCCTTCTGTGGTTTTTCCAAACAACATATTGAATAAGAATTTCGGCGCTGAGAAACTGACCAAGTCAAAACCCACTGAGCCCATCGTCAAAGAAAGCTTCTCGAATTGGACTAGAAGGACTTTAAACTCGTAACAGAATTGCTCCTGAGCCATTGTCCTCTACGGTACCTCCTCAAAAAAATTGATAGATCAGACAGCCCAAGTAGCATTTTAAGTGGACAGAACGTAGCGGCCACGATTCTGGAAATTTTTTAAGTGTTTGGCTACAACCACAGCCACGTAATATACACAGTTATATCACGCGGCGGCTACCAAAATGGGGAACACTTTTTTGGTGGCTGCTACGTTCCGATCTACGTTCCTGGATCTCAGATAGCCACATTCCAACCACGTTGTGGTCACCTGGCAAAAACGTGGATATGTAGTGGCCGACACTAGACACGTTAAACAACTAACTGCGTTTGTGTAAATAATATGTAGCTCGATCTCTGTTCAGCAACATATTTTCGTGATAAATGTTCCTCACTCTTCCATTTTACCTGATTCATTTCTAACACTCGATCAACTTTAAACATATATAGCATATAAACATACAAACGCTTAAGTGAGTATATTGAATTTGGATACTTCTGATCGGGATAAAATTAAAACGATTGAAAGTTTTTTGTGAAATATGGGTGTTGTAGCTTGATTGTGAGCACACATCATCTGAATACACTTTATTTAGGGAAAACATTATAAATTTTGGAAATAACTTGCCTCTGGAATTATGTACTTAAATCCCTCAAACATTATTTGATCAACCTTGATTAGTTGAAACAAATATTTACGTAACAAATTACTATGATTGATGCAGATAAATCTTTATTGAATATTTCGATCATTTTTCTAATAATGGCGACCCAGCATATTTCTGTAAATATGGCGGCTTTTGGAGAATATAAGTGGCAGAAAGTGTAAATATACCACTCTAAAGCTCCTCCCATCATAAAGTGACCAGTGGAACTAAATTATGAACTTTTCCACCACTGGAAAGTGGCACTCACGTCGCAGGCCCATGACCCACCACCTCAAAGTTATAACTTAAACATTACAATAGGTCTTATACCTTCGAAAGGGGCGAACACGTCAGGCTATTATAATCTGCCACTTCAAATTTCAAACCTCGAAATTATGGGTATATGTTCATTAATTGTTAAAAAAGGACATGTAGCAAATATAGTGGATTTATGCGGGTCCAATCAACAATTATCAAGTAACAATGATCAATTAACAAGTAATGAAAATGATGGCATTTATGCAAACAGAATTAACAATTAAATTATAAATATTAAGCAGGACCACAAGTCAGAGATCGGATCTATTTAAATGAACCTTTTTTTACAAAATCAAGAAATTATTTCCATTGAAAACACATAACCCATTTTATTCCGAATGGATATCATCCACGTTCCACGTAATAGGTAGAAAAAAAACTTTTTGTAAGCCACAATAAATTAATTTCAGAAAAGTTAGGTTAGTTTTCGTCATCGCACGGACCAATCCTCGGTTACTTCAAAATCAAGGGAAATTGTCTGTTGGAAACGCTTTACCCATTTCATATTGAATAGAATCATTCATGTTTCACGTAACAGGTTAAACAAACTTTTTGTAGGCCATAATAAAATATTTTGAGAAAACTTGGGTTAGCTTTTGTCATCGCGCGGAATGGTGATTTTTGAAGGTTATTGTAATCACTCATGGAGATACCAAGAACGTGGCAACCATCACCACATATCACCATCAAGTGCCTGCCACATTGAAGGTTTTATGGAAGTTACCAAAACGTCACCGAAACTATCATACTCTCTTGAAAGTGACTGTGACTTCTAAGTGATATTTGAGTGGTACAGGATGATAACCGCAACGGTTATTTTCCACTTTTGAGTTTGAAAACCTTTAAAGTGATTTGCTCAGTGGCCATAATGTTTCAGACACCTCAAATGAAAAAGTTATAGAACTGTGGATTGGCTGCCATAGATGGGAATTAAGTGACTACCCATACACATGTACAATTTTTGTTAATCTTATTGTATAGTGGTAGATTTAGTGGTGATTACGTGATAACCACCGAGTCGAAGTTGCAGTATCAGTTTCCGTCACTATAATGCTGCTTGGGAGTGAACTGTGCCGTTACTAAGAGAACTTTGCTAAAACGGCAGAACGCCTGCTTTGCAATTGCCAAACGCTGTTTTGCAAGAGGCTTGAGTTCTTTGAGGGGGTTTCATTAACGCACTCAGACATCAGGAACTTGGCACTCAAGAAACTGATACACTTCGCAAGTCCCGGAATCTTGGGTCGTGAATAGATGAAGGTAAGAGGCCTTATGGGTCGAGGTACAAAGAGGCTGAAGAGCCATATCGACCCCTACATTTTACAATCTACAAGGTACAGTGAGAATAATGAACATTTTGGATAGAAAATATTCATTTGTAGATCAATTTCTTCTAAACTTGGTATATTGGGGAACTCATCTCAAATTTGAAAAAAAAAATATTTACTAATGATTGTCCACCATCTGAATTATTAAACATAACCTACCACCAAAATATGACATATGTTGCTCCACGAAGACATTTCAACTGTGATAGTAACATAATTCAATTTCATCACATCCTAAAACACTCCGAATTAGACACAACATAGTTTTCTGAGAAATAAATCAACCATTACATATCAGGGAACACTCCTACGTAATATGGATTTGAAGTGAACAAAAACATAAAATTGAAAAAAGAATACAACGAATTAAAAAAATAATATCATAAAAAACATATAACGACAAGATATTCGAGCAATCTAAAAACGAATCTAAGACAACATGGCAAATCATAAACAAAGAACTAGAAATAAAAAATAATAAAAAATAAAATACCTACTTTATCAGCGACACGCAAAATATAGTGGATATGCAAAAAGCAGCAACTGAATTCAATGATTACTTCATCAAATCGGTACAAAACATTATAGAAGGGACCACCACCCATGTACATAGCAATATCGATCGTAACCACATTTCTTTGTTTCTCACTGCTTTCAGTGAACACGAAATGAAAGAAATCATCCTATCAGTTACTAATCAGGACTCGGCGGGATGCCTTTGATCACATAATTACTCCAATGACCGCTTTAGTGAACAAATTTTTTCTGGATGCCAAATTCCCAGAAGAATTGAAGGTGTCACTAATGATCCCCATCCACAAAAAAGGGGACAATCATATTATCTCAAATTATAGACCTATAACTCTTCGCTCAGTGTTTAAAATTTTTTATGAAAAAGCATACTTCAAAAGTCTATATGTCTTCATGGAGCAACATAAAATCTTCACAATCGCCCAATTTGGTTTCCGGAAGGGATGCTCCACTCAAGACTTCATCAATAAATTATACATACACTACTAAAATCTCTCGACGAGAGAGAAGTATGCGCAACCATGTTTTATGACTCTAGTAGAGCATTCGACACTATATACCACTAGCTCCTTTTGGATAAAACGCCTTGACTGGATTGAATCTTACCTCTCAAAAAGACGTTTGGGTAAAACAGTATGCCATTTTCATCATAACTCCAGCAGAAATCCGTTGGAGTATTTTAGGTCCACTGCTGTTCATATCTTTTCTATAGGAATTAATTCAAAAAATGACGACCACTTGAGAACACAACTCAACTCATTACAACTTGGTCCCAACAAAACTGCCTTGTCCCAAACACTGCAAAGACTCAACTAATGTTATTTCAAACCACGATAAAATATAATGAAAATCTCAACATAACAATGAATAATGAAGTTATTGAGCAAGTAGCAAGCGCGAAATTCTTGGGGCTTCACTTAGACGTGGACGTGGACGATCTGATAAAAGCCATAAAACGCAAAGTGGCATCTGATAACTACGCGCTATCCCAACTAAGAATATCGGTACATATCACAGTATTAAAAACCTACCACTTCTCAATGGTTCACTCAACATTGAACTACGGTATCTGATGCTGGGGAAACTCCAGCAAAATAAAAGAAGTATACATTCAGCAAAAAAAAAATCATCAGGTGCATAATTTTTTTTAAACCAACACAATCATGAAAATAACTCTTTGAAAACCTAGGTATCCCCACTGTGTACTCAATATTCATCCTGTCGTGCCTTTGTTCGTCCACAAGCACTACTCTGAATTTCCAAAGTGTCGTGAAGTAAACAAATATGTCACTAGACAAGCAAACGATTTGTTCATACCCACAGTCAGATTAGCACAAACCGCTTGCAGCTCTTACATGGTAAATTATATAACCTTTTATCGTTATCGTTGAGAATCGGGACAGATATCAATAAGTTTAGTCGAAAAATTAAGCAGATCTTAATAGAGAACGTTTCCTATAGTATTGAAGAATTTTTCAACTTCACCTCCGTCAAATAATGCCATTGTATATATTATAAAAAAAATCATTTGTTATGTTACTGTGAACTATAGACGTATACTAAGTACTATTGTACATCTGTGTTAATATATTTCAAGGACCTATGTGATATATGTAAGTATACATGTGAACTGACACCTTCCACACAATTTTTTATTCGTCACGGAAGTATATATAAATTAAAAATTGATTATAATTTTCACTCCACTATGAGAGCAAGTAACCTCAATCTCAGCACTTATAATTATTGACAACATCCTCTTTTACTTATTATTAGAGTTTCCTATCTTTTCGAGTGAAGATGAACTTATGTATTCAAAAGAAGTCTTGATGAATTTTCTCATTTTTCCTGAGGAAAAATGGAATTTTATTATGGAAATATGTCTTCATTCACAGAATTCCAATAGACGTTATTCCATGCGTTTTTTATATAATTTTTATAAGCGGAGAGGTAGAATTATGAATTTAGAAAAAAAAAATCATGACCGAATTTGCATTTCTATTGAGTATATACAATTTGAACAAATAATTCACCTTCTGATCACGGTTTCCATATACCAGAAGACCACGATTTATGTATATATTCCACCGTTCTTTTTTTTTTGGTGAACATGAAATTTACAAATGTGGGGTTAGAATAAGAGTCGAAATAGTCGTGATAGAAAACACTCTTGAAGTAATTCTGAACAGTGTGGTCAACTTTTCCAATTCAATTGGCAAAATGTTAATAATCCAAGTAGCATTTTTAGTGGATGGAAAGTAGCGGCCACGCTACTGGAAAACTTTCAGGTGTTTGACCACATTCACTGCCACGTAATATACACGGTTTTATCACACGGCAGCTACCAAAATGGGAAACATTTTTTGGTGGCCGCTACGATCTGATTTACGTTCCTGGATCTCAGATAGCCACATTCCAACCACGTTGTGGCGCCATCCGAATACTCCTCATATGAGAAAAACATTATAATTTTGGAAATATCTCGCCTATATTTGAATCTCGCAAACTTTTTTTTTATCAATCTTGTTTACTTGAAACCAATACTTACTTAATAAATTACTACGTTCGATGCAGTACTGACGACAAATGAATCTTTATTGAATGTTCGTTCATTTCTCTAATGATAGCGACCCAGCATATTCCTATTTATATGACGGCTGTTGGAGAATATAAGTTTCAAGTGGCAGAAACTGAAAATATATCAATCTAAAGTTCCTCCCATCATAAAGTGGCCAGTGGAACCGACTCTTCCACCACCAATAAGTGGGCCCACGAAGCAGGCCCATGACTCACCACTCTAAAGTTATAACCCAAAAATAACGATAGGTCTTATACTCTTGAGAGGGACGAAGATGTCGCGGCTTTTACAACCTGCCACTTCAAAGTTATAACTTCGAAATTGCTGGTATATGACCATTAAAATGCAAATCCAGTCATATACTTGCTAAAAATAATATATTTTTTTTTACAAACATTTATTTAAATTTTGTGCACCTATGAAAAAAATCATCGTTTTTTATATCATATCTGAATTCACACAATGAATCAGATAACTACGTATTCTTGATTTTATCTTCTTTAATAAAACACTTATGGATAGTATTATTGATTCCGGAGAATTCGGATTTTCAATAAATGATGTAAATCTACAATCTCAAATATCTATCGCAGCTCCCAAAACTCATCAAGCTGATGGGTACTTCAAGATTCACCTACATGATAGCTCAAATAAATGATTTTATGACAAGATTAATAGTTTTCACATCACGTTGATACAATTTGACCTTTTCTAAATATGATTTAATTTCTGGAATATATTTACATGTATTGAACATCCGTTCTGAATTATGTATCTAAAATTTCAGAATATGTTGGTTATGTAGGGCAAATCTAATTGTTGAATTATACTCCAAAAGGAATAATAATATAAGTGGAGCAACTTTTCAAGACAACCTTTTATTCAAATGCCATAAAACGATAAAAATCGTCAGATATGTGACGTATATATCGATAAGTATGTTATCATCATCAGTAGGTTCCCTACACTAAATGAATTGTAACATTTTCTTACAATTTATACCTGGTGACTCAAATTGGATTATTTTATACTAATTATTGGCTCTCAAGTTGCTAATGGGATCTTTATGGTTCTATGGGGATCAAAGTAAACAAAGTGGAATACATAGGCGAATTATCCTCATTAAATAAATTTTTATTATGATTTTTATGGATAATTATACTCTCTAGGTAGTCTATTCACAGTTATCCACAAAAATCACAATATTCATCTGTATGCATGTCCTTATACCATGTGTTACATCTTGGAATACAGTTGTGCATCTATCGAGTGCACAGAACATAATGACAAAAATTCAAAAAAAAAATAATTGTGTTCCGCAGATATCAAAAGAATATCAATAAAACTCTCGGAGGAAAATAATCGAAATTGATTTGAGGAATCTTCTATTGAATGAGTGCAAACCTCAATGATGATACTTTTTTCTACTGGCCAAACATATATATTATCAAAAATTTCATTTATTTATATAAATCCCTAATTCAGTCCAATGTATATATAGATCCTCTTGCACACCCATTAATGAAGACTATGTAATGATATTATATAACAAATAACAGTGGTTAAAAATACGTTTTTTTTAAATGATTTATTCTTTGTCAAATTCGACAAAATTTTGGGAAGCGCCTCTCGCCTAACCTCAGTTGCCCTGCTCTGAGCCATAAGTTAACGCAATTGTCGGAAGCCATAAACATTCAAATGATGTGGAATGTTGAATTGATTGTGTCGTTAGTGTACAAAAAGTCTAATCATTTTCATTGCAGGCTGCTTGCGATAGATATTCAATTTCAATGTGATCAAAACAAACGGGCCTCGTTATATCCAAACTAGTAGATAAAGTCAAAACAGCTTTGAGGCACTCACTACTTTGAATTACATTTATCAAAAAATAATTTATAAGAACACAAAAGACACAGTATTGTTGTATTGTTTTCAAAGTAATATCGGCCATCAATGTGGCCTAGTGATTCGGAATAACACGTGAACACTGTTGACAGGTAGTGTTTCCAATATTCTCGTATGCGCCAGTTGTTGTGCATTACAAAGTTGTCTACGAATGAACGTTTCGAGTACTGTTTTCTGATTGGCTGGTGATTGGAATAGCAACCAATCAGGAAACAGTACGCGATGTGCACGAAAAGTAATTTGAACATTCTTGACTTGCTGGTTCTTACAACTGAACACCGGACTGTTCCATGCGTATTTTGAAGAGTGGAAGACAAGAGAAAATATTCGTTTCATTTATGAATAAAGTAGCAAATTTTTATTCTGGTTTGATACTGGAGTCACCAAATCACGAGTCAGGAAAATACTTTGCATACAGGCGTTTTCTTATTAGAGATATTAACATAATATAAATTTCTTTTTTTAGATTTAGGGTAAAATGGTTAACAGTGGATCAGTATTTTTCACGAGCCCTTACTTAGAACATCAACCAACAGATGGCTTTGTGGTACCAGTGATCCACTGTTGACCATAAGACCCTACATGATTCATTAGTGGTAAGCTTTGGCTTTAAAATGTAGTGCTACATACAGGTTTATGTTTTGTGATATGCTCATATTATTGAATCTGAATTAAGAAATATGGAACTATTTATTGCCAGTCCCAATAAAATTATAAAAGATTCATTATATCATCGGCGATGAATTAGATAACTATGTGCCACTGATAAAAGGATTAAAAGTTCTGATTAGATTCTCATGATTAGAGAAGTCATATAATTCATCGCCGATGATATAATGGATCCTTTATCATTTCATTTGCTTGGATGTAAAAGAGCATGGGCAAATTAATAAAATATATATTTGTAATAGGACGGTGCTAGAAGGAAAGCCGAGAGAAAAATTTAACACAATGATGAATTCAAATCAAAATTCATAAATATGAGGTTTTGACGTACGGTTGGATTTCTCTTTTTGGTTTTGAGGACAAAGAGAAAGAAATGCAATTTTTCTTTGTCAAAAATAATGGAAGGATGAGGTGTCAGTTCGCAAAACTAGGTGGTCGGCACAAAAAAAAACAAAGTATGTGATAGAATGCCGAGATCAATATTCTTTTAAGACAAAATGTGTGGTGCATTGTTATTAACAACATAGTGATTGGCCCATATTTCTTCTGGGAAAATTCAAATTCACAAGCCATTGTATTTTTATAATTCCACCATGTACGTATATTAGTCTTGGACTAAATAAAGGAATCATATAAAACATTGAAATTTTCAATTCTTGAGGATGTACATTGAACGCTATTGTTGAGTAAATATATTTTGTTGTAAACTAGATGTTTTATTGAATCCCTAATAGGCATTTCATCGAACCGAAATACAGAATAACCTCGAGTGCGATAAATATATACGTACGTACGTGTGACGTAAATTGTTTAAAGGCATTTCGACGAATCGAACACAAATACAGAATAACATCAAGTGCGATAAATACATAAAAATTGATATTTTCGTGCGAGAATCTAATATGCATCATTTTGATCATTAGAATTGTTTTTCGTGAAATTGTTTCTCAACAAAATATTTTATCAAGAGGCTGCAACTTCCACTTAAATATGAGACGTCCTGATAAAGAATAATTTCGATGTACAAGGAATGGAGTGAATCTGAGGAAAATGCTGGAATTGAACATATTTCATCAAGAACAATAGTCTCTGGCCACTAGCCATAATAAAACATTAATAATATAAGAGGAATTTTATTATTATGAAGAGTATGTTGGGTCGGAGATATGATTTGCTTTTTACCAATTTTATATGGAAAATTTAATATAAACTATAAAATTATAATATAAATTTAATATAATCATATGCCATGAAACATATTTTCATAAACAAACATGAATGGTATTTCTAGTTTCGTGTAAACCTTGGAATCCACGATGAGAAGTTGAATCTCCCTAATCGCTTTCTATTATTTCTATGTAGTCTGTCTGAAAATCTGAAAATTCAGATCCAAAATGAAAATACAAAAGTTTACCCAGCTATTGCACGAAAATAAACAAATATATAGACAGTACTCACTTGTTTATTAATCTCAATATCATTTCAAAAAATTATAACTAATAATTATTTATATAGTTAATTTTTGAATTCGAGAAACATAAAATTCCAATAACGTTCTGAACTGACATAAAAAGCTTGTTTATTTTTCACAGATTAGCTGTTCTTTAACATTCCATTTTAGAAAAAGATGAACTCATGAGTTTTTTCTGCCAATGGAAGATAAACTGTTGTCAAATGGTTTCTGATTGACATGAACAAAGGAACCTTGAATGAAAGGAGTGTTCAGTATTGATGGAAAATATTTTTGTGCTAAATTTAATTCAATTTCTTTGAAAAATATGGTCTCTAGTTTGTCTACAAATTTCGTTTAGGAATAAAAAAAGTGTTTTTGTTTCTTTAATGAAAATATGTCTCATTTTTCCTTGCACATGGTCCATTTGCTTGATTGTTGGCAATTTCAAATCAATAAGTGAACTTCGAAGTCTACCTTCCCGACTGGCCGTGCTATCGTTTTTTTATTATTATGAAAAAGGGAATCTCTTGGCTTTCTATTTCTACATTTCAACACGTTTTGAAGTTTAAATTTAATGTTCCCCAAGAAATTAGTAAAAAGCAAATTATATCTTTCGGACCCAACATACTCTCCATAATAATGCAATTCCACTTATTATAATATTATTAAAGGATTCTTGTGGCAAACTGCAAGTGACTATTATGTTCATTGTAAAATATGTACAATCCCAGCCCTTTCCTTAGATTCACTCAATTCCTTGTATATCGAAATTTTTCTGAATAAATTCATATCAGTTCTCATTATCAGGATATCTCATATAGGAATGGAAGTTGCAGCCTTCTGATAAAATATTTTGTTGAGAAACAGTTTAACGAAAAACAGTTATATTAATCAAAATTACATGTACATCATAGATTCCTGCATTTGAAGGAAATATCTATTTGTATGTATATATCGCACTTGAGGTTATTCTGTTTGGGTTCGATTCGTTGAAATGCCTTCGAATTGTTTACGTCACACGTAGGTAACAACCAATTCATTTCAACGGAAACGATTAAAATGATAAAATGATGATATCTTCCAAAAGTCGGTATTGTATTTGAATTCATTGGGAATATCCATTAACATTTGATTCGGAAATAAGATATAAAAATCTATTGAGGATTCAATAAAATCTCTAGTTTACAAAAAAATATATCTACTCAATAATAGCGTTCAATACAAGGTATTGTCATCGTCAAGACTCGAAAATTTGAATTAATTCTTTATATGACTCTTCTATTGAGACTGATATACATACATGGTGGAATTATGAAAATTAAAAAAACACAACACTTGTATATATTACCTTACCTGGAAATAGTTCCAAGATACATTGTTCAACATCCATCCATGCATAACAATGTAATAAGGAGTTGTGTCTTTCATCAAGGGACATTTCATCTAAACTTGACTCATTTCATCATTCAAAAACTGCAACTATCTCTGTGAATTTAAGTTTTCCTGGAAGAAATATGGGATGTTGAACATGTATTGACACTACACCCCAAGTAGCATTTTAAGTGGACGGAACGTCTCGGCCACGATTCTGGAAAACTTCGAAGTATTTGACCACAACCACTGCCACGTAATATACAGGGTTCTATTACGCGGCGGATACCAAAATGAGGAACACTTTTTGGTGGCTGCTATGTTCCGATCTACGTTCCTGGATCTCAGATAGCCACATTCCAACCACGTTGTGGTTACCTGGCAAAAACGTGGATATGTAGTGGACGACAATAGGCACGTTAAACAACTGACTGCGTTTGTGTAAATATTACGCTCTATCTCTGATCAGCAACATATTTTTGTGGTAAATGTTCCTCATTCTTCCATTTTGCCTGATTCATTTCAAGCAATCGATCAACTATAAAAATATATAACATATGAACATACAAACGCGTAAATTTAAACCAAAACAAAATGTCCAAATTGGTTAAATTGTTTTCGGAGATGAACTCAATTCATGAGGTACATTTATTCCAAAGTTAGGCCTGAAAATAAATCCACTGTTCAATTCATGAATTGTTCTCGATATTACTTCATCAGTATTTTAAGTTTTTGATGCCGAGTCAGAATCGTTCAGTATTATAAATTTGTGTATTCTCATTCTATTCATGTTCACTGGGGATCTGTCTTATCCTTTTTTCAGTTCAACAACATGCCTACGATTTAATTTGAATATCCGTTAAGCTTCTCATGAGTGAGTTTGAATCCCATAAAGTAACAAAAAATCTCATAAAATATCGAATATCACGGAGAAGTCACCACAGATTCCAAAAAATCTTCCCGCAAACAGATACCTGAAGAAGTGCCTGACTTCTTGACATGCAAATTAATACAGAATAGACTTTTAAAAACCGATATGTAACAATAATGTCAGGACTATTGTTATTTGTATTCATACCTGTGAGCCTTTCGTATAACCCTTAATGGTAAATTCAGTGCCTCTTTGACATTTTGTATCAGTGGTTCATATGAATGTTTATGAATCTGTGTGATATGAAGGAACCTGCACACAGGTCCGGATTAGTACAACCATTGAAAAAAAATATATTGGCATCTGCTTCTTATATATATATGTATATATATATATATATATATATATATACATATATTTAAAAAATCTCTAGCATTCATCATTTTCGAATTTCGAATAAAGCATATGGAAAATTATTTTTTTTGGCAACCGTCCGGGATGTACCCACTTCCCGGACGCTTTTTCTTTGAGAAAGTAGCATTTTCCGGCCTAGTCCGGGAAGTACGTACTTCCCGGACTAGGCCGGGAAGAATCACGTCGTTGTTGTCATTGTAAATATGAAAATCTTGGTAGGTATGGTTTTAATGAATGCAGTTGATCATTACCATAGCAACGAAATAACGGCTGACAGTTCATATAAAATTAGTTGTCAAAAGATTGCATGTTTTTTTATCGCAATTCGCAATAAAATATGGAAAGCAGCAGCGATAGTGACTTTGAGAATGTGCCTTGGGAAATTCCCAATATAGCAGCTGCTGCTACAGCACAATTATTGCCTGAAAAATCAAAATCCAGGTACGAAAATGTTTATCATTTGTTCACGAAATGGATGGATATTAAGCAATGCAAAACTATTACAGAGGATGTAATTTTGGCTTATTTGGCGCAAAAATCTGAAACTGTGAAATCCTCTACTCTGTGGAGCGTGTACTATATGTTGAAAAGTACCATTTTATTGAAGGAAAATGTAAACATAGCCACTTTCCCAAAGGTTATCGCATTTCTTAAAAGGAAGAATATTGGTTACAAAGCCAAGAAATCAGAAGCCTTCAGCAGTGAGCAGATCAACAAATTCATTAGGGAAGCGGATAATGAAACATATCTAATGCTGAAAGTAATTTTAACAAAATATTACGATTGTAGGACATAAAAGTATCAACTTGATTTTCAGGTAGCAACAATTATTGGGTTAGCCGGTGCGTGTAGACGAGAAGAACTAACAAAAATGTCAATTGATCTAATAAACGACAAGAAAGACATGTTGCTTGTGAAAATACCGGATTCCAAAACACATATTGAGAGAACTTTTGTTGTAAGTGGGCAAAACCTGCTGTTGTATAGGCAATATTTATCTTTACGGCCATCCCATACTACACATAACAGATTATTCGTGGATTACAAAAAAGGAAAATGTTCGATTCAGCCTGTTGGTATCCACAGTTTTGGGAGTTTCGGAATAGAAATCGCAGAATTTTTACACTTACCCAATCCTGAAAATTACACAGGCGACGTTATTTGCTGATATTGGTGGAAACATCACAAATTTGAAGAGACACGGTGGCTGGAAGTCTACCAATGTGGCTGAAGGATATATAGATAATTCACTTACAAACAAAATTAAAATTGCCAAGACCATTCAAAAATCATCAGATGAAAACAATCAATGTGAAACGGAAACTTTGCCTTTTTGTTCTGGCTTCAACAAAAGGAATTTAAATATACCAAGCATTTCAAACGAATTGAATCCCTTCAATATTAGCAATTACTCGAATTTTAATATAAATATCAATATAAATAAGAATAAGAATGTTTCTGTTAATATGTAGTATTTTCCGTTCTGTTCTGTTTAATTCAAATAAGAATTAAAATGTTCAATAATGAAATAAAGAAATATGTCGTCTCATTGATTTGTTATTCTACACGGTTGCCGAAAAAATATTGTACGCAACACGCCCGAAAATAGTTTTTTTGGACTCACAGACTTCCAGGACTCGCCTACGGCTCGTCCTAGAATTTTGTCTATTCGTCCCTATTTTCCGGACTTGTTACGTAAATTACTATATTGTATTTGTTTTTGGGAAACAAACCACAATAAAAACTTAATAGAAAGTACTTTTTGTGGAAAATGTTTTAATTTGATTCGAAACGGTAATTCGTTCATAAACAATATTCTGAAATTTTTTTTTCATTATTTTTGTCTTAATTTCACCCTGTTCCCCCACAAAGAAATATTTTCAGTCAATACCCTAGAGGTTATTTCTTATTCTTCTTACTTCGAAATTGAAGGCAATTCACCATTGAATGAGTAATCGACTGTGTGCACCTTTTTTCGAAATTTCTATGATAGTTATTGTTTATATGCCCAATAATATGTTATGCTCTGATGGAGCAAGTCCACATAATTTTTCTCGCGCAGCCAGTCCAACCCTTATGAAGTATTGGACAGAGATGCGACAAAAGAAACTAGAAAGGTATAGAAGGAAACAGAAAGAATTGCACACGATTCTCCCCTCGCATGTGTTCAAATAATGGGGTTAGCGTCTTGTTTGCATGCATGTATATTAGAGTCATATATGAAAGTTTTTATTTATGACCCCATTTATTATATGACAATGAAAAACTGAATACATTTCGTAATATTTTAGAATTGAAAAATCTCATTTTCTATGATATAATGGTTTTATAGTGTTGGTATTACATGCGTGGTTTATTCATACCCATTGGGTTTAATAAAATTAAAATTAATCTGGGAGTTTTCGATAACAAAATCTATATTTTTTTTTTAACCTGAATCATATACCTAAAGCTGTTAAAGACTTTTTGTCATGAATCCATAGAACCTCATCAATCACTCCTTATGGAGACTACTGAGAGAATCAATCTGATAACTTTTCTATAATATTTTTAAAGAATTTGCTGGAAATACGTAAGATGCATGTATGTCCAGAAAAGTATGTATGTATGTAGTTGAGGATGATGTATACTGCGACCTGTGGGATCTATCATGTTCTTTTCCTTGCTATGGGTTTGAGGATTCCTCGGCATTCATTTCTGATCCTCTAGTCCTATTCTTCTCAATAATATGAAGTTGTGGGATGGCTTCAAGTTTGGTAAATTTTCTTTCTTCCATCTCATATACTCCCAGGTGTAGTCTGTAGTCTACGAGGATGTGGATGGAGGCTTGGTTCTCCTCCTGGCAGAATCTGCACACTGCTTTTTCTTCTGTTTTCAGTTTCTTCAGGTAACCTTTCAGTCGGCAATGGCCTAATGGGATTTCAGTTAGTATGCGGGGATTTCTTTGGTTGGAGTGATGCATCAGGAAGATCTCTTCTGGTTGTGAATTCCCAGTTCTTTGCTTGTCTCTTCCTTTGTTTTTTGTGGTCCACTTCACTCTATAGTCCAGAAAAGTAAAGACAAAGGGGAATTATGAGTTCTGATTTCCATTGTGAACTATGTTGAGGTGATCTACTGACGAAAATGTTGTAAACGTATCTGAACCGGCAAGTAAGCTTGTGATCAAATTACTCTATGCTTGTAGTCAAATGACTCTATGGCCTCAGTTCAAAATATTCAATGTAGAGATTTGCACGGACGGACGATAGAAAATTCCATCGGTGCATCTATTACTTGTTTTCTAACATATGCCGTGGGAGAGGAAGTATGTACCATTTTGACAATGGTTGATAAGGTTAGGGTATCTTTGGGTATGTTTTGTTCGGTTTTCAGGATGTACAATGTGTATGTTAGAGGGATGTTCGCCAAAGCTGACAAGGATATGGATATCGGTGCTTTGGATTCTGAAGGTTCTGAGGACGCATGTGAATGAACATTTTGCTGGTCTGATATTCTGGAGAATCTAACATTGCTCTCTTCTTCTTGACATGGTCTGATGTGTTGACTTGAGAATCAATGTAGCATTGCTTCCATCTTTTGAAAGGTAGTTTTGAGGGTATCGCCTTCCAGCTACTGTGATGTTATGCCTGGGAGGATGACTTATTTATTATGGAGAAATACTCATTCTTGACATGTTTTCTGAAAACAATAACCTTGAGAAGCTTTGAAAAATCTCAAATGAATTAGGGAATCTTTACAAATGAACTTATTTGCATGCATACGCCATTTTTCAATGAAAAACTATACAACTAGCCAGAATTTCATCCATCATGAACTTCAATGAGTCGAATTAAAAGATACCTCTCTATATATCATTAATATTTCGAAAACTTTACCGTTCTCGTTTTTAAAACTACTGACGACTGGTATCGAAGAACAACTCTTTCAGAAGAATCTGCAAGAAATCTTAAAAACGTATATCAGATTGACCAATAGTCAGAAGTTTTGAAATCGGAAACCGATAGAGTTTTCGAAATGTCAATGTATAATGTAATTTTTTTTTCTGGCAATATTCAGAATACGATATGTTGCATATACATATATATATATATATATATATCTATATGAAATTATAGAGGTGGCACCTATAATCTGTGTGGTGACAAATTTTTCTTTCTTTAATAATATATATAATAAATTGTGAAAAAAATAGTTGTTATGATAATGGTTTTCTTTATGAAATATTGATGGATAATTATTTTCGCTCTGTATGATATATTGTTATGAATAATAATTGCTAGCTAAAGTCACAATTCTCTCGTAATGTTGCTGCCAATTGTTATGACTTTTCTTACCACGACTTAACTCAGTTGGTACGCCTCTTGTCTCAGATAGCCGGTTCAGGCAATTGAGCCACTGAGCCACTGATTGATGTCAAATTTCAATCTATTCAATGTTTATAAGTACGATTGCTGATCATTGTGGAGAACAAACGAGAAAGTATCGAAAAACAATCATTTCCTTTATTCAGGAAAACTTATATTAACCTGGCCTACGAACTTTTTCCATGGTCAATCTACAAATTTTCATGGATAATCATGAGAAACGGTCATGGATAAATATACACAACCTCACTTCTACCTTGAAGGTTGAAAATTTCTTTAATAGTTCAAAATCAAATGAAATAAAGTTCTTCTGATGTGATATGAGTTATTAGTGAGGTTATTCAGTTCGTGATGTGCACTAGGAAAGTTTATACCTGACGCTGGAACTATCGCTGTTTCAATACACACCAAGAATTTGATCCCCCTTCAATCCACTGCTCTCAGGAACTCCAATACCAAAAAGGAACCATACAAATCCAGAAATCAGCTTTGGAATATTGTTACATGGAGTATATAAAAAGGTAATGTCGTTTGCTGCTTATATTGATGAAGTTATTGAATTTTTCTTTCCCTCAAAACCAAACGTGGCGTTCTTTTTCAAATTATTTTCAATCTCCTTCTGGCTTTGTTTTTCGTCTCCTGGATACCATCTTTCCTTTTTCCCTATTATTCGAATTTTTGAATTCGCGCAATTTAGTTGTCACATTTCCACTGTTTGGGGTTATTTGTCAAAACTTATAAATAAAATTATTTTTCCTTTCTCACAAACTATGTACAATATTCAGTGATAATTGTCTCTGACACTTTTCCGTTCTTATTTTCTCACAATTTCAAATCTTACATCTGACCATACTGTTTCCTGATTGGCTATTGTCATCAAGAAGTTTGTTGTTCTCCCATTGGCATTTTTAGTTAGATACAATTTCATATACTGTATGTTTCAAGCTTATAATTTTGTTGATCACATTTATTCAGGATGATTTGTAAATCTAGACTTTTTGTTGTCTTTCAAACAATTATGGGTTATAATCATTATGACAGTGTATGAAATTGATTGTATTATAGTATTTGGATATTTTATCTATTAATATTATACAGAGGCCTAATAAAGGAAATAGAATTTCAAAATTATGTAAAAACAATATCTCTTGAACTAATAGCTATTTAGTAATTATTCTTTTTATGGTTTTTTATGAAATTGTTTTCTTTTTTTTCTTTTAAAATATATAACTGGTTTTTCATAACATAACAATATATGAACATATGTAACTTGTCGAAATCAAATAATAACATTTCAACAAGAATGAGAAAGTAAGAAGGCTATAAACTTGAATGCCAAATTTTATAGACAAACGTATGGTAAAACTGTGTATTCCCAGTTTCTGCAGATATCATCATGTCAAAACTTCAGAATACTTACATACCAAAATACCATACAAATAATCATTCTACAAACGAGATGTTCGTAACATTTTCACTTGTGTTCCAAAATTCAATCCAGTGTTGAAAAGGAACAAATCAACAAATTGCCTTTCCGAAATATTATGGTAAGAACACATGAGAACAAAATAAACACAGATTGGTATCACAAACCTACCTCCTCTGAAAGAGCCTCATACAGGATTAAAAACATATACTCAAAAATGTCCTTTCAAAGTAGCATTTGAAAATGGAAACACTATAAAAATACTTCATCACATCAAGGACAGCAAAAATACCATTTCCAGAATTTCAAAAAGTGTATATTAGACAGACAGGACCCTATGTCAGGACTAGAATAGCAGATCACGTAAAGATTATGAAACATCTAAAAAATAACCATTGAAATAGTCCTTGCAGATTTTTCAACCATAACTTCATATGGATTCAGTTCAGGAAAACATAAACTATTGAAAATCAATGAATAAAAAAAAAATAGTCAATAAGAGATGGTCAACATGAAAAATATAAAAACAATACAAATAAAATAATAGACTCTAACACTCTACCCAACTCTCATTGGGATATTATAAACAAATTCGAAGTACCACAATAATCCTATTTTATAAGCTTTCATTTAACTTCATATTCATGCCTATGTTTAGTTCAAATCTTGCAAGTGAATTTTGACCCACTTCTAGTTTTCCGATTAACGTGAAATTTGGCAGGTCATCATAATTCCGATGACAATGCTACGTAAAAAACAAAATGGCTATTCCAATATGGCGGATGAGTTTTGTGATTATGATTCGATTCTAATCAAAATTGGTATGTGAGGGTTTTTTGGGGCAAAGATCACGAATTTTATGCCAAAATTCATGAATTCAAGATGGCAGCTCCAATATGGTGACGGGTTTTGTGCTTATAGTTCGATTCCAATAAAAATTGGTATGTGGGAGTTTTTGGGGTCAGAGATGATTTGTTTGTCAAAATCCACGAATTTAAGATGGCGACTCCAAGATGGCAACGAGTTTGGAGATTATAGCCCGTTTCCATTCAAAATTGGTGTGTGGGGGTTTTTGCGTCGTACATCATGATTTTTGTGTAAAAATCCATGAATTCAAAATGGCAGCTCCAAGATGGCAACGTGTTTTGTTATTATGTCCCGATTCCATTCAAAATTAGTATGTGAGTTTTTTGGGTTCGGGGATTATGAATATTATTCTGAATGCAATGAGATGACGGATTTCATGAATAACTATAAATAATTTAATAAAAATGATTGAAAAAAAAAGGGGCAAGCTTTTATACAAATGCACTGAAGAGGAAAAAATAATTTCTTCAATTGTTTGACCTAGGTTATTCTGCGAGTAGCAGATTCAAAAGCTTGCTGCGAATATAAAAAAGGTATTCGTGATTTTATTTCATATCAATTTTATGGAAACATGTACGCCATATCTTATCAATTCAACATCTGAAAGTAATTGTAATTCTTTAAAAAAAAACAATATTCAATTGTTTTTTCGATTTAGAAGCAAACTATCCTTGTACCCTTAATAACCACATATACATATTTAATTTAAATTTGAAATAATCGAAACGAATATAACATATGTAAATGTCTCTTTCAATTAAAGTTTTATGCCAACAAGAAACCTACTTGTTTTCTGCTTATTTGTTTTGCAATTCATTGCTTTAAATTAATAATAGAATAGTAATTGGTATTGTAGTGACCTGAAGAATTCTAAACGTCGGCCATAGATCAATAGTGGTTTCCGTTTTTTTAATCTGCCCAACTAATTCTCAAGAAATTACTTTTTCTAACTCAACTCTTTCTACTGATATGGACCACTCACTTTACGGGGCGCGACTCACACCTGTCCTATTTTTACTTACTTGTGTGAGCCAACTCTGCGATCCATGGAATGAATCGATTGCTGAAAAATTGACCCACAGTCCGCGTTTTCTCTTCAAGAATCCTGACATGAACAGATTCGAAAATTCAGGAACAGACTCGCCACAAAATACGTAATTATTAAATCGACATGACGTCGCATCATCAAAGTGTTAGAAAATACACATCATAAATTCAATTTAATATCAAAATAGCGCCTCCGTAGGTCTGCGATCGCAGTAGGTGCCTCCGTTCGTAATTCGTATGTTTCCAGGGCCAACTTCAATTTTAAAGCAGGGATTCTAATACAAAGCCCCCGCTTTTCGACTGTCACTTGTTTCTGACAGGGCGCTGCTTCATATATCTCATCGAGATTATTACAGCCGAACCAGTGAAGATAAATACCGAAGGTTCTGTAGAGTTCGGCTGTAATTATGTTCAAGTATAACAGTTATTGCCCTTAAATGATTAACATTGTCTTCTGGATAGGTCGGTTGATTCTGAGAGAAAAGTTTTTAATTAAAAATTGAATTAAACGGCGAGGGTATTGAACGATAAAGAATTTTAAAACACTATTTTTTGTTCAGTGTTCATGAAATTAACGATCACTCGAAGTGGCGTGTAAGAGGTGGTGAGAGAGTAGATAACTGATTGATGTCCCCATGATTTGAAGGATAATTACCATACAAGGGAAGATACATAACAAAAATATGTAGTAGTAGAAACAGTATTTGAAATTAGTATAAAAAATCGATACGGTAATATTTTGATCTGATAAATCTGATGAAATATTTTGAATGACACAGATCAATCAACATAATGGCATGACTTATGTTGTATCAACAACTAAAATATTCAGGTTTTTTAAGATTTGCGGCATTATCTTACAGGATGTATAAATGGTCAAAATATGTGTTATATAAAACTTGCAAAATAACGGACACACCACCATACTTTGTTCGTGACACCAGATCTGGCTTAGAGCATACTGTTCCCTGATGGGCCACTGAATAACACGAGGTGAGAAGTTCCATCAGCAGTCGATCAGAAAACAATACCGGGTTCACCAATCTTCACGTATCAGCATCTGATCAGTAGAGAAAATGTAAGTTACCAAAGAGGGTTTTATGGAAACAAGCTATTGAATACCAACAAAACTTATGTTTAGAAAAATCGAATTTAATCGGTTTTCTTCACATAAAGGATTCAATATAAAATTGAACCAGAGAATGGTAGATCTCAGGTGAAAAACAACTACTTTCCTGGCAAATACCACGCAGAACGTTGAATGATATTCACCTGAAAATCCATGCATACTTCCATATAATATCAATGGACATTGAATGCAAATGTTTCTTTCTGATAAGCTCGATTATGTTCAATTTATATCGTGTTCACCTAACAATCCGCATACCGGTTTCAGGCTTCTTGGCCCTCATCAGTACGGAGTAGTCAACCAGCCAAAGGTCCAAAGAACTCTGGCTGAAGTGAGACACAACGTAAACAAACCATCATCGAGCTTGTAACACCTATAGGTACGCCGGAAAAGATAAACTTTAACTGGCGGTACCTAGTGACAGAAAGAAACACTCCGAAAATCTCCCACCTCGATAGGTTTCTAAATAAAAATTCCTTCTCAGTAGGAGTGGCAAGCCCGTCTAGCATATAGTGAAAGATAAGTGCCATGTGAAGTGGAATGAATAGAAAAATCGAACTTAAACGGTTTTTTTCACATAAAGGATTCAATATAAAATTGAACCAGAGAATGGTAGATCTCAGGTGAAAAACAACCACTTTCCTGGCAAATACCACGCAGAACGTTGAATGATATTCACCTGAAAATCCATGCATACTTCCATATAATATCAATGGACATTGAATGCAAATGTTTTTTTCTGATAAGCTCGATTATGTTCAATTTATGTCGGGTTCACCTAACAATCCGCATACCGGTTTCAGGCTTCTTGGCCCTCATCAGTACGGAGTAGTCAACCAGCCAAAGGTCCAAAGAACTCTGGCTGAAGTGAGACAAAACGTAAACAAACCATCATCGAGCTTGTAACACCTATAGGTACGCCGGAAAAGATAAACTTTAACTGGCGGTACCTAGTGACAGAAAGAAGCACTCCGAAAATCTCCCACCTCGATAGGTTTCTAAATAAAAGATTCCTTCTCAGTAGGAGTGGCAAGCCCGTCTAGCATATAGTGAAAGATAAGTGCCATGTGAAGTGGAATGAATAGAAAAATCGAATTTAAACGGTTTTCTTCACATAAAGGATTCAATATAAAATTGAACCAGAGAAGGTCCAAGAAGCCTGAAACCGGTATGCGGATTGTTAGGTGAACACGACATAAATTGAACATAATCGAGCTTATCAGAAAGAAACATTTGCATTCAATGTCCATTGATACTATATGGAAGTATGCATGGATTTTCAGGTGAATGTCATTCAACGTTCTGCGTGGTATTTGCCAGGAAAGTAGTTGTTTTTCACCTGAGATCTACCATTCTCTGGTTCAATTTTATATTGAATCCTTTATGTGAAGAAAACCGTTTAAATTCGATTTTTCTATTCATTCCACTTCACATGGCACTTATCTTTCAAAACTTATGTTGGTTGGTAAAACAATGTGAGTTTCCGAATAGAAACTCCCGAAGTGTTATACTCTGTGCCTAACGTGAGAGAGTAATAAATCATTATTGAACTCTAAAACCGAGTCGTATCCGCCATATTCCATAGGCGTACGAGGTTAAATCTGAAGTTGATGTCATTGGATGTCTTATAAAAAACTGAGATAGGAATGTGCAAATAGGTATAGAACATCATGAATGAAACATATCTTGAATTTTTCGGAGAAACCAAAAATGCAATAATATACTGGGTGTCCCATTAGAAAAAACAGAAGTTTATATCATATTTTTCAATGCAACGTTCAATTGTTTTTGTATTCTACATTTCCTGGTGGTTCGGAAAAAATGCTATAACTTTCCTTATTAAACCATTTTTCTAGCTCTGCAAATAAGGAGGATATCTATCGGTCCAAATATTACCAATAACTCTGTACAGTTGGTTCAAAAATATTTCCTACCATCCTAGTGACTGTTAATATGATTAGCCCCCAACAATGGACAACGCTCAAGTATGCTCTGTAATTTCCTGTTCCAGGTACAATAAAATAATAAATTTACAATCACCTACCTGATTAACTTTTCCTTACTTCAAAAGTTTTTTCAACAAATAATATTACGAATAAATCCGTCCCTGTGATAAGAGATAACAATATGGTCGGACTTGTTTCACAAATGGAGGGTTTTTCTATGAAAACGATTATGAGCTTCGGTAGAAGCACAGGTAGTTTACCTACCTGTGCCTCAGTGTTTCAAAAATTTTCGATATGAAAACATTCAAAACAGAAAATCAGTTCTAATAGAGAAAGACGATATTTGAGGGCAGTTAGACACTTTGGAAAAGAAAACAAGAATCTATATTATATGGAAGAAACTTGGTTGAATGAAGGTATGGTAAAATATGGCAGAATAAAAATATAAAATGCGCGAGGCAAGCTTTCATGGATTAAAGCAGCCTCGGGAAAAGGTGAAAGAATAATAATTACTCACATTGGTAGCAAAGATGGATTTGTCGATGGTAGCTTACCAGCATTTCGATCAAAACGGATTGGAGATTATCATGAAGACATGAACGCTGATGAATACTTCCAGCAAATGCTGGGTCTCTTATAGTCATGGATAATGCTAATCCGATACTGTTTTCATGGCTCATCATTTGAGGTGTTAAATCCAATGGAAAAAAGGCTTGGAATTCCAGGTACGAATTTTAAAATACGTAAATTATCTTTTTTATTTTATTTTAATGCGCGAATTGACATTTGTCCACGTAATTTCATAGTTATGACTAATTTGATTGATTTTTAACGGTTTTATATTAGGTTTGGATTATGTTATTAACGATCTTTTTTTAAATAATCAGGACCAAGCCGTCAATTGAACATATAATCTTGTCTGAAAGTTTCAGTGTATCTAGTACGTCCCTGCTAGTGGTCAGTCGAGCGCTCAGCCTTATCAGCAATGAATAATAATGAATCTCTATGAACTATTGCAGCACTATACTTCTCAAGAAAATCCGGAAAAATACCAACGCCTTCTTGCAAAAAATTACATCATTCATTGGCTTACTTCAAATGAGAAGCCATTTCACAAAGATATGCTGAAAAATGAGCTACAAGAGATTGTAAAGTTGTAAAGATGGTAAAGTTTGTACGAAATTGGTTGTTGACGACATCGTTTCAATACTCAATATAACGGTACTTCGCCTTCCTCCGCAAGTAAAAGGTTTTGTAGGAAGGCATAACAATATTTTAGGTAAAAAGACAGTGGATTGCGAAAAATGGAATGGAAGTGCGTCGAACATGTGATTGGAATAGAAGAAAGAATTTGGGATGCTAAAAAACACTGTAGAGCCCCTTATTATTTCTCTGGACCCCAACGACGATAGTTCATCGGACTACTCGGAATATGATGGCGGAAATTAAAAAATTAATTGTATTGTAATTAGTAGATTTGTTATAAATATTTATTCCAATTTGTCTATTTTCAAATTATTATTACTTTATATAAGTTTTTATCTATTCAATATTAGAATAATTAATATCCCGATTATCTACCTATCTCTATAATTATAATCATGTATAATTATTATTATACTTCTTAAACTACCTGTAGTTACGCCGATGTCACATAAATTTCATTCACAAAACTCCTCTTTCTATTGTTATGAAAATTAAGGTGACCCTAATTTAGGATCCATTCGGGGTGTGTACGTCTCAAATAACTGAAATGTGGAATTTCTAAAAACTATCATCACAAGTTTACAATGCAACCTTTGATGTGCCCACCCTGTTTAATGTGTTCTGTCATTGCAAATTCACATTTTATCACTCTCTCACATAAGAAACAGAGTATAGAGTTAAATATTACTACAACTCATCAGTAACCAAATTTGTGGGTCGACATGTGGATTGCAACTTGACATAGGGGGGTCATTTAAACAATCTTGTTGAGAAACTAAATAGTCTCTGTTATAGTCTATGAGTAGTTTCATGATATATCAATGAACGAACTGAAAAAGTTGTATAACATGAAAATTTCGAAGCTAAGTTGATATATGGCATAATATTTTTTGGTCAAGGGCAGAATGTGAATGATATATTCTAATTCACAAACGTATTCTGAGAATATTTTTAAAATGAAAAGTGGCGAATCTTGTGCAAGGAGATTTTAAAAAATTGAGATTCTGACGGTATATGGAGTTCATATATAGGAATGCTATTATTCAGAATCAAATTTTCAACAGCTGAATATCCATGACTCCAGGTCAGCAAACTATCTATATCCAAGACATCGGTTATAGACAAAAAGGATCCGTCTCCGAAAATTATGGTTGAGATGTCATCCGATTCGGAATGGAAACTAAAAACTTTTCTAAAAAATTCAAGTGGCGCTCAAAAAAATTGCAAAAGTTATAAACAATCAATTTTTAAAAATATGTTCCGTTTTTCGCGAATATTTCGAAAACTGTTGCAGTCATCGCAAATTGAAAATACGTTCCTCAAAGGGCAGGAAATTCACTGAATAAACGTCCCTATTTCCGAAACTCTTACCACCAATACTTTTAATTTTGATTTAGGGGTGAAAATAGTGCTCAAGATGGCAACCGTGCCCTCGATACGATTACAAAAAAAAATAATTAAATATGAATATTAAGGAAAAAAAAATTCAGATATCATTTAGAATGAACATTAATCCGTGAAAATAAAAATTTCTACAAATTTTTAAATGCTTTTGTTAACTGAGACTTTTTACAATTTGTAAATCAACATAATAACCTGTGTAATTTTCAAATTAAAAACCTGAAATATTCTACTGTTCTGGAATTCATTCTCCAAAGGATTTGAAGGAGATCCCTGTTCATAAAGTTTGTAAATGTCTATTATTCAATTTCTTATTAACAATTTAAGGGATTAAAAAATCATAAAACCAAATAGAGCAATCAATTTAATTTTTATTTTTTGGTTGTTGTTCCTACAATCACTGAAAACTACATATATTTTTCAAAATGACCCAAGTTGTTTAAAAAATTGTTATATACAAACGCATTGGTAATGACATTCTAAAATTTTTATAAAAATTATGATTTTTAAGAAAAAAATCGATTCCTAAAAAAAATTTGTATTATTTAAAAAATAATTTTCATATTGCCAGATTGTTTCGTTGCTGAAAATTGATATTGATAAACCATTTTTCATCATTATTTCTAGTGCTCTTCAGAAAAGATATATATATATAAATATATATATATATATATATATATATATATATATATATATTATAATTCATTTAGGCTTATTTAATAATCAATTTGTTATAAGCAAATGAATATCCGCACTATATTTTTTTGGGTACAAAAAAATACAAACATGTATGACTTTTTGAAGAAAAAGTAATTCTATTGATATATTCATATTTTGAAGCTTGTCATTTTTTTTTGTTATTTATCATTGCAAATAACTTGAAAACTATTACCAATACAACAAGGATACTTCTGGTCTTCTCTATACTCCATTGAATAATGAACAAAATGAGCTTTCGAAAAAATGACAAGCTGAAAATCATGAGAATATTTGAAATTATATAAAAAATAGGAAACAAAATTTTCCTTAAAAAGTCATACATGATTGTTTTTTTAGTATTTCAAAAAATATTGTATGGATATTCATTTGTTCATAACAAATTGTTTATGAAATAAACAAATAAAAAATTGTTTTTTAGAATTTGAAAGAGCACTAGAAATAATGGATTCTTAATATCATTTTACCAGCAAAAAAAAAGGAAATTTAGAAATGCGTTTTTGAACATTAGAAAATTTTACTCAGGAAACTATTTTTGTCTCAGCTATTTTGTTGTGATTTTCGAATGATATCTCGTACATTTTCAAATATGTAACAAAAGATCGGAAAACTCTTTTTTGGTGTTCAAAAATGACAATTGTGACTGCGGAGTGTTTATCCAAGCAATTTTTTGATAAATCCGAACTTATTCCATATCAGTGATTCACATGAACATGAGTAACAATTAGGGCAAAAAGAAAAATATATTATTTTCATATTTGAAACTTAGAAAAAAATTTCCAGTCAATTCTCATTGATTTGTGAAAAATTATTTCTATAATTCGATTGTCTGTGACAAATGATATTTTAATTCAGAAAAAGGTTTCTCAGATATGGAAGCTGAGCTGTCCCAAAGCACTGTGCTTATTGCTCCTAAAAGCACTCAAAGCAATTTTGTGCTCGTTAGCACTGTGCTCCCGAGCACTTTTTTGAACCAGTGTAGTGCTCAGTGCTTCGAGCATTTTTGGAAAAGGCTTAGTGCTTAGTAATCCCGAAAACTGCTCCCGTGCACTTTAGTGCTCCAGAGCACTTTTGGGGATTACTAAGCACTAAGCCTTCCCTTACCTATAAATCTATAAATGTTTTCGAAACATGAAAACGCGGTCAGAGGCACCTCCAAGAACCACTGAACGCGTCCGTGTCCTTATATTATGCATATTCGAGAGATTACAGTCTTGATATAAGCATTGTTTTTAATTTGAGCTGTTGAAATTGGCAGGAGTTCGGTCAGTGTTTTGAAGAAAACCAAAGATTTGAAATAGTCGACGTTTCTAAGATTTTATTGCTTCATCTTCAGGACCATTTAAAAGTGGTTTTCCTTGTTAACATATATATATATATATATATATATATATATATATATATATATATATAAATTCGACATAATGTATAAATACAATCACAGGTTGATACACACATGAAATTGAACGAGTGAGTTCACAATACTAAGTGAGGTTTGTCTGTTGTCTGCCTTTTAAATTATTGTTTTTAATGTTTTGCTTTGCGGAGTGAGTTTGGTACTTAACAATTTTACTCTGAATGCAGAAACTCAATGAATAGACTTTCTACACACGATGATATTCTATTAAGAAATCTTAGAACAGTTAAAGTAAAAAAATCAATATTCTTATGACTCTCTGGTCAGGAGCTCCGACCAGACCAGTCGTCAAATTGACAGCAATTTCAATTATGTTTTAATATGATTTTGGAGGAGCTCTATGTGCTGAACTTTCTGCAGGCGCATAATGAGACACTTCAAGGGATCGGAAAACTGTTCCCCGAGGGTCCATGCGATTTTTCACGAACATGAAAAAAAAAAACGAAATATTTTCAGAAGTTTTCATTTAATGTGCTGTGTTAGTGTGTTCAGTGTCCGATCCTATTTATAATTGGTTTGTGGGTGTTTTTGGTATCGGAGATCATAATTTTTTTTAAATCAGGAATTTAAAATGGCGGCTTCGATAAGGCTGACTTGTGTTTTATCATTGATGGTCGAAATCTATTCAAAATTGCTATCTGGAGGTTTTTGGAGTCTCAGATTATGATTTGATTGTCAGAATTCCAGACGGAGTATCTAATATGGCGGACGAGATTTTTTATTTATTATCCGATTTTAATGAAAATTGATATGTATGATTTGTCAAAACTCGATAGTTCGAGGGGACAGCTTCAAAATATTCGATATTATATGAATAAAGTTTTCATTTTGAAGTCGTATTTATTCCACCACACCAGTTTATTCAATGCCAATTCAATGCCATTCATAAAACTATATCATACGGGGCAAAGCATTGCGTTTTACATAATTATTTTGTTTTCATTGCTGCTCTGGATTCAATTCGACGTGAATAACCCAAAAATAAAAAAAATATTTTTTTTATTTGGACCAAATTGTTTATTATAGCAATTTCATATCAAAACTAACTTGAGTGCCTAACAGTCTCACCCTTTTGAAAAGTACTCAGTGCTTGCTTGCTAAGTCCAATTACTTTTCGAGTAAGTGCTTGGTAATCGCGAGCATTTCAGAAAAATGAGTGCCTAGTGCTCCAGACTCGGAAGCACTTTTCAGTGCTTAGTGCCCCAAGCACTTTTCGTCATTGCTCGGCACAGCTCTGTGTGGAAGTCACAAATGTGTTGGGTTGTAAGAGAATCACATTTTATTTTTCAACTCCAGCAAATGTTCCACTTACATTGGGAAGTTTACGAAATTCATAGAAAAGGGTTTTTTACTCAACGGAAAGATCTTCTAAATATGAATCCATACCTCGGTTTCACAGCTAAGAAACCATTTCAGCGAACTTCAGTAGCAATCAGCAACTGTTTCGTGATTCATTTTCGAATGTGAAACTGTGGTATAGCGTTGAATTTGAAAGAAATTTACGTTGTAAGTGTGGAAAATTCCCAATGTAAGACATTTGCTTTGGTAGAAAACTTCAATAAGAAACAAAATAAATTAATTCCACTTCTGAAAGAGTTTCCTCGAATTCATGGAGAATTGAGGAACGGAAATCCTCAATTTTTCTTCAAATCCAACAGAGTCTCCATAAAAAACAATTATACAAATGTTCGAACAGATTTAGGCAGACGAAATCTAATTGTTCATGAACACAAAAGAACTACTATTTAAAAAAGCCAATATCTGGAAAACTATTCAGGTTAGGTATAGGGAACTTCAATATGGAATGGAAGATAATTGAATTTTATATTTTTCAGACGAAAAAAATACATATTTGAAATAACAAAGTTATCTTTGTCCGAAATTATAAAAAAGTGACAATGATTTTTGAACATTCTGTATAATATTGAGAAACGGGTTTTATCAATAGCCCAAAACCTCTTTTATGCTTGGTCAGAATTCGAAGGGATGATTTCTATACATTTCGATGTTATTTAGTTCCCAATTGTACCTAGCATTTTCGTAAAAAAAATCAATAACTCAAGAACGGTTATAGTTAGGTACATAGTACCTTATATGAAATGATATTATTTTTTCCTGACCTATTCAAAATTGTAATGAAATACAGGGTGTTCCATTTAAAAAAACACAACTTTGATATGTCACACTTTTTTGAGCCACCCTGTAGACTCCAAAATAATTTTCTTCTGCAGCCTCAATCAATATACATATGATCAAATGGAGATATTACCGAAAAACATAATGGTTTGGTTTACAGGGACCGTGTCGTATGGGGTGCCCCACCCTGTATATATATATATATATATATATATATATATATATATATATATCATTTCTTTCCACGATTATCCATATATTCCTGTAGAACTGTCCATATATTCCTGTTAGAATTTTTTTTATTTTTATATTTATGGTGAAATTCGACGAAATTGGAAGCTATTCACTTGTTAGGCTCAAACACGCAATATTCCCTGATTCACATTTCTTCATCCGGCCTCAATTCCCAAACCCCATTAGGTTACAAATAACTGATAATCGAGAGGAAGCCTGAGGGTCTCAAACAAAAAAACTATTTCCAGTTACCGTTGAACTTTCAATAACTTATTCAAATTAGGTGAACACGTTCAAAGCCGTTTCGTTCGTGAATAAGTAAAGCAATACTGAAGTGAAACTAGTATGTATTATTTGTATATTTCCGTTATAGATGTATGTATTATTTGTATATTTCCGTTATAGAGAACACATGCGATGGGTGTAACAATAGCCTTAATTGTAGTTCCCGAATATTTACATGAACGTCAATTTTTTGAAGAAAGGGTAAATCTTACTCTCTTCGGAAACTTATACCTGTTCCATACCTCTTTTACCTGATCTTGTCATAATCCAATACTGCAGAGGAAGAAAGGGTTTTTTCCACTACACCGGGCGCTATTCTTATTCAACAGCGGTTGCACGGTGGTAACTTCCGCATTTAATATGTTTTTAACAAGATTCGGAAAAGGGTGAAAATACCTTAATTTAACCCTTAACATTTGACCGTGTGAAATTGGTGTTTTTTCAGTTTCTACGTATATTTGAAAGGTGTGTGATTGTCACGTTCAATGGGTAAGGGTTACGTATGATTTTTTTATCTTTTCAGCCCTTGAAATTGAAAGGCGTGATGATACGCAAAATTTTGCACAATCGAGGTAAATTGAATTCTCACATACCGCTTCGTTACCTGTCTATAAATCTTCACATACTTTTTGAGTCATTCATCATTTTTTGATGATCGTTGGTTCTATAACCTACTGTTACGCGAATCTTTACCAACCATTTTTGTTGTTGTTTTGCAGTAATGTGCATGCAGTAGGTTGAAATGCATAATTGATAGATTCTATGAGCGTTGTTTTGTCTTTCAATTTTGAATGAATATGATTCTTCTGTATCTTGGTGTTTTGAAGGCTATTCTCGAATTATTCGTTTTCAATCATTTTTTATCAGCCTACATGAGAAACTTGTTATACTTGAAATTTTGTAGAATCTATATGAAATTGTTTATAGAAAGCAAAATAATTGTGCGAGCTGAAGGTTTATGGTTCGAAAGACGAAGGAAATGTTTGTTTGAGAATTTTCAGATTGTTTGATTGTTTTTATGACTAAGAGTGTAAATTTGATCTTGCGATGAGTTGAATCAAAGTTGATGTATCTTTCAGATCTGCATGTTTATTATTAGTCAATTATTACATTGTTTCCTTTTCTCATCAATAACGTATTCAAAAAATTATAGATTTTTTCCATTTTTATAGAAAATTCCAAATGGGAATGGATGCTGTTGAAGATTCCGTGAATGGTGTATTTTTCCAAACTGGGAATTGCCAATGAAGTATCATCCTCATTTATCTATGTTCATTTCTTGAAATGGCCCATATTGTTGGCAATAAAAAATGTGTTAACATGAAAACATACTAATAGTATCAATAGCAGTTATGAAATGATTCTAGTCAATCACAAAACAATCTTCAAGCAGCATGAATCTGGCTCTATAATTTCATAGACTTATAACAAAATCGTTAAACTTTCGCGATAAGTTGGGTCTGCAAAAAGCCCCGATTCATTAGTTTGTTGTTATTGTGTTGTAGGTGGTTGTTATGCTCATTCATTATATCGTTATGGTGAATTTTATATATTTTTACGCCGTATTCTCAACCATAATAATTTTTTAGAATTTTCATGGTAAATATCACCACAGTCACTAGACACCGATTCCCAAATTTCAGGTGAGTAAAACTCGCTTGAGAATCGTTACGTTTTGAGTAATTCTGGTTTACATTTCTGTGCTGTTTGATATAAGTATTCATATTCAAATTTTTGTCACCTCCCAATTCACATAGTAGTATTGTATATATACACGATTTCCATACATGTATTCATATACAGTGCGACTTTTGAACAGTTTGACGTAGAACAATAGGATGAAAATCGTTTGGAATGATATCATCGATACTACTTTTTGAAATGAAAGACATTGTGATTGCTCGATAGATGGCGCGGAGGGGCACATCAACTTGAAAATTTCAAATAGCATGGGGGGTCAAGTGGCACATCGTTGAACAGATAAATCAATTCCCTTTTCAACCATCCTATTCTTTTCGAATTTCGTTTAAACTTTGTTCACAATATGCATTTGAAATGTCAAGTATAAGTGCGGATCTAAATGGTACCCTTATCTCGATAACTTTTCGATGTGAAACAATGAGACGTGGAATATATTGAATGGTAAAACCGGTCATACCTTTTGAGAGAGGATACATTACAATTACTCAACAGAGGGCGTTGGGGGCATATCAACTGGAAAATTTCGGTGGAGTTGCATATCGTTGAAAAGGTAATTAATTTTTCTTTCAACTATAGTTGTTCTACAGAATTACAATTGCTGGTGCGGCTTCTTATAGTCCCCCCCTTCCTGTTGACATTTGAACGGTTCGCCATAGAACAACAGGATCGAAAATATTTTGAATGATATCACCGATACTACTCTTTGAAATAGAAACATCGTGATTGCGCGATAGATGGCGCGAGTGAAGGCACATCTATCGAGCAGTCATACAAAGAGTAGTATCGGTGATATCATTCAAAATGGTTTACATCCCATTGTTTCACGACGAACCGTTCAAAAATTAACAGGTGGGACTATAAAAAGCCGTACTGTCTATTCTTTTTTATATTATAGCACTGAAGATGACGAGGATTTTCGTTGGAACGTTGACACGTGAATTTTGAAACACTGAGTGTTGTATTAAAATAGTCTACTTGCACTTGATCATAAGTTACACTAGTATGCAACGAAATCCTCCCTCGAAAAAATGTTATACCTATGAATCATTTAATGTACTGAATCTATATCTGCTCTTGATTTTTCGCTGTCACGTATATATCATATGATATGATTTATTTTCTTATTCAAAATTCAGAATTTGTTTTGAAAAGGTAAACATTTTCAATTTAATGGCAATACTTTTCTGTGAATTGAAGAATATACGAGAAAAATTAGTTATTTTGGTGAATGTCTAACAGAAAACAAAATGTTTCCTAAGAAGGAGCACTCAACAGAATCATTTGTAACATTGATGCAAGACTGACATCATATTCACTAGGTCTTCAAAACATTTTTGTCGACGAAAATCTATTTCACGCTTCCACGATCATAAGGAAGACCGGAAGAATTGGAAAACACATTTTCTGAAAGCAATCTCACTTTGCGAAGATGGAAAAATGTTAGAATCATTTCATTCGAAGTGACACTTTGAAATCAGTGTTTTTTGACATATAACGTCTCATGGAGTATGATAGATTGATTTGTTTGAGAATATGAACGGGGGTGTTCATAAAATCACATGTGGAATCATATGCTACTCAAATATAAACTTTAGTCACCATCTCCTATCGTTCAAGATAACTTTTTGTGGGGTATGGGCTATTCATGTTGAAAAGGGAGATATTCTCAATTAAATATTGAATAGACATATTTTTCTGTGAATTGAAAAATCCACGATAATTTGAAGTTATTTTTGGAAATATCTAAAAGAAAACAACTACTTCCACAGCTAAAACCACGCTGAACATTGAATTTTGAAAGTACCCTTGAACGATGGGAATAGTGACGAAAGTTTAGCTTTGAGTCGCAGATGATGTGATTTTAAGAACACCCCGTTCATATTTTCAAACAAATCAATCAGAATTTGTTGTGTTTTGACATTGTATTTACACTACTTCAATCTAATTGAATTGTATCTGTACCCACAAAACCACTTTGAGCTGATAGAAAGAGAAAGAATAATATCGCCTGTAGTTGTTTTTACGACAATGCTTGCGTCTGCGCGGTTTTCACTGTGACTTCTTGGTGCGCAGTACGTGAAAAAGACATCTGGTGTATCTTTTTTTGCACAAAACTCATATTTGTAGTAGCAATTCTCGTTTATTCTCAACTACAGAGCACAAAAAAAATATTATTAGAAACATCGGAATGTCAAGAACTTGCAAACATTCTACAAACTTATTCTGCTAGTTTTGTGGTGAGATGACTATATAATCGCAACGGAATGCAATAAATCCTCTGGTGAAAAGAGCTCATCAATATCACTTTGGGTTTCCTGTCATTATCAAAATATAAATTCTTCAACTTGATATTAACCATTTTTTTTTTATTTGAAAACATGTAATATTTTGATTTAATACTTTTGTTCCTCGATACAAGGATATTAATATGCATTGCTTCAAATGAAAGAGCATACCTAATTTCTTCAAGTTGATATTTAAATTTTTTTAAAAAATTTTTCTTTTCCTTACCAACTTGAATTTGCATTTTTTAATTTACAAAATATAATTTCTTCAAGTCGATATTACGATTCCTTCGAATTATAAATATGCATTGCTTTAAATAACAAAAATTATTTCTTCAGGTTGATAATAACACATTTTTCGAATTGAAAAGCCTAATATTTTGATAGCATACCTCCTTTCTTTGATACAAAAAGTTAAATATGAATTTCTTTGAACAAGAAATGTAATTTCTTCAGTTAAATTTCGAAAAAATTCAAATTCATCAGTCATCAATACTATAATTTCCTAATCCAAGACTATTTATATGCATTTTTGGGGTATCAAAAACAAAGCCATAAACTTGATAACCTTGACTATTCAGATTGTATTTTATTTATAACGCCTCAAAAGTTGAGGCTTCCTGAAAGTCATTGAGGATTGCTCTGCAATTAAGTTTGTGGGGACAGGGATTGTTTTATTTTAATGGGCATGAGTGAGTATAACCGAGAAGAAAATCCATCAGAAAATAATGTTCAAATACAAAATACCTAGTTAATTTCTTTATACATTTCAAAAACTTTCATGTTTTTTCCCACCATAATAGTGGGTACAATGGGGTCACTTCTTGGTTCGTTTAAATAATGTTCGATTTCAGATTTACAGAAACTTCCTGCAAACATTTCTTTTAGTTATAAGGCAACATTGGCAACTTTTTATATTTTTGGTTATTATATTAGGAATATCCTGCATGAATTTATTTTAACTTCAGAAAGGATTTCTTTGAATTGAAACTTCATTGTGCTAGATCACCATCTTCATTTCCTTCATCGCATTTCAAGAATGCCGATCTATTGAGAATTGGATGCTAGGCGATGATGCCACATTCATTTTCTTAGTTTGAAGGGTACATGAAAAGAAAGGACGAAAAGGCCAAGTTTGAAAAATCGGTGTCTGCGATCTATTTGTTTAAGCTGGTTAACTCCAGAATGTTTTTATGATTTCAGGTCATTTTGGTGACATTTTCAATTTAAATGCTTACTTTAATGTTCCGATATTTTAATTTTTTTCAGCTCTTGGCAAGTGACTTCGGAATTATGTTTTTGATTTAGATCGACAACACTTAATTGTTCTTTGAAAGTTGTTGTGTTTTTTTTTATTTGTGATCTCATAGTATTGAATAACAGTTTTTTTTCATATGTTGTTAGAAAAATATTGTATTTTTTAGTTGTTTTGAGGCAGAATTTTGTTTTTATACTATTATGTTCATTAAAACTTTTTCATAGGTACTCTTGTTTCAATCATTTTGAAAAACCACAATTCGAATTATAACGCATTATGTCTCTGCTTGTACATCAACATGGTCTATAGAAGATCAGCTCGATTTTAAGCATTGAATCTCTATCATTTCTTACAATTACTTGTCATAGATATTTTCTACCAGAAACTATTATATACCTAACTATTTTCCATCAGCACTTAAATATTTCTGACAACTACACAAAGTTGAAGTTCAAATAACTTTTATTTAGTGCTTGCATAATCACAACATATATGTTGATGTTGATAGAAAATATTTATGTCATTTTTCCACAGTAAGTATAATGGAAATTTAGTATTTCAAATCAGTCTATTCTTAAGAATTACTGTACAAAAGTGGAATAATGCCCTGAAAATGTATTTCTCCTCCAAAGCAAACGATGAAAATGATTTCTTTGAAGTAACAAAATGATTTTACTAAAGCAATATGGATGCATTGCCAATCAAGAATATGAAATTATTCAATAAAAGTAAGGAATATTTGACTTAAGCAACTGGTGATGTTGAAGGAAGAAAACGAACATTTCATCATGCATAATTAATTTATTCATTTCAAGAATATAATTTTTTCTGATCCAGTTAAACAATATTTTTACTGAAACAAATGGTTTTGATGAAGAGAATGGACAAAAGTTTCATTTTAAATAATTCAAAAATTTATACCATTAATATAACTTTTTCCATTAGAAGTATTTTTAACACAAAGTATTTTTTTTCAATTGAATGAATGCGTTTCTCATTCTGGGTGATTCATAGTTTTAAATCAAGAAAATTGTGTTTTTCAATAAAATAAATTGATTTCTATTTCAAAGCAATGCTTATATTATAATTAAATTATTTTCTCAAATTGAGTGAATTCCATTATCAATTCAACATGAATAACGTTTTCATTTATGCATATCTTCGTATTTTGCCAAGAAATATGTTGAATAATTGATTTTTTTGAAACAATGAAATCATGTCTTTCGTTATATAGGTGCAAACAAATCATTTACTTGGGTCAATGCAGTTATGCTTGATCCAAGATATTGTTTTTTTGTGTGAAGAGCGAGTTTTACCCCTGGAAACAAAAATGTATCTGAAAAACTTTTATTTCAAAGTGAAATCTACCACCAATCCATATAAAGCTAGGTCAGATGAAAACTTTGTTGAAGCAATTAACAAGGATGGTGAAGCCTTGCAATACCTAAACACGAAATTTTCTCGAAAACGCGACAAAAAATTGACCAAAAGGATCTTTGTAGGGCCGCAAAAAACGAGAGCTTTCGAAGGACGCAAAAAAGAACAGTATGGGCCACTTTTGTAGGAGTGGGTCATATTAGCTTGGGGAAAAAAAGCTGACGACTACCAGGAAATCATCCAACTTTTTTCTGGTCATAAATCTATGAAATGCAACATGTCTCTTAAAATTAATTTCTCAGACTTGCCCTTAGATTTCTCTCACGAAAATCTTGGAGCCGTATCAGACGAACATGGTGAAAGGTTTCACCAGGACATATTACACATAGAAAAACGACGCAACGGAAAATGGACGGGAAAAACAGAAAAATATCAAATAACTGGAATTATATTTGCAGATAGAATTACTAACGATTTTATCGTTAAAACTTTGTTACTTTACAACTCTTTTTATAACTATTGTTGCTTTAATTTGTATCTGATTGTGAGCCAAAACAGTGTTTTATTAAAAAAATCATTGTATAAAATGTAAACGTGGTACGTATTTTTCATTACTATATTTCGATTCACGAGCATCAAATCTATCATAATCATGCATAAAAATAAGAAAGAGGTTTTTTTGCCGACCAGCGAAATTAGAAGATTTTTTGAGTTACTTTTACAATCCTATTGGAAACGGGGCCACCTTGTATTGTTGAATCCAATACATCGTTTTTCTATTACAGTTCATCATGTCCTAAAGAAAAAAAGTACTTTTTCCAGAGAATGGGCATGTAAACTCAAATATTTCATCGAATGGTATTGACATTGATCGCGAGGTATTATTCAATTGCAAACATAAATAACGGAGGGTTGAGAAAATTACCGAAGGTAAAGTTCACAAAGAGTGCAATAATAATGGCAAGCCTGACAACGACCCTCGAAGTGTCACCCGGAGAGACAAATGATACAAATCCATTAGTGCTATCTCGCACACATCATAATATAAAATACGCAATCACGTCCCCGACACCCTCTTCACCAAGATAACGACAAACGGGTGAAATTGAATGCGAAAAAGAAGAGCAACACATGTTTAATAAAAACTTGCTTCGACTTCACTTGTTCTTAATTTATCACTTTGTAACACATTCGTTTTTGTTGAGGGGGAAACTTCTTACTAATAACTTGGAAATTTTGTGTTCAGTGTTGAATGATTTCAGTTGATCTTGAGAGATTGAGCAGGCCAATAAACGAATTGATGAATATTCCTTATATTTCAAAATGTAAAATTTTCAAGAAAACAAAAGACACTCGCCTCACTTAATAATTTTCACTAAATTAGGTTTACAAAAACCACAACACGTATTCCACTATACAATAGCTTCCGCAGGTGGTTATAATGCTAACTCAAAAATTACTATGTTTCATGGTGAATAAGCGTAACAGGTAGTAGTTGATATGAATATACTTGAAGATATTAAAGATTTTCGAGTAGGATTGAATAGTACTGTGATTATATTCATTGTTTGTTCAATCTTCAGTGAAATAAATTCAACAAAGGATGATAATTCAAAATAATCTGGTAACCAAGAAAATATTGTGAGTTTTTGATTGATTTCCAAACTTCTAAAAGGTCGTATTTACAAATTTTCTGTAACATCTCAAACCAATGATTTCTGATCGAAAGGTGAATAGCAATAGTTTCATGTAATTTATCATTGGCGAAACAGTCTCTATGTTCTGATATTGGCTTCTTAAAAGTTCAGCCTGTTAGGCCTATGTAAAATCTTACAGAGGAACTACAAATTGATTTATATACACCAGATGTCTCAGATTATCTTTATTATTCTTAATAAATTCACCCAAATCATTATCTGTTTTGTATGCAATATTGATGTTGTTTTGACTTGAAAAGTTGATTTTTTTCGTAGGTCGTCCGAAATATGGAACTATGTTTTTTATTTTGGGTAGGAAATTAAGTTCATTGAGAATAATCCATAATAGTGCAGAATAAATTTCATCCTAATAGCTGATTTTAAATAATAAATTGGTTGAAAGGACCATTATTATGTTTTTTTGATCTATTTATACCCGTCAGGCAAAATGTCTTAATATCCCAATTTTTGACCAAATTATCTTTTTTTTTCCAATATTTGTGAATCTGACGAAAATATGACATATCACTATATGGATTTTCTCTTCTCCAGAGCTATCAGGGACTAGACTGTTATTGGAGATATGCTGGGTAATTTTTGATATTTTTTATGTGTATTAATTGGGAAAACATATTAACCGATACATAACTGACATGTTGGGAGTATTTTTATCTTAAAAATTAAAAAAATATTGAATATAATGATGTACAACTGCCCCTGAATGAAGATACTGTCTTATGATTTTCATTGATTTACATTTGATATAAATTGAGAATTAAAACATAAAAACTTTTTAACAGAAAATTAAAAGAAACTGAAAAGCAAAAAATGAAATTAACCTTTTTAGTCTTAATAATAAATGAACTTCTGAACTAATATGAGTAACGAATTTTGAGTCGGCGCCAAACAAACTAGCAATTGAATTAGGTAAAGCATAAAATGATGGCAGAGAGATGTAAGGCGGCGTTTTTATATTATTTAAAAAAAAAATTAATGATCTTTGTTGATTGTTTGTTTGGCGCCGACTCGAAATTATTACTCACATCAGTTTAGGAGCTCAGTTATCATTAAAACTGAGATGGATTATTTTATTTTTGGTTTTCCAGTTTATTCTTACGTCGATTAAATTTTTTGTTTAAATGTTTTGATTTTTAATTTTTTGTAGCTAAAATCCACTAATAACTACCTACTCAATTGACTATCCTTTATGGTGCAGTGCCATCAGAACTACAAATGTGTGCCAAGTTTCAACATAATCGGTGACTTTTTTATCAAATTGAAATGGGACCAACTTCAAGGTATACCCTACCCAATGGATAAATGATAATCGAAATCGAACTACTCTGTGAAAAGATATTCGTGGTCATACATAAAAAAAATATACGCGTTAACTAGAGAACCTCCTTTTTTTTCGTCGGTTAAACATACATTCCGTTACATGGCTCATATACCCAGAAGGGCACCATGAAGACTATCATTCCCCATTCTGAATTGATGTGACCGATACTTGATAAAAATCCATATTGAATTAAACGAAAGATCTCACTTCACTAAATGATTTTCACTAAACTGGGTTTACAAAACCACGACACGTGTTTCGCTTCTTCAGGTGGAGATAATACACCAAGACAGTATTGTCTCCACCTGAAGAAGCTATTATACAGCGAAACACGTATCGTGGTTTTGTAAACCCAGTTTAGTGAAAATCATTTAGTGAAGTGAGTGTCTTTTGTTCACTAACATTTATTCCAAATAATGTGAAAGCATAACCTTTGCAACAATTTCAACAAACGTCTGTTTCCGCTCTTAGACCGTGCATAAAGTCATTCCTAAAATAATTAATCTCAAAAATACCTGAAAGAAATTATTACACTTGGAAGAGTATCTGTACTAGAAAACTAAGTGAAAATCCACTCAAATGCAGGTACAACAACAAAATGATGGAATTTGACGCAATTACTTTTATATTTTATTTTCCAGAGTGCCAGTTCAGAAGATGAATGGTAGGGACAACTAATTATTCTATAAGGATTTTGCGTGGCAAACATATTATTGTTTCTACGTTTTAGGATGTTCACCTGAAAGGAAAGGTTTCTCTCACAAGATCATTCACACGTTTGTCTATCGGTCCCTCTGTCCTTGTATTTTTCAGCTATTAATATAAGAGTCTATCGGAGGAAGGAAGTTGATATTTAGATCCATCAAACTAACCGATTCCCATATTTCCCAATAGTCAGAAAATTCGGTTGAGGAAAGTTTGGTACACGAAAAAATGAGTCGTGTGACCAAAAATATTTCCCCTTCTATATCTGAAAGTACTGAGTTTAGTGCTAGTAGTTAATACCCCAAAGTCTACAATGAGAACTTTATCGATGATTATAAATATTCTAGTTATTGAAAAACGCTAGTTGGAACTATTTGGAGTCAGCACTGAAGTTTTCATTCTATACCTCACATGCTTAGATATTAAAGTTGAAGGCCTAATTTAACCCCTGAAATATAAACAAGATATATTATAATTCTCCCAATACGACTTTTCATTCGAATGCACTGAAAAAGTTCATTGTTAGATCTGCTATACGTAAGATATTCTGTTTATATTTAACATATTGAAAAACTGGTTGCAAAAGTTTTTAATTTTTTGTTCAAACTAAATTTTCCGTTCTGTAAGATTTTGAATCTGTTATTCATTGATACTTGGTTATAAAAATTTACGACACATATCAAACTTTTTTTTTGGTTTCCTATGCTTTCATGTTTTTTCTCACTTGCTCGACACCTTATGTACGAGAAATTCTTGATCTTCGACCTCAAAAGTCATTCGATGACTTTCAATAGATGTGGGTCATAAATAACAAAATTCAATCCCTCTTCTTAATTCTTTGGATTTTCAAGGAAAAATATTATAGCTGACACTGCAAATCCCACATACCGATAGCCTCCTCGGCGGACACCTATCATATATGATAGGTGATGGAGTTATTTTGCGGATCTGACTGTACAAACGCGTCTCGTTCCGCCACATATCCCATATGATAGGTTCGGAAAATGCGCATGAAAATTCACAGCGCTCTGCTGTGTGATTGAACTAAGTTGACGTTAGTTGTATACATGCTGTCATTTGTGTTCATGTTCTCGATCCTAAAAAACGTAAATATCAATATAAAACGATTTTAGCCGTTTCATATGTTTCTTTAGGTGTTTGAAGGATGTTCTATGCAAAATACGTTTAAATATTAATTAACCACTCGATGCCTGTAGCGAAAATTAGATGACATATCACATATGATAGCTTGGGACTGAACGTTTAGAGAGTGCATATCGATTGGCTTTTTTGTTGTTATCTGTTATTATTTCTCAATCAAAGTTTTTAGCCGCTATTCTGCTTACTGTGTTTTTTCTTTTTCCTATTTGTTATTCCATTTATTGTTTGGCAGGTTTTTTCTAGAGTTATTAGGGTCATCAAGTTTTTTAGTATATTCATTTTTAGTTTTTCAAAACTGAATTCATACAGGAGCACTCAACGAAGACGAATTGCAGCAACTGATCGACAACTTGGATTTGGATCAATCTGGCCTTGATGACGAATATATTATTGTTGGAGGAAGATGGAGTTCAAGCTCGCAGCCAATCTCCTCATCCAGATGAACACGACTTTGGATTAGTCATACCCAATCCGGTCGATGATTTCAATTCTTCTGATGACAAACCACTTGCAAACCTCCGGCCCAATTCCTTATTCCATCATCAGCACCGGAAATGGATCGAGACGATCGCAGCAGAGGGTGAAAAAGCCGATTACACATTTTCACAAGGATATCATAGAAGACTTGTTTGACTCCATGACTCTTTGTATGAATATGAAGGAAGTTAAAGACACTGGCAAATCTTTGAAGCACACTGTCAAAGAGCTTCGTACATTTATTGGGTGCCATATGATAATTACTCTCTATGGTTTACCAAGCATAAAATTGATCTGGTCACGTGAATTTAGATTACCGATAATTGCTGACAACATATCCCGGAATTGTTTCTCTCAGTTGCGGACACGTTTGAGATTAGTGAACGATGATGCCATCACCAATAAACAGAAGAATGTAGATCGTTTCTGGTAAGTACGTCCTTTACTTGATTCCATTCAGAAGGGCTGTCGTTCGAATGATAGAACATGACAAGTTTCAATTGACGAACAGATGATACTTTTTCACGGGAATGAGGCAGTTTGTACGTGGAAAACCAAACCCAGTTGGTTTGAAGAATTTTGTGGTAACCACATCTGGGGGGATACCATTAGATTTTCAGTTGTATGAAGGTGAATGATTATCTGTTGAGTCTCTTCTATGTTCAACACCAGCAAAATCAGATATTGGTGGTCGAATGATTTTGAAACTCACTGACACTTTAACAGTATTCGCTGATAGGTACTTCACATCTATTCCACTCAGTGGTACCCTATTTTCAAGTTCAATCACATTAACTGGAACCATCATGGCTAAAAGGATTCCAAAAAAGGCCGAATTTTTAACAGACACTTCCCTGAAAAAATCAAGCAGAGGTTCTCATGATCAGCTTGTCCGAAAAGACGGAAACATGAACCTTATAAAGTGGTTCAATTCCAAACCTGTCCACCTTGCGTCATCATGGTCAGGGGTGGATCCGGTGGGATTGTGCAGAAGATGGTCGAAAGTGGATTCAAAATGTATTGAGAGAACAACCTTGGACTATCAGATAGTACAATCAGAAGATGGGTGGTGTCGACTCATTGGACCGTGTTCTAGTCAAATACTCCATGAGGACAAGAACCAACAAGTAGACAATTCGATGCATCTGACATTTTTTTAATTCTGGAGCAGCCGCAGTATGGCTTCCCACTGAGCAAGAAACATACCCGGGAGGTTTATCAACGTTCGATTATTGTACCCGTGACGACATTTCTGAGAAAACATAATTTATAAATTATGGGGCAGTTATATTGCGATGTTATTTGGAACATTGTTACTGATGCAGCCCGAAAAATCATCACAGCTTCATTTCGTACCAAACTTACTTCGAAACATCTTCAAAACATCTTGCTGATTTATTTACAGTAATGTATCTTATTTATATATTTCGGATGTTCTGGGATCAGAACATTTCAATACGTTCGGTGGTTAAGAAATATGACGTAACTGATTCGTTGAAAAAACGTTCTCATCTGGTCTTGTGTTCCATCTTTGTCTGCTATAACCTTACCTAATCTCAAATAAGTGGCGGTATCTCATTTATCGTTTATCGATCTCTTGTGCCGGTTATATACTACTTATTGAGATTTTTTGAGTGATCAAATTATTGATGGTATTCATGTCCATCCAATATCAATTGCAGAAGCTGTTGCTATAGGGAGCAAATAAAAACTCACTTCGCTAACACGAGCGTATATGCGAAGGAACGGAACGAAAAATAATCTGTACTACTTGCATACAGTCTCCGTCGGCACAAAGAGCCCGCTGGTCAACGTGGACTTGAGTGACTGCTGTCTGTTCTACAACCGATTCGTCTGGGCCAATCAAGTCGGACATCAATGCTTGCAGGTGTGTCTATACGGTGGGCGGTCATAAATCACGCGTTATATTTGTGTTTTAATAGCTCTGAAAGATTAAAAACCAGTAGCGTCTCTGGTCTTGGTGTGTGCCGATCGAAATACGTTTTAGGATATTAAAATATCTAAATAAAATTAGTTATCTCCGCCACTGCTGCTCACAGGATTTCGTCGCAAGACTTTTTTATGCTTCTGCAATTGATATTGGGAAAACTATACCTATCTACAAGAAAATCAATATGTGAAAAAAAAGTTATGTGTCACATCATATTGTTTTCTACTAGGAGGGTGACTGATAAAATCTCAATATATTGCCAAAAAATTTGCATCCTAATTCCAAGAATCAACAGGAAATATCAAGGCGATTGAAAAGTATATATTGATATATTTATGGCCCCAGGTATCAATATCATTATGGACAATGAGGTAAAATATTTGAATTGTATCACAACTCTCAACTTCAACATATATGGATCGACACAAGCAAACACACTATAAAACACTCAAAACACGTATTTCTATATTTCATTGTAGCGTCTGGAAAAACTCTGAGGCCAATACTCAAACAAGCAACTAAAAAGGATCATTATCGAACTTATGCGAGGTAATGAGAAATGCTCCTGACATCATAGTTAATAAAATATTTCAATACATATTTCTTTAGGTGCAGTAGGGAAAGTTGTGCCAACATTTTTGGATTGTTTATTCGATAAAATAGTCATGGAATGGCTACGACATGCAAAACAATGATTATTTGGGGCAACCAAAACTAAGGCTGTCATCATAATGAAAACTGAAAGTTCATGTTTAACCTACCCTTCTTGGATTTTGAAAGTCTTTAGTTCCGAGATTTTAGTAAATAATGATTATTTATACATTAAATTTTTACAGAGAAATGTATAATTTTGTTTATTTTTTGTTTGGTGTTCTTTTTTTTATGTATATATATATATATTTTTATTTGAAGAATTCGGGTTTACTTAAATGATGCATCCCGCCAACATATGAACAGTTTCATTGTATCGCCCCTATTTAACATATAGATTCAACTGAATCACACAATATTTATCAATAATTACCTGAACATATATAAACTATTATTCACTGGACGTAATCATTCAATTGACTTTTTTATTCATACATCTAATAATCTGTCTTGCCATTTATAACTGACCAGGATTTATAGAAGACAGATAGCACACTATGAAGCTTAGACACAAATGGATATATCGTTTGTGTCAAACTTTATGCTCAATATTGTATTTGCAAATATTTTATTAATTTTCGTAGGAAAGCTCCTATTTATTGACTTGACTAATTGTAAATAATCCATCAATAGCATATCTTGGAAAGATAAATTTAGGTATTTTATGATGTACTTAATACATCCAAAAGTACCTGAAAAGAAAAGACTCAAGACATAACAGCTCAGTTGTTGTTACTCTTTGAGAAAGTACTTTTCCCGTAAGAAAATTGTTTCAAATGATGTGAAAAAAAAAGCACTTGTTATGTAACGATTTCGTCACGCATACTCGTATATAAGTACTTCTGCTGTAACAGAATAGTATCAGATAACGTATCAGATTCGATTTTTATATAACGTATCTGCGATTTTGTTATGTTGGTGGACATATAACGACTCCAAAATGGTCATTGAGACGTTATGGGCACAATAATCAAAACGTAACGATGTATCTAGGTTACCATATAATAACGTTGATAGTATGAGTTTTTGCACGGTGGGTTGAGTATCGACAAGCTGCATCTATGGCAAATTTCACAAAAAAGGAGACTTAAGATTATCTGGAATTCAAACTCGACATCGCAAAATCTCTCATTCATTGCTTGAAAACCGATGACCCATAGAGCAGCGTTGAAGAAGACGAGGCATCAGATGAGGAACAGAAGAGCCCCAAAAGTAGAAACAGAGGAGTATTCATCCCATTATTTTCAAAACCAGAATGCTTCACATTTACCGGAATTCATGAACAAATCACAAATGTACCGCATCGCATGTAAAATATCCTTATGTTGTTCTGTTGGACAAAATTGATCTTAAATTTCCTCAAATAATTTTTTTTTAATGTTCAATGGCACTGATAGTTGTATTGCTGTAGCCCCAACATATCATATATAATACGTATTTTTTTGAAAAATCAGGAAAAAAAAATTGTAACATATTATCATCTTCTGTAGCATTTTCAGTATACTAAGAATTTTTTTGGAGATTTTGAACGATCCGGTCACCCATGGGTCCGAGGAGGATTATGAATTATTTCTTGCTATAAATCACAAAACATTTTGGAACCATTGAATGAATGTGGTTTTTTGTGGAGGAACAACGTTTCTTGACATGTTTTTGGGTAACCTTCCACAGTCTGAAAATTAAAATATAATCAGGAAAATCTATACAAGTGTGAAAAAAGGTATAGTTGAATGTCTCTATAATCGAGCCCAAACAGTTTGCAATTTCAACCAGAATCTACAGGAAGAAATAAACCTCATATAATCTGATTTGTTGAAAATATAAACAGGATGTTCATTAAATCAGATGAGAATGTTTCCCTTTTCAACTCATATAATCTGTTCTCAAGGAAAATGCATATCCGGATCAGTTTGTGGAAAAAACAATCACTGACATTGAAAACAAAAATCCATCGAACAACCAATCAACACAACCAACTCCTACCACCCACACATTTCACAACCAACATAATACCTTATGTCCCCGGATTATCTGAAAAGATCAAACGAATTGGACATAGGTATGATGTGAGAGCATCATTTAGAACAACAAACACACTGAGATCTATACTAACACAAACAAAACCAAAAAACGCAGAAGAAAGTACCAAAAACTGTGTTTACAACATACCTTGTTCGTGTGGTGATAGTTATATAGGTGAAACGTCAAGACCATTGGAAGTGCACCAAAGTGAACATCAGAGTTACATCAGAAATCGACAAATAACCGGATCAAAAATTGCAGAACATATCCTCACATCCAATGGCGATCATACGATTGAATGGAATAGGACAAAAATCTTGATGAAAGAACCACATCAAGAGAGGAGAAAATTGAAAGAAACGGCCTGTATTCTTCTTTCCAATAACAACTACTTTTCAACAAATTCTGTTGAAATGGATCATACATGCTTACCTCTACTCAGAGAGGAAGTGAGATATGGTAGAATGCTAATAAACTGATCTAAACAACACCCCATATATCAAATGAGCAATACGTCACTCTCAAACTTTTTTGGCAGATCTCAATTGACATCAGTCAGTTAAAAAAGCGAAAAAGTCTCTGCGAGAAAAAATCCAAATTATTAAAACAATTAGAGTAGATTTAGAAGATTTTGAGAACGGAGGCAGATATAGTCCCCGAAACGTCAAGCAAAAACTATATAGAGCAGTATCTTTTGAATTTTTTTAAAAAAATTTTTTGATAGGCAAATTCAGAAAACGGCAAATTATTGACTAATTGGATCATTTTTCTATAGGAAATATAATTTGGTGAACGCAATAACTTATCGAGGTGAACTAATTAGTTTTCCCTTTCTACACTTGTATAGATTTTCCTGATTATATTTTCATTTTCAGACTGTGGAAGGTTACCCAAAAACATGTCAAGAAATTTTGGAACCATTAATTTTGAGCTAAAATTAATTATATTCAGGCTCCTTACACTCACAAATACAAATAATGTACAAAGTCTGGTGATAACTCACAAACATTGATAGTAATATTGGAATCGATTTGATTTGATTGTTGACTATTCACATAAAATTGATAATTTTCTACTTGAGATACCCAATTTGAATAGTCATGCAATAGTATACAGCCCCAAAAACTCCATATTTCAATTTTGTACAAATTCTGACCATAAATCACAAAATTCGTCCTCCATCTCAATACCACCATATTGAATCGTCCAGTACATAACATAAATAGAGTGTATTGTCATGCAAACCATTTAAACAATCTGAAATGGAGGTCAGTCAAACTTTAATTGCAAGATTCGACCAATGTCAATGCATTGTTGATGAGTTACAGGAGAGTAAAACAAAAAATATATTTGGATGGATAATTCATCTCCGTGAACTTGCCAAATTTCCGTTTTCTAGAATAATCATTCCATGTTCTAAAAGGCTGTGATAGAGAAATAGATGAACAGGCAGCAATGATAGTTTTTCACTTTTGGTCCAGAACACTATAAACTACAACTTCAAATAAATAAGAATCCATCATGGTGAATTCCCAGTCCATTCTAAGAATATAATACACATTTCATTGTTTCGAGTGAAGGATCGGTTATAAAATCACAATCATATAATCAATGCATTATACAATTGTTGTTCAAAACTTAAACTCGAAATTGAGAGTATAAAGAATTTTCGAAACATCTGCGCGTGTCCAGTGTTCCGCACATGAAGTGATTGAATCTGTATTTAATTCAAATTCGAATTGAATAATACCTAAATGGCACTCGAATGCTGAAATAATACTGTGAATAATGAATGGTCATTGTTTTCCATCATCAGACCGAAAGCGAAATCGAAATATCTGATAGGATTGTTAATTGAAATGTGATGGGTGGAATTATTGGTCTAGTACAGTTTTATTCAACCATCATCACATTTGGTTAGTCACGAACTGTCGAGAAATCACAGACCACAGAACAATTGAATGCATTGCACACTTAATAATCCTGGCATTTCATCAAAATGTTTGCATGTTTCATGAAAAACTATTCGTAGTGCTTCGTTCATTTGCTATTTTATTAGGTTGCTTGACGAGAGTTCGATCGATGAAATCAGAGTGCCGCCATATTGATTTTAGAAAAAATGGTGTGTGCTCGAAAAATAATCTGTGACCTCTTTCTTCGCGGTGTTGGAGAATGCCAGGGAAGGATCTCAGTGTCGAATGGCAAGTTAATGTTCGTGAATTCGGCTTGTCACTCGTCTGTTAGTTTGTCCTATGTATGTCCTAGGGCAATCGGAACGTGGTATTTCATAAATTCCTTGGGACTCGTTAGCTATAGTGTCTCTGGATGATCTGAGAAAATTCAGAAGGGCTGTAAATTTCATTAGTTGTCGTAAAGATTGTCTTCATATTGCATTTCTCTAGGATTCTGCCAATTTTTTCGGTGACAACTTTGGTGTTGCAATTGGGTATCTATCTGTTGGGATTTGGGGATTTGCATTTGAAGAACGGGTTTGTTGATGGCGGATAGATCTGCAGATTTGTGTGTTGTTATCGCCGTTCTGAAGTATTGCGGATTTTAGCTTGTTCAATTCTTGTGAGTGGTTGTGGTTATCGATGAGATGAATAGATCTATAGATGAGGGAATTTAAGACAGAATTGGTTTGGGCTGGATTCGGATGAGAGCTGGCGTGTAGGTATCGGTTGGTGTGGGTGGGTTTCCTGTATACTGTGTGGGCATAGGGGTCATTGGTTTTTGTGATGAGGACATCTAGGAAGCGGAGTTAATTGTCAGCTTAGGTTTCCATAGTGAATTTTATGTTGCGATGGATGTAATTGAGATGATCCAGGAATCCATGAAGAGTTTCCGACCCGAATATATCGCTGACGTATCTGAACCAACAGGTGAGTTTGTGGTCAAATGACTCTATGGCCTTAGTCTCGAATTCTCCCATTTAAACGTTTGCAAGTACTGGCGAGAGGGGGGATCCCATTGGTGCACCACTTATTCGTTTGTAATGTGTGCCTTAAAAGATACATACACACATACAATGGAAGATATGGTTGAGGGTAGCTTCTGGCATGTTACTTTCGATTTTCAGGTATGTGTCCAGTGTGTCTGAGAGAGGGATTTTCGTGAAGAGTGATACTAGGTCGAAGCTTACAAGGATTTCAGTACTCCGAATTCTTCAGCCTCTAGCCGAAGAAGCCTCATCATATGTGCGGAATTCATACCACTTCAGAGAAGTTCTCAAGCCGACTCACGACACTATGAGTGTCAAGGTGGTGACGTTATGGACTTATTTTTATTTGTTAAAAGTTACCTTATTGGAAAGATCCTTCGATTGCCTATCCAAACATATCAGTTTTGAGATGAACAGTGTAGACAACGACAAAAAATCAGTGAACTAGTGTATTTTATTCTGAATTTATGTAAAATTTCATTGGTATATCAACAGTTGATCGTTTTCTCATAAATGTCATACACTCTTCCTCTTCTAAATCATTTTATTTTTGAAAATAACAGGCTTCTTATGAGGGTATTACGAAATAAAAATTAATATTTGCGAACCTTTTTGTCGTAAAATATGTTTACATAATTTGAATATTCACATAGTTGCATAGACAATCGAAAGCCCTTTCGGATGAAGTATCATTCACCATGCCCATGTTGCCGTGTTAAAAATTAACTGAAAATGTCTTTTGTTAGGAAGGATGTTTGACTGCAAATCAAATTAATTGATTGAGAGAATGTTCTTGTACAACTGCAGGTATTCGGTGCGATTACAATTAGGTATATTTTTGTCTTTCCTGAATAATTTATCTCCACAAACACCCCTGCCTTCACGTGTTGGTGACAAAATGTTGAACAAAATATGTAGTTCTCCCTCTAATTCGATCGAATCATTTTTTGACATGAATGTTATTATACGAAAGCAGTTCCCGATGTTGAAAGGCATCTGTTTGATTTATATATCGTCTAGCCCACTGGAGTGAACTGACTAGCGAACAATTAATTATTCAATGAGAGTACACACAAAACAGATTGCAGCGCATAGCTATGCAACTATCTCGAGGCATTGGCGAAAGAGCAACACTGTGTTAATACAGGGGGGAATCTTCTTCGTAGCAAACAAATCATTCAAAATTCAATTAGTTCGAATAGTGGTATGAACCTATAGCTAAGTAATATTAAATAAAGAGATGATCATCTACAATATATTAGAAAATAAAAAACTGTAAAGCTGGATTCTTGGAATGATATTTCATTTTAGTCCTTGTAACGATCACGGGTTCGTCCGTTCAGTGAACATAGTTTCATTTTTAATACTATTCGATAACGGAATTTATTATTAATGACAATTAAATTTTGAAATTACATTGAAAACACCAAGGGCCGATTGTACAAACGCGAGTTCAGCCGAAGCATAACTGAACTTGAGTTCAACAGAACCATAGCTTAAGCTTTTGGTTCGTTGTACAATTCACGTTCAGAGAGAACAACATTTTTATACGGTTATTACAAGTTACGCATTCGTATTTTGAGAAAAAGAGTAACACGCGCCCTTTTCAAAAATACAATTTGGGCATTTGTGTGACGCTGTATTTATTAAAATTTTATTTGCAACCGCAATAACATAAATCTCACTATTGTGTTCAAGACCAAACAAGAACTGAATTACTGTTAGTACCTGCATTGCTCTTCAATATTCACACTGTCTACGAAAAGGGCAGCAAATTTCAGTGCCAAGGAGAAAAGTATCTTTAAAAATGTGGTAAGAGCACACAAAAATATATTGGAGTGCAAGTTAACAGACAGCAAAACGCACTCGGAAAAATCTTCAGTATGGGTGCAAATTGAAAAATAATTTAATGGAATATCAGGAAAGCCTTTCCGGCCAAAAGAGGTTTCACGAAAAAAGTACAGCATACAACGAGAATCGAAGAGAATTCATCTGAGTTTGGTGGAGATTCAAATGGTAAGTGTATGCAAACACAGTTTATTGTTGTTATGCATACGACCTTGAATGCATACTTATATGTATATTTGTTTTAGTTATTGGGACCCCAGATATGTGATAAATTATTTTTCAGCTCATCCAGAGAAAAGAGAAAATCTCACAATAATTGTAGACAATGAAGAGTTCTCACGATTTCCCTGAACCCAGTTGTAGTTAGTTTTGATTAGTTGTGTAAGATTTAATAATAATTGTATTTCAGCTGCAATTGCAGTAATGGTAGAATCCCATTTGTGTAAATTAAAATAAAGGTTCGTAGTAGGTAGATGAATATTAGTATTAATAATAAAGGAATAAAAAAATTATACAAATTCGATACATTTTTATTTTCAGGAAGCATTAATTGGGCCAATTATGACCCAAAACTGTTAAAAACACCAGTCTCAAATACTGAAAGTTAAATTGAAAAATAAAGGTCAATAAGTAATATTGCTAAAGGAATTATTTAAAGTGAATTAGAAATGAGAAGAAATCAAGGCAAACATTGAGTGGTTTAGAAAACGAAATCATATTTTAAAAATATATTATATTTAAAAAAGTTTATGTGTCAGTAAAATAAAATGATTGACTGTTATAATGGTCTGTTGAAACATGCATGTATCAGATTGTACCGAATCATATTATTAACTCGACGAGCATCATCTAAGACATTCGGAACTTCTACATCGTTAACAAAGTCAACAGCAGCTTCTCTTCTGCGTTGACTGGAAAAAAATCTTTATTTAGTAATAAGCTACATTATGAAGCACCGCTGTTGTAACAACTGCTTCAACTCTACATAGCTTTGATCTGATCTCAAACACCAGCACTGGAAAACGACGTTTCCAAATTCGAAACAACCTTCGATTGGGTTGCGAGTGCTGATTTGCGACTCAGTGTATAACTTTTCAACTGGGTGTTGGTAGTTTGGTTCCCGTCAGGTAGTAAATTAGAAATTAATTTCAGATGCTTGATAATAATATTTAATTCAGTTCCCAATCCCAAAAAGGTCATTAGTAATTTGGTTTCCGGGGATTACCTGCGTCATCCCTTGTTCGTGTAAGTGAAATTTGGGAAAACCAAAAATTAATTGTCTATTTTTTGTATTACTTTTATTTAGAGTTGTATTGCTTCTGTGACAGTCAGTTGTGTTTTTGAATCGTGCTTGCTCAGTAGCATTCAATTTTCTCAAAAGTTGTCTTAAATTCTCGCCATGAATCCAGAAATAATTTTGGGTGGACAAGGGAAATAGTTGTTAATTTTTAATAACTATAAATATGGTTTTCCAAAGATCCTGAAAAGTGATGAGAAGCGATGGATTTGTACAAACAGAAAGTGCAAATCATTTGTTCTTACTTTGGGCGAATGTGTTGAAAGTTTAACCATTACAAAACACATACAAGAACATTGTCATGATGCAGTTGTGCAGGACTTAAATCGCCAAATTGTTAATTCTGCCTGCAAACGAAAAGCTATGGAGAACCTGTCCGAAAAACCTGCGAAGGTCATTCGCAGAATATTACAGGAAAATCTGCCATCAACATTTACTACAAATGATATTGCTTGATCAGAAGATTTTTATTGTATAATAACAGGAGTGAAGAGATAGTAATATTTTCGTGTGAATAAAATATTCAGATTCTGGAAAAAGTCACACAAATTCATTTAGATGGTACGTTTAATTATTGTGCGCATTTTTTTGGTCAGTTTTTCACTTTACACGGTTATTGTGATGGCATAACATTCCATTCATTTTTTTCATTGTTACCTAATAAACGATCAGATACGTATAAAAACTTATTTAAATCAATAATAAATGTTTGTAAACATAATGGTTACATTAAAAATTTCAAAAATTGTTATCGATTTTGAGAAGGGCATCCACAAAGCAGTCGAACAAATTTTTCCTTTAGCACAAATAATTGGCTGTCGGTTTCACCTTGCCCAATCGTGGTTCAGAGAAATTCAAGAATAAGGCCTTATAGCCGAATATAAAAATGAAAATTCTGAAGTTGGTAGATGGCTACGAATGACTTTTGGTCTTACATTTTTAAGTCCTCACGACGTTAGCGAATGCTTTGTTTTTGATTTGCTTGCGATAGCACCAATAGACGAAAACATTCAAAAGTATTCCGATTACTTAACATATAATTATATAACAGAACAGTCTCTTTTTCCACCCATTCTTTGGGCTTAGAATTCTGCTGAGCTTACACGAACCACTCATGCTTGTGAATCTTTTCATAAACATTTTAATGCGTCTTTTTATAAAGCACATCCAAACATTTTAATTTTTGTGGAAAAACCCTAAGAATTTCAAATTGAAACTTATATAAAATTACAAAGCATCAATATATTGGCTCAAATACATAACAGTAGAGTAAAAAATCGTCAAAAATTTATAGCAAAAGTGATAGAATCTTATTCTAGGAATGAAATTAGTCGACTACATTTTATTAAGTGTGTTTCTTTTCACTGTGCTGTAACTATTTGATATTGCATTTTTATTATTATAAGTAGATAAGAAATATAGAGCGATAAACTTATGTTTTTTTTTAAAAAAATTTTGTTTCTTTTCACTGTGCTGTAACTATTTGATATTGTATTTTTATTATTATAAGTGGATAAGAAGTATGAAACGATAGAAACTTGTGTGAAGTATATGTCGTATGTTAATAAAAATAAAAAAATATTGATTTAATAAACAAATGAAAAGTAAATTATTTCTTTCTTATTTTCATAATTCGAGAGAAATAAAATGAAAATTAATTGGTTAAAATAAGAAGCTGAACATTCTCTGTGTTGTGGCTTTGACCATCAGTGGTGGCACATTTTTCCGGGTATTGTAGTTGTGGGTTGTTAGTTGATCGTGGTGCTTTGTTCTATGATATTTTATGCAAGTGAGGAAGAAGTGTAATTGTCTCAGATCAAAGATTTTGGATTCAGAATATAGTAAGTCGGGGGAATATCTGATTTTTTTTGAAAAAATTTGTTTTATAAATCTTTTTTGAATAATTTCCAATGGGCTCAGATGTGTTTTCGAAGCCCCACCCCATGCCAGAATTCCATAGCGTATATGACTTTCGACTAGAGCATGGTATGAAGTTTTCATTAGGCTAAAAGTTAAGTTGTCCTTGAGTTTCTTGAATTTATACCACCTGAAGTCCTAGAGGACGTCCTACTAAATTTAAAAATCGGAAATGAAAAGTTCAATATATGCATGATGGTACAACTACACACTTCAACTGAGTATGTTAGTTTTTGGAAGAAAATTATGACAATCACAACCTTGGCCACCTAAGTTAGTCAACCTGTCTTCTGGGGCGTCTAATATCATTAGAGCGGAGATGATCTGAAGAATCGCATACAGTTGTTTGAAATACTCATGATACATTTGAGCGCGTCCGACAGTCTGTTGGTGAGGCGCATAAACGCATGCATCGAAGTTCGCGGTGGAAATTTTCTCTAAATTGATTATTATAACAGAATATTATAACGAGAGGAATCATACCGTTTACGATACTGAACAAATAGTGCAATTTTTCCAAAATACTTCACAATCGTACAGTAAACGGTAAACTTAATTGAATATATTTTCCACAGTCATTGGCGTAGGGAAAACATCTGGGGGTTAAGTAGGTCATGACCCCAAAGAAGGAGGACCTTGAAGAAAATTCCAAAATTATTAGTCTTGTTTCATGGGCAATGTTCAGCCTTCAGCACTCAATTTTTCCAACATGAGACTACTGATCTTTTTTACTCGTGGTTCCTAGAGACTGGAAATATGTTTCGTGTTAGAAATAAAATATAACTAATGAGTATCAAATGTATTTCGGTATATATTATTGATTGTTTAGTATTTTTAATTCAAATGAATGTTCCTGGTCGGCACCTGAGAACGAACAATTCATTCCACATACCTTTCAGGCGAACAAGTTCGTCGCAGAATTCTCCATTATGTAGAATTGTTCGAAACACGAACATGTATAATGATTAAATCGATATTTTTGTACATCTCAACAAAAAACTAAACATACTCTTAAACATTTTTTTCCAACAGTGAATACAACACCTTCTTTTCCTTCGAAGTTTGTTTCAAATCATTATCTCTATCATAATATTTCATTATATAATCACCAGATGAATAGTCATTTTGGTATTTCGCATATATTCACATGATTTTTATGTGTTTCAAATGTTTTTTTTTCTTTAATTTTTGTTTTTTATTTTATGTTTCATTCTCATAAACTTGTTTTAATATAGGTTCACAATGAAAATATCAATAGTAGGTATATGTTACATAACCATTGAAATATATTTGTAGATACTATAGTGCACTCTATGTCTGTTTGTATCTGAATGGCAATGAAATAAATAAATAAATTACCACTGATATCGAAAATACCATTGGCTAGAAAGAATTGTACATCTATTATTCCTCAACACTTGTGGTTGCCTGCTGATTTCCCACAATTTGAAATCAGATATCACATGATATTGGATCATCACTTAGGCAAACATGTATTACTCTCAAGACTTGATCGAACAAGCGACGCTCGCGGTAATTTTTCTTTCATTTCGTGCCTTTGTTATTTTGAAACATCGATTAAACTTGTAGCACGTGCACGAGTAACGTAAAGCCCTAAAGTTATCCTAAAAAACATGGTAGGGGCGAACTCAACAAAGCCACGGTTCAAAGACTCCCTCAATTATTAACAATTTGTGATCCACTCTTGTAATAGCGCGGTTAGATGAGTGCACTCATCAAGTGTTCTCTGAACGGCAGACAAATGAACGCTGCCTGCGTACCCTGTATTAAAACGTTTATATGCAGATGGCAGTGGATAGGTTTCGTTTTCGGTTTGTTAATCTCGATTATTGTGGTTTTTCTCAACCGAAATGATAAAAAAAATGTTTTGAGCTATTCAGACTGAAACGATTGTGGAATAATGATGAGGGCAAGGAAAATAATCTTCTTTACTCTCATACAATCAAGAGTAAATTTTGATAAACACACTTGAGAAGCTCCATAGACATTGAAGGTTTTTTTCCAATCAAAAGTGACTATCGGTCCAACTTTGTGAGAAAGTTGGTATCGGAATTCTATGGTTTGCACATTTTTATGAAAAAGTCAAATATCAAACGAGTGTGGAATACCGAATACAGTTCATTGCTTTTTTTGGGAAATCCATTGAATTTTCTGTATTCTGTAATTTCAAATTGTTCGGTGAATAGTAGATGGTGTGATCTTCACAGACTCTCAGTTTCCGTTATCATGCACGTACGAATCACTCGAAATCAATCTATTACCATAATATCACATCACAATCGAGAACAACTCTAAACATAATAGGCGAGATCACAAACACACAAATTTGCTTCATATGTGCTCGAAGTTGAAATATATTGATAAAATATTATGCATGCATAGTTTTCCTAGAAAATAATGTATACTATTCGAATAAACGCTGCTCTAAAACCCTCAAATTCAGTGAGACATCCAAACATAGCGTTATTGCCGCTTCTTTTGACGTCATAAATCCATTGATTTGGTATTTTCCCGAGTTGCCAATGTCACTATTTTGCGGAACTTCTGAGGAAATGTTATTCTGTTTCATCCTATAAATAAAACGGAACTTGTGTCAGCATATGTTATATTGAAAGACTTCGTATTTGATAGCTGTTCTTGATTCAGTTATTCTTGAATAATATGTATGTATACCGAGTCTGTCATTATTTCATGGGTCTGCTCACATTGTAAATAAATTTTATGAATAATGATTGGCAACGCTCTAATTTCTGGCACTCTCGGCGATCGGCGAGTGTTGCCAGTGTCACTATTTTGAGGAATGTCTGAGGAAATGTTATTCTGTTCCATCCTATGAATAAAACAGAACTTGTGTCAGCATGTGTTATATTGAAATGAAGACTTCTCATTTGATATACCGAGTGTTATGTCATTATTTTTTCGGCCAGCTCACATCGTAAAAAGATATCATGAATAATGCTTGGCAACTCAGTAATGATCTTACGCTCTCTGTCCTCGGCGATAGGTCTTGTTACGTCATATCCTGGCGCGGTTTCAGCAGTGTTCAAACAGGAGCATTTCTTTGATAATTTGTTTTAAAAAAACTACTTCGAAAAAAAAATTAAAAAAAAATCGAACCACTTTTCTCATCGTTCTGGACATTGTGGTATTTTATCTAGAAATGAGTGAGCTTGCCTATTCTCTGAGCTCAATTACGTGGTGTTCGAAATACGATGAGAAGTGAAGAAAACGGGAAGAAATTCTGGTGAGGTGAACAAAAACATTCATTTTAATGATTTTCACTGAATTGCCATGATGTTTTACACGTTTTACAACGTAAACCAACTTCGACATAGTTTATCCCCGATCACTTTTAGAGTATTACTTAACGTTATTCCGCAACATATTGTATGCTCCAAAAACAAGACAGCATTATACCGGTTTTTTTGGCATTAAGTATTTAAGAATCATAGCATTATTAAAAATTATCAGAAATTTCATTGAAATAAAAATAAATAAACATTTGTTATGTAACGTATTATGTTTTCAACTCTACATGTTTTACATTATTATTAATAATTTACCAGAAGATGACAAACAATGTCGAAACATTTCGACATTGTTTGTCATCTTCTGGTAAATTATTAATAATTATGTAAAACATGTAAAGTAAAAAACATAATACGTTACATAACATCAATTACGAATAACATTCATTATTTCGTGTTCATGTTTCACGATTGGAATGAACGTTGTTGAATGACTGAGATTGCTTATTTCGAGTAAGTTTTATCTGCTATCGTTTTTTTTAAATTCATTGGAGTGTTTGACATATTCAGTTATGGTATGTGAGCTCTATTGTTATAATTCATGCAAGACTTTTCCGTGTGAAAATGTAAAGATCAGTTAATTTTTTCTTTTACATTTTTGTTTTAAATAAATTATTGTAGATTTGATTGACGTTTTTTATGTCGTTTCCATTGTTGATTCTGTTTGTATCTCTTTTATTGTAATCGACTTTATGTTGATTTTCCTTTTTTGAATGTTAAGACAATGCTATGATGTCCGTTTTTGAGTATATGTGGGCTTGAATTCGTTTCTGTAGGTATTGTTTGGATAGGAATTTATATGTACCTTCCCAATCTTTACATGGTATTCTATATACGGTGTGTGTTTGTTTATTTTTTTGAATTTCAGGTTTCAATTTTGAGTATAAAATGTTATTTGTATTTTGTAATCGATGTGCTATTGTTATGTTGTATTTTTCTTCTGTTTTGCTGATTTTATTGGATAATTTTTGTAGGTATGGTAAGGGTATATATTTTGTTGTTTTTGTTTTGTTTTCTTGTTATTATTATAAATAGCATGTATCCTTTTTTCGGACGTTTTTTCCACGAAGTTATCTGGGTAGTTCTTTTCTTTAAAGAATTTTTTATTTTTTCTGAATTACTTTATCTTAACTTTGTGTGAGAAAGTTTTATGGCTCGGTCAGTTGAGTTCTGAATGATTTTTTTTAAGCCAAGCATTTGACAAGTAGTTTGTGTAGCGATGTGATGAATTGGGTTCAGTGAACAAAACAAAACAACATAGACTGACTAAGGTCCTCATATATATATATATATATATATATATATATATATATATATATATATATATTTGTATACATCTTATCCTGTACAAAATTACTAACAAGAGAAAACTACGATATATTTCTGAGTTTAGAGTGCAATAAGGTGGTAAATTCCAAATTGTTTTGTCCATAATTCATTCTGCAAATAAACACAATTCTATTCTAGTCAAACAAAAACTTTCAAAATTATTTATTATAACTAGAAATTTCGGAATAGCTAGAAGTGAGATTTGTATATACGATACATAACATTGTCAAAGTATAACAAAAATGCTGTCGTAAATCCAAATTCGTCCGTTTTAGTGAAAAGGACAAAACGAAAACGTTTGAAAAATATATGTTGAAAAAAAAAACAAATACATTGACAAATTATTAAATACCACGAAAAAGACTTATTTGAACAAATACTTGACTGATGAAGACAGCATTTCATTTTAGGGAGGTATACACAAAACTTATGTGCATATACCAAATAATAATGAAAATTCTGTAGCATATTCTAGTGTTCAGAAATCAGTACTTAAACAGCTAGAAAGTGCTCAGAACTACTATTGGCGCATGTATACGTAGCAGAAGGGCCTCTTCTAGGAATGGGAAGGAAATATATTTCAAGAATATCGTTCAATTACAAAAAGTCTGGGTGTTATCACACGTTGAGAACTCTGCCAATGATTTTATGGCTCGCAGCACCCTCGCAAACCCAGCAGTGAAAATAATCAAGAGAACACTATATGAAGACTCATACAGCCAGATGAAAATGCACACTATTGAAATATGGGAAGTGAGATGAGAGTCAGAAATAGCAGACCTTACCCTCCCAAGACTTCAGCACCAAACTTCACAAATAAATGTCAGAGATAACGTCTTAGTATTTTTTGGGAGTAACCTTTTCCATATTTGGGGTTTTATCTCTTTCTGGAAGTGGAAAATGTCAATTATCTGTGTTAATAAGGGCAAATTACTGAATTTGATCCGATACTTTACTGCGTTTTTGGTATTCTGGATAGAAATAAACTAGATTTTTATTTCGATTTGTCAGTATTTTATACCGTTTAAAAATGATTTGCCTGAAATTTCTCACAACAAAACTCATATTGGAAATTGGTATTATGAGATACACTCGTTCTCCTTTATTCCGAACTTAAAGGCCATTTACAAAAAAATCAAAAACTACAAAACTTCTGCCTTCGCTAAATTGGAATGAAATGCTATTATCTTCTATTACAAAAGTTTGACAAAAAAATTATCCTCCTATCTATATAGAAAAATAACCTACAAAACAGATATACATGACTTGGATATAAGGAATAGAGGGCTTTTAACTATACCATCTTTTAGGACTGAATACTTCAGACGGTATTTCAGCTACCGGATCTACTCGCTATGCAACCTGGTTTTGAATAGAATGAGAACACAACTCGCAAGTTCGACCTCTATCAAAAATCAACTTTTAGAGTCGCCAAACTGAAGCCAGATGAATAATGACCTTGCTATACTATACTCACTAATTATAATGTACATATTGTCATTTTCCTTTCTTGAATGAACCATTGCACATGTTTTGTAAGGGTTGAGTGGAAAAATATTTTTTAATGTATTTACACATAGAATAATAAACTTTGCCCTTTATTTCCAAATCAGTACTAGGAGTTATGCTTATATTTTAAAACATATTTTGGAAATAGCAAAGACGATTTATTATTATTATTTATATTGGTGCTTCTGATATTTGTGTTCATGATCTTTATCAGGGATTTTTCACGATGAGATGTTGTAAAAATGGAAAATGATAGATTTTTTCAGTTTTATAAGGAGGTACAATAAATACAATTGTTAAATAATGCTCTACACAAAGCTTGAGAAGCGCTTACCCTTGAAATTTTGTTATTTTCGCAATATATGAGTTCAGTTTCTAGTACGCTAAATGAGAATTCAGGCAACTAGAAGGAGATTCGCTTTAGGAAAAGTTAGTTTCCTTTGAATTCAAAGGTCCATCATAAATTTCCGAAGGAACTGTGGAAAATCAGGTTGGTTGGAAAAACTACTGAATTCATTTCATCCTTCATGTTTGAGAGCATCGTTTACACTTTGAATAAAAAAATTCGCTGCAGATGGACCTTTTATTGATCAGTTTCAATATATTCAGCATGTTGAATAAATTAACATTAATAAAAAGAACTAATGTATATAAATGTAAAAATAAAAACTGAATATAAAATATAATGATTTGCGTTACAAAATAATTTTGACGTCAATTCAAGATGATTGGAAAAAAATAAGTTGGTGGCTCCCCTGCGTTTTTGTATCTATGTACTCCACTGTAGTCATATAGATTTTTTGTTTACTTGCTGGATATCCTATCTACATCAGAATGTTATGCTCAACGTTCCACAGAAGAAAAATCAATAAAACCCAAATGAACTAACTCTTCTTTGTTTAGTGTTCCCTCCACACTTGTCTTAGCAGAAACCCAGTAAAACATGATTGCAATGCATCATTGGTTAGAAACAAAGATCATAAATACGAAGCAGGCAATAACTATTGATGAAGTGATGTTCGAACGTGACTTTCGAGAAATTCTCGTTTCAGATGTTCTCTGTTTTGAGCTCGCATTGTATAATAAGCAAGTTCTCCGGGAAATATATTCATGTTTTATTGCTCGAACAAATTACGTGTAGACCAACACCACAACATAATTTTTTTATTTTGACTTTGAATTATTGATCATTTGTCTGACACAGACAAAATATCGGTGATTTCTACGACTAAACAAATCTTGGAGTAGCGTATTTATTTGGATAATACCCAAGTGCAGTAACTAATTCTAATTGCTCATAGAGAAATATGTAGCAGTTCCATAAATAATGATGTCATTCGTTGAGATATATTTCACAGAAAAGCGTGTTGTTCCAACTATATTTTTAACAAGGTGCCTTTGTGGATATGTTGATTGACTATATCAAATAGGATGAATAACTCTTTCGAAATAAGCATGAGATATTGATATCATTTCAAACAACAAATAGAGAGTTTTTCTCAATGGCATCCAAGCAATAACAACTTATAATTATTATAATTCAAGATTCCCTCTTTGTCATCTCGTTTTTTCAAATAGTCATTTTTGAAGGGTTTGTCATCTCGAATTCAATTGTACATGAGTACCGCAAACTGTAGAACTATGAAAAAACCGATGGCGCGGTCAGTCGGAAAGGTAGATTTCAGATTATTGATTCTGAAAACACCTTCAACCACCGACTCATGGGTCAGAAAAAATTGGACATTTATTCGAGGATAATATCATGAGTACTAGGAATTTCATCGCTTTTTTTTCATTTTCTAGAAAGGTTTTTGCCCGGAAATTTTACCGAGTGCGATTTGCGGTCTTATCATCTGATTAAACCGCGAAAGCGAAGCTTGAGTGGTTTAATCTTTGATAATGAGGCCGCAAATTGCACGAGCAGTCCCTCTCAATTCGGTTTTAGAAGGGGAATGTCTACCAATCAAGCAATCGTAGCACTGTATAGTGAAGTTCTTCAAAACTTAGATAAAAGTAGGTTTGCAGCCTGTCTTTTTGTCGATTTACAGAGAGCATTCGAAGTAATTAACATCGAACTCCTACTTCAAAAGTTGGAAAGCTATGGGATACGAGGAAATGCTTTACAGTGGCTTGAGGGATTTCTATCAAATCGTACGCAACGTGTCAGATTACGACTTAACGATATTTCGTATTACTCTGAAGTAGAAGCGGTAAGCAGCGGCGTCCCTCAGGGGAGTTTGCTGGGGCCTCTGGTATTTATAATTTTTGTAAATGATATAACATACAAAAACATGTCTGGAACTCACATATCGTTATACGCAGATGACACTTCTGTTGCCTGCTCTGGAGAATCACTAGCAAATCTGAACAACACATGTACTGAGGCCGCAAATTATATCAATAATGATTGTCAAAAAAACAACCTTATATTGAATCAAAGCAAGACTGGATTACTCATGTTCTCCTTGAAGGATTCAAATAGAAGTTTTATAATAAAATTACATGATGAATCTATTGAACAAAAGCAAGTAGTAAAATACTTGGGAGTCTTAATAGACTCTAAACTATGGACGTATCGAATCGATAACGTTCTAAAAAGATTAGCGAGACATTGTTTTGTAATCTGGCAACTTCGATCAAGAATTAATCACAATCTCTTGAAATTGTACTATTATTCATACGTTTATTCAACCATGAATAATGGGATTCTAGCCTGGGGCAACAGTTCTAGGTCTAATGAAGTTTTTATTCAACAAAAAAAGATTGTACGTAACAAGATGTTCAAACCCAGGACGTTTTCCTGTCGCCAATTGTTTAAACAACTTGAGCTTTTAACGTTTCCTTCTCTCTTCATTTATAATTGCATATTATATATAAAAAATAACCCAGCTATTCTCAACCAGTCTCGTGAAAATATGGTACACAACTTAAGGCAAAACTTCAATATCGATATACCATCCCATCGTTTGTGAACTGTGGCTAACAGTCCGTTGGTTTTGCCGATCATATTATACAACCACTTACCCACTAGGCTTTAAATGTTATCAAATGTGAACAAATTCAAATATGAAGTTCGAAAACTTTTAGTTAACGGGTCTTTTTATTCGGTTCCGGAATATATGTGTTGTAACCTGGTATAACCACCTACTCATGTACACTTTTATACAATGCCCTTTCTATACTTCTTTATACTGTTCTTTATACATTGTTTTTTTGTCTCTACACCCTGGTTTCTATAAACATTAGCATATATTATATTAATATATACCATACTATTATATATTTGTATTCTGTAATGATTGTTTTTCAACAGATTATTTAAAATTGACCTGACAATATACTATACTCATGTATGTATAAATCTGATTGGAAATAAAGAAATTAAATTGAATAGAATTGAATTGCTGTTGAAAAAAAAAACAAAACAAAACAGTGATGTTCAAAAAACCTATAATGATAACGGATCATTTTGGTAGCTGACTTATGAGGTTGAAATATGCCGTGTTCAGTCCCTCTATATCTCTTCTGGTATTTACACTATCTTGGTGAAGAATTTGTATCATTTCGCTAATAAGTCTTTTGACAAAGAGGATTTTTAATCAAGAATGGTAGAATTTATAAAATCAAAAGAATGGCCATGTTCAACTTAAGCTGTAGAATTATTTACATTCAGTATCCCTGTCATGTTCAGATATTCGTTTTCTCAAATGAGGTCCTGTTTGACCCACATAGCATTATGTGCAATTGTTACAATTAAATTTGTAGGCATTTCAGATACGTGAATAACGAACATTTACGCACAACAGATTCCATATTCAGCTCGAGACAAATGAAACCTAGTTAAAAACCCGCGAGAAGCCGTGAATCTATGAGATTATTTTTATGTCGTTGGAAAAAACAAAACAAAACACTGGTGGTCGAACAACCTATAATGGTAACGGATCAATATCGGTAGCTGACTTATAAATTGAAATATGCCGTGATTAATCCTTCTATTTCTCTCCTGGTATTCACACTATATTGGTGAAGAATTTGTATCATTTCGCTGATAAGTCTTTTGGACAAAGAGGATTTTTGATCAAGAAGGGTGGAATTTATAAAATCGAAGCGATGGCCATTTTATCTAGTGTGTTCAACTAAGGCTGTAGGTTTATTTACATTCAGTTTTCTTGTGTCCCTGTCATGTTCAGATATTCGTTTTTTTCAAATAACGTCCTGTTTGACCCACATAGCATTCTGTGCAATTGTTACAATTAATTTTTTATATAACATTTGATTGTAGATCAGTGGGAGTTTTTTCTTTTTGACGGAAAAATAATCTTTTCCCAACAGTGTTCTCGTTTGAGAATGGAGTTTCAGATTGTTCTTCATTCAAAATATTTGCAAGTCGTTCAGAGAGATTTTTACATATGGTATTCTGTTGTATTTTATCATTTGTTTGTTAGTTTGGTTAGATGACTTGTTATTTTGAAGAATAGTATTAGTCAAAGATGGAGGGTAATTATTCTTCAATAGAATTTTTCAAATTGTTTTTAATTTTTTTTTGGTGATATTCCAGGTTTGAGATTTTGAGTGATACGAAATCTAAAAACCAGAGCACTCAAAATCTCAAACCCAAAATATCCCCAGAAAAATCTTGAACAAATTAAAAAGTTATCTTGAAGAATAATTACCGTCCATCTTTGATCAATAAAATTCTTCAAGATAACAAGCCATCTAACAAAACTAACAATAAAATGATAAAATACAACAAAATACCATATGTAAGAAATATCTCTGAAAAACTTGCAAATATTCTGAATAAAGAACAATCTGAAATTGCATTCTCAACGCTGTTGATCATTTTCCCTTGAAATAAAACTCCCACCAATCTACAATCAGATGTTGTATACAAAATTAATTGTAACAATTGCACAGAATGCTGGGTGGATCAAACAGGACGTTATTTGAGAAAATGTGGAATCTGTCGTGCCGTAAATGTTCGTTGATCACGCATCTAAAATGTCTTTTTTTCAAGTTATTATTGTTTTACTGTGTCCACTCGGAAAAAACTGAGTCTTCCTATAATTTATAATTAAAAAATATTTCAATATTTTGAACCCCTGGAAATGTTTCAATATTTTGTAGGCATTTTTCTTAATATATTTTTTCTATTAATTTACCATATTCAACTTTTCTCAAAAATAATTGTCAAGCAAAACTCATTGTTACAGAGCCCTGATGATGCATTTATTAAAGTTCGAAACGTTGGAGAGAAAACAATAGTTTTTCTTCAATAACATTGATTCTGATATTTAATTTTAAAATACAGAAATGAAATAATACAATGATGTTCTGTTTGTCGGCGGAAAGAAAACTCAAGTAGTATCTTATTGACACGAATAAACTCCAAATGGAAGGAGTATACAGGGTGAACAACAATTAATAATTATCATGAATGGTAATTGACAACAATAATTGATTTTTTGTTTGTGTGTACATCTTAGAGAAAAAATAAAAAAGAATGAAAGTTGTTGAGCTCATAAAGCTCTATCAAAAAACCTACAGTTTGCCAAAATTGGTAGGAAAATGAAAAATTGAGTTCTTTTTCATTTTCAATAGCCAACATCTTGAAACTACCGAACTGATTTGGGCTATCTTCGAGCTTATCCGAGGTATCGATAGAAAATATTTTTGTACCCAATTCCATTCCATTCGATTGAAAAATGTAGATATATAAACATTTGAACTCATGGTATATTCAGGTTCTGGGGAACATGATCTGTGAAGATATATCAGAATGTATTGGAAGTCTTGTTGTGATGACGGAACCAATAGGTTATATTTCTTTTCTAAATCTACCCAGAAATACCTAAAAATCTAAACCTAAATCTAAACCTAAACCTAAACCTGTAAATCTACCTGAAATATTTCAATGATCTTAAATTTTGAACAATTTACTCAAAAGGATCAGCCCCCACAACTTTCTCACAGTTCTGAAAAACTAGAGAAGTCCTGAATCAATACACCTTTGTTTTAGGTATAGTTGAATTTTAGGAAGTAGCATTTCATCTCGGATAAGTCCTATTTCGAAAATCCTTGTCCTCCAGCATCTTTATTATTGAGATTTCATTATTTTATTTTGGGGTTTTCACCCCTATTCCACAGAAGAGTTAGTTAAAGTAATATATGAATACAATAAAAAATTTATATGAATGCGTAAGAAATATGAATTTGAAAGAAATTGGATAAATACATATTTTAAGGGATGTTTTACTCCTCCAGGAATATTTTTCATATTCTGATTTATTATTCTTTCTTATTTGAGATCAACCCTTCTACCAAATACAGATATCTAGTAACTATACTGAACGTCAATCAAATATAAAATTTGACTCCTTCAAGATATTTTTTTATAATCTTTTGTATTCTGAATTTCACAAATATGTTGCCCGCGTCCCACATTATTGCGACAAATTCCAGGCGCTACCAATAAAAGCGAAGAAAAGTTTTCGTTGTTTCAATATTTTTTCCGGCGACCTCGTAATAACTAGTCTAATCAATCTACATGAAATTGATCGTCAATGACCCCTATTAATCTTCAATTTCTCTTTTAATGCATGATTGTGATATATGCAAAGAAACATACACCGAAATCGACCATTAATAACCTATAAATGGTCGATTTAATCCATTAATGTATCATTGTGGTATATGCAACTAAACATACACGAATATTATTCAAATTCCAAATCATATTACCTTTGCTCTGTCAAATTTATGTATTTTCATATCCAAATATTGTAAGTTTCCTCCTAGTTGAAGGAAATTGATATTTCACGTTGACCCCGGTCGAGGTCACGAAATTTTTTTGTAATCAACTTTGTATATTGAAATGGCGATTAATGATCTATATCATTGATCGCCACCATTAATACACTAGGTGATTAAATAACTATAAAATTCATATGGGAATCGATTAACGATTTTTTTTACTGTTAAGTGTTTATCGAAGGCTAAAAGATGGAAGTGACACCCTTAGCGATTATTTCCTTGCCGATAATAGGGGAAACTAGAATAATTTTAGAAAAACACATTTAATATTTGTGATTGGCCATATTTATGAAAATGTTATAATACCAAACATTTCTCTCCCATCAGACAGTGGACGATTCAGAATAAATTATTTTATCAAAGAGCCAGAAAAATTCCAGAATAATAATTGGGACTCACTTTATGTACAAAAATATCAGGAAAGTTCCATATTATCGGAATCAGATAATGAAGGCGAGATACAAACAGATAATTCGCGAAATCAAAACACAGAACAGAACCAAGTCTACCCCTAAAACAACGAGTCGGGAGCCAAAAAGGAACTGGACCTATAAGAAAACTAGGAAAAAGCAGCTAATTGAGGGCAGAATCAACCAAAAAAAATAGAGGAAGACAGAAAAATTCAATAAGCCGAAAGGAAAGCTTTGCAGCAAAGGAAACATATCCTGAGGCTATTGGATTCTGTCCAAAAAAGGGCAATTTGTTTCGTCGGTGATGCCTCGCTTACAAACTCGCTCACTTGTCTGGAACACCGTAGAAAAGTTGGCGATTTGTCTCTATTTTATAGATATTTTCATGGGCGATGCTCTTCTGAAATATCAACAATCGTTCCTGCTTTGGCAGTCTCTTCGAGACTAACCCGTCAAGTTCAGTCATCACACCCCTTCGTGGTCACTTTGGAGACCTGCAGAACATCACTTTCCAAAGACTCGTTCATCCAACGAACAGCGAGACTTTGGAACTCATTGCCTAGGGAGGTGTTCCCCGAGGCATACAACCTCCAGAAATTTAAGAAGAACACCAACTCCTACCTTCTTTCCCTTGGTTCCCACGATGTTCTCTGAACATTACAGGATATCCCTTTTCGTGGGAACCAGAAAAAAAAAAAACAAGAAAAAGAAATCAAAAAGGAAGAAACAAATAAAAGAATTTTGGCTTTCAGGAAAAGCATAGAATATAAGTCTCAGAGATAAAAATTGAAAAGAATTAACTGAAACACACAATAAAAAAGGGAACCGAAGATACAGGAAATGAGGGAAACACAGCTTGCAGAGAGAACAGTTCAAATACAAGAAGAAATTCAAAAGCTTACCCAAGACCGCACAGAGATTATGCTCAATAAACGCATAACCTTCAATCCATATATCGAAGATTTCGATAATGAGCCTCTTGAGAAGCTAATCAGAGAGAAGATATACAATCAGAATTACGAAAAATATCAAAAACAAAGAGAGGAGCAGGCTTGAAAACAGCATGAATGAATTTGTTGAATCTCCATCAAAGAAAGGCCAACCAGTGAAAGAGCCTTCCCCAGAGTTAAAGAAAAGAACAAATGACACGATCATTACACCAATCAAGACGGTCAAAGCTCCACCAGAAAAACACACCAAAGAAAAACAAATTAAGAATAAGTTCCAAGCCCTCTCTGAAGCCAAAAAAAAGGAGAAGAGGAAACTGAGGTAGACAATTCAGAAGAGCACAACCGGAAAATAACCGAGGCCATAACCAAATCAAAAACAAAGCCTCATCCCCCTGAATCCAGAAGAAAAGGTGATAAGCCTCCACCTATAGTGGTAGGTACAGGGAAATACCATAACTCAGACCACCATGAACCTTCTCAGTAAAGGATTGAATTGAAAATTCACTATAGAGCACAAACCTAACTCTACACTGATATACGCTCAAAACATGGCAGACTTAACAACACTAAAAGATCTTCCATATGAAACAAACTATAAGTACTATTCCTATACTGCGAGCGAAGACAAGATACACGCCTTAACCCTTAAAGAAGCACTGACCAGCAAAGATAAAATTCCGGTAGTAAATGTATATAGATACAGTACTAGGAAAGTATTATATCTGGTGGTAACTCCCAAAACTTATACCATTTCGTGGCTAGCCAAAAATGTTGAATGGGATAACAGAAGGAAGGAATGAACGACAAATCGTCCAGTGCCACCACTGCCAAATGTGGGGGCACGCAACCTCCAATTGTAGAAAAGAAGCCAGGTGTCTTAAATGCGCAGAGCCATACGGAACGAAGACCTGACATAAGTCTAGAGATACGCCAGGTAAATGTGCTAATTGCGAGGGACCTCATAATGCTAATCACCATGAATGCCCAGAATACCTCAAGAAGAAAGAACTTGAAGAGAGAAAAACCTCAATCTCCAAAGAAAACAAAATACAATTTGTCTGAGCCCCACCCCTCAAACAAAATGCATGGGACAGAAGGAAAGAAAAAAAAGAACAAGAAGCAAGACAGAAGAACTGAGACCAAGATACGAGACTGAAGAAACAAGACCAAGAACCAAGACAACCCCACACAAGAGGAGCGCAGGAGATCCGTACAACCCCTGGATCCCCTCCCATACCAACACAGGTTTGTTCGAATGCCTCGCGTGGCTGCGTGGCGGTAATAGTTGATTAGAGAAAATAAATCACAGGATCAAAAGGTTGCAACAACTTGTTGGCATGCCCCAAATGATCAAAGATCTAGATGACCCCATTGAGGGAATCTTGTGTGCCAAAGACAAAGCAGGCGTGATGAGGACTTTTCTCAGATACGTCGACAATGCCAATAAGAGCATGTATGCTCAATATTAGTGGAGTCAACAACAAGTATTCGATACTCGTTGATTTCATTAATACCCATAATGTGGATATTATGCTTCTGTCTGAAACTGAGCTCCGACAAGGGCTTGACCTCAGACTTAGGGATTTCACATTATTCAGGGCGGTCAGGCCCAATGCACACAGGGCAGGAGGCGTAGCCATCATGGTGAGGAATGGTGTTCCTTACCCCAAAATTCTTGCTAGGAATTCCACCATAGAACATGTAGGAATAAAATTGAAAGATGGTACATCACTTCTCTCTATTTATAATCAACTCCGAAACATTTTCAAAGACATTGATAGCTTGTTGAATGTTGGACAAAAAGTCTTACTCGCGGGGGATTTTAATAGTTGGCGCCCTGAGTGGAACTGTCAGACACAAACGAACTGTAATGGGAATACATTGTGAGGAGTATCCAATAAATAATAATGTTATTATCGAAATTCCGGATCAACCGACCCACTTCTCCAACAATGGGTCAACGTCAACTACTATAGATTTGATTGCCAACAAAAACGTACGTGACTTAGGTGAGCAACAGACTGTAAACGCACTGATCGCGACCTGGTTGTATTTCTACTGAAGAGCAAAAGTAACCCTAGGGTTTAAAAGAAGCTCTTCGATTATAGAAGCACAAACTGGGCCGAGTTCAGAAGACTTATGAACATAACGGCCGAAGTCAACGAGCATATAACTAAGGGTTGAATAGAAAATGAGACGGCTAGGTTTATTGACAACATAATAGCGGCCAGAGAAAAGACAAACAAAACTATAGTGGTATAAGCGGATCGAGATCCTCTTCCACCACACATGAGGAACATCATACAGCTTGTAAAATCAGAAGGTAAAAAATGGCAACAGACCAAAGATCACAAATAAAGAGATAACCATCAGAGAATTGCAAACGTGGTAACACGGAAAATTAAAAGATTCAACGATGAATCGTGGAAGAGGAAACTCGAAAAGCCTAATATGAGGGACAAGTTTCTGTGGGGGATGGCGAAACGTATCAAGAAAAGATACGAGCCCATGCTTGCCATAGAGAGTGGTCCTTCACTGGCGGTGATCGATTTGGAGAAGCCAGATGTGACGGGAGAACAAAAACGGTCTATCATTGTTGCTAAGGGGATTTTGGACGCGCCGCATATGACAATGAATTCAAAAACTCTTTTCAAATTAATAACGACGTATGAAGAACTCACGGATGTCATCAAAAGATTACCCCACAACAAAGCACCAGGACCTGACAAAATAGATGCAGTTCTGCTTAGGAACCTCCCCAAAGGCTGTTGTCCAATTTAAACAACACCGCCACAATCAGATACCAACACTACCTTGGAATATAAAAACAGGCGGATGTTATACCAATATTAATGTGGGAAAAGATAGAACAAAATAGATGGCTACAGACCAATTTCCCTATTGAGTACTGTGGCCAAGGTTATTGATAAGATTCACCTTAATCGTTTTGTTCGCCTGGACGAAAATATGAAACTTATTCCGGAGGATCAGTTCGGATTCAGGAGAAGAAGATCTACCACCTCGCAAGTGGTCCAAATTGTTCACGGAGTGAAGGAGTCTTGTCACCGGGGGCAAAATACGATCATGGTTCTGTTGGACATGCAAAAAGCCTTCGACACAGTATGGACAGAAGGTTTCATCACAAAAATGGTGAAGGAACACATGCCTTCATACATGGCAAAAATTCTAGACTCCAATCTAAGTCAGCGGAGTTTTAGGGTGAGAATTGAAAATACAAAATCCGGTCGTAGCAGGTGACCCACAGGGCTCCTGTTTGTCATCACATTTGTACTCTCTTTTTACGCATGACTTTCCTATGTTTGCCCAGACGAATGTAGTCATATACGCATTCGTTTGCGAGCGAGGTGGCTGCGGGGAAAGTACGAGTCCACCTCAATTGGAAGGTTGTGCTGTATTTAGAGAGTTACAAAATCACCCTAAATGCAAACAAAACCAAGATAAAAAATTTCACTAGAAAGAAACCAAACACGAAAATTTTCAAAAAGCTAAGAATTAAAGACGTAAGTATTGACAAATCGGATTCCGTGAAATACCTGGGGATACAACCGGACAAGCGTCTAACTTTTCACAAACATATTGATCTTGCAGTTCAGAGGGCAACTGCCGCAGTCAAGCAGCCTGCCCAAAACAACTCTATTGAAAATGGACAGGATGCAAAACAAGGTTCTCAGTATCGTCACTAACAGTGAACGATACATCCGGCTGGATGCACTAAGAGAAATCACTAATATTCCCAGCATTTTTTAATATATAGATCAGCTTTCATATGAATTCTATAAGTTTTTCTTACCCAAAAGTCCGCCGATCAGAGATATCACCGGTATTAGAGCATATCATAATCTCCCAAGAAAACATAGAGGAGTGATTTATCAATATCTAGATCTCCACCACGAGCAAATTATAAACCCTTCCCAAACAATGGAACAAAATGAAAATTTTTTAAGATAGTTTTTCAATTTCTTCTTTTTCTGGCATCCAAAACAAAAACTATCAACTTCCACAAACTTTGATGTTTCAATTATCTGAAAATATTCTAGTAACATGAAAAACACACATATAGGCATACCAGGAGATGTGTAACTTTCTTCAATTGTCAGAGGGGATTGAAAATCAATACGGGTACACCCGTCAACATCAGCGGGGGTGCTTTCCACTGTTCCTACCACCGGGTACGTGCGAGGCATTCTCAGTGCGAACAGGAATCTCCCTGCTATGGAGACATAGCAGGGCTGATGTGTTTTCCACCTTCTCCATATATACATATATATATATATATATATATATATATATATATATATATATATATATATATATATATATATATATATATATATATGTATATATATTGTAATGTAATGATAATTGTAAATACAATAGTTGTTAAGATATTAACTTTTTGTTATGAAATATTGATAGATAAATATTTTCGCTCTGTATATTATATTTTGCAATGATGTAATAATAATTGCTAACTAACGTCACTGTTCTCTCGTCACGTTGCTGCCAATTGTTATCACTTTCCTCACCACAGCTAAGCACAGTTGGTACGCCTCTTGTCTCAGATAGCCGGTTCAGGCAATTTAGCCACTAGCCACTGCTTGATGTCATTTTCTATTCAGTGTTTATGAATACGATTGCTGATAATTGTGGAGAATAAGCAACAAATTATCAAAAACAATTATTTCCTTTATTCAGGAGAACTCAAATTTACCTGGCCTACGATCGATAACTTATTCTAATGTCAATCTACAAATTTCCATGGATAATCATGGGAAAATTTCATGGGTAAAATATACACAACCTCACTCTCACCTTGAAAGTGAAAATTTCTTTAATAGTTTGAAATCAAATGAAATAAAGTTCTTCTGATGGAATATGAGTTATTAGTGAAGTTGTTCAGTTCGTGATGTGCACTAGGAAAGTAAATACCTGTCGCTGGAACTGTCGCTGTTCAATACACACCAGGATTTGGATTACTTTTCACTCCAATGCTCTCAGGAATTCCAATACCAAAAAGAAGGAACCATACAAATTCAGAAATCAGCTTTGAATACTTGTATATGGTGTACAAATGAGGTGATGTTGGTTTTCTGCTTATTATGTTGAAATTAATGAATTTTTCTTTCTCTCCCAACAAAACGTGGCATTCGTTTTTAAATTATTTTCAGTCTCCTCGTGGCTTTGTTTTTTCGTTTCCAGGATACCATTTTTTCTCATTCCTTTCGATTTGAATTTCTAATCGCGCACTATATTGTCACATTTTCACTGTTTGGGGTTATTTTCAAAACTTATAATAAACTTTTTTTCGTTCTTATTTTCTCACAATTTCAAATCTTACATTTGACCATACTGTTCCCTGATTGGCTATTGTCATCAAGAAGTTTGCTGTTCTCCCATTGGCTACTTTTAGTTAGATACAATTTCATATACTGTATATTTCAAGCTTATAATTTTGTTGATCACATTTTATTCAGGATGATTTTGTAAATCTAGACCTTTTTTGTTGTCTTTTGAATAATTATGGGTTATAATCATTATGACAGTGTATGAAATTGATTGTATTATAGTATTTGAATATTTTTATCTATTAATATTATACAGAGGCTTAATAAAGGAAATATAATTTCAAAATTATGTACAAACAATCTCTTGAACTAATAGCTATTAAGTAATTATTCTTTTTGTGGGTTTTTTATGAAATTGCTTCCTTTTTTCCTTTTAAAATATATAACTGGTTTTTCATAACATAACAATATATATATATATATATATATATATATATATATATATATATATATATATATATATATATATATATATATATATATATAGCAAAAGTTGTACCGATTCCAAAAACAAACGACCATAACGAAGTTAACTCATTTAGACCCATTTCAGTGCTTCCTGTTTTTTCAAAAATTTTTGAACGAAATCTAGGATGGTTTCATATTTTGAAAATGAAGAACTTTTCTCGAAATAGCAGTTTAGTTACCGCAGTAATAAATCAATAACAAAAGCAATAATATTCATTTTAGAAAAAATCATGAATGCGATTGATAAAAATAACTTTTCGTGTGCCACAATGTTGGATTTATCGAAGGCATTTGATTGCGTCATACATGAATACCTACTGCAAAAGCAATAATATTCATTTTAGAAAAATCATGGATGCGATTGATAAAAATAACTTTTCGTGTGCCACAATGTTGGATTTATCAAAGGCATTTGATTGCGTCACACATGAATACCTACTGGCAAAATTATATTTTTATGGGATCAGGGGTGCTGCCTTGGAATTATTCTCTTCCTACTTGCACAGTCGACAGCAACAAGTGGTTCTACCATCAGGCGAGAAGTCAGACGTAATGGCAATAGATATTGGAGTTCCCAAAGGATCAATATTGGGACCCATATTTTTTATTATTTTCATGAATGATTTACCAAAATATTTGAATGCTGACGCAATGACATTATATGCTGAAAACTCAGAAATACTGAAACAATAGCAAAGGCTTCAGAATGGTTTTCGACAAATAATTTAAAACTAAACACAGAAAAAACAAGCGAGCTTATGTTCTCAAATTGTAGTCAAGAGAATAGCGTTAAGTTATTAGGTATACATATTGACACGAAATTGAACTGGAAAGAACATGTCAACTACTTATCAAAATAATTAAATAAAGTAGTGTATCAAATTAGGAAACTAATAGAATTCACAACTCTAGATACCGCATTAACTTATTATTACAGTAACTTTTATTCAACTTTTTCTTATGGAAACTCCGTAGAAAGTGGAAGGATATTTAAACTACAAAAAAAGTGTTACGAATAATATCAAAGGCTAGTTATCGAGAACATTGTAAACCGTTATTTGCAAAATTCAGCATCTTAACTTTACCTTCAGTATTCATTCTACAATGTGTGATGTTTGTGAAAGAAAACGAAAAGTCTCTATTTTCAAATTATTCCTACCATTCTCATAACACAAAGAATGGAAATTCGTTGAGCATTCCCTATCACCGCCTGAAGAAAACTCAACAGCCAATTAATCACGCATCCATCAAATTTTTTAACAAATTACCGGATGCACGAAAAATGCCCATACCAAACAGTTGAAGGCAGCAATCATCAATATATTTTTTTAAAATACATTCTATTCTCTAGAAGAATATTTCGAATTTAATTTTGACGAAACAATTGATTGAGATATAAGCAGGCATTTTTTTATCTATGTAGCTTCTGTTGTGATGTTATATTGACTGATTTTAAATCTTATATATATTTTTCTTGAATTTTATGTGACTGAACTTAACATAAGTATACAAATAGTTTTATATTCAAAATTTTACTATATTTGTCGACTTTTCTTGTATATACCTGTACTCAGGGTCGTTCATATTTTCTGTTTTTCATATTATTTGACAACCTTAAATGTAACTCACATAACTTGGGCAAATAAATTAGTATTATTAATATTATTATAGGTTTTTGGGCGAGTTCACGAACAGTGAATGATCATTGTAAATGAATAAATCTGTAAAACGAAGCATTCAGAAACGGGCACACGATTCCTTCAACTTTGGAACGAGAAGAATTGTTGTAGTCTTCGCCGTAGAGAATTCGAATATAACATGAATTCTGGTAATTTTATCCAGTTTCAAATGTGATTCGGGAAATATTCTCATCAAATATCATTCGTGCTAGATGATTTGAACGCATTTTTTTTTCATTCAAGCATTTTGACTCTAGGAAATTCAACTCGTGCAATTTGCAGCTTTATTATCAAAGATTAAACCACTCCAAATTGCACTCAGTAAAATTTCCATGCAAAATGCCTTCTTGAAAATTTCAAAAAAAATGCGATAAAAACCCCAGCACTTATGATATTACCCTCGATAAAACCCCAAGCACTTATGGTATTACCCTTGATACATGAGCAGTAGGATATATATGCGAATACAAGTTGGATATCATCGTTGAGTGGTAATACGTGAAATATATTTTTGTTTCTTTTATATTTCTATATAACGTGTGTTTAAATGATTATATCCTTTTTTGGATATAATTTCTTTTGTTTTTTGTATGCCGAAGTTGGATTATTGGTTTACATTGAATATGTGGCACGTCAATTTGATATAATATGAATGAATAATAGTTTAAAAAAATTAAGAAACACGCTTTTATAGAAAACCAGACTAAAAAAATTTAAAATAAGAAAAAAATGTATTTTATTTAAAAAAAGAGTGGGGTGCATGGTATCGCTTCGGCCAACAATTACCTGTGATCTGAGAAATTTCTTACTTCACTGCCCTAGATGTGTAATGTACTATATAATTATTGATACCATGCACCCCAGGCTTTTTTTTTAAATAAAATACATTTTTTTCTTATTTTCTATTTTTTTAGTCTGGTTTTCTATAAAAGCGTGTTTTTTAGTTTTTTTAAACTATAATTTATTTTCAACTTTTCAGTTTAGTTTTCTATTAACGCGTGTTTGTAGTTTTTCAAACTATTATTATTATTATTAAAAAAATTTAACTATCATTCTCCGATATTGAATAGAATCGGACCATAATCACAAAACTCGCGGTCATTTTGGAGCCGCCATTTCGAATCCTTCAATTTTGACAAAATAATCATAATCTTCGACCCCAAAAACCCCCACATACCAATTTTGAATTGAATCAGACCATAATCACAAAACTTGACCGCCATTTTAAAGCCGCCATCTTGGATTTTTCAATTTTCACAAAAGAATCATAATAATCGACCCCAAAAACCCCCACATACCAATTTTGAATAGAATCAGTCCATAATCGCAAAACTTGTCCACCATTTCGAAGCCGCCATCTTGAATTTTTCAATTTTGTTAAAAGAATCATGATCTCCGACCTCGAAAACCCTCAGATTGAAGCGAATCGGACCATAATCACAAAACTCGTACGCCATATTGGAGCCACCAATTCGAATCCCTCCATTTTTGACAAAATAATCCTAATCTTGGACCCCAAACCGACATACCAATTTTGAATTATTCAGACCATAATCACAAAACTTACCGCCATTTTAAGCCGCCATCTTGGATTTTTCAATTTTTACAAAAGAATCATAATAATCGACCCCAAAAACCCCCACATAACAATTTTGAATAGAATCAGTCCATAATCGCAAAACTCGTTCGCTTTAAGCCCCATCTTGGAGCCACCAATTCGAACATTCCTTTTTACAAAATAATCATAATCTCGGACCCCAAAAACCCCCGACATACCAATTTTGAATTGAATCAGACCATAATCACAAAACTTGACCGTCATTTTAAAGCCGCCATCTTGGATTTTTCAATTTTTACAAAAGAATCATAATAATCGACCCCAAAAACCCCCACATACCAATTTTGAATAGAATCAGTCCATATTCGCAAAACTCGTCCACCAGTTCGAAGCCGCCATCTTGAATTTTTCAATTTTGTTAAAAGAATCATGATCTCCGACCACGAAAACCCTCAGATTGAAGCGAATCGGACCATAATCACAAAACTCGTACGCCATATTGGAGCCGCCGTTCTGTTTTTTTCACACAATAATTTCTTAACGCATTGTCACCGGAATTATGTACACCTGCCAAATTTCAAATCATTCGGACGTCTGGAAGTGCGTCAAAATCGCGTCCAAAGGAGTCGGTTACAAACAAACAAACAAATAAACAAACATACAAGTGGAGCTAATATAAAGCGTGTAAAAATAGTATTATCAGGAATAAAATACCTTTTAGTGTGGCGGAAGAGTTTGGAAAAAGGATTAGTAATGCTTGGTATTTCATGACGATTTCTACCAGTGAACACCTACCGCAAGCCGCGTGAAGGAACCTCGTTCCTGACGGGGGTCCCCCGACTGCACACGATTTTTTTGTCTGAATTTCAAACGATCCCTATTATGAAACATGTTATATTTCGAGCATTATCGTTGATAGGAGAATGAATTTCTGCGTTATGGTTACACTCCAGAGTAGGTTTCCAAAATTTGAAACCCAAGCGATGAAAACCACTGCCAGAAAATTTGAAATATGTCCATCTATTCAATTGTTAATTTAGTAGAAAAACTGCAGAGAGGGTCATTTTCATTTTTTATTCTTTATTGAAAATACATATCTTCCTTTCATGTCTGAATTTTGCACCCCAGTCGGTAAAATCTACCCATTATAAAACAGATTATGACAAGATAATTTTTTTCTAGGGTTACCTTCTAGGAAGGAGGATTTTCAAAAACTCGAATCCAAAGTAGTTGAAGTAAACCCCTGAATATTTTCATGATTTTATTCAATGAAACTGTCAAGTGAATAAACAGCGAAACATATTAATTTCAGTTTCAGGAAAAAGTCCATTTTTCAAAGTGGAGTAGATGATGATAGAAATGAGTATGCTCAAAGTCGCCTCGACAGTTCATTGGTAAAGACTTTCAGTTGATTTAGACATATTTCGGGACGTCTGAAGATGGGACTGATTCGTCCAGAAACATGTCCAACTAAACTAAAGAATTTTACCAATAAACTGTGGAGACGACTCTGAGCCCATTTCTAATATCAATTTCATTTTATTTTTCGCTCAAGGAAAAATTCTTCATTTCTGAATTTTGTACCCCAGGCAATAACAACTACCTGCTCCCGTTGAAAAGGAAAACATTCTCAATTGAATATTGAATAGAAAGATTTTTCTGTGAATTGAAGAATCCACGATAAAAATAAAGTTATTTTTCGTGAATGTCTAACAGAAAACAACTACTTCCCCGGCTAAAGCCACGCTGGACATTGAACTACATCTAATAGATATTCTGAGGATCCTAACTCGAAAGAAAAAATCTGAAATTTAAAATTTGCATTTTTATTCAGATAGTTATTTGATTTTTCATTAGCCAAGGAAGTAGTTGTTTTTTGTTAGTCATTCACGAAAAATAACTTCATTTTATCGTGTATTTTTCAATTCACATAAAAATGTTTCTATTCAATATTCAATTGAGAATGTTTCCCTTTTCAACATGAATACCCCACAAGAGGTTATCTTGAACGATGGAAGATAGTGACTAAAGTTTATCTTTCAGTCGCAGATGATTCCACATCTGATTTTATGAACATCCTGTTCATATTTTCAAACAAATCTACCTACTCCCATTATGAAATAGTTTTATCTCGAAGAGTATCAGTAAATAATAACCGTTAACTTTTCAAATGTACTGATTCCTAGCAAAATTTTAAATTGAAGCTAGTAAAAGTTGTGTGACAATACTAACCCAGTAAAATATGTTTTTTGGGGTGCTGAATCCAAATTTGAAGTTTGCTGACAAAATTCCCTGAAGCGTTCCGACTATGCATTTAATCAAAAATACCTTTCCATACAAAGTTAATTTAGACAAAATTTAGTATACATTTAATAATTTTTTTTCAATGTAGGACAAAAGTGTGAGACGAAGTTGCAAATAGACGAAATTTACGCATTTCGCAAAAAATTTTGCGCAGAAAACAATCTACTCATTTCTCGAAGGAAGCGCAATACCAAAATTCCCTTTTTTTGTCCAAATGCCAGGTAATGTTACGTAAATCACTATTTCTTGATTTCGGGCACCCAAGTAACATTGAAACATCTCCAAATATTTGTTATATGCATCTTGGCGAATGAAAATGTTCCGTGAATTTGTAAATCATCCCCAAAACACGCAGTGTTGAACCTATGTATTTTTTTTCTCGATTTCAGGAAAGATGAGAAAAGGGACGAAATCGACGCTTACAAAAGTTTCGAGCTACTTTCAGAGTAATAGTACCACAAGAAACGGTGTACGTTGTAGACGGGTGTATTCTGCTACACAGGGTTGTGTGAGGGAAAGATAAAACTTATAAAAAAATATTAGATACTTACATCGAATACGTCCGTCGTCACTATAAGAGTTCAACAATAGTCGTTTTCGATGGATAAGGACAAACCAAAAAAAAAAATACCAAAGATGCTCTAATTTTGTTTATCAAGTAGTAGAATGAAAATGATGATTTTACAGGAAACAAACTGGAAATTACACTCATTTGCACGGAAACTATAACTCATGGACGACAAGTTGCGGATATTTTGAATGCCTAACATCGTATTGATTGTACATTATAGGGAAGAGATTCATTTGACACAATGTTGACAAGATCAAAATTTGTCTGATTAATGATTGATATGAGGTTGAAGAAAACCATCTTGAAGGTAGTGTTCAATTCTTCTGATTTGGGCCAATAGTCAGATTAGGTGACACGGAAAATTATTGTATAAAGATTGTGAAAAGGTTAATATGTTATCTAAATGTGGAGGGAGACTAATAAGTAGGAATAAATGATACTGAGGTTATCGATATAGTTTTGGCATTCATTGAATTTGGTGTTTTGTAATGTAGGACATTTCAAAGTCTTTTTTTTAATTTGTCATAATCCAATATGTTGACATTATATAATCTGGTTTGTATCTTTTTCTAAGGTGTGATTGTACATTATAGGGAAGAGATTCATTGTGAGAATTTATACATTTAAAAAAAAAAAATTACGAAAGTGAGGTTAACTTCGAGCAAAACTTGTAAATACATGGAAAACATACTAATGATGAATATACAACTAATGTACAATGTATAATTAAAAATTGATGTAAAAAACACTTATGATTGTACATTATAGGGAAGAGATTCATTTGACACAATGTTGACAAGATCAAGTAAAATTTCTGTCTAATAAAAATAATGATTGATATGAGGAATTGAAGTATCAACCATCTTTGAAAGGTAGTGTTGCCAATTTTTTTATTTGGGCCAATAGTCATCAATTAGGGTGACAACTTGAAAAAATTATTGTATAAGAGATTGTGAAAAATGGTTAATAGTGTTATCTAAATGTGGAGGGAGACTCAATAAGTAGGATTGAATGATACTAAGGTTAACGATATCAGTTTTGGCATTTATTGAATTTGGTTCTTTGTATATGTAAAACATTTCCAAAAAAGTTCTTTTTTTTTTAATTGGATTTATATCCAATATGTTGACATTATCATAATCTGGTTTGTGATCTTTCTAAGGTGTGTTGTGCTAGGGTGCAATTTTTTTAAGGTTTAATATCACTTTATGGAGCAAATTCTATCTTTAAGTTTTGATTTAGTTTGTCCGATATATTTTTCATTACATTGGGAACAAGGAATGCAATAGACTACATTGTTAATAATATTTCTTCTAAATTAAAAAACAAAGACCCCATATTAGAACATTCCAATGAAAAAGGAAGAAATTAATTCCAAAACATTAGCGCATGCTCGAAAAAATGACAAGAACAATTTTTTAACATTCATTGAAGATTTCAGTAGATATATCTACTAGAAAAGAAAAGTGAATAAATACTCCCATCGATGGATTATGAAAATATATTATTCGAGGTGGAGAGTATATATGTTATGAGATGAAATATACTCTCAGGAGCAAAGGTATGGAATCTTAATTTACCATATATTCAGCTACAAAATGGAGTTGCAGAGAGGAAAAATTGCTCATTCACGGGAAATGCAAAATGTATTCTATTCGATGCCAATATGGAACATAAATATTGGGGTAAGGCTATGATTACTGCAAACTATTTACGAATAATATTGCCCACTCGAATAACTAATGAAACTCCCAATGAGTTATGATTCAGATCAAAACCACACTCAATTAATAATAACATTTTGGAAGTATTGCTTTCGCTCACCTGCCTCACGAAAAACGTCAGAAATTGGACGAAAAATTAAAGAAATTGATTTTTGTGGTTTATCAGAAAAATTCTAAGGCTCACAGACTTGAAGAACATACAAACAAAATATGTAGAAATAGATATGTTCGTTTCATTGGAATCAATGAATTCACTTTAGAAAGAAAACACAGAAAATAAAGAAGTAATTTTTTTCGATAAAAACAATTCTCACATCATATTCAAAATGTGGCAAGTAAAGATTATTTGAGAAATATTCGAATTGAAAATATACATTTTATGAGGATTTAAGATTTTCACGAATAAAATGAAAAGATAGAAAACACACCATTGAGAATGTCCGAGAGAATTCATAAAGGAAAACCTCCACGAATATATTTCGAAAAATATTGTTCAACTACTCCATCGAAACAACGTTTTCTGAAGCAACCCCGGACAAAGAAGGAAAGGCTATGAGAAAAAATGGAACTTGGTTTTTTCGTAAAGTTGTCCGAAAACCAGACGACCGTTGGATGTAAATGGATTATTGAACTTGAATCTGAATAAAATGGAATGGAGAATAGATATAAAGGCAAGAATCGTAGCACAAGGATATTCTCAAAGATTTAAGGGGGACCACGACGAAGTTCTCACACCCCGGTTATGAAACAAACTACATTTTGAATTCTGATGGCGAAAACAGGACAAGGAAATATGACAAATGAAGAATTTCATAAAGAGTGCTTACTTAAATGTAGAATTAACTGAAGATATGTATGAAACATCCAGATGGATACGTCGGAAAGGGTGACGAATCTCTAGTTTGTCACCTAATAAAAGAGTATATATGGACTGAAACAAGCGGCAAGAGCATGAAATCTGGGAATTAATATAGTTCTGAGAGGTATAGATTTTTCAAAAAGGGTGTTGTTCATACCGTAGAAGATATAGAGAAGCTTGGATTTTTGTCTTTTCATATTCGTGGATAACGTCCCGCAAATATGGAGAATGTATAGATGAAGTAGCAGATGTGATAACAAGTCATTTTGAAATCAAATACCTAGGATATTTGGAATATTATATCGGGATACAAGTACAACGTGTTGATAAGATCCTCTGATTTGACTCCTCTCGATTACTTCTCATGTGGTTATTTAAAATCAGAAGAATATCTCAATAGGCCAGACGATATTGCAGATTTAAAAGTTAGGATAACGGAAGAAATTAACAACATAACCCCCGAGGTCCTACAAAATGTTGTACGAGAATTCCAAGATCGACTTGCTTATTGTCAAGAAGTGAATGGTTGTCATTTTGAGCATTCAATTCCATTGTAAAATAAATTGAAAAATACTTCCTAAACATTATGTGACATTCATTCTACGTAAAGTATCAAAATTCTACATTTTCAAAATCAAAATCCCTTTTGAACAAGGTGCCACACCACCCCTCTTCTCATTTAGAATTTTTGAGGGGGTGCTCATACTTCAGAGGAGGTGCAAGGAGGGAATAATATTTTCATACTGTGAATTGTCAAATTGACAATAGAAATCGATTGTTCCAGGTTTTTTCAAACAAATACATAATAACACTAAAAATGAATTTATTCGATACCAATGGACCGCACTGTATATGTACAGTTAGTTCTTTGAATAAAAAATGAACTTACGATATAATATAGATATATTATTTTGAAAAGATTATTCCATGGGGTTTATAAGGAAACAGGAATGTTTATTTTTGTTTGAAAAAATAGGAATACACTAGCTTATGTATCTCTGTACGTGGCATACTAGCGATGTAGTCATTTAATCGTTTTTTGAGTTCGTTTTGATTTTTTGAACATTTATTTGATTTGGTAGAGATTGTATGATTTGAGACTGACGTAGCTGTGGCTTTTTTGTCCTGACCTTTATTCATGAAAGGCATTATGAAATTATTTTGTTTGGTTCGAGTGTTGTATTCGTGTTCTATTCTCGAATGTTTGTGTTTTGATTTAGAATATTTTATATCAGTATGCATAAAGAAGAGTTCTACTGGATCAAATATATTTGGTTCGGAGTAGAGAGCATCTTTCGGTTGAGTTCTTTTTTTATGAACATTATTTTAAGGATTCTTTTTGTGTTACTATCAGTTTATCCCTAGTGATCTTTCCAGCTGATCCCTATGTCAGTACCCCGTAAGTTATATGTGTTTGAATGAGAGCTAAGTATAAGGTTTCAAGGGTTCTGTTGTCTAACATATCTCTCAGTACTTTGAAACGATGCATTAGAAACTGGCGCTTCCTCATTACATAGTTTATATGTGATTCCCATTTGAGTTGATTATCTATAATGATCACAAGATATTTAATATGTTTCATAGGCGTAATAGTGGAATGATCTTCGATTTCCCCACCAAAGGTAATCGAACAAGCATGTCAATTTGGTATCCACAGTATTGTGGGGTGGTTCCATATCCATCTGGTACCATGAACGTACAGCTCCAGCCAGTGGCAAATATTCAAGATATGTTTCAACCACGTTTTGAAGCATTTTCTGAGTATCTTTCACTATTCAAATTTCCAGCGTACATACAATAGCAAACTCTCGGTTCATTACCAAACAAAACACATTTATTCGAAATTGTTCTTGATTTTTAACTTCGAGCACCATATGTGGATTTTCAGAAGCCCAAAAAGGTCGATTTTTCCTATTGTCAACTAGCATATGACGGCCTAGAATGGTTTGTATTGGAGAGTATAAAAATCCTGATTCCAAAGAGGCCGTTCGTATTGAGGTTGAGGATATGCTTGGAAATATCAGAGAATGGTAATTTGATTATCTTCATGGCCAGTTAGTGGTTTGACACTCGTGATGGGTCTAGCCAATTTCCGAAAATTTTCAAAATTATTTCACAATCGTGAGAACATTTCCCGTGTCATGCTTTGTAAGTATGGATATTAAAACTAAACTCATGGACGTTCGCTGAATAATTATCTGACACATGCCATGGATAACAAACAAGTCCTACAAAACTTTATTTCAGAATCAATTCTATTTGAGAATTGGCACAACTCGTTTTCACTTTGACAGAATATCACCTTCTTAATTACAATTGACTCGTCAGAGGTTGAAGTTAGCTTTAGGGAGTGTTTGAGTAATTCACCCAAATTCAATTTTCTTCCGAATGCTGTGGAAAAAAAAAAGTTTTTGACAATTCTTCAAAGCGACATTTCATGGCACCATTGATCGAGTTACAGTTGGGTGCTCCACACATTTGGTCTCCTGATTTTGAACGGTTTGCGAGATAGTTTTTGGAACGTAGTTCCTTATCGCGCGTTGCAAACGGGGGCTAGACGGAATAAATTGAGACCAAAAGTTGTAACGAGACTTTCGCTATGGTTATAAGCCGTGCGGCGTGCGCGTGTTTCTCTGTCTGTCTCTCTCTCTCTCATAGAAAGCAAGCCAGTTATTTTCGTTCGTCTTTCTATTTCACATTGAACAGTGTGGTGTCTCGACGATTATTTTTGATGAGTGTATACAGATTTTTTGTACATAATAAATAATAAAAAATAATAACAATGATGAATCCTGACAGTGTTTCTGCACAAGTTCCGGATATTGCTGATGGAGTCAGGTAAGTAGAGATTTTATACAGACAATAATAAATGCTTATGTATTTTTAGCAAGTACGCATTATAACTTCTCTTTACTATTGTGCTAACCAAGTCATACGCGTTATAATCTCTTCATTATTGTGAGTTTAGCAAGTGTAAGCGTCATAACTTCAATAAATTTAAAAGCAAATTATATTTTAATATTACAATATCAATGCGTATGTATTTAGCAAGCCCTGCGTGTTCTAACCTATACGCTGTTGTGTTTACGAAGTCGAGTGTCGAAGTGTGTATATATATATATATATATATATATATATATATATATATATATATATATATATATATATATATATATATATATATATATATATATATATATATATTTATATATATATATATATATATATACACACACACCCTGTTGTGTTTACAAAGTTACAAAGTTCCGCGCATCTATGACGTGTACGAAAGAATAGACAGACAGAGTGCATATATATATATATATATATATATATATAAATATTATTATAACTTAAAAAAAATAATTTTTATTACAATTCCTTCACTATTACAATTGAAAGGAACTTCGTTCCATCTGGGTGTCCCTTGACACCTCTCAAGTTTTTTTTTTTTCGTAAACTACTACGTCGGTAATTTTTTTCAGAAAAATCGTCATATGAGGAACAACTTCGCAAAACGCATTTTGTCCACTTAGGGGGAAAATCGAGTTCGATGCGGTTCTGGGATCACTATGATTGTAGCTTGGATGTCCATATACGAAACACATTAAATCACTTGATTTTTTGAAAATACGAACAGGATGTTCATAAAATCAGATGTGGAATCCTCTGCGACATTCACAAAAATAACTTCATTTTTATCGGTGATTTTTCAATTCACAGAAAAATCTTTCTATCTATATTCAATTGAGAATGTTTCCCTTTTCAACATCAAAACACATTCTGTCCCAGCGTTATTTAAATGCGAGCTCGAACCACCACATCAAAACGCGTTTTGTCTATCGAAATATGGAAAATAGTGTGACTGTGGATAGTAATAGTCAGGGATGAGGGTGCAAAAACAGGCATCGGACGTTGTATATAGTTGATGAAATTATTAGTATTAAATCATCAAATTCCTCAATGTTTACCATCACAGATGCAACAAAACGCATTATGTCCAAAAATTATAATAGTTTTTCTGGAAACTCATAATGCTTTCGATTTAAATATGGTTAATATTCAAATCTTTCGTATACACCTATCAGTATTACGATAAAAAATTGCCTAAACACATAGTGTTTAGCAACAAATAGTTTTTTGCCATTACTGAAAAAACTGTTTTTGGGACATAATGCGCTTTGATAAGTTGCTCCTCATATGTCAAAAACTGTAATAGTTAAGATAATTAGAAGGTCAATCAAACCATGTTGAAAAATGTAAGTTTCCATTTAAAATAAGAAAGTTGATAACGACTTTTGGCACACCCTGTATAGCTGTAAGACTAAAAATGTATTAAGTAGAACAGACATAATCGATCACGACAGTACTCTGAAGTTTATTATCCAACCTCAAGTTACACTGCCTATGTAAATACCCTCTATACAAGGTGTAAGTGAATTAGTGTGACAAACTTCAGGGGGTGATTCTGCATGAAAAAATAATGACAGTTTGCTACATAACTTTTGTCCGCAAATGCTTCGTTTTCCGAGATACGGGGTGTTAGAGTTTTTCTTAAAAACTGACTATTTATTTATCGCTCTGAAACCGGTCGAAATAGGCGAATGAAATGTGGTGAGTTTTAAGAGCTAGTTATTGCGCATTTTTTCAAATGCAATAAAGAATTTTATGTTCATCATTGGCGCGCATACGGGTAATGATCTCAATTTTTTCAAAGAAAAAAATGGTGCAAATGGTGCGCCACTGAAATATTTTGGATAAAAATCCATTTTTGAATTCCTCGTTCAATTTGTGACAAAACATTTTTCCTGCCTTTTTTTCGTATGGGCACCGTTTTTATGCAAAAAAATTGAACATCTGAACGCGTATTTGTCATTACTTTAATACATTATCTAGTAGCGATGTATTAAATACGAATATTTCAACGAAATGTCAAATTATCATTCCTTTATTTTCAAGCTTTTAGTTTGGTATAACATTAATGATAATAATTAATAAAAAAAATTTTTATCGAAAAAAATGGAAAATTATACAAATGCGGAATTGTCTGATATGCATTTTGTCTATGGTCGAAGTAATGGAAATGGTCGGCAAGCTCGACGATTGTATGCTGAGTTGTATCCAGGACGTAGGGTACCTCATCACACAATATTTGCTTGTCTTCACTAACGTTTGCGCGAAAATGGTACTTTTAAGAAAGTACGAACTGTACAACTAGAAGAAGCAGTTTTCGAGTTAATTGCGGAGTAACCTGAAAAAAGTACTCGAAAAATTGCCGACATACTGAATGTAAGCAACTTCACTGTATTCAAAACTCTTAAAGAACATAAATTGTATCCGTTTCATATTCAACGTGTGCAAGCTCTACTACCTAGAGACTTTTTTCCGCGCCTAGTTTTTGCCATTGAATTCTTCATCAAATCGCTCAAATTCCTAATTTTTCAAATGGCGTTTTGTTTAAGACGAGGCTAATTTTGGACGACAGTGTTCACGAAATTTCCATAACAATCACCTCTGGGCTGAGGAAAATCCACATGGAATATTTGAAGCTCATTTTCAGCATCAGTTTTCACTAAATGTATGGCTTGGGGTACTTGATGATCATTTAATCGGTCCATATTTTTTCCCACAACGACTAACAGGCGACTCTTACCTAAAATTTCTACAGGAAGAATAATCTGTTGTCCTTGAAGAAATTCCTCTACAGTTGAGACAACACTTCTGGTTCATGCATAATGGTGCACCAGTCCATTTGAGCATTATTGTACGTGATCACTTAGATACAGTATATCCAAATCGTTGGATAGGTAGGGGAGGTACGGAATATTGGCCTGCTCGATCTCCGGATTTAAATCCTCTAGATTTTCTTGAGTCATTAGTTTATTTCACTTTTGCCGAAAATGTTGAAGACCTGACGAATCGAATTATAGCCGGCTGTGAGACAATAAAAAATACACCAGGAATATTTGCGCGAATACGACAATCAATGAGGCGAAGAGTTGAATCTTGCATCACGTTTGAGAGAGGTCATTTTGAACATTTATTGTAGCTTTGTGCCTATCTATTTATTATTTTCTGTTATTGTTCTGGTTTAACGTTATTGTATTAGATAGTTCTTGATAATGTATTAAAGAAATGAAAAATACGCGTTGGGATGTTTAATTTTTTCGCATAAAAACGGCGCCCCATACTGAAAAAAGCCAAGAGAGATTTTTCATCACAAATTCAACAAATAAATGATTTTTAATTTGAAATATTACAGTGGCGTACCATTCATATTCCAGTGGCGTACAAATCATGGAGATCATTACCAGTATGCGCGCCAATGATGAACATAAAATTCCTAATCACATGTCAAAAGTTGCGCAATAACTACCTCTTGAAACCCATCAAATTTCATTCGCATATCTCGACTGGTTTCAGAGCAATAAATAAATAGTCAGTTTTTAAGAAAAACTTCAACACCCCATATCTCGGAAAACGGAACATTTGCGGACAAAAGTTATATACCAATATGTCATTGTTTTTTCATGCAGAATCGGTCCCTGAAGTTTGTCGCACTTATTCACTAACACCCTGTATATATGAGAAATTGGCAGATTTTTTTCAGAGAATGCAGGTAGACTGCTCATGGGGATTCTATTATCGGTCCGTTTGGCGGAAGATCAATCAGACGTTTCAAAACAAAAAATAATGATAATTTTCATATATCGGTCATCATTGAATAGTCACTCAAATCAATATAGAACACATAGGCACATTTCATCAATTGACAAGTTATTTGAGAAAAATTCACTCACCCCAATTTCTTGCGTCGGAACCAAAAGTTCTCCTGAAGTCAACTGACAGAATAACAAACTCGCCTGATCCGAACTGAATTTAATCGAAAACTATCAAACATGCATCCGCATTTCAGTCGCTTTGCAGAAGACACATGAGAAGAGCCATTGATTAAGTTTTAATGCTTTCCCACACTTCTTATCATGTTAATAGGAGGCTCTGGAATTGCTGTCTCTTTTGTCTCACAGCCCGCTTCCATTATCTCCCAACGACATTTATCGCTACATTATTATGTTGTACGCTTTGGAAAAAGTTTTGATAAAGAAGTGGTTGAATATTGCTTTTATCTAATTATCCCCTAATTGATATAAACAATATCAACATTCACGTATACATCTAACAACTTGTATTTACAAACTAGATGAGATGGGAGAAGTTTTTCCAGATTGTATAACTAGACCTCTTGTGTTAATCTATTATGGTATGTATGTATAGAATATTGTAAAGCTACAAAATACGATAGTATTTCATATTTGTTCTCAACCTTTTTGTGTTGGGTTCTTTTTTACGGCCAGAAAAGTGATCTGCTTCAGTTCATTAACATATATTCACATAAAAATATTGTTCAAAGAATTTAAATAAAAATTTACACGAAATATTTGTTTTCGTTACTTTAAATGTTTCACTTCACACCTTTTCGTTATTGGTCTAAATGAAAAATCAGAATTTGAAGTTAAGTAATGTGGTTAGAATGATACGGATAGGCCGGGAGTTATGCGTCTTTATTTCGTATTGCACTGTATATGATCATTAGTATTTGGAAGCCTTTCTTCATCAATTTCCATTTCATTCTCTCATTAATTAAAATTGATAATTATTGAACATATTAATGTATCAAGTTGAACATTTCAATGCCATTTTTACGAAAAAAAGTAATTGATTCAAAATTCAAGAGAGTGAAAAATTATCTGAATACTGAAACTGTACTGTATTTGTTAATTTTTATAGACAATAAATTAACATTAATTCCAAAAAGTTTGAAACTTCAATGGCATGTTAGTGCATCAATAAAAACAAACTATAAAAGTTTTGCAGAAGTCTGCGATGAACGGAACATTGTTTTAATTGCAAAAAACGTTTTCATGCTTTATTATTGCACTGCAAATTGCAAAAGTTCTGCAAACTAGGCATACGCTAGTAATGATGATTTACAACAAGCATTAAGTTTGCAACCGTGTAAAAGTTACGAAACCTTGTTTGTTTAAGTTTTTTATTGTAATTTGTTTGAAAAAATTACGAAAGTTTTGCAAATTGGATAAGTGAACGAAAAAAAGTTTAACGTATTCACGTACATTTGCAATCATTTCTGAAAAACGCATCATTTATTTATCAAACTTTTTTATCGATGCTGCCATTTTCAATACACACAAGCATTGAAATAATTACAATTTTTTTATTGCGGTTGCAAATAAAGAGAATATCGGTCTCGTGGATATGTAACTTTGCAACCTCCTACGAAAAAGCATATTTATTCAAAAAATTTTTTTTTGCATATTTACAACTGCTGAAATAATTGCAAGAAGCTCTGCAAATTGTATTTATAATTACGATTAATATTTTACGTGATGCAAAAGATTTGCAACCGCCATTGTTCAACGGAACATTTTTGTATATGATTTTTTTTTAAATAATTTGGCCATACATTGTAAACATTGTGCAAATAGGTTAAGATATATATTAGACCGACATATATCTACAGTGGTCCAGTTAAATACTTAATTATCCATCGCGAATATCTGTTATATTTTGTACTGGTTGATTGAAATTGCATCTAAAAAATGGATACAGTTATAGTTTTCCCAATATCAATTGTAGAAGCATAAAAAAGTCTTGCGGCGAAATCCAGTGAGCAGCAGTGGCGGAGATAACTAATTTTATTTAGATATTTTAATATCCTAAAACGCATTTCGATCGGCAAACACCAAGACCACAGACGCTACTGGTTTTTAATCTTTCAGAACTATTAAAACACAAATATAACGCGTGATTTATGACCTCCCATCGTATAGACACACCTGCCAGCATTGATGTCCGACTTGATTGGCCCAGACGAATCGGTTGTAGAACAGACAGCAGTCACTCGAATCCACGTTGACAAGCGGGCTCTTTGTGCCGACGGAGACTGTATACAAGTAGTAGAGATATTTTTCGTTCTGTTTCTTCGCATATACGCTCGTGTTAGCGAAGTGAGTTTTTATTTGCTTCCTATAGAAACAGCTTCTGCAATTGATATTGGATGGACTATACATAGTTAATCACTACTGAATTTGAAACTAATTATAATCTTAAAGCAATCACTGTGTTGACATTCAGCGAAATAATTTAATCTAACACTTTCGAATGGCACAATCGAAAGAGTACAAAATTTTGCTGAATTCTGCTAGAAGACTATTGGCATTCACTTTAAATCGCATTAGGAACTACATGCAATCATTCTTTATTTGAAATTTTCACTTGTCACAACATGACTTTATAGTGATCGAAGAGATTTTAAAATGAATAATCAATGCTCTGTGAAAGTAAGCATATCAAAACGTTCTCGATTGTAAATTTCGCAAGTACATAATTTTCATCATCAAACACAAACGTTGTTAAAAATAAAAATTTATGAGATCGATATTACATCTCAAATTTAATTTTTTACAGGTATGTATTTCTTGAATTAAATAAAATTATAATACACCTTCCCTCTGGACTTTCTTACTGGTTTCGCCTATAAAATATCCATTGAAGCCGAATGGAGAGCTGAAATGTAATCGACACGTGAGAATTATTTTCTTGATTTATAAAATTTCTGAAAATAAAGAGAGGAGACACACTGTGACATAACACAGCTGTAGGTTAATCGTACTAATGTACAACTATTTGAGTGTTTTTAAAATCTTAGTATCTCTTCCATTTTTCAATGAATCAATAAAATTATGAAAACATGATTCTCGATCCTCCATCAAACGTACTCAGAGGATTTTTTTATGCAAATTCCTAATTTTAATATGATGCTATGAATTCATATCGAAAATGTTGGCTTTCAGCATTGAATGATTTCACCTATCGTTGACGAGCTTCTTCTTGATCGATAGTTAACTTGGTAACACAATGAATGTTTTTCATTAGGTATACAAAAATCCTCATTATTTAGATTACACAGGTGTTGCGAAAAATAAATATTTTTTAATTCCTAATGTTTTATAAATGATTATACTGCTACCAATTGGTAAAATGTATTGTCTGTCCGATTTGCGGAACTTTTGATTTTCAACCGACGAAACCAAAAAGAAGGAGGTTCTCTAGTCGACGCGTATATATTTTTTTTTTACCGACGAAACCAAAAAGAAGGAGGACGCGTATATTTTTTTTTGTATGACCAAGCATAACTTTCTACTGAGACGTCCGATTCCGATCATTCTTCTCTCAGTGGATAGGGTGTACTTCTAAGTTGGTCACATTTGAATTTAGAAGATCAAATCAACGCCTAAGGGTAGCAAACTGAAGGATATTGATCACTCACCCTATGAATTCGGGTCCGTTAACCGATTCTATCAGGCATAACTGTGTACTGGGTTCCTGGATTTGGATGATTATTTTTTTATTAGATAGGATATACCTCATGGTTGATCATATTTGGATTTTGAATGAAATCATCCTTCCTTACGGGTAGAAAAATAGGGATAATTGATTTTCCACTTGTGAACATTGGCACACATATGTAGTTGACAATGACAGATCGCTATTGTCATTATTTTTGCTCTCCTACATCCGTCACAATCATTATATTCTATGAGAGGATGAAAGTTATACAAAGTAATGAAATAAACTAACCAGAACAACAAAAATAATTTATATTACAACAAATAGTAAAAGTAGATATCATATTATTTAACGGTAATAGTTGAGTAAGGTGGGTAGGTAAGTATTTTGGAAGTATCAAAAAACAATTAGGTAGTAATTAGTAGATTTCAGCCACAAAAAATTGAAAAATAAAAACGAAGATCATTAAATTATCTCAAAAAAATTACCAGAATGTCACCGCGCAACTCGATGCCATCATTTTACGCCCTACCTAATTCATTTGCTTGTTTGTTTGACGCCGACTCGAAATTAGTTACTTACATTAGTTTAGGAACTAGTTATTGAGACAAGAAGGTTTATTTTGTTTTTACTTTTCAGTTCCTTTTTGTCGGTTATTTTTTGTAATTTTTTTTAATTTTGGTAAAAAACAAATACAAAAATAATTTTATTCGATTTACTCTCATTTTCCTGTTGCAGATGAGGTTGCAAATTAAGAAAACATTGTACGTCAGGATATCTCCACTTGCAACCATTATTTGAAACTTTTGTAATCATTCAGATACTTATTTTAATAAAAAAAATTAATTTCATGAAAAAATATTATTTCCATTTGACGCAAGAGGTTGCAAATTGAAACTCTTCTCAAGAACATTATTTTAGTTATTTTTTCAAGTTTGCAGAATTCTTGAAATTTTCATCAAAAAATTAGTAACAACAATTTTTTTTCGATAAACAAACATTTCCGTTTTGTTGGAATGATTGCACATTTATCAAAGATGTGAATTGCTATTTCAAAAAACTTCGGAAGTTTGCAGAAATTATAAAAATTCATTAAATCCTGATTTTCAACATTTTCCGTTCAGAAAAAAGTTTTGCAAAATCGACAAATATCTCTTGAAGTACTCTTCACTCTACTAAGTTTTAAAACTTTTGTAATTATTATAAAATTTTGGGAAAATCATGTCTATCGCTACGGCCTATATGGCCCGTACTGAATTCTATGGGTGATCTTACCATGACTGTTTCAATTAGGAAAACCCCAATGCCCAGCCGGTAAAAACTACCCCTGTTTTGAGATAGGTTATTATTATATCTCATAAAGGAGACCGGAAATAAAATGTTCCGAAATTGATCTGATTGACAAATTGAGAAAAGTTGCAGTTGGCAAGATGTTTTATTCTTAATTTTTATTTAAAATATTTTTTAGGGGTCCTGACGATTAGTGATATTTTGACAATTAGTTGAGAAGAATCTATAATACGCTCACTTTTCAGGTAAGCACTGAAGATGATCTTAGATGTCGAAAGCGCTTTGCAAATAATTGAAAATCATAAATTCGCACAAGAATGTTCAAATTACCCCTCGTGAAAACTGTTTTCTGATTGGTGGTAAGATACTCTTATTTCACCAGCCATCAGAAAACATAGTCGAATCTGACAAACGTTCGTTGTAGACAGGCCTTGCGAGAATCTTGAAAACCTAACTGGCAACACTGTTTCTGTTTACCTGTCATTCTGGAATACTAGGTTACGATGGTCGGCGATATTATTTGTTATGTTCCTAAAATTCATTTTTTGATAAACTTGAACTTCTACCAGTTCCAACTCCATCTATTTGTTCTGACTTTATCTACCAGTTTGGATATATGGAGGTTCGTTTGTTTTCATCGTTGTGAAATTCTATAGCTATCTTCGGGAGCTTGCAGCAATTAACGCTAAGAATTTTTTTTGTGCATTTACCAAACATTTCACAGTTTAACATTCCACATTATTTGAATGTTCATTGCATCCGGCAATTGCGATAACTCACAATGAGGACAGGACAGCTGATGTTAGTTAGGCGGAACTTCTCAAAATTTGTCGAATTTAAACAAAGAACAAAACATGTTTTAAATTATTTTTTTCGGATTTTCAACCACGGAATTCCGATATTCAATTGCATTATACATTCGTCATTCACGGGTGTGCAAGAGGTTATATTACACCCTGAAGATATGTATGTAAGGTAGGTGCGGTGAATATGCCCATGCTGGTAATATGCTCACCCGGTGCAATTTTAAAAAGTTTTGCTTATTTGCTCAATAGAGGGCGGTCAACACTTCAATATTTCGTACTCACAGCACTACGAGCCAAATCTGTGTTTGTTAGTCTCTCCAGAGAGGTTGAAGGGAAGACATACGTTTTCGGCGCTATCGATTATGAAAATAAAACGTGCTTCAATAGAGTGTAAATATTGTGTATGTTTGTTTACAATAACTGTACAGCATTTTGAAATACACCTTTTTACCATTGTTTTAGTATACTACCTTTAATAAAAAAAATAATAAATTAACGTTAACAACTTTTGAGATGCATTTTCTGTTTCTGTCGCTGATATGCTCATTGTTGAGGAGAGTTAATATGCCCTATGGCAGAGATATTAGGGTTTCTTTGTTTTGTTTTTAAAAGAGTTTCCTTAGTTTAAAAATAATTTATATATTTTTAGAATACGCTTTGTTATTATTTTGATAATTACATTCTGTACTCTCAGTACTAAGTGATGTCTACCTACCACTGTGAAGTTTCAAGTTTAATTTCTCAGTTAAATTAGAATTTTGGGTTTGTTTAGTTTGTTGTCATCATTCAATTAGTTTTTCCAGATAAATATACTCGCCATATAAATTTGTTGTTTTGCTCTTGATAAAATTATTCATTGGGCACATTAGGAACATGCCATGGGCATATTAACAACAGGGTTGGTAATATGGCCAGTATACAATTTTTTTTCAAAATGGTATAAAAAAAATATCAAAGATTAAATCATCCATTACTGTCCAAACATCACTTCTTTGGTTTTGAAGGTAGCTTTCTATAAAAAACCGAATTAAATATTTTTCATTTTTAATTTTTATCAAGGATTTTGCTAAACATGGGCATATTCACCGCACCTACCTTATATATCATATATTCCTGACAACTTTTCCATTACCAAAGAATTAGGCAAATCCATCGCTCGAATCATAGAACCATAGAAAAAAGCACTTTAAACGTTTTTCCGAAACCAATAACTTTTCTGAAAAACTTGTATTTTCCTAAAAACCTCATTCGTACTATCACTGAATACAAAAAATGTTTTATGTTTGATTTAAGTGCTAAAATAAAAAAAATAAAAAATTGTGAGGACACACCCGGGGATTGAATCCGGGCCCTTGAAGTTACAAAGCACAGGCTCTAACCACTGAGCTTCTCGGACCTTTACTAAGAGCTTAACCGATATTCCTTCTGTTGCCCAAATTTTTCTTATATTCCTGAATTTTTCAATTTTCGGGCAAATTCCTATTTTTTTCCCTAAATCAGCCATATCGGTTCAGCCGTTCTCGCGTACTGCGCTCACAAACACATTTTTATTATATAGATTTTTGGACCATAGTACCTTTTTTTCATATCTGAATTCTGCACGTTACAGCGTTACATTCCAGGGTTAGGTATGTACTGAAAAAGTATTTTCCAAAATTGGAAAAAATGCCCCCTATATATTCAAATGAGTTTAATCTATAACCCTATTAACAAAAAAACACAGTGAAACACGTTATTTATAGTTTGTTTTTCACCAAAAGAAACATTTTTCATGTCTGATTTCCATAACCCATTCGGTAAAAAATATTCCTGTTATAAAACAGGTTATATCACAGGCAGTATAGGTAGTAGGAGAATGACATATTGTAAAAAGGTTTGGGGGTACGTACTGGAAAAAGATTTTGCAAACTTCGAATCCCAAGGGGTTAAAAGTACCCAATGCATATTTGAATAATTTTTAACAACAAATGTTTCAATTCAAAAGAAAAACATGGAAACGCGACATCTTTAATTTGTTTGAGCATACATTATTTTCATGTCATAACTTTGTACCGCTTGTGGTGAAATCTACTCTTATTATTAAACAGGTTATTTCTCGAAGAGTATCGGAAAGTGGAGAATGTAATTTTGTGCGAAGCTCGCATTCCAGGGTGCCTCCCGAATATTTAATTGATTTTAATGTTTGATATCGGTAATATTTTAATATTTGAAATCGTTAATATTTTTCTCGCAAAGTTTCAACTTGTAACAAAAAAAAATGATGTCATTTTGTCATTCGAATAAATCGGCGCTGAATTCATCCAACCCAGAAAAGGAATTTGGGAGTCGGAAATTGGGATATCAAGATATTTTGCCTAATAGATCAAAAGAATGAATAACTGTAATTGCCTTATAGAGCAGTATGTCACCGGGCATATTGAATCGTACTTCACGATATTGTTTGTGGTATCAATATTTTGAATCGATAAAAAATAAAAAAAAATTAATAGAAAAAATGTTTTTGTTTGTTTCCATCGCCATATATATCTAAAACTGTTGTAGGTATCAAATTAAAGCACACACTGTAGCGCTTTTACCAATACAAACGGTTTTGGCACTCAATATATATTTTATGTATTGAAATTTTCATCAATCGATAAATTTTTCATTTTTGAAAATATTACTTACATCAGCGAAAAAAATAAACCTAATAACACAAAGTTTTTGAAATTTTTTTAGCAACACGATTTGTATCGATTGGCAACAACGTTTTTGTATCAGTACCGAATTTCAACGTTACTGGTAGTCGCAAAATACAAAAACATCGTACACAAACAAACAATCCCTTCTAATATTTTTGACAGAATATTTGTGTCAGAGTACTTAAACGAGAACGAAACATAACGATTGCTGGAGAATTTAAATCAACAAAAAAGCAGTTTCAATTCATAAACATCACTCAGAAAGTCTATTTAGTAGTCAGGAAGAGGCAGACACCAGGATGGTTTTTCATGCAATATATGAAACAAAATTTAGTGAAGAAATATTAGTGAAATCAGTTGATATATGTCTTAATTTTACTTATACACTTTTTTTGTTTAAACTCTGACTTACATAAAACTAATTTATTTATGCAACTTGGACACGACTCTACCATACGGCTTTTATCAATTAATAAAGTAGTGCAACGGTTAGGAACTACAGTTTCCTCTTGTCTTTTGGCACTTCATTGTTTTACAAGTGATATCAGTGGTGGGTTTTGAAAATAGGGAAGAAATCTTCACTTGATGTTCACAAAAAATGTTATCGTCTTCCTTAATAAATTTCTGTCTAATGAAAACTCTTCGAAAATAAGTTCTTCTACTATAAAAAAACAAAGACAAACAAGCCCAGAAATAAAACGACCCAAGGATCAAATCAGCAACAACAACAAATATACCATTATTGGAGCTTCCTCCTACGGAAGACGCTTTTTACCATCACTTAAGATAAATGTAGATTCAAATTTTAATATATTTTTTCATCTAATATGCTTTGTTTTTCCTGCAGATGTATTTATCAACTTGGAATATGATACAGTAGCGATATACCAACACCAATTAAAAATACAGATGGTTCAGGAGGGAATTCAACCGACGACGAATGTTCTCCAGTATTTTTAGATGATTAGCCAATTCCTGATTTTCTTATAAAATCAAGTATTCCATATCTAGATGAAAATTGTGACAATCGGAATGTGCATGTTATGAATAAAACCTAAAATGTTTAACGAGTGTAATTTTCGTTCCTGTAATAACTTTATTAAAGATTTCGAGGCAGATACAGACGAAATTCACGAATTAGAATTATATTAATGGGGCGCCTGAATAACAACAAATTGCATATTTATCTAGCCAAATGAAAAATTTATGTCAACAATAAATAGTTATTCAATCAACTAGTGTATTAATGGTGGCGATTAATGATCGAGATATTTTAACGCGAGAGCGAAGCGAGCGCGTTAATGTTCGAGATCAGTAATCGCCATTTTAATATACGAGTTGATTACAAAAAAAATCCGTCGGCCCCGTTCTTGGGGTCAACGTAAAATTTTTGATATCAATTTCCCTCAACTAGGAGGAAACTTACAATATTTGGATTTTAAAATACATACATTCTGCAGCGCGAAGGTAATATGATTTGATATTTGAATAATATTTGAATTCGTGTATGTTTAGCTGCCTATACCAGAAATTATACATTAATGGGCTAAATCGACCATTTAAAGGTTATTAATGGTCGATTTCAGTGTATGTTTGGTTGCATATATCACAATTATACATTAAAAGAGAAATTGAAGGTTATTAAAGATCGATTTCGTGTAGATTGAACAGACTCGTTAATACGAGGTCGTCAGAAAACTCATTTTATGCTTACTCTTTGACTTAAATTCCATTAAAAATGTCTAATAATCTTACCAACCAGGTGGGTAGTTAATAACACTGATTGATATTCATAGATAGGTATTTATCTACCTAAAGAACTTAAGCAGCCTTTAGACGGCCTATATTATTATTGTGCAATATAAGTACAATATTATTAAAAGGAGACTATTTAATATTTATTGTAAAACCTCTCAATATCAACAACATATGATCAATACTACTGTACAATATGAAATATTGAACAATAAATTGACCATCTAGGGGATGCTTTGGAGCACTTCTTGTTCTGTACTATTGATATACATTAAAGTACTACATCCCGACCGGGACCGAAAGATCGTTGCAGTCGGCAGGCTCTCTAAAGACGAGCGCGCAAGAATATGACTTTGGCACATTAAAAAAATCCTTGACTCAATACTAAACGGGACATGAACATTTTTTATTCTAAAACCTTTCCTCAACTATTCAATGAACTTTTTTCTCGATTGCCTAAAATTACGCTACTCAAAATAAAAAGTTTGGGTTTTTTATTATTTTAACAACTTAAAAAGAATCGGGTTCATGAAGGATGTTGTTCGAAGCACCATTGTGTCTATTTAATATATAATAAGAATAGTTATTTGAAAAATCGCCATTTTTTTTGTTTTTCCGAAATAAAAGAGTTCTCGACCACCAAAAATGTCGTAAAAAATTATTTCGTGTGCACGATTACCTCATTAAAAAATCCCACTTAGTCTGGTTTGTTTATCTTACTATTGATTATAATCTTTTCAACCGATTCATCACCTAAAATCCACTATGAGGAATGAAAAATTGGAAGTTGAAAGAAAGAATGTGGGATTTTTATTGAAATTCCAACTGCACTTGTATTTTCTGAAATAACTTATATTAGGGAACGTGTAATGTTGCGCCATTTATTAAAGTTGTTATTAGGAGTATTTGGCAAATTTCTAGCATCGAATCAAAAAATGGTATAGAAAAGTGGAATCTTCTCGAAATCAACCGAACAAAGCCGGAGGCAAGAGCCAGATAAAGCGACACGAAGGAAGACATTGATATATGTGAAATAGGTTATACAAGCATGGTTAAAATAACCTCTTGAATAATTTAATAATGTTTGTCTATGAAATTGGTTAGTTGAAAAAATCGGCAAAATACGTTTTTTTTTTGTTGAAAATATTTTTTTTTGTCGTGTTCAAAACTAGCCCTATTACAAAACGAGTTTTATCACATAAGTACATTATTGCAAAAGCGTACAAAAGCGTACCAACAAAATTCAACAAAATTGAAATCCTGAGACATTAAATCTACCGAAGAATATTTCAATAACTTTTCTCTTCGAATGTGTTTTTTTTCAAATCGTCAAATTCGTTTCACGATTTTCTAAAATTAACCCTGTTTGCTGGTCGATATTTCAATATGCTTGAAAGGAAATGTTAATGGTAAAAAAATGTTTTTATATTAACTAAATGTCTTATTGGTAGTTTCCTCAGGCGCTCAGTGGTTGAAAACTCAACCATATTTTGATATAGGTTATGGCTATACAAAAGCGGTTGAATTTCGATCAGTGTCACTTACTGTTGAATGTGGAAATGGCACGTGTTTGTGCTATTCTAGAAAACACTATTTATAAGTCACGATAATACCAAATCTATAATTTTCAATAGTGGCCAAATGTTATTCTACACTTTCGGAATCATAACCTAAAATTTAACGGATTTGACTTGAAAATATCGTCATAACCTTACGCAGTGGCGTAGCTGATTCATTCAGAAATCATCCACATATGTCAAGTTGTGACAAATAATTCTTGCTAAAAATAAGTTCGATTTCGGAAAATGACTTTTTAAAAAACAATTTTATTTCAGAAGGAACTTTTAGTACATGAAATACAAGTTAATTGTTCAAAGTCTAGTAGCAAAAAGCTTGAGAGAATGCTCTTCTCTTCGTTTTATTGAAGTCGGTGAGGTGTCTAATTTCTGCTGACTCGGAATCGTGGGATCCTCTATAACGGCTCTTCCCTTACCTCCTCCGCTCTTAGAGTGAAATCCTGGGGGTTGCAACAGGATTTGGAGATGTGCTTCTGGGGATCTCTTGAAGTTCTGTGGCTGTCTTCTTTTCTTGATCCTTTTTAGATAAAAGTGGGCTGGAACGTACACCATTAAAATAAAAATGAAAATATAGATGATAATAGTCCAGACCCTGATGTTGTTGAAGTGAACCGGGTTCTCTAAAAGTCCGTCAAGTTTTTTATGTTGCAAGAGGAAGCTTCCTTCAATTGGATCGGGGTAGTTTCATGGCAAAGAAATTCTTCGGGTTGGATTTCTTGGCATTCAGAGTGGAGTGGCATTTAATTTTGCTCATTAAGGATGAAGAATTCTGATTGTAGTAAAATAGTTCGGAATATTTTTTCTCGCAGGATTGGCAAGGGATAAAGGTGGAAATAGTCGTTGCTTTCTTTTTCCACAATTGGTTCTTCAATGACAAATATTGTTTGATTTCCTTTTGAAAAACTTTTGATTCCTATAATTTTCTCGAAATTGAGTATGTTTTTTGATTTTGGTTCAAAAGGAAGTTTGTTTTTCGATAAGCGGTAACTTACTGATTTAACTTCTTCGAGCAGTTCATTTGGTTCAACTATAAAATTGTGTGAAGTATGTTGAGTTTGGAAAATGTGATGCCCATTTCGATTTTTTCAAGTATATCGAACATCGTTTGAAAGGCAACAATCATTTGATTTATCAAAATATGTATCAGAAAATAGTGATATGTTTCCATATTTTGGAGTTCTTTTGATTTCAGTATTTCTTCGTATAATTCTAAGTTGGAGAGCTAATTGGTTGTGAGCAAAAGTTTGGGTGGTTTTATTGAAAATATCCATATAATTTTAAAGAAGCGTTATTTGCTCATTTACTATATTTTTAATTTTGAATTGATTATTTGAGAGTCTATTGATTACTTCAGTATACATCTTCCTCATCAAGATTTCCAGTGATTGTTTTAATGATAGATCCAAAACAATTTATGAGGCCACGTTTCGGTTGGGCTGATTATTTGCAGGGTTCAGCTGATTTATTTGAAGTGATATTTTGTTTTCAAGATTCGTTGCTAAATGATATGAATTATAATATTCCATTTTGAGGAGGTGTTCAGATTTGTTCTGAACATTGTTCTCCAGTAGAGTTATTGAATTATGAAATTTTATTCGGAGAGATTGAAATTCTTCAACAATATTGGTAATATCGAATATTTGAACAGAAGACCAATTATCAATTTTATTTTGGGCATTGCCAAATTTGAGAGTAAGTAAACCAGGGTTTTTGGAAAGGTCATGGAATTTAGGGTAGGTCAGTTCACTACTTGCGTAGACGAAGCACCTGTAACAAGAGGGGGTTTTCTCAACTCTATGATGTGCAATATTTCTTTTCTATTTTTTTTTCAGTTTACTAGTGATTTCGACACGATTCCTGTCTAAAATTTTTGTGATTTCGTATGGGCCAAGAAATTTATTATTTTTCTTATTACGGTTTTGGGAATTCTGTTCTCGTGATCAATAACTAATTTTTCTAGGATTCCGAAAGCTGAAAAATACTTAATGAGACTTTGACTTATATGATTGGCTGTTTTTCCTTGTATTTGGTAGGCTTGTCATAGAAGAAAAGATCTACGTGAATGATTTGAAACGCTTTTGGTTTCCGTTAACATGTGTTTTCCTGGCGTACTTAGTACGCTGACAGATTTCACACGAATTGATATACTCTGTGATGGATTGTTCCCTACCTATCCAATAATAGTTGCGTTTGAGTCTTTCTAAAGTTTCACTGATACCACGATGATTTGTCTTACTTTCGTGATGGTTTTTCATAAGGAGAATTTGTTCGTCTTTATCGGTGATGGTATTTACTTGTTCTGTACATTTTATCAATTTTTGCGGTTTTGCGGAAAATGTTGAATGTATGTTGTATTTAAGCTATTGTAAAGATGATCAGTGTGAAAATACATACAATACGTTTTATCAGATGTGGTATTGTCTCCCAGAAATTCAATTATAAGATCTTCGTTATTGTTTTCTGGAATTTCGAGGGAGATTTATTTATGGTGTAAGTAGTTTTCAGAATTAATTTTCAATCTATGATAAGTTTGAGGAAAAACGAATATTTGATTGACCTTATTATTGATGATTTCATCTAAAAATATTATTCCGTTATTCGTCGTTTCGTTGATAGTGGAATATTGGGTCGATGACCTAGTGTCATTATTTTCGATATTATTCCGAGGTTTGATTTATACATCTGAAATGATCTTAATAGTTTTTTCAGGTTTGTTTATATTTTGTGATTTTGTTGGTCCGTCGCATGGAATAGTATTTTCTATGGGTTTATCAATTTCTGGTGATGTCGTGGATTGTTTGTCTTGAACTGGGTGTTCAGCAAGCTGTCGGAGGTAATCTAGGGTTTCTTGGACGATATCTCCGGGGTTGTTAATGACTGATTCAGTTTCTAATGCATTTATGGTAATTCGAGAAAGGGCATCCACGTTTGTATTTGATTTTTCTTTGTTTCGTTTCACGGGTAGTTTAACTACTTTCGATGTTCTTGCGGAAATCAACAGATTGTAGTTTACAATTTCGAAACAATTGTTTCCTTTTTCTGACTTCTCGCATTTGTAGATGATAGGAATTTTGACAAATGGAGTGATAATGGATTATGTACTAATATTTATTGAAGCATCGAGCTGATGAAGCAGATCAATACCAATCAGTCCATCGTATTTTTCACTGAACTTGAATAAATGAAATTTATGTACGCCCTAAAAATTTTGAAAATTGGGGTATCTATAACTTCATTGATAGCTTATGCCATGGGGTTTGTATATTGAAATCTTCATTGAGAATAAATTGGGTATAAAATTTCCTAGCTATGTTTGGATTCATCAGACTTCTGGTACTCCCTGTATCAATTAAAAAATTTGCATTCAGTTCAGGAATAAAAATGTTTGGTAAATTTGCTTTTATATTCATAAGATTCAAGTTGATTATGTTGAGATCGTGTGAAGTCTCTGCTAAGTGAAAATTTGTATGAGCGGAATTTGATATCTGCGGATCGTGTTCATAGTCTTTTTGTGAGTATGGTAGGTCAGGACATTTCGAGTTCATCATTTACATTATAAGGCTGATAATTGTTTTCTTGGAAATAAGCTGTTTCTTCATTTGTTAGATATTCAGTGTTCGTAGAATTTTCTGAATATTCGAAATTGTTTGGATCCTATTGATTTTCGGGTCGATTGACATCTTGTAAAAATAATTCGGTTGAAGTCCATGTTTTTCGGGGTTGCATTCGGGTGTTACCGGACGAGGTGTCCATGGGTTCTGGCTCATTTTGATTTATCGATTGTGGTTGGTTTTGATATTGATTGGGTCTTGATAGGAAGTATGGATGTTTTTTGATCGGGAAATTATTTGGTCTGAATTGTGTCTGATGGGGTATTGTTGCCTTTGAAAGTTGTTTTAAAAATGTGACTTCTGAAAATTATTTTGAAAGGGTGGTCTCTGGGGATTATTTTGGAAGGATGACCTTTGATAATTATTCTAAAATGGTGGTCTCCGAAAATTTGATTGTTGAAATTTGTTTCGAAAATTGGGCTGATGATTTTGATATGTGGAGGTGAATCTGGGTGTATTGAATGGTTGTATCTGATTATTGGTTCTTGGATTGACTGGTGTCACTCTTTGCAATGGTTTGAATGAGTTTTGTGAATTCAAGGAATTTTCTCTGTGTTGACTATAGATACAATTTTCTTCCTCTATTACAAGAGACATGGCTTTTTCTAAACTATCGGGATTTCTTAGTCGCACATTATTTTGGAGTTGACCACTTAAACCTCTTATGAATGTTTACAGAGCTAAATCACTGTAATTTTTGAGCATAATGTTTACTTCAGCTGCGTTCAAACCTGATGAATTTAATTTTGATATAATGAGGCTTCTTGCGTCCTGGCAAGCATACGAAAATCATAAGGACCTTCATTTTTGAATGGAAATAAAGCAATCAAATCTTGTATTAAACAATTAATATTTCTATGATCTCCGAAACTGAGTTCAATAGCATTTTTAATTTCTTCCCAAGTTTTTAATTCTATTCGTGAACCAATGAGGCTGAGAGCCCTACCAGTTAGCTTGCCAATGATAGCTCGCAAAATGTATGTATTGATTTGAGGATGAGCTTGATCAAAAAAAGTTCTTATTAAATTTTCGCAACTGTCCAAAAAAAAATACCTAATGTATTTGGGTTTCCTTCATAACTTGGAATCACGTCAATATACAATTTCAAAAATTGATAATTTACTGGGCGTGCCATATTGATAGGTTCAACTAAATTTCCGGTAGTTAGCGAGTTTGGAAATAAATCGGCTAAATTATTTATATCGGTTTCTGACATAAACAAAAATTCAAAAAAAAAATTCTTGGAATTCGTAAAAAATAAAATAAATGAAAGTATTATGTGGAAATAGCAAATATACGACTACAAATGAAAATAGGAAAAATTAATTGAAGGAAAGCAAAAATAACAGTAATATGATGATTTTCATTGCATTTTCTTATCCTACTCCAATGGGATTTGGGCAGGTCCGTCCCTGGTCCTTGGAATTCACAAAATTATGGCTGATTCTGGCGATTTGGTCCTCTACCAGGTTTCTGGAACTTGGGCGATGTTGTCCTCGGTCGCAGAATACTTCTGAATTGTCTGCTCTGGTCACTTTCACGAAATGTCCGTTTTCGTCCACAAACTGTAGAAACAGACCGGTCCAACGCGATTTTTGTCGTCAAAACCGTTAGACGAAATCCTACAACGACTGCGCCAAAAATAAGTTCGATTTTGGAAAATGACTTTTTAAAAAACAATTTTATTTCAGAAGGAACTTTTAGTACATGAAATTCAAGTTAATTGTTCAAAGTCTAGTAGCAAAAAGCTTGAGAGAATGCTCTTCTCTTGGTTTTATTGAAGTAGGTGAGGTGTCTAATTCCTGATGACTCCTGCTGGATTCGTGTGATCCTGTATAACGGCCCTTCCCATAACTCGCTATATGGTTGTTTATGTGATGTAATTTTAACGAATTTTTCTTTCTCATAACATTAGAAGAATGCTAGTTTCTTCCCTATGTGAGAATACCGATGATGTGAACCAATTATAAATGTAGAAAGACTATCATAGTTATGGTTTCAGATGCAACATGTCTTTCAACTTCCTGAATTTAACACATTGGCTAACATGGAATCGGATGACCAATTTTTTTCTTTGACGGCGTTACTGATAAACAGACTTTCGATTCAGATATAGGTGGTTATTCAGATGCCGAAGATTACATTTCTCTGGTGAATCCTGAGATATCGTCGTTTGACGTAATCCCAGAAATTTTTGGTCAGAGTGTTCATTAGAGGATTTGGAATAAGTCTTGAATGACAGTGATGATACCGGTTGCTGATCCGGATTATTTCTCAAATTTACATTAATTGGGAAAACAGATAGGATACTCGTTTTTCGAGGAGGATGAGGAGCCGTTTGCCAATATGTTCCTACAAGGCACGCAAACAAGAGACTTTTTTCAAATCATAAATTCAAAACAGCATCCAATCACCGCTTCCTATTTTCTTAAGTCTTTTTGGTGGAGAGCTCCTAGCTACGATAATAACTGAATCCAATCGTTACGCTACGCAGAAGAGGACTTCGCTAAATTTGACATTAGGTATATTGAAACCTTCTCTTAGTATGCTGACCATTATGGGATTCAGTTCATTACCGTTTTAACGATTTTATTGGTCTACCGATAGTAACTTCCATAACTCTAGGTTATCGGAAGTAATGCCACTCAAACGGTTTCTGAAAATACCCAGATTCTTACATAGGTATATGTGATAACGAGACTGAATCGAAGAAAGGCGATGTTGCTTTTGATAAACTTTACAAAGTTAGGCCCATGATTAGATCTTTGTCAGATGGTTTCTTGAAAGCTTTCAATCCGAGCGGGAAACAATACATGCCTCAGAAGCCCATCAAACGGGGGATCAAAGTATGGGCAATAGCGTGTGCTAAAACCGGTTATCTTGAGGGGAAGAAGGGAAAGTGGAGAATGAATAGTTTTGAGTTGACAAAGTCTTTCCAAAGTGAAAAATAGTTTTTCTTCGACAAGTTTTTTACAAGTTTCAACTTGCTTCGTGAGCTCCTGAGTTGAAAGATATTTGCTGATGGTACAATCAGATAAACAGAAAATATTTTCCCAGCAATAAACTGGTGGCTGATAAATCTTCAAAGATGGGAGAACATGACTCGGTTAACTGCAAAGATATAACTGTAAGTAAGTTGAGAGACAGGGCAAAGAAATGTGTAGTAGTGGCGAGGACCCTGAATAAAATTACACAAATATCCACGGTGAAAATAATGAACAAAGAGGGAGTCGAATGTCGTGGTGGTATTGAGGACTGAAATAACAATTTGGGTGGTGTTGATTTTAATTCCATTTTTGCTACAAGGTGTCTTGAAAGTTTCGGAGATGGTAAATGAAACTTTATTATCTCATTGACGACACTATTGTCAATTCTTATATTTTGTATAAAATTGCACCACAACAACACAAAATTAAACCAAAATCATATCTCACTTTTAGGAGCACACTTGTAAACGAATTTATTGGGGACTACTCTGGACGTTCTTCGATTGGTTCTTGAAAAATTGTTGGAAAGAACAAAATGAAAAAAGTTGACGAAAGAAGTATCACTGTAGAGAATACTATTAGGCTGTCAAACGTTGAAGAATATTTATCAAACTATACATTATTTCGCAGATGCGCAAGATGTATCACACAACAAAAAACTAAATAGTCAAACATACATCTGTCGCATGTAGAGTTGAACTTTGTATACTTTATTTTGCTCCTTTCCATAATGAACAAAATATTTTGTATTGATTTTTTTCCATTTTTTATACTCACAATTGTCTATAGAAAAAAAATTCAACCACCACTCACCACCTTTTCGTTTTGATGAAATGGACACTGGTTGAAATTTCGACCATCATAATATTAGGTGTATTTTTTTCGATTCACAGTTAGGTAAGTATTTTCAAAAAAAAACATCAATTTTCTATAATTAAATATGTACTTTTCAGTTTATAGATATCCCTATGAAGGATTAAATCCTTTAAATTTATGAATTTCAAGAAGGGACGCAATAAGAAATAATTTTCCAAAATTCGAATCGTAAAGGGTTGAAACAACTAATATTGAGGGGGTTTGTTGAGATTTGGATCAATTTTGTTGAATATAAACTATTGTTTCCTTGCTAACGTTTCGAATTTTATTAAATTCATTTTCAGGGCACGTAACAATGAGTTTTTGTAAGTTGAAGGGGTTATGAAATAGTAAAAATAAAGAAACATTTGACCACAAGAATTGGAACATTTCACAGTAAAATAGATTATTGAAAAAGGAAAGACTTACCAAAAATTTGTTTTTTCGAATTTGGTGAGTGTTTCCTCTCTTAATAATCTATTTCACTGTGAAATATTCCAATTCTTGTGGTCAAATGTCTCTTTATTTTTACTATTTCTTAACCCCTTCAACTTACAAAAACTCATTGTTACAGAGCCCTAAAGAATAATTCAATAAAATTCAAAATGTTGGCAAGGAAAAAATTGTTTTTTTTTTCAACAAAATTGATCCAAATCTCAACAAGTCTCCTCAATTTTATATGTTTAATTGGATCACTAAACTTACTAAAAAAGGTTAAAACAACAATATTTGAATACCTTTCGTATTTCAAACTGTTCATTTATTTATAGAAAATTTTGAATATTGATAGAAAGATTTTTCTGTGAATTGAAAAATCCACGATTAAAATGAAGTTATTTTTTGTGAATGTCTAACAGAAAACAACTACTTCCCCGGCTAAAGCCACGCTGGACATTGAACTACATCTGATAGATATTCTGAAAAAGCCCTAACTCAAAAGAAAAAATCTGAAGCTGAAAATTTGCATTTTCATTCAGATAGTTATTTGATTTTCTATTCCAGGCTTAATTAAGAACTCATAAAGATGAATGAGGCAAAGAAGAATGTTTTCCAAAAGAGAGTACTCACCAGAAATCAGTCGTAACATTGACGCAGGAGAGACATCGCATTCACTAAGTCTTCAATACATTTTTGTCGACGGAAATCTATTTCACGCTTCCACGATCATCAGGAAGACCGGAAGAAATGGGAAACACATTTCCAAGAAGTAATCTCACTTTGCAAAGATGGAAAAGTTAGAATCATTTCTTTTGGAGAGACACTTTGAAATTAGTGTTTTCTGACATAAAACCTGTCTGGGGTATGATAGATTGATTTGTTTAAATATAAACAGGATGTTCATAAAATCAGATGTGGAATCATCTGCGACTGAAAGATAAACCTTAGTCACTATCTTCCATCGTCAAGATAACCTCTTGTGGGGTATTCATGTTGAAAAGGGAAACATCCTCAATTGAATATTCAATTGAAAATGTTTCCCTTTTCAACATGAATACCCAACAAGAGGTTATCTTGACGATGGAAGATAGTGACTAAAGTTTATCTTTCAGTCGCAGATGATTCCACATCTGATTTTATGAACATCCTGTTTATATTTTAAACAAATCAATCCTGTTTATATTTTCAACAAATCAAACAAAAGCAAATTGTGAAACATAAAATTTACATTATTCCAACGAAATTTATGGTTGGCAATACAGACGACATTTTGACCTTCGAATAGATCGGCGTTGAGTTTAGCAGCTGAATTTTATGTCATAAGTCAAGAATAGGACTACGAAGTCATTTTGACAGGTCGATGGCATAAATAAATAAGCCATAAAAATGACTTTATTTAACGATCACCTGAAAGCGATAAGGAATAACAAAAATAACGGGAAGACATTTTTCCAAACTTCTACTCCGTCGAGAAACGAGAAATGTTAGCGTGCGCCATATTTATCAAAATTGTATTTCGCAAATTTCAAAAAAGCGTATAAAGAAGTACGACCTTCTCGAAACCACGCGAGCAATTCATATTGGCCCAATCGGCAAACGAATCAACTGTATCCCAAGACCGTGCCACGAAAACATCTCTATCTATCCCTCTCCCGTGTTAAACTTGGGGTGATCGAGTTATTATACCCATCAAACAATTTGGCATAGTGTGTGAAATGACGGGAACTAAACTCGGCTTCGTAATGCCTCAGCCACGTGCCCTATTCTCAGAATTACTGCGGGGTCGTGTCTAAATTGGGTGCTGCCAGAATCATATCCTCCATGAAAAATTGTTTATAATGTGGATGCTGCTTCCAAGTATGTGAACGCTTTGCTGAGCACAGCTTAAGTAAAAAGTCGTGTTGGGAAAATCACTGGAAAAGCCTTTCTGACAGTAATGTTTGATCTTATCCGCCGAAAATAAGTTCACAACTGTGTATGTGGAGTAGCCTCATCAGGGTTGGCTAGAACTTCATTAGGATTCTTAATGATCACTCACCCCGCAGAATAATTTTCGCAGATGTTGCTTCGTGACGATATTTGGTATTTCAAGAATTTGTTTCGAGAATTATAAAAATCTATTTGATAATTGGGAAAACGCCCTCTTCATGGAATAACGTTTTTGTCACGGCAGATTTTTTATATCAATCTCAAACTCTTCAAACGGCTGGACATAAGATATCAAATACTCTATTTGAAAAAATATTGAGTTCCCTGATTGTGGAGATATTGCTGACAATTTGCGTACGAAACATGTTTCTTCCTTTCCTTCTGAACTTCCAGAGGAATAATTGTGGAAAATAGGGCGTAACAACAAATTCGCAACGCTGTTTCTAGATCTTATAGTGTTCAATAAATATTCATGGTGTAAGAGTTCATGTAATCCTGGAGTTATATCACCAACAAACCCAATTTTGCATCTCGCGAATATACAGGGTGATTTACGTAGGCCGTGCATTAGACGTTTTTAAACTTGCAGTGGGATTAGAAACTTGAAATTTGGTGAGCTCTCATAATTGATCATGTCCGTCCTACCTAAAATATATATAGTCCTCCAGCTATACAGGGTATTCAAAAGTTGGTACTAATTTTCCTAATTCAAAATGACACCAACATTTTTTTTTACATGTATCAACCTCCTTCACTTTATGTCTCCTAATAAATGCGTGGCATACGCTGACGACACGACTTTAATAAATACGCGTATTGAGGCAGATAGTCTTCGAAATTCCATGGCTGATTCTTTGAATAGGGCACAGAACTGGTTCAGTGCTAACAACCTGAAATTAAACAACAACAAAACCCAAAAACTGGTTTTCACTAATGGAATTGCGGGCAGGGATAAGAGTGTCAAGCTCCTAGGAGTAGTTATCGAGGATATACTATCTTGGTCATCCCATATAGAGCAGTTATGTCTCAAATTAAAACGCAACATAAAAAATCTCTGCTACAACACTGTACGGTCGTGTTAATCTCGCTTTCTTCCACACACACATAAATTATGGCATACTGTTATGGAAAATATGTTCTTTCGTGTAAAGTCTTTGAAATGCAGAGAAGAGCGATTAGAGTTATTGCTGGTGATGGTTACAGGGATCACTGTGAACAAATCTTCTCTATTATGCCTGTTCCCTCCCTATTCATCTATAATACTATTCTGGAGACTCACAGAAATAGAAATAATTTTTGTACCAACTCCGACTTTCCCGATTATCTAACTCGTGGAGCAAACAACCTGAGGCCTTCCCGCTATGAGCTCAATAAATCACAGTTGAATTCACTGAACGTTGGACTCGATAATTTCTTACCTAAAGCGTTCAAGTTGTTCAATGATAACTGCTCTAAATTAAAACTAAATGACACATATATTTCCACTGTTTCTACTCTATTGACGAATATCTAAGAACGCCCCCACTTCTCAATAATGTGTCTCTAGTTCTTATCCTAATTTTGAATGTCTGTTTTGTGATATTTTTTGGTGTATTTTGTAGTTGTAATGTGAATTTTGTATATCTGTTTTGTGATATTTTTAGGTGTATAATTTAATCATATATCAATCAACTTTAATCAATGTTGATCAACATTTTGTACCTGATTCTATTCTATTTTATCGGCCTCCATATTCTGAGTTGAGAAAACCTGAGTTATGTTAACTCATATAATACAGTTTTCGAAATATGTCGCCGCCGCCGTAGAAATTTACGAAAAAATTGACATTTGCAAACCGTTGAAACTCAGAGAACCAAATTCGTAGAGCAGTTAGCTGGAAGTTCAGGCTAACTCCTGATGTCCCATCGATTGTCCCATTTTGTACGTGTGCGACACTATTTGAAAGGAAATTGAATTTCAGGGTGAGTTACTTAGGCATTCTCTAAACTAACTTGAACCTCTGTAGAGTTATTAAAAAAACAAAAATGCCTCATCTTGCCAAGAGATCTTTGCTTTTTCCAGGTATGCCATGGAAACAAATGAGGATTCCTATTCAATTCACAAGACGATCTCCTAACAAAAGAACACTGTTGCCAAAACTCCAACGTAAAAGTTATGATTGCGTAGCACTTCTGATTTCGTTGGGATCAAGAGTGTCAAAAGTCTGTATAAGTCTCCAATCATCTATTTTGCAAACTGGTGAAGAATATATCAAATCTTTTACCCCGCCACAAATATAGAAGAATAATGGGATAAGATCTGGAGATCTTGCGTGCCATAGAAATGATCCTCGATTTCCGGACCAACGTGATCGAAAAGGGAAGTCAATTTGGTATCCATACCATGCCCTTGAAACTCTAGCCGGTGACAAATTTTCAAGATATGTTTCTACCGCGTTTTGAAGAACTTCTAAGTATCTTTCACCATTCAAATTCCCATCGTACATAAAATACCGAACCTTTCGGTTCATGAGCAAATAAAACACATGTATTCGAAATCGTATTTGATTTTCAACTTCGAGCACCATAATATGTGGATTTTCGAAAGCCCAAAATCGATTTTATATAAGAATTAGCCCAACTCGTTTATACTTTGACAGAATATAATAATAATAATATTAGATTTATTGCCTCTCAAAAAATAGATTTTATGGCAAGGGTGCGAGTTATCATCAAACAGGATGAATAAGTGGATGTGTGTTAAACCTAATAGTTAAACCTAATAGTTAATAATAATAATATTAACCCGATATTACAGTGAACTGGTGATTCATGCATACAGAATATCACCTTCTTGATTACAACTGATTTTTTTGTCCATGGCATACTTGAAAAAGGAAAGAATCTCTGGACAAGATACGCATTTCTTGATTTTTACTGATTAACTCGATAGAGGTTGGAGTTGAATATAGGGAATGCTGTAGTGACTCACACTGGAATTCAATGATATGTCGAATATTGCCAAAAAAATAGTAGGAGCTATTTGAAAAAATTTTGCTAAAATGGCAATTTTTCAATTTGAGAATCGTCTGCGCGGTACAAAATGGGACCATAGATGGGGCAACAGGAGTTAGCCTACTACGGCGGTAATTTTTTTCAGAAATCGACATATGTCAGAAACTGTTATATGTGAGTTACCATAACACAGGTTGTCTGAACTCAAAATTAGAAGGTCAATCGAATTATGTAAAAAATAGGTTTCTATTCAAAATGACGGAGTGAATAATGACTTTTGGCACCCCCTGTATAGTTGTGGGACTGAGAATATTCCATGATCGATCACAGCAGCAAACTGCAAGTTGAAAAACCTCTAATGCACGTGCTACGTAAATACCTTGTATAATATGATTAGTTACTCGTCACAAACATCGTTTAACACCTGTTTTCTTGAAAAAAATCGTCCGAATATCAGTTGGAGTTGGAGCTGGAGTTTTCTCTTGTTTTGAATTTGTGTTCTATAGTTTCCAATCAATTTTAACCAGTATACAGTGAAAATAGTTTGTTTCAAATCGAAGAATTTTGCCGAGTGGGCACCAATCCAATAACAATCCAATAACATTTATTTCCAGATATTATGAGCTACATTTCATGCCTAAAATTTAAAACTAACCATTTACAATATATACAAGTATATGCAATGAGCTTTCATATAGGTCATGTCTTGTCGTTGTGAGTTTTTTCGTTGTGTGTAAGTGAGTTTTGAATAATTATCCAGGAAAAGGCTTGTGCAAAAAACCTGGTGAGGGGTATGATTTCGTAAGGTTGAGTATGGGTTTAGTATAATTTGAGTTTTGAGTAGCATAGTCGGAGCTGCAGGCGTCATATCAATAAGCGAGAGATATGGTCTTCGGACGGGACGTCAAGATGGCGATTTCAAGTTCATGGATGTTAAGGTCGTCAAAGAACCCTACTACCTTTGAAACTACAGAAGATTCGGCAAAATTTCCGGTTGGGGGAATGTGCTTAGTCCTGGTCGCAGAAATGAGCCGACATTTTTTTTCATTCATTTAACGGCGTCCTGATTTGCGAATAGGTTAATACCGACGCCGGTGAGCACACTTTCTCCAACCGGAAATGTTTGCCGAATCCTCTGTTGTTTCAGAGGTATGATTCTTCAACAAGTTCAACATCTATGAACTCGGGACCGTCATATTAACGACTCCCTCGACGGACGGCTTATCTATCCTCATATGTCGTGCTCATTGATATGACACCTGCAGCTGCGATTATGCTAGTATGTTGTAGTTGTACTTGGCAGGCAGTGGTCACCCATTCAAGTACTGATCGCGTCCGACCGTGCTTGGCTTCCGATATCGATAAGACCGTCGTCAATCTGACCAGCCGGCCAAAGGAAAAATCCAAAAATATTTATTCAAGGGTACAATGCAATACATTTTGACTAAACCTAATATTTACACATTAATTGCTACTATACACATGTTCTTCAAAACTAGGGTATGAACACGGGCTTGCTCTTCATATGAAGAGCGAAGGCCGTGTCCTCGCTGATTTGATGACAAGGTATATACAGGTTCTGGTCATTTTAATATTTCCGATTTGTCTCCCCTTCTGCTTCCGCCTATGGGAGTAATGTCCTGCGTGTTAAATTTTGATAATTCAAGTCTTTTATTTCATGTCTGTCTGTTGGTAACAATGGTGATAGTATACAAGAAAAAGGGGGTGACATAGGGTGCGATACCCCATGCAACACCTAAAGGCCGACTTCAAATGAAGCAATAACAAAAATTATAACTTTAATCTATATCTATATACTGTTATGAAATTGTAATTGTCTGTCTGTTTGTTTGGTCGTTTGTTTGTTCGAGCATCACGCAAAAACTATTTGAAAGCTTATGATTAGACTTCAAAACTGAATAACTTGATAACTGGATAACGGGATAACGACTTAAAGGAATAACAGTATGAAGGGATAACGAAATAACGGGCTAACCGGAAACGGGATTGCGGGGTGACGGGATAGAGAGCTAAGGGAAAAACGTAATAACAGGATAACGGTATAACGGGGTAACGAAATAACAGGATAACGGGATAACTGTATAACGGAATAACGAGGAGCAGGCAGAGATACACGCATAAGATAGATAATAATAATAATAATAATTTATTTGCCGTAAGAACAGTACATTCATTATAGATACTACATATATTACATTTTATGCATACTGCAAATAAAAAACGTGATACACTAAAGGCTTAGCCTTGAAAGTGGTTTCATATGGTTACCGCATTGTATAAAGTAAAAAAATAAAAATAAACTCATAATATACCTCATTGAGTGAATGCCAACGTAGCAGTAGAGTGACTAATTAATGAACTAACAAAATTGCAGAATAACTAACTAACAAAGTACAAGTAACAGTAACAAATTAGTAACAAAATAGAGATAAAATAGAAAAAAAAAACATCGTAGAACAATCGGTTTTATGTATTATAAAAATAAACATTAAAATTTAAAAGGTTGAAAGTGGATTGATTTTCGATTTCTTGATATTAAAATCCATGTGTACAAGGAGTGAGTGCGATCAGTTCAGAAATAATATGTATTATTAACATCCACAAATTGATGCACCTGCAGTCGTGGAAGACTTCTAATCCATTTCTTTATTTTTGATTTGAATGTGAATATTGATAGGATTGATTTAATTTCTGATGGTATAACATTGTAGAACCTAGGAGCTAAATATGAAAAACATCTTTGGAACGTGTTTTTTTCCGCTCGGGGAATAATCGATTTTTGTTTGTTCCTCGTTTCATATTTATGTTCAGAGAAAGAGAGTTCTGATTTGAATTTGTGTTGCCTCGTGACTGTGGTTAAGGGCAGCTCCCTTCGTTAGTTGGGTAGAGGAAAGGTTTTTTCACTACAACTTTTATTATCCATTTTTGGATTTTTTGTAGGTGTGCAATGTGATTATTTGTGGCAGCTCCCCATGCTATTAGTCCATATCTGATATGAGTTTCAGCAAGGGCAAAGTATAATATTTTCATTTGTTCAAAGGTAATTATTTGAGACAGGTATTTGAATTTATATAGTGTAAACCTAAGTTTCTTCACTACATGGCTTATTTGTGTGTCCCATTTCAGATGTCTGTCTAAATATATACCTAGGTATTTGCAATAAGGTTTCGTATAAATTGTTGTGGACTTGTTGCCAATAGAAAAAGTGAGACTTTCGTATCCTGGTAGATGTCTGGAATAGGAAGTGAAGGGTAAGAAAATGGTTTTATTGAAATTTACTGTCAGTAATCGATTATTGAGCCAGTTAATTACTTTAATGAAATCTCTTTCACATTTTATTTTAAGGGTATCCCAACTACTCGCAGTATATATGATTGCAGTGTTGTCAGCAAAACTCAAAATATCACCTTCACTATTAATATTCAGTAAATCATTTATATATATATTGAAGAGTATCGGCCCGAGAACTGATCCCTGCGGAACTCCATAGGTAACATTTGCAGCAGAGCTCATTTCATCACCAATTTTAACATATTGATGTCTGTCTTTCAAATAACTTTTGAATAGTTGGTATGCAGTTCCTCGGAAGCCAACACTCTCCAACACACCTAATAACTGAGTGTGACTGACTGTGTCAAATGCTTTTTTGAGGTCGACAAATACACCGAGTGTTGGTGTCTGGAACAACACAAAGAAAAACATATGAAAAAATTCAAATTACACGCGGACCATGTCGCGGGTACCATCATCCTATAGAATCTTATAGATTTTCAGACCCCTTTTTTTGTGAAATCGTGATTTTTCTCGTTTGGATATCAAACACGTACCCCCATTCTAGTAATCCGTATCGTAATCTTGATTCTATGAGTGCGTGATACAGAACATCCATATATGGTGAGTATTCGATATTTGGGAAGAATATAATAATACTATTTTTACACAAAGTTTATAGGTCATTTTGTGATCTTTTCTCAATTGTCATCTGGAGTGCTGTGAAATTCATTAATAAATTCCACAAACAGGAAGATATATAATTCACTTCCAGACGAAATGGAACATACTCTCCAATTTCTTCTGAGCCAAAATTATATTCCGATAGATACAATTTCACTGAAAAAATAATTGAATTGAATTATTGAATTTGTTACTCTCAAGGTTCAACTATTTTTTCAAAATTAGAAAAAAATAGTTTATAGCTCAAAGTAACTATATTTTTCAATTAACCATATGTGAGGTGCCATAAACATTAATATTTTTTGGGGCAATAATAAACATTTATTTATTACTGATAAATTTACGGACGAACTAATGAAGTTGGGTAATGGCTTGTAGTGATGCATTATCTGCTTTAAAATTTTATATTTGATATAAATTCAACTCGCAATTGATCCTCATTTTTTGTGATTCCCAAAACAGATAATATATTTACTCTTGATGTACGTTATGAAATGATAAGGGAATTCCTAGTATCTTGTCATATATGATAGATGAAATAATCAAAGGTGTGTGAATATATTTCTTGGAAGACTAATAATTCAATCATCTGTAATATTTCATCCTTATTGACATTGTACGATAAACCGTATCTGAATGGATAAATGGAGAATTAATGCAAAAAATTATTATATTCGTGTGAGAAAGAAATACCCAACCAAAGTAAGATATATCAGTTTTGGGAACAGAAAACTATGTTTGGAAAATGAAATAATCAATAAAAAAACCTTTTTTAAACAAAGCTTTTATTCAAATGCGCTAAAAAGTAAAAAATAATAGCTTTGGATGTGCGACGTAGGTTATTCCGTGAGTTTTAGATTCAAAAGCTTGTCGCGCAAAGTTTTCAGTTCGAATACAGAAGCAACAAGCTTTTGAATCTATTACTCACGGAATAACCATTCAAAGCATTATTTTTACTTTTAGCCATTTAATAAAACTTTGATCTTTAAAAAAGGTTTTTAATAATTATTTTGTTTTGTGCTTTTAGAAGTATACCTTAATCTATGCATTTTTGTTAATGATAGTCATTATGAGGCCTTTTTCCTGTGAGTTCTGAGCTATCTAGTTCTTCAATGAGGAGACCATCTGAAGATTAACTCCTACGCCATCTTCAATTTATTAATTCTGACAAAAAAACAATAATCTTCGACTAAATTCATAATCTCTGACCCCAAAAACCCCGACATACCAATTTTGAATAGAAACGTTCGATTATCATAACCATGTGGAGCCGTCATCTTGAATTCATAAATTTTGAGAATAAATTCATAGTCTTTGACCCCAGAAACCTCCACATAGCAATTTTGAATAGAATCGGACCATGATTACAAAACTCGTTCGCCATCTTAGAGCCGTCATCTTGAATTTGTGGATTTTGAAAGGAAATTCAAAATCTCCGACCCCGAAAACCCCCACATACCAATTTTGAGTCGAATCGGACCATAAACACAAATTTCGTCCGCCATCTTGAAAATCTGAAATTCATTCATCATTTCGTGGTGAATTTAATTAGAATTTCCTCAAAGTGAATGTATCACCATTATTTTTAGCGATAAGAGAGAGATTTCGCAAAACAATCGCAAAATATTTTATTCTATACTTGCGTGCTGGATAGTAGATACTGAAGATCTTTAATTTAATATAATACTACCAATTTGTTTCAGATAACGAATGTCTGCACATGCAACTGTTGCTAAAACTGAAATATAACTTTTACTTGTTTTATATAAATACATTGAAATTGTACCCATAATGGGGTTTCTTAAATCTTGTGTGACTTCAAATTGAGATTGTAGTTCACTCTGTGCTTGTTATTCACATCTTTTTTTGTTTAAACTAACCACTGTGGTACATACATTTGTTTGCATTTGACCCATTGAAAGTACGCCCAAAAAACTCTCAAATATTTTATTCCAGTCAACTTCATCCTTTCTAAGACTGCAAGCTAGGGTATGCTAATTATTTGAATTTTTCAAATGATCTGGAATATGCATAGATATTTCATTGTGTAGCTTTCCATGAAGGAATGTAGTTTCAATATGGATTATTTCACAGTAGTTTTCTGTAGCTACTTCCAAAAGTAATTTTATGCAATAAATAATGTAAATATGTTCTGGGTATTTTAAATCAATTATCATAATACCATATTCTGCGTGAATATCACCAAATGTGACTCTGTTCCTTAATTTTCATCTAGAAATAATTGAAAGTGTTTCTCAGAACGTCCATCTACAATAATGGGTAGCGCAGGCTCTACGGTGATCTTTCCGTTCATTCTCGGTCAGTTCGTTCTTTTGAACTAATTTTGAGGTTAGTTGCATTTGCGTCTAGCGACTGACTGTTACTCACTATTGTGTCTGAATAAGCAGTACCATACTGGCCAAGCTAGGGATCCAATAACAATTTTTTTTAAATCCCTTTTCAATACAAAACCATTGAGGAATTCATTTCCATATTATTTTTATGAAAATTATTCGATGTTAAAATTTGAATTGCTTCGCTATTCCTGCCGCCCGTTGTACCGTGACTAACAGTTGAGTATTTTTGGCGTTACAAAGCAGATCACTGAAAGAAAAAATTCTTCATTCAACCATATATGTTTATATGTATGTCAGTCCGCAATCTTCTCGAAAACTATCCAAGCAATTCAGATGCAAGCTTCTGCATATAGTGAGGTGACTTAACGAAATTACCGTTACCTGGCGGATAAAAGCACCAAATTTGGTATGAAGGTACCTTAGGGTATACTAATAAATGATAGCCTAGGAGCCCTCTGGAATTTCTAAAAAAATTTATTTACGGCTCTAAAATCCAGAATGGCCAATAAATACGTCAAAATATCATGTTAAACACAAGCTATTTTGATATACATTTTTAATAACAGCGTCAAGCCAGCTGAGTATAGTACAAACTTAACTTAGGGTAGTCTACATATTAAATAATATACAATAAAATATATCCCTATCATTAATTACAGTAATTTATAAGTATAAATGTAACGCTAATAGGAGTTCAAAAAAAAAGTTATAGCTATTCATTCCATGGAATTTAGTATGCAGCAGTCATTGCATAGTGGCGAGCAGTCCAGATTGGCTTTCCCACATTTGCAGTTGCTGCAGCTCCTTTGCAGGAACATTCAATCAATTCCCGGCATGACCGGGAAACCTCTGGAATTGTCATCCAAACTGGTACCCATGACTCTAAAACCTTATTCCAAGCAAAATTGTGCGGTGAAGGAATCACTTGCTGTGTTTGTGTGCTAGTCATCCAAATACCGGCTTGATAAACTGCCCTACGGATATGTTGTAGAAGAGCATCCTCAGTCGGTGGAAGTTTGTCCATTGCTCGATTCTTCTGTCGCTCCAGCTTCTTAAAGTGTTCGGAGTCAGCTTTCAGCAGTTGGAATGGATGAGTAGCTCTAAATACACAAATGTATCAGTGACGTCTTGAAATGCTTGCTATGCTTCCCAAATAGACTTCTTACTCTTACCTTTGAAGGCGGACGTATTGTCACAACCAGAGAATGAGTGAAACACAGATAGTGCTCGTGATTTTGACTTCCACAGGCTAATACAGATCGCGTTGATGTGGAAAAACCTGTAATGCTTGCCCATGCCAAAGGCCACCCATATATCGGCCAAAGGTTGAGTCACTATTAGTTTATAGAATGTGCCAATAAGGATGACAATCACATATGTGTCTACAGTACGCACAATAATACTCTTTGCCCCTAGCTGTAGTGAATGTAGTACATGAACCACAACCCTTGTATCTGCCTCTTCATAATTGCAGTATTCCATTGGTATGTTTGAACCAATTTGTGCAACTGCTTTCCCTGATGTGACATATATATACATATATATATATATATATATATATATATATATATATATATATATATATATATATATATATCTCTGCCTGGTGGCCATTTGAACTCTACAATCTTGAAAGTCAAAAAGTTGAATGATTCCGTCTTGTTCATTGAGTAACGGAGAAAGTCCATCCAATTTCGTGGCAGTTTGGTGTTGCCAGACACTTTCCTTCCAATCCCTTCACCTCTTTTTTCCCGGGTAGACTCCTTCAAACAGTCTGGAATGGAGGTGTCCCAAACAACATCTAACCTTTGGGAATTTTCCAGCTGCTTATAAAAGTAAGGTAGAAATATCGTATCAGCATATTGATTAAAGGTATCCACAGTTGTAGTGGGCAGGCAATGGACGATGACTGAACCGTCTAGAAATTTGAAGTCACAAGTTGAAGGGGGTTCTGATTGACCTGGTCAAGACATTGCAGTATCTGGAAGTACTACCGCGTTGTCTAAAAGGTACCGTGAAATATAGAAATGTATGTTTCGGTACTTGTACAACGTTGACGGATATTTGGGTTGGGGGCTCCCACGGTACAATGTCTCAGGCACTGTCTTCGTGGGTTGCGAAATATAAAAAAAAATTCAAAAACACATAATTTTTCTAAAATTTTTCGAAATTTCAGAGGGCTCCTAGGCTAAAATTAGTAAGTATACCCTAAGGTACCTTCATATCAAATTTGGTGCTTTTATCCGCCAGGTAACGGTAATCTTAAAATGCAGTTCTTAGCCACCTGACTAATAGTGATCCTAGGCTCAGAGGAGGATCTTGGTCTATCTGTCTATTTATATGAACTGGGTGGAACACAATTATGTTTGTTCGCACGATTATTGTAAATTTGATTCGAGTATGAAATTTTATTTATTTCTTATGAAACCTTTTGCGTAGTGATCCTACTAGGCAATCCAAACCACGTTACCCAATTTGACAGTTCTTGGGGCACAAACTGATAATCGTCATAAGAACAAAATAATTGTCAGTGTGCTCATCGGCTGGAATTTTTTTATTTTAATATTACAACACCCTTCACAAGCTTGATCGATTATTCCACAATTGCCTGAAATATCTGTGAGGAAGAGTTCAGATTGAAAAACACACATATTTCAAAATTATTTTTATTTATTGAGTCAGGAGTCCTAAGGATTTTTTTTTCCAATAATTCAATAACAAGTCTGCTATAAGGATATTTTGGGGAGGTACATGAACATTAATTTTGATTTTTTTGAGCTTTCTCTGCTTTGGAAGTGGAAGATATATCAATTATCTCAATGTATACGAACTTCATTTTGTACAATAATTCATGGAAATGCAAGTAGGCAAAACCATACGAATAGTCGTAAGAACAAATCAAATCACAAAAGTTTGGAGTCATATCCATGAAAATGATGGATATTTTCATGAAAGTGACAAATTTAAAATAGGTATGTCTGCAGACTCTTAGACTTGATTTTCGAATCCGTAAGATCATCTCGCTTGATTGCAGCTAACTATAAAGCTCTTATCTTCCTCGATAAGTCATTTTCACTGGTCAAAAACATGTGATTCAAAACTGTAGGTACTGAGTAACACCCGACTTTATTCCTGTCGAAACGAGACCCATAGTCAACTGCAATGCAAGAAACTGGCATTTTTCTTCAGTTGAAGCACCAATTGAAATCCAGATTTCTGAAAACTCCTCAAATTCGCACAGAATATCTCAAAAATCAACACTTACACTACTATGGTCGCTTATGACAAATGTTTGCCCTCAGCCGCCATATTGCTTTCGTTTTGAGAGATCGCTGGATTGCCTAACAAACCCAGAAAAGGATAATAAACTCAACAAAAATCACCAAAATTTCACAAGAAAACATTTACTTCCAACAGAAATATAGCATTATTAAAATTTATATTACATTATCAAAATATTTCGAGTAGTCGCCGGTTTATAATATTATTTACAATGCTCCTCCAGATCGTTATCAGTTCGAAATGTAAACAAGTTTGTTTACACCTTAAGCCGCGTACAGACCGAGATTCCAACGCCGAGCAACCGAACCCAAACATTTGTCCGTTAGGGTTTGGCATTGGAAGTGGATTGGAATGCGTACGTCCACACTGAAATTCAGATTTGAGTTCGACAGCAGTGGGGAGGGTTCGGTGCGACTAGAGCTAGTGCAAATGTCGAGGGACGAGAAAGATTTACTATTAGCAACTATTTATATTACGCTCTGTAATAACAAAAAAAACAGAAATGGCAGCCTAAGCGTTAATGGGTGACGACACCATTAAAAAAAATTATGAAACAATTTTAAAAACAAGCTTTTATACAAATGCACTAAAAAGAAAAAAAATGCATTGTTTGATCTAGGTTATTCTGTAACAGATTCAAAATCTTGCCGCGCAAGATTACCTATTTTGTATCCACGGCAAGCTTCTGAATCTGTTACTCACAGAATAACCTAGATCAAACAATGAAAGAAAATACATACACTGCGCGCCAGGGACGATAAATATGTTGATTTTTGGAAGAAATTATATAAAGGGGCAAGATAGACTCAATATTCCTATGGATTCGTGATCAGAACATAAACTTCAGTACCAATCCATATTTTCAGTGAAAAATTTTCAGTTCTGAAAAGTCCGAATTTGTCTAACTTCTCATGGAAACACCACCGTATCTTCCGATATTATTGTAGTAGAATTCTGTATTTTTCAATTCTAAAAAATCTGAATTTGACTCACTTTTTCTGGAAACGCCCCCGTATCTTCCGTTATTTTTGGAGTAGAATTCCGGAATTTCCCACGACCATTAGGTACACCGAAGATGATGCTGAATATTTCCTAGGTTTGACCTGAGTGATATATAATGCAGGACGAATAAAATGCTGATTTTTACGAAAAATAATATTAGGAGGAGGGATTTTACTGATTTGTGATCAGGCCATCAAATTTATAACCGATATGCATCCTTGCTGAAGAATATTTCAATTCAGAAAAATTTCAATTTTCCAACTTTTCACCTCCGTATCTATCGTGATTAGTGGAGTAGAGCTCTGCAATTTCCACGATAGGTACAGTTGTGTGCATAAAAAAGTCGTACAAGGTTTGTATGGTGTAAATCTGCCTATGATGTTCCAGATTTCATAAAAAAGTAGTACAAGTACACATTTGACACATTTGACACTACTTGTCAAAGTCGATAAGAAGTTTAATTAAGATTGACAAGCCTGTCTCACAACAGCCTATAACTGCTGTACGACGTTTTCATGCACACAACTGTACATATACATGGTATGGGTCTCATACCATAATAATATCTGGAGTCAAATTCGCTGAGCTTCCAGTGGGGAGTACAAAAATATGGATTTTCTAAAGGAAGTATTGAACTTTATTTCCGAATACTTCACAAAATTGAAAAAAGTTATTGGGGCATATCTCAAAAAAAAAATCCTTTCTTTTTCTGTTCATTGATATTTATTAAAGAAACAACGGCCAGAGAAACTCAATGTAGACATTTTTCTCACTAATACTACATTATCAGTGATAATCATCACTCGATATCACTTCTACAGTTAAACTCTGCAAAAATCGTTCTTCCTCGAACCTGGCGCGCAATGTATACCAGAAAGATTACTCAAAGTCGGTATATCTAACGACCGAGAAAATTACAGAATTCTACTGCAATAATCACGAGAGATACGGTGGTGTTTCCATGGTAAGTGAGACAAATTCGAATTTTTCAGAACTGAAAATTTTTAAATATGGATTGGCACTGAAGTTGATGTCCTGATCACGAATTCGTAAGAATTTTGAACCTATCTTGCCCCCTTATATTATTTATCGCAAAAATCAATATATCCATCGCCCCTGGCGCGCAGTGTATGTCACCCAGATCAACGTCAGAAGAGATTTAGACTTATACTCGGTATATCTGGCGATCGTAAAAATGCAATAATCACGAAAGATTCTGGTGTGTTTCCATAGTAAGTGAGACAAATTCAGATTTTTCAAAACTGAAAATTTTTCAGCGAAAATATGGATTGTTACTAAAGTAGATGTCCTGATCATGAACCCGTAGGAGTTTTGAGTCTATCTTGTCCCCTAATATAGATATACCGCAAAAATCGGACTATCCATTGTTTCTGGCGCGCAATATATGTCATGACTCACCCCCAGTATATCTACAGAATTCTACTGCAATAATTACGAAAGATACGGGGGTGTTTCCATTCCCATGTTATTGTTATTGCCCCACAAATATTTTCTCCCTGTATGAATATTTTGATTTCGATTTTGATATACCTCTGATACTTATGTAGGCAATTCAGCTCCGAGATGGGAAGCCAATTGTTATAATGTGATATGATAAAAGCTAATTGTTATGAAATAATAATTGCTAGCTAACGTCACTGTTTCCTCGCCACGTTGCTGCCAATTGTTATTACCCTTTCTTACCACGACTAATCTCAGTTGGTACGCCTTCGCCTCAGAAGTCGGTATTGGCAATGGAGCCACTGCCTGTTTTTCTGTCACTCGAACTATTTTCAGTTAAGTGTTCAAAAGTAAAATATTTGCATATCATTGTGGAAAATAAACCAAAAATTATCAAAAACAATTATTTCCTTTATTCAGGAAAACTTATATTAACCTGGCCTGCGATAGATAACTTATAACCATGAGCAATTGACAAATTTTCATAAAATAATGGGGAACAGTGATGGATGTGTAAATATAACCTCACTTTTTTCTTTTGAGTTGGAAGAATTCTTTTATAGTTCAATACCAAATCATAGAGTTCTTCAGAGATACGAGTTATTTTGTGAAGTGATTCAGTTTGTGATGTGCACTAAAAGAGTTTATACCTGGAACTGGAATGTCGCTGATGCAATACCTGGCATAATGTGAATTCCGGTTTCATCCACTCCTCTCAGGAACCCACCATTTCAAAAGGAACCATCCAAAATCCACGAAATCAGTTCGGACAAGTTTTCATGTGGAGAACCAAAAAGGTAATCTTCTTTTATCCTTGTTCATTTCATGTCGAGGTTATTCAGAGGTTGTATTGTTGAAAGACTACCTTCTCATTAATAAAATCCTGAATTTCTTTCTTTCCAACTTTGTACCTGGCTTCTCTTCAAAATTTTATTTCAATCTCTCGCTTTGTTTTCTCCTCACTTGGATACCATTCCTGTTTTGTTATTTTTATTTGAATTTTCAAAATCGCGCACTTTCTTGTCGAACTTTCTCTATTTTGGTGTTATTTAAAAGAACTTATGAACTAATATATTTTACATTTCTTATAAACTAAATACAATATTTGATGATAATTATTTTTGACGTTTCAAAGTTCTTACTTTTCCACAATTTCAAATCTTTTATCTGACCATCCTGTTCCCTGATTGGCTATTGCGATCAAGAAGTTTCTTGTCCTTCCATTTGCTATTTTAGTTAGATGCAATTTCATATACTGTATGTTTCAAGCTTATAATTTTGTTGATCACATTTAATTCTGAATGATTTTGTAAATCTAGACTTTTTTGTTGTATTTTAAACAATTATAGGTTGTAATCATTTTGACAATGTATGAAAATGATTGCATTATAGTATTTGCATCATTTTACCTATCAATGTTATACAGAAGCTTCATAAAGGAAATAGAATCTCAAAAAAAATTTAAAACAATTTCTCTTGACCTACTAACTATTAAATATTTATTATTTTTGTGTTTTTTTTAAGAAATTATTTCTATTTTTTTAAAATTGGTTAAAAATATATATATATAATATATATATATATATATATATAAATTAAAATATTGTGTTCTTCCATATATTTTTTGATAAGTGTTCTTCGTCGCTTCATGAATTCCAATTGTAACATTATAACATTTATTCCACACGATTTGTTCTGGAAATATTTTGGCTTCGATTAAAAAAATGCCACCTTCTCATTTGTTTTGTACATATTCAATTGCAGAGTCGTGCCGTAAAAAAATTGGGATTGATTTTACGTAGCAAAAGTAAATTTCAAATCGTTTCATACAAACGCCAATAGCAGAATGCGAAGAAACAAAATTAGTTGTAATTTGAAATTTATTCCTCTATGAAACCAATAAATTATGCCAATACGCTGTGAGTAGGATAAATCCACCTTGAATTTGTAAGGAGTATTCCAATAAGAACAACAAAAACTCCCTACTTTATGAAATTGCTTCAGTAAAATGTGAAATTGTACAGCAGCAGCACAGCCCTGTAGGCCAACATCAAATAACTTAACGATCAAGGATAACAAACGATTAGGCAGACAGGATAGGAAGCGTTCCGGAAATGGGACTGTCAAGGGTCCGGAAGAGGCGAGGAACAGACTGCTTTAGTCTGTCTGTTCGAAGACACGCGTGCCAAGCGATCGTTTATACAAAAGGAAATCGCCAGATTGAATTGTGATTTTTCTTTTGTTGATAATGAGAGCGCGGATCGTGTTACGAAAAGGTGTACATCGAGGCAGATGTAGGAGAAATTGTTAATTGGATAACATCATCATCTATATTTGCAATAGATTGAGAAGCAAATGGTCCACTATTTTTTATGGTAGGCTACAAAGTATCGAACATAATAATTGAATACTTAAATAAAAACTTTTTAACAAAAAATTGAACCGATGAAATACGGAACTGAAAAGTAAAAAATAAAATAAACCTTCTTAGTCTCAGTAACTGAGCTCCTGAGCTAATGTAAGTAACTAATTTTGAGTCGGCGCCAAACAAACAAGCAAATGAATTAGGTAATGCGTGAAATGATGGCATCGAGTTGCGCGGTGACATTCTGATAATTTTTTTGAAGCAATTTAATGATCTTCGTTGATTGTTCATTTGGCGCCGACTCAAAATAGATACTTACATTAGTTTAGGAGCTTAGTTACTGAGACTAAGAATGTTTATTTTATTTTTTACTTTTCATTTCCGTATTTCGTCGGTTTAATTTTTTGTTAAAAAGTTTTTATTTTTCAATTTTTTGTGGCTAAAATCTACCAATTACTACCTACTTTTTGATTACTTCCAAAATACTTACTTACCCACCTTACTTCAACTATTACCAGTTAAATAATATGATTATCTACTTTTACTATTTGTTGTAATATAAATTATTTTCGTTGTTCTGGTTAGTTTATTTCATTGCTTTGTATATCATTCCATCATCTCATAAAATATACTGATTTTGACGGAACAAGAATAATGTCAATAGCGATCTGTCATTGTCAACTACGTATGTGTGGGCTAATGTTCACTAGTGAAAAATCAATTATCCCCTATTTTTCTACCCGTAAGGGTGGCTAATTCCTTCGAAATCCAAATATAAGGTATACCCTATCTATTAAAAAAAGAATCATCCAAATCGAAGAACCCAGTACAAATAATGCCTGATAGAATCGGTTAACGGACCAGAATTCAGAGGGTGAGTGATTAATATCCTTCATTTCGCTACCCTTAGGGGTGGATTTCATCTTTTAAATTCAAATGGGACCAAAGTCGAAGTACACCCTATCCACTGAAAAAAGAATTATCGGAATCGGACGCCTCAGTAAAAAGTTATGCGTGATCATACATAAAAAAATATGATGGAAAAACATAAAATATACGGGTCGAATAGAGAACCTCCTCCTTTTTGGTTTCGTCGGTTAATGATAATATCAGCCTTAGAAAAAACGAATTTAAACGGTTTTCTTCACATAAAGGATTCAATATAAAATTGAACCAGAGAAAGGTAGATCTCAGGTGAAAAACAACTACTTTCCTGGCAAATACCACGCAGAACGTTGAATGATATTCACCTGAAAATCCATGCATACTTCCATAAAATATCAATGGACATTGAATGCAAATGTTTCTTTCTGATAAGCTCGATTATGTTTAATTTAAGTCGTGTTCACCTAACAATCCGCATACCGGTTTCAGGCTTCTTGGCCCTCATCAGTACGGAGTAGTCAACCAGCCAAAAGTCCAAAGAACTCTGGCTGAAGTGAGACACAACGTAAACAAACCATCATCGATCTTGTAACACCTATAGGTACGCCGGAAAAGATAAACTTTAACTGGCGGTACCTAGTGACAGAAAGAAACATCTCCGAAAATCTCCCACCTCGATAGGTTTCTAAATAAAAGATTCCTTCCAGTAGGATGGCAAGCCCGTCTAGCATATAGTGAGAGATAAGTGCCATGTGAAGTGGAATGAATAGAAAAAACGAATTTAAACGGTTTTCTTCACATAAAGGATTCAATATAAAATTGAACCAGAGAAAGGTAGATCTCAGGTGAAAAACAACTACTTTCCTGGCAAATACCACGCAGAACGTTGAATGATATTCACCTGAAAATCCATGCATACTTCCATAAAATATCAATGGACATTGAATGCAAATGTTTCTTTCTGATAAGCTCGATTATGTTTAATTTAAGTCGTGTTCACCTAACAATCCGCATACCGGTTTCAGCTCTTGGCCCTCATCAGTTACGGATAGCAACCAGCCAAAAGTCAAAGAACTCTGGCTGAAGTGAGACACAACGTAAACAAACCATCATCGATCTTGTAACCTATAGGTACGCCGGAAAAGATAAACTTTAACTGGCGGTACCTAGTGACAGAAAGAAACATCTCCGAAAATCTCCCACCTCGATAGGTTTCTAAATAAAAGATTCCTTCAGTAGGAGTGGCAAGCCCGTCTAGCATATAGTGAGAGATAAGTGCCATGTGAAGTGGAATGAATAGAAAAACGAATTTAAACGGTTTTCTTCACATAAAGGATTCAATATAAAATTGAACCAGAGAAGGTAGATCTCAGGTGAAAACAACTACTTTCCTGGCAAATACCACGCAGAACGTTGAATGATATTCACCTGAAAATCCATGCATACTTCCATAAAATATCAATGGACATTGAATGCAAATGTTTTCTGATAAGCTCGATTAGTTTAATTTAGTCGTTCACCTAACAATCCGCATACCGGTTTCAGGCTTCTGGCCCTCATCAGTACGGGAAGTCAACCAGCCAAAAGTCCAAAGAACTCTGGCTGAAGTGAGACACAACGTAAACAAACCATCATCGATCTTGTAACACCTATAGGTACGCCGGAAAAGATAAACTTTAACTGGCGGTACCTAGTGACAGAAAGAACATCTCCGAAAATCTCCCACCTCGATAGGTTTCTAAATAAAAGATTCCTTCAGTAGGAGTGGCAAGCCCGTCTAGCATATAGTGAGAGATAAGTGCCATGTGAAGTGGAATGAATAGAAAAATCGAATTTAAACGGTTTTCTTCACATAAAGGATTCAATATAAAATTGAACCAGAGAAAGGTAGATCTCAGGTGAAAAACAACTACTTTCCTGGCAAATACCACGCAGAACGTTGAATGATATTCACCTGAAAATCCATGCATACTTCCATAAAATATCAATGGACATTGAATGCAAATGTTTCTTTCTGATAGCCGATTATGTTTAATTTAAGTCGGACTCACCTAACAATCCGCATACCGGTTTCAGGCTCTTGGCCCTCATCAGTACGGAGTAGTCAACCAGCCAAAGTCCAAAGAACTCTGGCTGAAGTGACACTACACCTATAGGTACGCCGGAAAAGATAAACTTTAACTGGCGGTACCTAGTGACAGAAAGAAACACTCCGAAAATCTCCCACCTCGATAGGTTTCTAAATAAAAAGATTCCTTCTCAGTAGGAGTGGCAAGCCCGTCTAGCATATAGTGAGAGATAAGTGCCATGTGAAGTGGAATGAATAGAAAAATCGAATTTAAACGGTTTTTTCACATAAAGGATTCAATATAAAATTGAACCAGAGAAAAGGGAGATCTCAGGTGAAAAACAACTACTTTCCTGGCAAATACCACGCAGAACGTTGAATGATATTCACCTGAAAATCCATGCATACTTCCATAAAATATCAATGGACATTGAATGCAAATGTTTTTCTGATAAGCTCGATTATATGTAATTTAAGTCGTTCACCTAATCAATCCGCATACCGGTTTCAGGCTCTTGGCCCTCATCAGTACGGAGTAGTCAACCAGCCAAAAGTCCAAAGAACTCTGGCTGAAGTGAGACACAACGTAAACAAACCATCATCGATCTTGTAACACCTATAGGTACGCCGGAAAAGATAAACTTTAACTGGCGGTACTAGTGACAGAAAGAAACACTCCGAAAATCTCCCACCTCGATAGGTTTCTAAATAAAAGATTCTTCTCAGTAGGAGTGGCAAGCCCGTCTAGCATATAGTGAGAGATAGTGCCATGTGAAGTGGAATGAATAGAAAAATCGAATTTAAACGGTTTTTTCACATGGATTCAATATAAAATTGAACCAGAGAAAGGTAGATCTCAGGTGAAAACAACTACTTTCCTGGCAAATACCACGCAGAACGTTGAATGATATTCACCTGAAAATCCATGCATACTTCCATAAAATATCAATGGACATTGAATGCAAATGTTTCTTCTGATAAGCTCGATTATGTTTAATTTAAGTCGTGTTCACCTAACAATCCGCATACCGGTTTCAGGCTTCTTGGCCCTCATCAGTACGGAGTAGTCAACCAGCCAAAAGTCCAAAGAACTCTGGCTGAAGTGAGACACAACGTAAACAAACCATCATCGATCTTGTAACCCATAGGTACGCCGGAAAAGATAAACTTTTAAATGGCGGTACCTAGTGACAGAAAGAAACATCGAAAATCTCCCACCCTCGATAGGTTTCTAAATAAAAGATTCCTTCTCAGTAGGAGTGGCAAGCCCGCCTAGCATTAGTGAGAGATAAGTGCCATGTGAAGTGGAATGAATAGAAAAATCGAATTTAAACGGTTTTTTCACATAAGGATTCAATATAAAATTGAACCAGAGAAAGGTAGATCTCAGGTGAAAACAACTACTTTCCTGGCAAATACCACGCAGAACGTTGAATGATATTCACCTGAAAATCCATGCATACTTCCATAAAATATCAATGACATTGAATGCAAATGTTTCTTTCTGATAAGCTCGATTATGTTTAATTTAAGTCGTTTCCACCTAACAATCCGAATACCGGTTTAAGACTTATGGCCCCTCATCAGTACGGAGGAGTCAACCAGCCAAAAGTCTCAAACGAACTCTCGCTCAAGTGAGACACAACGTAAACAAACCACCACCGATCTTGTAACACCTATAGGTACGCCGGAAAGATAAACTTTAACTGGCGGTACCTAGTGACAGAAAAACACTCCGAAAATCTCCCACCTCGATAGGTTTCTAAATAAAAAGATTCCTTCTCAGTAGAGTGGCAAGCCCGTCTAGCATATAGTGAGAGATAAGTGCCATGTGAAGTGGAATGAATAGAAAAATCAATTTAAACGGTTTTCTTCAGCAAAAGGATTCAATATAAAATTGAACCAGAAAAGGTAGATCTCAGGTGAAAACAACTACTTCCTGGCAAATACCACGCAGAACGTTGAATGATATTCACCTGAAAATCCATGCATACTTCCATAAAATATCAATGGACATTGAATGCAAATGTTTCTTTCTGATAAGCTCGATTATGTTTAATTTAAGTCGTGTTCACCTAACAATCCGCATACCGGTTTCAGGCTTCTTGGCCCTCATCAGTACGGAGTAGTCAACCAGCCAAAAGTCCAAAGAACTCTGGCTGAAGTGAGACACAACGTAAACAAACCATCATCGATCTTGTAACACCTATAGGTACGCCGGAAAGATAAACTTTAACTGGCGGTACCTAGTGACAGAAAAGAAACACTCCGAAAATCTCCACCTCGATAGGTTTCTAAATAAAAGATTCCTTCTCAGTAGGAGTGGCAAGCCCGTCTAGCATATAGTAGAGATAAGTGCCATGTGAAGTGGAATGAATAGAAAATCGAATTTAAACGGTTTTCTTCACATAAAGGATTCAATATAAAATTGAACCAAGAAAGGTAGATCTCAGGTGAAAAACAACTACTTTCCTGGCAAATACCACGCAGAACGTTGAATGATATTCACCTGAAAATCCATGCATACTTCCATAAAATATCAATGGACATTGAATGCAAATGTTTCTTTCTGATAAGCTCGATTATGTTTTAATTTAAGTCGTGTTCACCTAACAATCCGCATACCGGTTTCAGGCTTCTTGGCCCTCATCAGTACGGAGAGTCAACCAGCCAAAAGTCCAAGAACTCTGGCTGAAGTGAGACACAACGTAAACAAACCATCATCGATCTTGTAACACCTATAGGTACGCCGGAAAGATAAACTTTAACTGGCGGTACCTAGTGACAGAAAGAAACACTCCAAAAATCTCCCACCTCGATAGGTTTCTAAATAAAAGATTCCTTCAGTAGGAGTGGCAAGCCCGTCTAGCTATAGTGAGAGATAAGTGCCATGTGAAGTGGAATGAATAGAAAAATCGAATTTAAACGGTTTTCTTCACATAAAGGATTCAATATAAAATTGAACCAGAGAAAAGGTAGATCTCAGGTGAAAACAACTACTTTCCTGGCAAATACCACGCAGAACGTTGAATGATATTCACCTGAAAATCCATGCATACTTCCATAAAATATCAATGGACATTGAATGCAAATGTTTCTTTCTGATAAGCTCGATTATGTTTAATTTAAGTCGTGTTCACCTAACAATCCGCATACCGGTTTCAGGCTTCTTGGCCCTCATCAGTACGGAGTAGTCAACCAGCCAAAAGTCCAAAGAACTCTGGCTGAAGTGAGACACAACGTAAACAAACCATCATCGATCTTGTAACACCTATAGGTACGCCGGAAAAGATAAACTTTAACTGGCGGTACCTAGTGTTTGGTATAATGATGGTGAATGGTCAAAAATGGATAACCAAGTTACACTGATCGGAAATAGAAAATTGATAAAAATATTAACAAAGGAACAGTAAGAGTAAGAAGAAGAGAATAAATTTATTCAGGTAATTTACTTTATATGTACATTGATTCATGAATGAGGAAGTATAGAGGCTGAGCTACCTAAGCAGAGCTTGAGTGTAGTCATCAACCTATAAACATTATAGACGTTGATTCGCGGAAAATATAGTTTGAGGTGCCATCATGTGATTGAGTTATTAAATAATAAACCAATCACTAATACCAGTAAAAATGAATAGTACATATGAATGATAATATTAGTATGCAACAAAGGGGGGGGGAGGTGGGAAGAGAGGAGAGAGAAGAGAGAGAGAGAGAGAGATAGGCGGAGATAGAAGCTCAATGAATTAATTCAAAGTAGTACATTCAATAAGTAAATTCAATAATCTATGGAGAACTTCGATTAGGGCTCTAGTTCATATACAGTTTTCAATAAGTCATAATTTTGAGTCACATATTCTTTCAGTTCTAACTTTAATTCGTGTTTTATAGAGATTGATCTGATTCCTTAAGGAACTAGGTTTATTAGTTCTGGACCAGAGTATGATATGAATCTCTGAGTGTGAGTTAATCTATTCGTTTTTTGGTGAAGTTAAGATCGAGTTTCGTAATTATGGGTTATATAGGGTGTTGGTTATTATGCATCTATAGTAAGCAATTGAAGGTATTTAATTTTCTCACCTCAAATAAGTCTGTTTCTTTGTATAGTGCCACAGTGGAGTATCTTTTTTCACGTTTGAAAATGATTTTCAAGATAGTGTTTTGCAACACCTCTAGGTTATGTAACAGATTTTTGCTGACACCACCCCATATCATAATGCAATTCCTCAAAATTGATTCAGCGAATGAGTTTTTTATCATTAAAATTTCTGAGTTGGTAGAATTTATAAGATAATTTGCTGAGTGTTTTGACTGTCTGATCTACATGTTCCTCCCATCGCAGATGTTGGTATACATATACGCCAAGATATTTCATGTTGTTGACCTTATTGACTCTTCATTGGGGCTTGGCATATATGTTTGTGTATAGTGAGCGTATGTGTATTTGTGGGGGAAAACGTTACATATTTCGTTTTCGCGATGTTCAGGCTCAAAAGACTTGTATTTAACCAAGAGAAGACAGTAGAGAGCCCCGTTTCAGCTTTCTTATAAACGTCTTTCCACGTATCGCCCAGAAAAGATAGAGCTCTATCATCTGCATAAGATATAATGCTGCCTTGGCTGTTTTCGAATTTGTAAATATCATTTATGTATATTAGGAATAAAATTGGACCTAGTACTATCCCCTGTAGTACGCCCATGGTAATAAGTAGTGGATCACTGTAATTTATTTTGACAATCTGATTTCAGCCAGACAAGTAATTTTCATATAGCTGTACGGTGATGCCTCTGATATCTATGATTTCTAGACGCCTCAGCAGGATTTGATGATTGACATTGTCAAAGGCTTTCGCCAAGTCTAGAAAAACTGTTAGACATTTTTCCCAGTATGGACATCATTCCAAATACTGTGAACCAATTGAAAAACAGCATTTTTGGTTGACAAATGTTCTCTAAATCCAAACTGACATTCATGTAAAATATTATTGTTTTTCCAGGAAATCAACTAGTCTATTTTTCAAGCTTTTTTCGAAAACTTTGGAGGAATTGTTCGTGATAGTTAGTGGCCCATAGTTTGTAGCAAGTTTCTTGACGCCAGATTTGAATACTGAGATCGTGAATGACTGTTTAAAAGCAGTGGGACAAATGTTCTCTAATTCCAGACTGACATTCATGTAAAATATTATTGTTGTCCAGGGAATCAACTAGTCTATTTTTCAAGCTTTTTTCGAAAACTTTGGAGGAATTGTTCGTGATAGTTAGTGGCCCATAGTTTGTAGCAAGTTTCTTGACGCCAGATTTGAATACTGAGATGGTGAATGACTGTTTAAAAGCAGTGGGTACATATCCTTGTATGAAACATACATTGATAATACGACACAATGTGCTTAGAAGAAAACGATTATATTTTTTAAAGAATTGAGTTGATATACCATCTGGACCCACATAGCTGTTGTTTTTCAGGGTGAATATAATTTTTATAACCTAGTTTTCGGTACCGGGACACAAGAAAAGAGAGTGTGCGATATTTGAAGCCCTTTCTGGAGTGTTGCTTATCAACTCTTTCTCCATTTGTTGCCAATATTTGAAACTATTGAAGTGATTTGATTTGTTTTTATATCGGAAATTTTTTGGCCAATCTCATCAAATTTATATTTGTCTTGGGATTCCGATTGCTGTTGGTCATTTCATTTATATTTTGCCAAAGTTTTCGATAATTTTTCTGGGCATCATGGATTTTATTAATATAAAAATATTTTTTTTGGGTTTTGATGGGATTATTGAGATAGTTTCTATATTCCTTATATTCTGTTTGAAGTTCTTCAGAGTATTTATTATTCAATCTTTTTTTTTTAGTATCCTGTATTAATAGAATTAGAAGAGGGGGTTTTTTTAATAGGTATGGAATTTTAGAAAATTTTTTTTGAACAATGTGTTCTGGTTGATTTGAGTTGAGAATACAATTTCAGTTTTATTTTTTAAGGAATTTTTTCATTGTGATTTATATAAGTGTTCGTATTTTCGGCGATGGTGTTTGTAGATTCTAAGGAAACTGCCGCGTTTTTATTGAAATCATAATTGTATAGTGATCAGTGAGATTAGTTCTGTAAATATACGATGTTAGTAGGATTTTTTAACAAATTTGTGAACCAGATACTTTTACGTAAATATGATCAATCACACTGGAGTTGTCTTTGGTTTCTCGGGTTGGCTTATTGATGTAAGAAAAATATCCCAGCTGGGCCATTAAACATATATAATTATTGGTATTAGTGTCAGTGGTGTTTATATAAGTTTTGTTTCTGTGAGGTGTTGTATTGAGGTTATATAATCTATAGTGCTTCTGAAATAAACAACAACTCCATTATTTTGAATGAATTTAGAATCGTTGTATAATATATCAAATTGTGAAATTTTTAACTGTCCACGTTGCAACTGCCAAGTTTCAGAAAGAATGATAACATGAATATTGTTTGCAATATGTAACAGGAACTCATCAAAGTTCTTTCCTAAGATTCTTATATACTATTTTAAGATATTCGTTACCTGATAAATTTTTACAGTTATCATCAATGTTGTCAAATACCATAGTATTTCTTTCCACACAGACCTCTAGCACATCTAAGTACTCAATCATTGTATCGATGAATGGGTAAAGAAGAAAATATAATGGAGATTATTGATTAAATATGAGTATATTCAGTAAGTACAAATTAATGAGATTGGACGGAAGTAGATCATAGATGCCCCAAGACTTTGGGAATGAAAAACATGAACAGAGACAAAAAAGGAAGGAGAAAAATATTCTTAGATTATACTATGGTTTGTGATATCAGAAATATCATTAATTCTGACCTTATTCCCGTTGAATTTTGCATATACAGGGTGATTCAAAAGTAATCTCACAAACTCTAGGAGGTGATTCTTCACAATATTCTGATATGAATTGCCCAACTAAATACATGTCCGGAAACTCTTCGATTCCAAGATACAGGGTGTTGAACTTTTATTTTTATTTCAGTTTCATTCAAATAACTTTCGAAATACTGACCTTAATCAAACTAAAATTGGTATTGAGAGGTTTTTCAAGTTGTCAAATTCGAACCTGATGTTATTATTGCTTTTATTCGTAGGGGGCGCCACCTACACGTATTTTCCTTTTTTGAAGATTCATAACTTTGTTAGGCGTACCTCTAGCACATTTTTCAGTCAAAAAATTAATTTCTCTATCATATCTCCGTGAAAAAGCTATTCATGTTACAAGTCGCTATGAGCAACCGTCTTCTAGATATTTCGACTTGAAAATTTCAAGTTGATTATTTGATAATCGATGCGTGTTGAAGTTATTACCATTATTTTGCATTTTTCACAAGAATGCTTGGAAAATGAATTTTACGTTCAAGTAGTTTTGGTTTTCTGTAGGAGGCGCCACCTATTCTATTGTTATTTTTGTATCAAGGGTGCAAAATCAGTATTTGTTTTAATAAAATTTGCAAAAAATATCAACATTTTATTTCAAGAAATTTTGAATATGTAGAATGAAATAAAATAAAGTAAACTGAATTGCATTCAAATAAATTGTTCAAAGTGTCCACCTTCAGCGAAGATACAGGCATTCAGTCTTCTAGTCATTGAATCTCGTACCCGCTCAAAAATTATTGGAGTGTTTCTTATTGTTTCACAGGCGTCTATTATTCGGTTTCTTAGATCTTCCTTGTTCCCTACTGGAGTTCTATGAACAACTGACTTCAAATGTCCCCAAAAATAAGAATCTAGCGTGTTCAGATCTGGTGACCTTGGTGCCTATGCCAGGTTAGGTTTTTCTACACCCCTACCGATCCATCGATTTGAATAGACAGTATTAAGGAATTCCCTGACTACAACGCTAAAATGGGCCGGAGCCCCATCATGCATAAACCAAATGCGAATACGGATTTCTAATGATACATTCTGGAGTAGTCCCGGCAATTCATTTCCTAAAAAGTCTTTGTAAGTTGCTCCTTCCAGTCGGAACGGAAGAAAGAAAGGACCTATCAAGTAATTATCAATTATTGCCGCCCATACATTTACAGAAAATTGATACTGATAAAGTCTTTCACTAACTGCTTGCGGATGTTCCAGAGCCCAAACATGGTTGTTATGAAAGTTTGTGATAGCATTTCGGGAGAAGTTTGCCTCGTCCGTGAAGAGTACATATCTTAAGAATTGAGGATTTTTCAGCCAATTTTCTCAAGAACCACTGACACATATGAATGCGTTGGGGAAAGTCTCGTGGCTAAACAGCTTGTACCCTTCGAATATGGTATGGCTAAAATTGTTGTCGTGGATAATTTTCCAAACTGTGGACTGAGTAGAATTGAGAGCTTCAGCAATTATTCTTGTACTTGTTTCTGGATTCTCCTCGAGAGCGTTCAAAACAGCTTCTTCCAATTCTGGGGTTCGGACTGCTCGTGGTCTCTCAATAATATCAGCTGCCCTCTCAAAGCTACCTGTTTCTGCCAATCGACGGTGGAGACTGGTACATGTTGGAGCTGAATGCAGTACTCGATTAGGAAATCGCTCCTGGTAAATACGTCTTGCTTCGTGCGCATTGCCATCCGCAAAGCCATAAACGAAATGCATATCGGCTAAATGAGCATTATTGTTTGAATAATCCATTTTCTTCAAAATTAGTGTTTTAAAACTTACAGAAACTTCAACGAAACAACAAAACTTTCAACTGTCACATAATATGAAATTACCTAAACTACTTACGTAAACGTCAAATTCATTTCCTAAGCATTCTTGTGAAAATGTAAAATAATGGTAATAATTCCAACACGCATCGATTATCAAATAATTGACTTGAAATTTTCAAGTCCAAATATCTAGAAAACGGTTGCTTATAACGACTTGTAACAAAAAGGTCTCTTTTTAACGTAGATATGATAAGAAGAATTGATTTTTCTACTGAAAAATGTGTAGGTGGCGCCCATACAAGTAAGAGCAATAATAACATCAGGTTAGAATTTGATACCTCAAAAAACCTCTCAATACCAATTTTCGTTAAATTAAGGTCGGTATTTCGAAAGTTTCCTGGCATATATTTATTTGGACAATTCATATTAGAATATTGTGGGGAATCACTCCTGAAGTTTGTCAAAGTACTTTTGAATCACCCTGTATTTGCCCTTTGAAAGTCCATACTGCTCTTTCTTCGAAGCTGCCTTTTTCTAGTAGGATTGTTTTACGTTTCTTGGTTAGGTCTTTCTTGATATCCATATACCTTTTCATGAATAAAAAGCAGACGCGCGGTTGATACTTCATCTGTTTGTTCGGACACCCTGTATGCATATATTATTGATTTTCTCCAACTGTTCGAAATTATCAATTTTTTGTTCGAGACTCCCAATTTTATCGTCCCTGCTTTTTATGTTGTCATCGAGCTCTTAATTTTTTGTTCGATTTTGTCCGTGATGGTTTTTTGAGTTGACTAATAAATTCCTTTCTTGGAACAAGTCGTTGATCGATTCCTCAATTAGGTTTCGTATTTCCATTTTATTTCTAGTACCTGCCATATTATTCCACTCAGGTATTCACAGAAGGCACTCTACAGATTATATTATGCACTTATTTCAGTTTTTCTGCACTGTTTCGCTAGTAAAAGCGGTATTGAAAAGCTGTAGCTAACAGACGACTATCTACCTCGAAGCATACCTGAATGAGTACTTTTAGATTGTAGAATTACTTCATTCAAACGGTCATTTCAGTTGAAAATCAGAATATATATATTGAAATTTCGAAAAATAGCATCGCCTCAACATGGTTACATAGTAAAATACATACATGATGTTTCTTTACCAAAAATCTAGATCTATCAAATTCATTCCTAACGACTGGAAAATTCCAAATTGATCGTACTTTCAATTTATGGGGGAAAATAGCATTGTTCATAACATTTCACAGACTAAAATGCATTAAGGATTTCAAAGTTTTCTAATACCTACGGAAGTTTGATAGCATGACGTTTCTATGTAGATTTCATTGGAACAAAATCATTTCAATAAGTTTGTGAGTAACAATATCATATTATATGTGATAGTGCTGACTTGCTATATTCACAGAACGACTTCGGTATCACCTGCCTAACAAATAAACATTTCGAAATGATCAACATAAACTAGAACAATGTATGGAAAGGAGTCTGATACTGAATGACCAATTCTCATAATATGTTTACGATTCCTTCGTCAAAAACGGAAATAAAATACAACATAAACTTCTTAGAAATGCATAACTGACATATTTGCAGAAAGGACCGAGCTCCATTCGTGGTCTAGTAATTTGAAACAAATGAAAAACATTTGTAGGGGAACCGAATGAACTAAAATCTTAAGGTTAGAAAGAGGTACTGTTATAGAGGTTGGAGTCCAGAGTTTATCAGCAGATATAGCGGTTGAGTATATCCAGGTCAGTATAGTATGAAAAAATATTTTCAATAAATCACAGAAATACACTCATGAAAGCATAACGTACCAAAACTATTTCTGATCTCAGAAAAGTGGTTAAAAAATTAAAATAAAAAAAATGGATCAATGGCAGTATGGCACTGATTTATAATATATTAAAAAGAAAAATAAAAATGGACAATAAAATTATGATCGGACATTGAGAAAAAGTTAATTATACATGTATAAATAACAAACAGGTGAAATGATAATTTGTAAAAGCCTTTGTTAAACAATAAGTTCATAGATTTTTTATTTTTGTTCTAGAGATGTGGTAGTCCTTTTGTTGTACGTATGAATCTGAATATCATAAGTAATGGAGGAATCGAAATATTCTGATAATGATTATTGATTTCAAAATACATATTTTCAAATGAATCCTTTTGAGAGAGAGAATTCCAGCAGTGTGAGAAAGGGGACAGATAAAGTCTGAACATTCAATATTTGTAACAGAAAAGTTTCGTTTTATTAATTTAGAGATAATGATAGAACAAAAAAGTTGGTTCATAACATACCTTCGTGTCATTCGTATTGTGGCAGGTATATAAGTGAATCATCGAGACCATTATCAGTGCGGCAAAAAGAACATACAAATTATATTGAAAATATTTGGAATCGGAATCCAAGAAGTATGAGAACGGGGACAGATTTACCCAAAACGTTAACTGAATAGAGGAGTGTCTGATTAAATTTTGGATTATTTTTTGCGATAGGCGAATTTATAAAACGGTGAGTTTCTGACAAATTGAATCATTTCTCAAGAAAATAGTCATTCGGTAAACGCAGTAACTTAACAAGGTGAATTGATTTATTTGCCTTTAAAATTTTTTTTTTAATTTTCAGATCACGGAATGTAAAAAACTAGAAAACTATATCTAGTGATGATATTCTTCATTAACGCATAATTTCCATTTGCTTTTTTTGTTGTGACACATATGATATTCGTTCGTTCGATAACTCTATCCCTGTTCAAACTCACCAGTCTTTTGATTTTCAAAATCTTGGAGCAGGTGAACGAAACAGGGAAGGACAAAACTTACTGCAATCAATTTTGAAATCTACTCATCTGAGTGGACGCTCGATCGGATGACCTTAGAATCTACTTCTAGCATAATTTGGAGTGTGCACAATTGATTTGCAGTTCTTTGAGATTTGTTTGTAACAATATTTCTTCCACATACATTGCTCGGCAAAATTATGGAATAAGAAAACTGTTTTAAGAAAAATCCTGGAACATGTCGATTTTTCAAGTGCCTCTTGTTCAATATAATTCTGAAAGGGGTAACGTCGCCAGTAAAGGCGTAATGACGTAATTGATAAACATTTTTAAATTGAAGCGGGGTCATTTTAAAGGAGTTTAATCCTTTATTCAACGATATACACTTTAGAATAATTCATTTCTACAGGGTGGAAAAAAAAAATATTACGGAACAAATATTTTTTTTTAAACTGTCGAATTTTGCGAAATATTCTCAAGAGCCTATTATAGAGAGGTTACGACACCAGTGTGAGCGTGATAATTTTAATAGATATAGGTATCGTGTGGCATCTTATTTGAAAAGTGTGTCCGTCCTCTATTCAGCGACATGAACTTATCATGAATGATTTCTACATGGTGACCAGAAATTATGTTTTTATTGAAATACAATCAAATTACGATTTAATTTCTCGAACAAAATTCAAGCTTTATTACTGGCTAAATGCAGATATACATTCTGATGAACAGAAGTCGTCCTTCATTCAAATCAAATGTTCTAAATGACGTCAACCGGTTTCTTGACAATAGTGAATCTTTGGAAACATTCTTCTTGTACATTGTGATATACATCTGGACGAATTCTACTCAATACGAACCTCATTCGATTTTTTAACTGCTCCAGATATTGCGGTCTATCTACGTAGACTTTCGATTTCAAATAACCCCACAGGAAGAAATCAAAGAGTGGAAGATCTGGGGATCTTGGGGGCCACTCTATCGGTCCTCGTCTATCAATCCCCCCTTCCAGGAAAGCAGTTGTCTACAAATTCGCGAAGAGCATGTGAAAGTGTGGGGGTGCACTATCTTATCGAAACCAGATATTGTCATTCAGTGAAAAATATTTGCAAGTACAGGTATAAGTTCATTTCTCAAGAATTCAAGATAACGTTCTCCTGTGAGATTTGCTTGCAAAAAGGATCAATTAACCCTGTTTCATTTTCCTGCCCACACGTTCACTTTTGGGGATTTTGAAAATATTCCTCAGTCATCCAGTAAGGATTCCGTTACTCCAATATCCACAATTTTCGCGATTTACTGAACTATGTAGGCAAAATGTGTCTTGATGGGAAATAAGAATTAATTATAAAACGTGGATTGGGTTTTTTCGCAATTTGGCGTCAAGTACAATTATTTTCCTCTCTAATCAACACAATATCATGTTGCACGATTTGGTCAATTTTAGGACGCCCAGCATTAGAAATATGTTTAACATCACCAGTTTCTCTAAATTTTCTCTGGATTATACCTAACTGTTGATTGGCTAATATGTCTGATACTTAGCATTGAACAAATTGCATACCCCTTGCTGAGTTCTGGTTTTATCTCCACATCCAATGAGAATTAATATTTTTTTGCGTTGGGTATTACTTGAATTTGCCATAATTACTTTCCGAAAAAGTTCCTATTTACGTTAAATACGGTGTAGGTACAATGTATAAAATTGAACACTTTGGATGACATTTGCCTGACTTGATTTGTAAAATTTTATTTGTTCGTTTTTAGATAAACTCTACCTTTTTGCGATCATAATTTTTTTTTCTATCTCTGCTTTTTTTAGTAATAGAGTAAATTTTATTTTATCATTCTGTGGAAAACCGCAACCTATTCTGACGCGAACTCTGTTTAGTCTGTTGAGAATTTTCACTGATCTTCAAAATGAAAATGAGAATCTAGGGTTGAAATAATTAAATGATGATCCCTAACTGAACAGTTTTCGAAAAAAATAATTGATTCCATAACTGTGCCGCGCACTGTATAAATGAGTTCAAGATTCCCTTATTTTTAATAAAAAAAAGGTCGAAGTTTAAAAATATCTGTTGTGGCTTAGATAGCCCTCCTATTTCATCCAAACGCTAATTAGTACAGAACCAAATTTTTATCTAATTTTTTATGCGCAAATGAGTAACTCATTTACATATTATATATTTATATTATATCAGGTGGATAGGCACCTAACTGAGACTATTAGTGACCCGTTTTCATGTACAAAATTTAAGGATAAAGTCAAACTTCCCACCAACTGGAATGTAAATATCATATCCCATCCCATCATTATATATGAGATCATCATCCACTTATAACAATGAAAAAATCGGAAGAAAATGCATATATTGACATATCGTGGCAATAGGAAGTGTTTATATTATTATAACAACGGCACTGATTACCGGTGTGGAAAGTGCTCGTTTTGTAATTTAGATTTTATCATGTTGTCTGTGAATAATCCCCCTAACCGAAACGATTTGGTGTCTACTTTATTTAACAGGAAAATGAGTAGGGTTTTGGTCTGCAGACAACACGTGTTAGGTTATCAGTATTCAATCTCACTGAAATGGGATATGAATATATATTTGCTTATAGTTAACATTCGAATATATCAGTTCCTGGAAAAATATGTTTTTTCAAACCGCTGTAGGAGAAAGTTGTGCAACCTTGTGTGTAATATAAAAAACATGAGAATTGAAATATATTCGCATTAGGTACTCTTTGAGAAAAAGCATGCACCCAAAATGAAATGAAAACTTCTCAATGACCTAGAAGAAAGGAAGTATTGTTATCGAAATAAATAAATTCAAGATTCAATTGTCTTTAGGTGTATGATTGTTTATCGATTCCCACGCATGATCCGTCAGGCCGATCTCACCCAAAACTATTAGCTAGGAATTCTGTAGTATGATTCAGAGGTAATCCTAGTTTTTCAAAATTCCATTAATTAGGAATAAATCATATGAAAATGACAAAATTTCCTAGTATTTTGATGGTTTTAGATGACATAATGCACGGTATTATATGATAACAGATTGCTGACGTTTCAATGATTTATTACTCTTGGTAAGGTTCAACTTCAATAAACAGGATATATACCCATAAATGATCATGTACATCATATGTCTAAGTAATCTGAATTCATGTTGCTGAAATCAATACTAACTTTTTTATTTGGAATAGAAGCCCTCCATTTCTCACATGGTCAGAGTGGACTAATTTTTTTGGCTTCGACTGCTATGATCATAAGCCCTTTTTATTCAATATACATCATCAATGAGATCTTTACTGTTGCAGGGCAGTCAAAGTTTGTCTGGTCGTCTTTTGTGCCCAAATACCTGTAGTTTAGTTTAGCAGCTTTCTTTTCCATCTGAATTTCAGAGGAGGCATTCCAGATTCACTATGGGCTAATGCAGAATGCTCCACTAACTGATCTGATGCCCAAGCAGTGAACTGATTTCAGTATACGGTGGAGGATGTGTATACAGCATAACCGATCTTTGGAATGATCAACGATTTATAAAGGGTCAGAAGTATTCCATATGTTTCCATGAAATATTGCATTTCCATTTGATGACATTCAGCTACTTATGTTCTTGCCGGAGACGACAGAAACAGACACTATGCGTCTTCTTGGGGAAGAATAGGAAATCCTTAATTTTGGGCGTTCAGAGCTATTGTTGTAATAGCTTCCCAAAAAGTGAATTATATTTCAATCATGGATTTAGCGAAAATGAATATAGCTAAATCGTCAATGTACGTACATTTGTCAACTTTTTCATCTATATTTTCATGATATCATTAAATCAAACAGAGAAACAGTCAAAGTGGAACACCATTTTGAGATTGGATTTTGAAATGAGGCAAATCAAACCATATCAACTAAGTTTCAACAACTGTAATTTTCCGAAGAAAAAAATCTAGTAACTCTATATAACGCAAACATTCATAATTAGGAAACATAATTTGTGATATACTTGGATATAATTTCTGAAGACCATTGGTGATCCCAATTTGTACCATATGGGCACAGGCGGTGTTCAAGTAACTCCAAAATGAACATTACCAGAAGAGTAAATTTTTGGAAACGACACCTGCTGATTTTTTAAAGCATTTGAAAAAAAAATAAGATGGCTTACTCTATCATTCTTCATACATCACTGCATCAGTTATTCAGTAGAAAGTAAGAATTTCTTTTTCTTGTTGGGGGATTCCTTGCTTTTCAAATATGCCAAGGAGACAAAATATGATCGGTGTCAAATATTCACAAAACGACGGGATTAATTCAATTGATTCCATTTACTGAAATTGTTTTCGTGACGATTCAACTGTATTTCTTGAAATTCTTACAGGTAACCGAAAAATATTTTGTTCTATGATATGTTACTTGATCTATCCTCGAACTACCCAGCTCTTTATATTCACTCCACCTGGATTAACTTCACCAGGATTTTCAATTCAAACTATGGAACTTTGTTTTTTTCATAGGTGTTTTGTCATCAAGATTACCAGCAATTAAACAATTTTCGATTGGAACACCCTATGAAACTGATTTGAAAAATCTACCACATTTCCAAAGATGAATGGTTAGAAACAACATATATTTGCAATTGACGTTATGTTAACTAGAATAATATTATTGGAACAAAGTTCCCCAACGCGACTTGCGGTAGGTGTAGACTGGTAGAAAATGTAACGTAAGAAAAAAGCGTTATGCTCCCTCCATGCGACTTTCTCTCTCTCTGTGTCTCTTTCTATTATACAGTGCTAGTCAAAAGTCCCCTCCCCCCCTCGTATCTTTTGAACGGGTATACTTATAATAATGAAATTTGGAGGGTGGAAATAAACGGATGTAGGCTTCTCAACTGGTCATAACAGGTGACGCAATAGTCATAAATGACGTCACAAGGCCACTGTGACCAATAATTTTAAATGGGACCCTATGGCAAGTGACAGCTCGTTTGAAAGGTATTGAAAATACCTATTCAGTCATACCAATTTTGTTTTGGTTTCGGCTGATTTTGATTGATAAATTGAAGAAATACGAAAATTATAGTTTCGCATTTAATTAATAAAGATTTAAGAACCAGTTCTTATAATAAGTGTTCAAAATGTGCTCCATCTACTTCCTGGCAGTAATGCATCCTATTGCTAAACTCTTGTCGTACTCGTCCCAGTGTGTCAGCGGAAATTGCCCTACATTCTTCAACAATTCGTTGTTTCAGAATGGCAATACTGTCAGGTGCTGTAGCGTAAACCTTAGATTTCAAGTACCACCATAGAAAAAATCTAATGGTGTAAGGTCCGGTGACCGAGCTGGCCATTCGATCGAACCTCGTCGTCCAATCCATCTACCACGATATTCTTCATCTAGGTAACGTCTTACTGCACCGTAATAGTGTGCAGGAGCACCATCTTGTTGAAACGTTATTTCCAAGTTGTCGAATTCATCTGGATTATCTTCTAGAATTTCAAGAATTAACGCCTCAATATCATTTTGTAACATCTCCAGATACAATTCACCGGTTAAGTTAGCATTGAGAAAAAGAGGCCCAACTATGTGGTTTCCCAAAATACCTGCCCAAACATTTACTTTTCCTGGAAATTGAGTATGTTTTTCACGAAAGATGTGAGGATTTGTGTCACTCCAATACCTCACATTTTGAGTGTTAACATTTCCATTGAGAAAGAAAGTACTTTCGTCACTAAAACAAATTGTCTGTATGTAGCCTGGTTGTTGGTTCATTTTATTGGACATAGTTTCACAGAATTCTAGTCTTCGGTCGGGGTCATCATCTGAAAGTTGGTGCACCATTTTTAATTGTATGGATGAAATTTGTTTTTAGCCAACACCCTATGTACTGTCCTTTGACTGACTTCACAGATAGACGCAACTTGGGCTGTGGAAGAAGTAGGGTTTACTACCATTTCTCCAATTATGTAAATTTTTTGTCATCACTAATTGTTGGTCGACCAGATCGTTTGGCATCTTGAACACTACCTGATGCTTCAAACTTCCGAAGAAGCTCCCCAAATAAACCCTCGATATAGGCGATCAGGGTACCCCCTCATTAAACAGTCGTTCCGCTGCATGGAAATTGTTTCTACATTCACCAATTATTAAGATAGCTGCTACTTTGTCGGCTACAGTACGTACCATTTGCCTATGTAAACACTTAAACGTCTCGTTAAACAATAGCTTAGGTAAATTTTCAAGGTATAAACACTTTTGACAAGTAGAGAATTCAAAAACATCAACCTTTTTGACAATTAACCAGAGGCGTACTTTAAAATCTTTATTAATTAAATGCGAAACTATAACTTTCGTATTTCTTCAATTCATCAATCAAAATCAGCCGAAACCCAAACAAAATTGGTATGACTGAATAGGTATTTTCAATACCTTTCAAACGAGCTGTCACTTGCCATAGGGTCCCGTTTAAAATTATTGGTCACAGTGGCCTTGTGACGTCATTTATGACTATTGCGTCACCTGTTATGACCAGTTGAGAAGCCTACATCCGTTTATTTCCACCCTCCAAATTTCATTATTATAAGTATACCCGTTCAAAAGATACGAGGGGGGGAGGGGACTTTCGACTAGTACTGTATAAGAGTATGTGTGACAACTACACTTGGTCCTGTCAGAATCAAATGTTAACACAATCAATTCCTATATAGGGAAATGGGAAATGTAAAATTGATGGAATGAGGGATTTTGAACTAACAACATACAGTGATTTGATATTTGAATTCAAATATACCTTTTTCAGCATGTTAGAAAGCCTCAGTTTCTCAAGTAAGGCAATGAATAATTTTATTGTCATTTTGTAGTTGGTAGAGCTTCAATGTGCTCCATGAATTTCGTGAAATTCAGTAGTTTAAAGTGTCGTATGAACCTCAATGTGTTGGAAAAAGTGAATTATAAACTGCTTCGCAAACTTAAAAACAATAAAACAGTGTGCTGAAAGTGATCTGAATGCCTAAAAAGAGTAAAATTGGTGTTTCTAACACGATATTGGCCATTGGGAAACTGCAAGCCATTGTGACCCTTAATAACCGCCGATTAAGGTTATTTCGACCGTAAAAAGTGAAAGGACACAGACCACCACTGCTGAATTGCTGGAAAAGTTCCATAAATGAACCCCCCCCCCAAAGGAAGAATCAAGCATGGAGGTGCAGATCGGAAAAAAAAAGTAGATAAATTGTGTTTCAATAAACCACCGAAACTGATGAAAACAATGTGTTGGCAAAACACACAACAGAAAACATCGAAATCGCCTGCTGTTCGGTACTAGAAGCCGAAGAACTCCGAACAAGATGCGATATAGTGAAGTGAAGCCGAAAAACTCAAGAAACTCAATGATTACAATTCTGAACATAGTGAAAATGTAAAGAAGAGTAATATTAAACCTAATAAGGACACTGGAGAGCCAGGCACCGGGTCAGAGGCCAAAAAGACCGCCCGAGCCGAAGTTAGCGCAAAGTATGTAAAACTGAAAAAAGATCAAAAACATTAGGTGAAACGGAAAACGAAAAGAAAGTGATGAGTTTAACCTATCAAAATGTGGGCAATGGAAAGGGGGGTTAGGAAAAGACGCTAAAAAACCTCTGTCCAGAAGAAAGAATTTGTTCAGCACACTTCACGAAAGTGAAGAAAAATCCAAACAATTTCAAAGTGATGCAGAAAAAATGGAGTCCAACACATCAAAATATGGGAAGTGATATGGAGGATGATAAAAGGAGTAAACGAACTTTTCCCGACGTTCTTATAATATTTCGATAATGGATGATGTACTTAGTATTGACTATTTTTCTTAGCTCTATACGATCCATATTTCAGTTAGAGTAAGAACTTTATTGGCTCTTAACATTTCATGACATCTCATATATCTGAAAATTTATTGTTCAAATTGATATAATCCAAAAACTCCAATAATCGTGACGAAGATGAATCCATATATTGATAAGTTATAATTTTGATTCGTGCTTCTAATCAAAATCAACTGGTACCTATAAGTACCACGCTGTTCGTCATAAAAAATTGGAACAAAGTGCACACAGACACATTAGCAAAGTCCTAAACCCAAAATAACAGATCAATTCTAAACTGACAGTGACACTAATCAAATCAAAACTTCCGGCAATGTCACAAAAGCCCCCACAGCATCTAACTGTCATGAGAACAACATAAATCAAGTTGTTCAACAAGTCGAAAATAAAAATGAAAAAATAAAAAACAAACAAAGATACTTATAATGCATGTTGATCTATATATCACTTCCCATTATATTTGCCTAGGTACGTACCAAATAGTTTAAATCATATATTGTTGCACATTTTCCGAACAAAAACCATCAAAAATGGAAAATTATTACAGAATAAATTGAAAAAGTCCCCGGCCGAGAACGAAACATCTTTCTTTTCAACACGCCTTTTCATTTACCAAGAATCCAAAATCCAATATACTATATTCTTGAAAATTATTAATTTTTGTTTACCATGTATGATCCTTTCATTTGAGACACTATTTGAGTTTTCCTTCCGCCATTGTATCTTAACATTTGACGAATTCATTGTTAAACTATATAAATAAATATTAAGTTATAATTTTTCTAAGTGATATTGAAATTGAAATCCAAAAAAGAACTGTTTCTATCCTTGCGTGATGGTTGAATAGAAATATTATTTAGCATTTAGGGAGAATTTCCAAACTGAACTGTTAAAGGTTTATATAAAAAAAATAATTATGTTTTGTTTCCAATGAAAATGTTCCATTTTTTCTGATACATGATTCGTTAGCCTGATTAATGGCAATTTTTGAATCAATATCTTTTTTCTGGAATCTACCTTTCCGATTGGCCCCCGCCATCGGGTTTTTATAGCCTGCTAAGTAATTGTGAAGTTGATCCATTTTATTTGAAATCCAAAATATTTCATAACAACCCTATTTAAATGCGATTAATAAAAGTATGAACATTTTACTTTCATGGTATTAAAAAGCCAATTAATTAATCATATACATGAAAAATCCATACAATAGAATTTTATTCCTTTCAAAAAGTATATGGACTCCCACACCGTATAATTCATAAAGCACGTTTCATTGTGATAACTCTTCAAGTATCATACCAACCAAGCATAAAAAATGTTCATATCACTCGAAATTAAATCTTGAATACTCCAGATGGCTGTCTAATGACAAAACTGGTTTTAATGACGTTACTGGTATTGATTGACTTTCTCTCGGGAATAAATTGCCATGGAAATACCTTGGATACCACGTCCCCCGAAACAGGCGGTTGTGTTTGAAGAGAGTTGTCTAATTATAAAATCATAATTCACACCATTCATATCGATCACCTTCTATTTGTCGAACCAGTTTATTAAATATTTATATCTTCGATTGAGACGGTGTCTTTTGTGTTATACTTTTATCGATATGAATATGCTAAGCCTGAAATAATATAGGTTCTGATCTGATCTCTATTATCCCAAGCAGATGGGATTACATTATTGAAATATATTGAAATTTTTTCAGACAAGTTTTTGTCACCTTTTGTCTAGTTAACCAATAATGGATTGTGATTGTGTAACTGGCTTCGTCAGAGCGGGTCTTTACAATCCAAAGTTTTCAATTAAACATTTAGACAACAATACATTTTGATTTCTCAGGAACTTATGACTGAGTTGATCATAAGTTATCGAGTCTAATCATACCCATCAAAAATTAAAAGAGAGTCATATAGAGAAAGAAGAGGTTCTTCATGAATTCAAATTTCTTTATTGTTGACCAATCTCTCTACTTTCACGTCCTCATGACTTCAAAGTGATATTTCAGTTTGTAAAAATCATTATTACAAAATATAGTCGTCAAACGCAAAATAATGGTGGAAAATAACTCATTTTCAATTTTATATAAATCCTCATAATCCCAGGGGATTGACGTTATTTTTTCCTACGAGCGTGCGCAAAGAAGTACTTTTTCGCATACCGCCGCCGTGCTGATATAGTATATTACATTACTAGTGCGGAAAGTGACATTTTTCACACGAGTGGGAAATATTGTGGCACGAGGCGTAAGCCGAGTGCGGCAATCACACGAGTGTGAAAAATCACTTTGGCGCGAGTAATGTACGTTATTTTTCCTACGACCACCTATTTTATTGAACAATATGTAAATATTAGATCGTGTATATTGAGTTGCCTGACTCATCCTACATTTTATATGTGACAGTCTATGTTTGAATATTGTTTCTGTTAAAAGTGCACATGAATTTAGAATTACTTTTATAGTGAAATAAAAAAATGACGATAATTAACGTTTTTTTTTTTCAAATTACAATAAGTAAGTACTTATTAGATACAACTGGGGAACAAATTGAATTATTTGGAACTATAAAAATAAAAAGTGAATTAGTTATTGTTACAATTTGTAAATTGTAACGGTGTTTGCAAAAGATTCGTTTCAATATTTTTGTTTTAATAAAATGAAAATACAAGAAATATCATAATTCTTTTAATGTAAATCGACTTACGAGATATACATATCTCTGATAACATTAATTCAAATCTGAATTAGCTCAGATGGAAGAGTATATGGTAGATGACCGCAAGGTTGTGGGTTCGATTCTCGGCGTCAACATTTTTTTTCTTCTTTTTTTTATTTTCTACAAATAATTAGTTTTTAGTGCAGTTTTTATGTAAATAATATCAATAAGGAAGAGCAATTGATAATTACATCTGTAAATCTTACAGGATTCACGGGTTTGACGGCTTATTGACAGCCGTGCGGAAAGTTACTTTCCGCACTAGTGCGGAGAGTACTTTCCGCACGCGTGAGAATGAAGGTCACTTTCCATGGGAGTAGAGAGTGCGATATGTGTTACTTTCCTATGTGGTCGTAGAAAAAGTTTTTTTTCCACATTCGGTGTGAAAAAGTAAAACTACTAAAAAATCTCATTGGTAGGGGAAATCAATATTTATTTTAATAACTGTAGACTATCTCATGCAATGTGAGAGGCCGTTGCAAGTGTATTCTCTCCTACCTTCTAATCGTTTAATTCGCGATATTTGTATTTCAGCTTAAAATAAAAAACAAAAATTAAGTTCCTTATAATGATAAATGATTATAATATTGTCAAGCAACAATAAGTGCACCTGTCGACTTTGACACATGATATCAGTTTTTTTCTCCGTTTCTATGTGAGCAAGAATCTACAAACACCGACACTTTTCTTCCTATCAAATAATAAAAAGGTTTAAATGCTGTTAAAATGATCGGCTCTGGCGGGGTGATACCAGGTTTCATCCTAGAGGCCGCAAACTCTGCAAGTTTGAATTTATTGCCCGCTAAATCTGAACAAAAGTATGAGAAACAAATAAACATTCTGAATACTGGTGCCGTAACAAAGGGACGAATAGTATCAAGGAGGAGGTGTTCCTAGCATATTTGGAAGATTTACGAAAAATATTTCAGCCAAATACTTTATGGAGTGAGTACTTTATGTAAAAAAAACCTGAAAGTAAAAATAAACTTGGATTTAAGTCAAGCTATCATCGTTTTTAAAAAAGAAAAATGTGGGATACCGCCCGAAAAAGGCCGAAATTGTTAACACAATTGAAGTTTCCAGATTTATGGAAGGAGCACCTGATCAAATTTTCCTTTTAGTAAAAGTCGCCAACTTTTTTGGGTTGGCTGGTGCTTGCAGGCGCGATGAGCTTTGCAATATAATGGTTGATCACATAGAGATAAAGGAAATTTGATAGTCGTCAAAATCCCTGACAGTAAAAACAATACTTCAAGAATCTTTGTAGTATCCAATAGTCTAGTCAACAAGTGCTTTTTGGACCAACTTTTTTCAGCAGTCTCCGAAAATTATGATCGAGGTGTCATTCGATTTGGAATGACATCTAGATGATTTATGGTGAAAATGAAGTTCCGCTTGCAAAAATTGTAAAAGTTAATAACAATTAACTAAAAAAAAGGGGCTTTGGTTTTTTGCGAATATCTCAAAAACTAATGAAGATTATTCAAATCTGAAAAAAGATTAAAAAAAGGAGGAAATTGTAGGATCAATATTTATAATTTTCCCAGAGGGATGAAAATATAGCCAAAAACGGGTACTCTGGCTTGGGCAAGCCGCGCCCACTTTGGACACTTTAACAATAAAAATTATTTAAGCATACTAAATATGAAAATAAAAAATTGAGAAAATTCTGACACTAACTGAACAGATGAATGAACAATAATCCGCGTAGAAAAAATTCTTTATCACAATTTTTCAATTAGTTATTCAATAGTAAATTAATAATTTTTTTCTGCTTGAACATGGACATTACATGTGTGATAATTGTTAAACTATAAATTTAAGGTTTTTTTCCTCTCTTGGAGCAATTCTTGAAGGGTCAAGAATAGAACCCTGTTGGAAAAATTAAAAAAATTCATTTCTCAGTTTTTTATTATAATTTTTGTTGTTGCAAAATTAAATACTTAAATTAATCATTGAAAAAAATGTTTTTTTTTCAAATATTATCAACGACTCGTTTTAATGTTATCAGAAACTGCATGTAAATAATTTTTAGAAATTTTTATCTCTAATTGTTTTAGAAAATTGTTATAAACAAATGCGTTGTTTATAAGATAATTGAATTTTTTTTTACAGAATTTAATCTTTGATAAAAATGATGATTTTTAAAGAAAAATTGTTCCATAAAAAAAATTTTTCATTGTTTAAAAACGCATTTGTTAATTAATTATTTTCTCCAACTTCTAATCAATATTAAGAAACCATTTTTTCTTCAAAAATCAATAATTTTTTTTCTTTTCGATATAAAAATTTTGTTTAATTTTTCATTGTTTATGCAATAAACAATTTGTTATAAACAAATAAATTTTTACCTTATATTTTTTTTCTATTCTACTTCCTGTCACAAAAACAGACATGATTTTTTTTTTTAATTTTTTTTATTATAATTTTTTTAATTTTTAAATATAAGTTCTCTGTAACTGGTTTTTCATCCTTAAAATTATTATAAACATTTGAAATGGACATGGAGCTGATAGAGAAAAAAGACATCTCCTTATCCAATGTCAAGAACAAATCTCGTCTTATAACTAAATTGAAAAGTACTCTTGTATCGGAAGCTAACTTATCAATTAAACAGGCGAGAGGAGACGCCGACACTCTCATCATTAAAACGGCAATAGATCTTGCTGAAAAACACCCCGATAAAAAAATAGTTGTGGTTGGAACCAACATTGATCTAGCCGCATTAATGATTGCATTGACACCTAGTCACTTAAATATTGTTATGTGGATGCCACGTGCTTCTTCTAAACAACTAGATACAATGTATGAAAGCACGAAGAATCAACATCTAAAAGATATTATACTCTTCGTTCATTAAAAAAAAAATAAAAAAAATAAAAAAAATTATGTCTGTTTTTGTGACAGAAAGTGGAATAGAAAAAAAAAATAAGGTAAAAATTTATTTGTTTATAAAAATTGTTCATTGCATAAACAATGAAAAATTAAATAAGATGATTTTTTTATATCAAAAATAAAAAAAAAATGATTTCTAAAGAAAAAATGGTTCCTTAATATTAATTAGAAATTGGAGAAAATAATTGTTAATCAACAAATGCGTTTTTAAGCAATAAATTTTTTTTTATGGAACAATTTTTCTTTTAAAAATCATTATTTGTATCAAAGATTAAAATTCCATAAAAAAAAATAATTATCTTAATATATATTAATTTAAAAATTATTTCTATGCAGTTTCTGATGACATAAAAACGGATCGTTAATAATATTTGAGAAAAAAATTTTTTTTCAATGATTAATTTAAGTATTTAATTTTGCAACAAAGAATATTATTGATAAAAAACTGAAAAATGAAAATTTTTCAATTTGCCCAACGGGGTTCTATTCTGGACCCTTTCAAGAATTGCTCCAAGAGAGGAAAAAAATCTTAAATTTATAGTTTAACAATTATCACACTTGCAATGTTCATGTTCAAGCAGAAAAAAATTATTAATTAACTATTGAATAACTAATTAAAAAATTGTGATAGAATTTTTTTTCAAGCAGATTTTTGTTCCTTCATCTGTTCAGTTAGTGTCTGAATTCTTTCAATTTTTTATTTTTATAATTAGTATGCTTGAATAATTTTTATTGTTAAAGTGTCCAAAGTGGGCGCAGCTTGCCCAAGCCAGAGTACCCGTTTTCGGCCGTATTTTCATCCCTCTGGGAAAATCATAAATATTGATCCTACAATTCCAGGAATCAAAATTTTCTTTGGGAAATTTCCTTTTTTTTTAATCTTTTTTAGATTTGAAAAATCTTGATATTTTTTGGATATTTGCAAAAAACCAAAGCCCCCTTTTTTTTCAGTTAATTGTTAATAACTTTTACAATTTTTGCAAGCGGAACTTGATTTTCTTCAAAAATCACCTAGATGTCATTTCGAATCAAATGACACCTCGATCATAATTTTCGTAGACTGCTGAAAAAAGTTGGTCCAATAAGCACTTGTTGACTAGACTACAATGGAACAAATAAGGAACATTATTTACAATTCTCTCATGAATATGAAAATCTGCGAAAACCATACACTCCGCATAGTCGTTTTTTTTTGTGCACTACCTATAGACGAGGAGCATGCAGTACTCAATGTGTTGGAATGAATTCATTTTGCAAAATGCCTTCGAAAACAGCTGCATATCTACAATTGAAAAATCCAGAGCAGTATACATGACATAGTTTTTGCCGTTCCTCAGCTACCATATTGGCCGATTCTGGAGCAAAAATCACTAACGTCAAGCGACTCTGAGGCTGGAAGTCGATGACTGTCGCCGAGAGCTACATTGATGATTCGACAAATCAAAAAAAAAGATATGCCGAATAAAATATTGGCCACGAGCACTTGCCCTGCATAAAGTCAATTTTCATCTAGTCATATGAACAACTACTGCCTTTCTGCGTTAAATCAACCTTCATCAAGACACATAAACAACAGCCCTTTCGAGTTAAGTCGACTTTCATCGGCCCATTTGAACTGTTCTGAGTTAAATCAACCTTCATCAAGCCATAATATAAACAAGCCATAATATAAAGCCACCCATTAAATGAACTGACCGGATCTGCAATCAATTTGCAAAATGTCATTAATTGTTCTATTGTTATAAATAATATGAAAATATAATTTAATTTTCTATTATTATTTTTTATTATGCAATTTTTTGTTTGTATAAAAGGATTTAGGCGCTCAACGGACTATTTGACAGTTAGCAGTTCTGTTTGACAGTAAACAAGATAGATTTCAAAAATGGAATAATATACGGGGTATTCTATATAAAAAAATTATTGAAGATGGCGCTCAGCCGCCATTTAAAAACTTTTAGCTGTGTTTTTTTCATGAAAAAGTAGGTTTTTATCTTCTATTTAAGCCCTCAAATTTCGTTGCGATATACCAGGTGGTTCAAAAATTAGTAGGGGGGGAATGGACTTTGGACGAGCACTGTATATTCAAACATCTTTGCAGTATGGTATGAAAAAATAATATTCGACACAATAATAATTTTCAGAATAGTCAATTGAAATGTCAAACAATCAAATGTTAGAATCGGCAAGTTATCTCCTTAAACCCCTGAATTCGTAAGATTCAAACCATTGTTAAACCAGGTTAATCTCATAAACCCTTATTGAACAACTGAAAATTGGTAATCCTGGTTTAACCCCAATCACTTGGTCATCTTTGACTCAACAACCGAACCTAAGCCATCTGAAATAATTATTAGTGATCCCTGATTTGAATCCGTTCTTTGGTGTATTTTCCAGTTCCTCCTGGTAGCTGAACTAAACATGCACAACGATTTGTTGAAAATATGAACAGGATGTTCATAAAATCGGATGTGGAATCATCAAAAAACACTAATTTCAAAGTGTCTCTCCAAAAGAAACGATTCTAACTTTTTCCATCTTTGCAAAGTGAGATTGCTTCTTGAAAATGTGTTTCCCATTTCTTCCGGTCTTCCTGATGATCGTGGAAGCGTGAAATAGATTTTTGTCGACAAAAATGTATTGAAGACCTAGTGAATGCGATGTTTCTCTTGCGTCAATGTTACGAATTATTTCTGGTGAGCACTCTCTTTTGGAAAACATTCTTCTTTGTCTCATTCTTTTACATTAGTTGTTAATTAAAGACTGGAATAGAAAATCAAATAACTATCTGAATGAAAATGCACATTTTCAATTTCAGATTTTTTCTTTTGAATTAGGGTCTTTTCAGAATATCTATCAGTTGTTCAATGTCCAGCGTGGCTTTTGCCGGGAAAGTAGTTGATTTCTAGAAAAATCGAATTGAACGGTTTTCTTCACATAAAGGATTCAATATAAAATTGAACCAGAAAATGGTAGATCTCAGGTGAAAAACAACTACTTTCCTGGCAAATACCACGCAGAACGTTGAATGATATTCACCTGAAAATCCATGCATACTTCCATATGATATCAATGGACATTGAATGCAAATGTTTCTTTCTGATAAGCTCGATTATGTTTAATTTATGTCGTGTTCACCTAACAATCCGCATACCGGTTTCAGGCTTCTTGGCCCTCATCTTAGTTGATTTCTGTTAGACATTCACAAAAAATAACTTCATTTTTATCGTGGATTTTTCAATTCACAGAAAAATATTTCTATTCAATATTCAATCGAGAATGTTTCCCTTTTTAACATGTTATACAACCTTTTTTATAAATGTGGAGCATTTTTATTTCATGAGAATTGTCCTGATTCATTTCCGATGACCTAAATTTTCAATAAACGATTATTAAAATAGCAGCACCAAAATGAAAGGAAACGGTTCAAAAACCCGGTTTTGCTTCATTTACAAAGTCTTTCACAGGGTTTCAGGATTATGTAAATTATTTTGCGAAATCTCAACAGTATATTTGCTTTCCAGAAATCCGGTTGTTTTTGCGCTTTTTGAGAATACCTCTGTAAATAGAAATTTCTCAACGCAGGTAATACGTGAAAATGCGTTTTGTTTGTATAATTATTTCTTTCAAGTTTAATAAAAAATTATTGAATGAATTATATTTTTTTATTTTTGTTATCTGATATGAAGCTTGTAGGAAAACTTTTGTTCCTAACACGTGCCCAAAATGCCTTTTCGGTACGCAAAACTTATCCGAGAACTTTGCGCACTTGTTAGGAAAAAAACTATAGGTATTAGCTAACGTTTAATAGAAATATCACTTCAGGGTTCATGAACATCCAAGAACATTTTTCTAGTAAATATTAACCTAGTTGAAACATACGTCCATACAGTTAGGGAATAAAGAGGTAAGAATAGTAATCTAACATTTTGATGACGACTACGGTAATGATTTTAGCATTCTATGTATATTTGTATTTACGAATGTTCCACCGTAGCGCCTAAACATCCGATTTCAATGAATTATCTGTCAATCGATTCGTTATTACGGTCCAGGTTAAATAGGCTACACAATTTATACGAATAAAATCAAAATGGCAGTTGTTTCCATAAAAGAAGTGGGGGTCTTTGAATATTTTTTTTGTGCTTTGTATCGAGTGGGATATCAAATGAAGGGGGAGAAAATTCTGAGTTCATGACTATAAATATAGTACAATATTAAATGATATGAAAACAACAGAATCACCACCCTTCCTGTTTCGTGTTTCTCTTCCTATCAGATAGACAATAATTTTAGAATCTTTTATATTCATGATAACTCCAATACCCGAACGGGTCAGGCGCGTGAGGGCAAACGTCGTTGACGGTCGTGTCTGTAATAGCAATATTTAACGCGGATTTTAAATATATTTTCCATTTTGTACTGTCACAAGACGAACATTCATGCACATTGAATTCTTCCATAATATCTAGCTTCGATTTGTTTGAAAACATGAACAGGATGTTCATAAAATCAGATGTGGAATCATCTGAGACTGGAATAGAAAATCAAATAACTATCTGAATTAAAAATGAAAAAATTTTCAATTTCAGATTTTCTTTCAAGTTAGGGTCCTTTCAGAATATCTATCAGATGAAGTTCAATGTCCAGCGTGGCTTTAGCCGGGAAAGTAGTTGTTTTCTGTTGGACATTCACAAAACATAACTTCATTTTTATCGTGGATTTTTCAATTCCCTGAAAAATGTTTCAATTCAATATTTAATTGAGAATGTTTCCCTTTTCAACTTATCTATCTTCATTTTTAAGTTAGGTAAAATAGCGAATAATAGGGTTACCGGGGGGTTTACTTTATCCTATACCTGATACTGAACAATTGTTTTATCATGAATGTCCCAGTCTATATTGTTTAATCATTAAGTATAAGTTTTAAATAGAATAAAAAGTTTAAAAAACTGTAACTCGATTACGGAAAAAATTAAATGAACTAAAAAGTAAGAAATAAGTCGGGTGTTGATAACTATCATCGTCTTATTGAGTGGACAAGTCTTTTGATTCGATATGTAAGCTATTTCTGTTTATTAGTTCTATTGAAGCCTTCTGGTAGTTTCACATTAATACCGTGATAATTCAATTCAAATGCCGTGGTCGTACGTTGTCAACTACGAAAAGCAACATTATAATTCAATAGAGATATAAAATAGTATATTAAAGTATAAGTGGATAAAAAGGGCTTTTTTAAGACCAGTTATCCACGAATACTTTACGTTATTTTTTTTTATTGGTGCACTTTGAAATCATATATACTGGTGTTATTACTACAAAAAATAGAAATAAGAACTAATAATGCAAGAAGGTTGAATTCGTGATGTGACATCAGTAGGTTTACCTTTCATTGTCATGGAAATAGACATTCATTGAATTTGTTCCAAGATCAATATTTGTTGTACAGAGCTCAAAATAAATGACTTATATCGATTTTGAATAGTGAGGCAGAATGCGGTTAATAGCGAAAATCATGATATATAAAAAATATGAAAGTTCATCAATGGATGGAAGAATAAATAGAATTAGTAATATTTACTGACATTCCTGTAGACAATAAAAAATGTCATTAGTCTTTTCGATTTTTGAGTTATGTACCTTTAAACGTTTAAATTCGCATCTAAACGTGAGGGTCAATTGTAAGACAATAAAACTGTGATGTGTCAATCAAGAATAAAAATATCAGACCACGATAAATTTAATTATAGTTTAATGAAACTGCCAGAAGACTTCAATAGAACATAAACAGGAATGTCTAACAAATCAAATCAAAAGACTTGTCTACTTGATAAGACGATAATAGCAATTATCATTGTTTCTTACTTTTAGTTTATTTTTCTGTAGTTGGATTACAGTTTTCTAAACTTTTAGTTTTTTTCTATAAGATATTTTTTCACACATTATTTTACTACGATAATAAATACAAGTGAATCAATTTTCTAGAGAAATATACTACTCCCATAGGCTACTCCAAACAGCTCATACTTTTAATATTTCTTTTTCAACCTGTTCCCTTCTATGTCATAATGCAGGTCATGGCTGTTTAACAGAAAATGTCAATCTATTTTCCGAATCATATTGGTATAAAATTTCCTAACCAAATCTCCCTCGAACTTAAAATAATCGAAAATTTTTTCTTGATTTTTCGAAATTTAGCAGAGGTAAATTTTCCTAAAAATTATTAAATTTAATTAAAAAAAATTTTTCTTTGTCATTTTGTTGACATACCTAGGGTTATTTTGAATTTTAAACGGATTCACGTCAGCTGAACAATTAACGTCAAATCATATATTTTTTCAAAGAAACGTCAAATCGGTACGGCCTTCTTTGGAATTTCGATTCCACTGCGGTATTGACGAACTATTCACAAATATCCATTACTCTCTATGTTCTTATTTGTTTGATATAATGACATTCTAGAGACCATTAGAAATTGGTAATAAAATGGTAGGAATCAAAATATTTCTAAAATTTGAAAATGTCTTTCCTTCTCTAGCTAATTCCATTGAGAGTAATACTGAAGAAGTAGATGCTGATGATATTTTCAAAAGTTAGTTTTTCTCTGATTTTTGAAATTGAAGATCTGATAAATGGTAAGTAATTCTGCTTTTATGTAACTACAGCCACACAGCTGTATCCTAGCAGTAAAAGAAAAAAAGTTTGGTATGGGGCTGAGTCAAAATATTGTTTTCCACATTTAATTGAAGAAAGTAATGGTTCGAACTATGGTGTTATACAAAGAATACATGTTTTGGCCATCTATCGTACCTTCAATTCTATTGAACTGATAAAGTACGTAAGGAAACGGAATCTCACAACAACTGAAATTGTAATTATTATAATTGGAGAGAAAGCAACAGTTACTTCAAATGAATGGTTTCTAAAAGTACCACATGTTTCGGAAAACTTATCTACAGACAGAAAATTACCGTACTTTCCTTTATCATTAATGTTTATGACAAATCAAGTGAGGAGGAAGGTGATGAGTAATTTTGTCTGAAAAGTTTCCATGCAATTTCGTATTTCTTATCAAGAAATCGAATGGACTGCGATGGAATGCGCCCTTACATTTCACGTCTGGCATCCTCGTTTTTACCGAAAACCCTTAACTTTTATGTATGTTGCAAAAAATATATACAATTTTACATTGAATCCATTTTCTCCACGTAAAATAACAGAATTGTATTCAAACATCTGGTTATGTTGTATTGAGAATTTATATCACGGCTAGCCATGTGCTCGATGATATTTCCCATCCGTAGGTTGGTTGGTTGGTTGTGGTTGAAAACTGACGAGCCAGAGACAGGGTTGGCACTTATTTTCCCTTGACACTGCGACCAGCTGAGGTCTATTGTATCACTCTGTTGTCAGTGGTTCCTCATTCAAACAGGTTTGTGCCTTCAATTAGGTTCAGTAGCCTGTTAATAAGGTTCTTCGAATTCATGCCGGTTTCCGGGCTGATCTCTCCGAAGGTTCTGTGTAGCCTTCTACTTAGAGCGTCACAGTCGAAGATAATATGAGAGGCTGTTTCCTCCTCTTCATCACATAGCCTACACTCCACGGTTTTCCTGCTGTTTAGGTGTTTTTTTTGGCCGCAGTGTCCAGTCAACAGACCTTCTATCATACAAGCTTTCGTTCTGTTCAGGTTCAGAACGTCAGCCGTCAGGGTCCGGTTTGGGTGCCTCACCATGACTTTGCAGTATATTTGCCCGACAGTTGATAATAATATTGTTGGTGTCTTCTTTTTATCCTCTCATCGATCAGGGTCCTGCATCAGTTTTTGCTAATCCCATGTACAGGTTCTGGCCCTGTGAATAGCGTTTCAGATGCTTGTCTACCTAGCTGGTCCGCTCTTACGTTGTCTTCAATGCCTCTATGACCTGGCACCCACATCAAGGTGTTTTCCAGCTAGATCAGGTTCTGGAGGTAGTCCCAGACCAGTTCAGACTTCATCTGTATAGAGTTGAGGGCTTTGATAGCACTTTGACTGTCAGATAGAATATAGATATGTTTTTTCATATAGCCACTTTCTAGATTCTCCTGAATGCATACCATAATAGCATGTGTTTCAGCTTGAAATATCGTGGAGCATTTGCCAAGTGGTATTATGTAGTCCCTTCTTGGCCTTACCTCATATATTCCTGCTCCCGTTCCTTCAACTGTCTTTGAACCGTATGTATAGCAAACTATGTCCGCAGTTGATTGTGATTCTATACTCGGGGCCCATCCAGATCCGTCAATTCGTGTATCGAATGAGTATAGGGGTTGCATGTAGTCTGAAATCATTTCGAGTTCGTCGATGTTGATTACATGAGTGATGCTGGTGTGTCCAGTTGTTCGGATTCTCCAGTTTTCTGTTTGTTTCAGTCTGTATGCACTCATCCTGGTCTCTCCAATGACATGTAAGTCAAGGGGTTTCCATTGCAGCTGTTGGAGTGCTATTCATTGCACCCGTTATGCAGAGACAGGCAAGCCTCTGGATTTCTCCAAGGTTGGTTTTTGCCTGTCTGTGATTTGTTTTTGGCCACCATAAGAGTGAGCCATAATTTACTCTTGGTCTTATTACCGTCTTGAGCCCCCAGGTTTTTCCAAAAGCTCTCCTGCACATCATGAAGGTTATCTTGCTTTCATTGGTTACATGTTGAAAATACGGGTTCCAGGTTAGTTTCTCGTCAAGAATCAGCCCTAGATATTTCATCTGCGCTACTACTTGTAATGATTCGCCGAATAGTCTGGAAGGTATGAGATCCCCTATGTTTCTTCTACAGGTGGAGGGAATTAGTGTTGTTTTGTTCGGATTTGCCCTTAGGCTCTCTCTGTTGCACAATTCCTCTACTATCCTCAGTGCATTTTGCATTACCTCTGAGGTTGTTCGAGTATTCTTTCCTTTGATGAGGATGACCAAGTCATCTTCATATCTTCGAGAGTAATACCCTTGGTTATTCAGAGAAATTAGCAGTTCATCTACAACCATGTCCCACAGAAGGGGGAAGAGTATCCCGCCCTGTGGGGTACCTCTGGAAATTTCAACCTGCTCTGTTTCCTCGAACATGTTGGCTCGGACCAGTCTATTGTGAAGCATTGAGTGTATCCACCTATAGGTGGTTTCGTCAATGCCTCTTCGAGTGGTCACAGAGACCATACTTTCAAGGAGGTGTTGTCGAAGGCTCCTTCGATCCGTAACAAAAATAACTATGTGTATGGTATACAACTAAGTGTATGGAGCTGTATATTTTTCTATCTATCTATCTGTATTAAATGGAAGCGTCCAGTAATAATCAAAGATGGAAGTATTATTTTTTATACGTTTTTTAAAATCGCCAATATCTGTACTGAAACCAATCCAGTCCTGAACGGACAGCTTTGAAAATTGTCGAAATGTGAAACAGTGCAAAATAATTCTGCAAGTAGTTTTCACTTTGGCTACAATGCCTATTCGGTGCTTCATCTTATTTTCAGTTGGTGTCACAACAAAATATCACAAGGCAATGAGCGTCTCCTGCTGATATCTTCGGAGGTGAAAATAATGCAGGTTTACATAATTTTTTGTCATATTGGGGGCAATTCAATTAAAAGCTTTTTTCATTAGGAAGCATTTCTTCTCTGGGAGAGAAACGTGAAACTTAAAGCTAAGAGTTTCAATTTCCAAGGTCGTACTGCTCGTCTCCCCACCCTGACCCGTTATCAATCCTAATATACTCTGATATTGATTGAAAATCGATTTTTATATTAATGATATATAAGTTTGCCTTCCACGCACTTGACTCTCCCACTCACGCGAATGAAATGAACCCCTCTGGATAATTATTTTGATTCATCCGACAGTTTTGATGATCCCGACATTGTTTTATCTCACGCTGTGCTAACATAAACGCCACTTTCCTTCCCGCCGCGAAGTGAAGGGCTCTGCTGTAACATAAGGTCTCTTAAGTGTTCTATCGCCATAGAGAGATACTTACTGGCTTACTGGGCCATTAGAGTTAATGTAAAACTATAAATGAGGTATCAACTAGATAGGGTCGAGCAGCCATCATCATAACTAGATCTGATCTGGCCCATTTTTTGGTAAATAACGTTTTCACTATGAATGGTAAAATGTGCATTATGTTTTCAATTTAATGTTTGAAATTCTTGTAGATAATGATCCCTTCCGTATCGACCAGGGTATGAATAAATTAATTCTGCAGAATTGCTAATGAGGTTATATAATTTCCCTTGATACAAGGATACGCATTCGGTTTTATTTGACCAGTTGAATATTTAGCTAGTAGTAGCGATGGTGCCCGATATATAGCCAATAATACTAAAAATACTACTCACGTAAAAATTAGCGTACGAGGGCAAACAGAAAAGTAATCGGTCTAGGCAATAAAATACAATTTTTTTCGACAAAACTCAATTCATTTATTTTAGATTGATACGCTTCCTCCAATAATTCAAATTTTTCAATACCCTTCGAATAATACGATTTCTGAAAGCCCTCAACATAGACCTTTTCAGCATGAGAAACCAATTCATAGCGCATTTATATAATTTTGCCATTGCGACGGCGGTGTTGGGAATAGTTGATATATAATCACCGTATTTCAATGTTGTGAATTGTTCATATTTATTCACCCTGAACTGTTTTCTTGCTTGCTAGTCAGATTGACGAATCATAATTCTATAAGCTAGAAAATGAAATTTATCAAGAAGGATCGAGAAGAAAACAAAAATCTGCAAAGAGTTAGACCAGATGTTACTAGATAAGGCCACAAGTAATCAACATCTGCTAGCAGTTTCAAGACAACTGGAAGAAGATAAAAATAATAGATTGTTCAGAGCAGATGATAATATAAGAACATCACTACTGTCTTCAGAAATCGACGATGCATCTTTTGAAGGAGAAAAAGAAGCGTGGGTGCTCTTCACTCACTTTCCATAATGATAGATATCAAGCACCTCACGCTTTCTTTCACAACAGAAAATTTTTTTGTCACTGACTTTATTCTTATTATTTTCAACTTTTCAGTCCTTATTGCCACATATGCGTGTTTTTTCGGTTTTTCAAACTATATTTTTTTCTCTACAATCTAAACTAACACTTTTGAGAAACATACATTTAAAACCGAAAAAAAGTCTCAGGGCTGAGTTTCTTCTATTAATTTTGCATTTTCACTTCCCATGAGCAAACTATTGCCGCGTGTTGAAACGTGGATAAAATAAAACAGCTTTGAATGCGATACAGCATATTAATCTAGGATGCGCTGGGAAGAATTGATACATCATTAATTTTTTTTGTGGCAGCTAACGTCAAGACATCAGTTTGTAATATGTATTTATGAAGTAGGTAGAAATGCCAGTAATATCAAGTATGGAAGATGAAATTGATATTGTATTAATTGTGGGTGGAAATTATAAAACATTTCGAGAAATTTTCAATAAGCGACATTCAGGAAGAAATATTTACCATGAAACAGTCAGGAAATTAATGAACAAACTTAAGACTTTTGGATATGTAACAAACAGATTCACCTATAAATGTTAACAACGCGTTGCTACTAATGATATGGAGTCTGGAGTGATGCTCTCAGCAATTAAGTAAAGTATTTCTTGCAAAAAAAGACATCTGTGATGCAAAATACTGTAAGTTATATACGATTTAATTTTTTTTAACAACAAATTTCACCCATACAAGCCACGATTCATACGTTAAGGCATCTCTGTGTGTACACGTATGAGCCAAAAGTTTCGGCCGCAGCGTACAGTAAAACCCAATGCTTACATGATGCTCTCGGTCTCAAACTTTTGACAGAGTTTGTACACTAGAATGTCCTATTGATAGATCCGCCATACGTATAGGAGCGGCACCATAGAGAAACTAAAAATAAAGAGAGTTGTCAAACCTGCAGTAAAAGTTGGCACCACGTTTAGACAGTGGCGACATATCTCGCAACTGGCCGAACTAAGTACAGTTGGTAAAACTGATTGAGATAAGGCGGGTTTTTCAAATGTGTTACTTTTATATGATTGATATGGTATATATTTTATAAGTGATCGATTTGCCATTCTTGTATTCCATATGAATGGTTGTATCATATGAAATACAGGAATGGCAAATGGATCACTAATAAAATATATACAGTAATCTATTAATAGTATCTGTTAGTTCGTTCGTGGTTAAAATAAAGTTTCAAAGTGAATCTTCATTTCATGATATCAAGAACAAAATTAAAGATCTTATAAAACAAGAATAATGAGTTGAACACTATAAAAACACATTTTATTGTATCTAGGACAAGGTACAACTACAGACAAAACAATAATAAAACTCCGAAAAACAACAAAATTAAAAATATTCTTCAGTCTTCATCAAATCAACCAAAATAAAAACAAATTACATTTACAACAAACCTTCAATAATTTTGTTCATTTATTAGGACAAAGGAGAACGAGTAGGTATACTTAACAAATACTCCAGTTTGATGATAATCTTCGTACTTCCTCAAATGGTGATAGGAAATGGAAACTGATGGACGGAAATAAGTATCAGTTAGTGAAAAAATTTCTGCAACTGATGGATGGAAATAAGTATCAGTTTGTGAAAAGCAGCTTATATTTTACCTTGTGAAAGAATATTTCGAGGAATTTCAGCGTCAACTCTAATTACAAAACATTCCATTTTCGACAAGTCCATAGTATAATTTCTATAATTAATTTTTCGATGACAATTAACAGTAGAATTATTCTGAAATTATTACGTGGTTTGTCATTTTCTGACAAATGTCGAAATTGGAAAATTATCATGTCAGTCGTCTGTTGATTGCGGGCAGCGCCTCCATGCGCGACTGGCCGTACCAAAAACTTGGTGGTCAAGATCGCCAATGTTTCAAACAGTCTCTTTATTTTTAATTTGTCTATGAGCGGCACTGTAACCGTGGCAACACCGCACAGTCAGCGTGTATCTCCATCCTTCTCAGCCGATTGATAATGATACTTCCATTTCACATTCACGGTCTCAACCACGCCCCCACTAGTTCGCAGTGACGTACATTGTTGCCAATTCGTCACAGCTAGTGATACCTTAGTTTCGTGTGGAGTAAATTAATGTTTTTCATCAGTCGATATCTTCCAAACTAAACGGTAAAAATTACCATTTTTTTCAACTGATCTCACAATGGAACTACATACACGAGTGTTTTTCTATTTCTGAATCTTAAAATCCTTTCGGCGTATATAATAAAAATTGTTAACAAAGTCCTATCCATTTTCAATTGCTAATATCTGACGAACTGGAAAGTGGATCAATTAAAAAATTAGTGAGTCAGTTGGAAACTTGTTATACACCATACTAAGGCGATTCCTAAGATTTGAACAAAGCTACAGAAATACCTCAAGAGCAGGAGATCATGATAGATGGTTTGCACTATGCTTTGACATCCAGGGAAGTTTAGAAGATAACCCATTTTGTCAAGACATATTCTTTTTACTGATGATACAACATTTCCATCAAATGGAACAGTCTCTACCCAAAACTTCCATTGGTAAAGTGACAAGAATCCCAATTTTATAATCAAAACTCGGGACCAGTATGCATTCAAAACAAATGTGTGGACCGTTATTTTCTGTTTTTAGAAAATAAAATAAATATTTTTTTTATGACCTCCCTCTATGTTTGTTTGAAGGTTGTAGACGATGTGGTAACTTGAATACTCTCGTTTCGGACGTCCATCGTCTTAATTAATTTGAAAGGTTTCCACGACGTTCCGAATGCTCGTATCTGCAATCGTCTTCAGGTGGTACTTACAAATTTATGTGACTGCCGGTGCAATTATGATGGATCAGGGATTCGAACAAATTCACGATGGAAATGGGAACCAACGGTACCTTACCCTTCCTCGATGTGAACGTTGAGAAAATAGGCAATGAAATCCGCACCTCTGTCTACAGGAAGAAGACACATACGGGGTAGTACCTCCAACCATCCGAGTTCGACAAAGAGAGGGATCGTGAGAACATTGGAAGAGAGAGCGACGCATATATGCAACGACGAGGAGTTACTAGATGCCGAATTAAACCACATCAGAGAGGACCTTCACCGGAATGATTCCCAAGAAACTCCTAGGAGAAGTATTGAAACAACTCCGGAGAACGAAGACATCTGAAGAGCAACAACAAAGCACAGTGATCTGCCTTCCGTATATCAGAGGTGTCTCCGAAAAGATCAGAAGGATCGGAAACAAGTTCAACATCATACTGCTTCCAATCCGGCAGTAGTTTCCTGACCAAGACCAAACCTGACAACAAAAATGAAATCAGTAAGAATTGCATTTATAAAGTTCCATGTGAATGCGGAGATTCCTACATTGGAGAGACAAAGAGGCCGTTATCGGGAAGATTGGATGAGCACAAGAAATGAACTTAAGGTGGAGAAACGTCGAAATCGGGAATCGCTGACCACGCCTGGACCGAGCACCATCGAGTTCTATGAGACGACGTAAGTGTTCTACATAGAGTGGAGCATTGGTTCAAACAAAAGTTCAAAGAGTCCGCCTACATCGAAGCCAATAACGCCTTTAGTCAACCAAGCGCTGAGATCAAGAACGTATGGAAACCACTGATTGTTATTTCTGGCGGTCTGCAGAGGCGTGAAACTTCACGCACTACCACACCGCGCGAAATTACACACACCACTGCACATGGCAGAATTACACGCTTGATTGCACCGGCAGTCATATAAATTGGTGAGTAGCACCTAAACTTGTCAGTATTCACCTGAAGACTATTGCAGATACAGGCATTTGGAACGTCGTGAAAACCTTTCAAATCTATCAAGACGATGGACGTCCGAAACGAGAATCATCGACCTTCTTCTACTTGTACGTCAACAGATATTTATTCAAATGGATGGTGCCCCATGCCTAAGTAGGTTAGTTGTGAGGCATTACCTTGAAAATCTTCTTGAAGGGAAAGTTATACAACGGTTTTGGAAAATCGATTTTTTCTTGTGGGGTTACTTAAACAAAAAAAGTATTTTTAAAGGTTCTTTCGATATTGCCCATGAAAATAATTAGAAATTGTTGAGAGTTACTCCGGCTATGGTGAAGAAGCGTATTAAGATAATTGTATCAGAACAATCACCTATACGGAAAGAGTAGGCGGATATTTTGAGCCATTGAAGGACGGATAATAATGATCGTTACTACTATTACAACAAAATGAAATATTGTATTATGAAGGGTATTTTTATTCATAACATAATTTTTGATTCAGATGGCTCTCGCAGTAAAGGGTCCAAAAATATTCGAGGGCAAAACTGCAGCTCAACAGTTTTTCAAAAAAAAATCTGTGAAAATTCTAAGAAGTATATTTTAAAGGGTAGATTTAAAATGTTATTTCAGTAAATGAACTTAAAAAACGTTTTCTCGACAACTTTTCATTATAACAGTTTTCGATATTGTCACAAGTAAAAGTATTTTACTCCTGTACCAAATTCATATTTTTTTACAGACCATTATGACTGATACATTTTTATGATTTGATTATTGGTGACGTCCCTAATAGGTCGTATTTCTCTGGAATCTACCTTAAGCGATCACCGATAGCTATCGGAATAACCTTAATTACAGCAACATACACTACAGTTGGGTATGCTTATTTTTTCTTGGTTTGCGTCGTTTCATCAACAAATAGCTTCACAAGCATTATGAAATTCGTCATCGGCTCTCAAGCTATGACCATAGAGAAACTAAAAATAAAGAGAGTTGTCAAACCTGCAGAAAAAGTTGGCACCACGTTTAGTCAGTGGCGACACATCTCGCAACTGGCGGAACTAAGTTAGTACAGTTGGTAACACATATTTTTCATCAGCTACCGATTGAGATAAGACGGGTTTTTCAAATGTATTACTTTCATATGGTTGATATGGTATATATTTCATTAGTGATCGATTGGCTATTCCTGTATTTCATACGAATAGTTGTATCATATGAAATGCAGGAATGGCAAATCGATCACTAATAAAATATATACTGTAATCGATTCGTAGAAAGTTAGTTCGTGGTTGAAATAAAGTTTCTAAATGAATCTTTGTTTCGTGATATCAAGAACAAAATTGAAGTTCTTATAAAACAAGAATAATAAGTTAAACACTATAAAAACACATTATATTTTATCTAGGACAAGGTACAACTACAGACAAAACAATAATAAAACTATGAAAAACAACAAAATTAAAAATATTCTCCAGTCTTTTCATCAAATCAACCAAAATAAAAACAAATTACATTCACACCAAACCTTCAATTTCAATAATTTTGTAATTCATTAGCACAAAGGAGATATAACTATACTCCAGTTTGATGATAATCAAGTAGACCAACTTCGTCTTCCTAAATGTGAAGGAAATGGAAACTGATAAATACTAGACAGCCGTGACCTTAGAAGTGTCAGTTGCCTATTGACATATTCAAAGTTTGCTCCCAAAATGAAGGGCATGATAGGATTGGGAATATCTTCAACAATAATCCTTGCTGGTGTATGCATGGCGTTACTGGTAGGGTTCGTTTTACCACCTCGATTCCTTGATGAAGACTTCATATCACCAGATGGAGAGTGGAAAGAGGATTGGTGGAAATCCGCTGGGGACAATAGGAAAACACCAAACATCAGACCATATTTGCGACAAAGAAATGCAGAAAGAAAATATGGCAAGATTAGAAACTTCAGTTGGTTGGTATCACTGAGTATGCCTCGCTATCTTGATGCCCGTAGCGCTCGTAGATATGCTTGTACTGGAGTAATTATTTCTATGGATAGAGGTGAGAAAAAATCATATTAATACAAGCAAAATACACTAAGATAGATTCATTCAGGTTATGATTCTTCGAATGCTGATTACTCTTATATGAATGATTTCCATGGAGTATAACCTACAAGTGGTACATAACTCATAAATATCTAGGTAAAGGTGAGGAATATGGGGCTAAGTGGGATTCCGCTTGAACTTTCACATATGCTTCAGAACACGATAAAATCACCACAACAATCGAAAAGTTACTTCGGGGAATATGGTCCATAGAAACATCACGATATATTGTGTCCTGCGGACTATGACTTTACTATTACAATAATGAATTACCACAAGCACCATTGCATTTTCTAACTTTAAAAAAAGTTTTCATGCATTTCAAACGTCAATTTCATTACTATTCCCAGAATAGTATTGTAACGTAAATTAACTTAACTTGGTTTAACTAATTTATTTAACACTTAATCTACAACTTAATTTATATTACTACGCCACTGAATAGCTCAATCGCATGGCTCGTTCAGACTGTCCACTCCCTCTTGAGGGCTCTCTATTTATCTCCGATACAGCATTCTCGATGTTTCGAATTCTTCCAGTTGGCGACGGCATGTTCCAATTGTTTCCAATATTGACCGTTGCATTACGCGGAAGAGGGACTGGATGGTTCTCGAACATCTCCGGGGATGATCTCATCGCTGTCGACGGCAACATGTGAGGCGAAGGTCCGGCCTAGGTTCGTTACATTGCCCCTTCTTAAAGACATTTCGTCCGAAATTTCATCCTTGGAGTGTGACGATATCTGCATGACTCCCCATATCTGCACCGTGAAGTTCGAGGGAAAGTAACACTCCACGGTCTTCATGATCGGTCGTGGAAGGGTTACAGCAAACCAATCTTGACGCCGCTGGATCTGAATATCGCCTCCAGCATACTTCTTATGACTCTCCAGTCCAACCCATCAATACCACAGGACAATTTTGGAATTGCTAGATCCACCAGATTCTGGTCCACCATAGTATCTCCCCAGTTTGGTGAGACTCTTCCAGACATCTTCATAGGACGGTTTATCTTGGGAATGCCTTTTGGTAACTAGGTAGTAGATGTTTCTCTGGCCTTTCTTCAACTGTAGCACCCACCAACTTCTGATTCTGCCCCGCAGTGTTTGGAGTTGACCAAATTTCTTGGAGAACACTACGCGATGCCCTGGACATTCGAAGATCTTCTGCCACACAGTGCCCCTAGTGCGTAGTCAGCAGGCACCTCGAAAGGTCTCGTGACTCCTCTCTAGTAACCCCATGTAGAACTTTCTGCCCGTTTGAATACAAGGACATAATTTCTCGAACGTCATATCATCCTCCGGTGGCTTGAGGGTGCGAACTTGGTCATGGTTTCCAGCGTATGGGGCCAACCTGTTGAAATGGACGCCTTGGTTTCCCTCGGGTGGCTTATGGATTCGGTACACAAGGTCGTTTATCCTTTTCACAATTTTATACGGGCCTTCCACGAGTTCCTGAACTTTGGTGATAGTCCACGACGACGTTTGGGGTTGTACAGCCAAACCAGGTCATCAACCTTAAATCCTCAGCGTCGGCCTTGATGTCATAGGTCTTCTTCATTTATCGCTGGCACTCTGGATGTTCAACCGGACTCGTTCGTGGATGTCGTCCATTCTCTGCCGAAGTTTGCTGACGTAGTCCTCTCCGCAGTGTCTTGTCCTGGCGGTATCCCAAACTTCAGGTCACAAGGCAGTCGCAGTTCTCGGCCCATTATAATACTAGCAGGGAGTTTGACCGGTTGACTCGTGTACTGCGGATCGATAGGCCATCAGGAACAAATGAAGATACTGGTCCCAGTCTCTTTGATGGTCAGAGACTAACCTTGGACAAGTGGCGGTTGATCGTTCTGTTCATCCGTTCCACCATTCCATCGGACTGCGGATGTAGGGCCGTGGTTCTTGTCTTGCGGATGTTCAGCAGTAGACTATTTCTTGGAAAGGTTGGATTCGAAATTTCTGCCTTGATCCGAGTGCAGCTCCATTGGAATACCGAATCGACATATCCATTCTTTCACAAGACGTCGGCGACGGTGATGGCTTCCCTGGTTGGGCAGGGGCATAGCTTCGCGCCACTTACTGAAGTAGTCCATTGCCACAGGATGTATTTATTCCGTGGTCGGATACGGGAAACGGGCCGGCGATGTCGATGGCGATTCTCTCGAACGGGCTGCCTACGTTGTACTGACGCATCGGGGCCTTGGGTCGTATTCGAGGTCCATTGCTGCAGCACATGCGCACTTTCTGCACCAGTCCTGGACGTCAGCTTGACAATTGGCCCAGTAAAACCGCTGCCTCACTTTCTGCAGGGTCTTCGTCACTCCCAGATGTCCTCCGGCGACTCCATCATGGATTTCCCGCAGCACTTCCTCTCTTCTGTTCCTGGGAACAATGTTTGGCGTCTGTTCGCCACCAATATCGGCCTCAACACACGTTTCAGGATCCCATTGTCCAGAATAAGAGAGTTCCATTGTGCCCAATAGGACTTAACAGCCGGCGAGTAACCTGCGACTTCCTGCCATGATGGTCTTCGATTGCCCTTCTTCCAGCTGACGACTAAGCCAAGGTCGGGGTCTCTCTCTGGTCTTTCTGGATCTTGCTGTCATTCAGTTGTCATCCATTGCCGCGGTTCTACAAAGTGTTGCTTCTTTCTCTTCTGCTCGTCGGCAATGTGAGCAATCATCTGGACATGGTCTTCGCGACAAGGCATCTGCATTCTTATGGCTAGTTCGGCTCGATGTTCGATCTCGAAATCGAATTCTTGGAGTCTCTCGATCCAACGTGCTACTTGACCCTCAGGATTTTTGAACTGTAAGAGCCATTTGAGGCTGCATGGTCAGTTCTCAACAGGAATCTTCTTCATACACGTACTTGTAGAGTGCTCCACTCCCTTTACAACAGCTAACAGCTCTCGCCTGGTGACACAGTAATTGCGCTCTGGTTTGCTGAGCGTCTTGCTGAAATAACCAATGACCTTCTCCTGCCCTCCTGGATCTGAGATAGGACAGCTCCAAGTCCACGTTGCTGGCGTCCGTATCCAAAATGAATTTCCCTTTTGGGTGGGATAGCTCAGTATAGGTGCGTTGATCAAAGCTCCTTTCAGCTTCCTGAATGAGTCTTGACATTCTTCGGACCACTGGAACTTTGTTTGACCTTCCGTGAGCCTGGTCAGTGGTTTAGCGATGTTTGCAAACCCCAGCACATATCGGCGATAGTATGTGCACAAACCAAGAAACTTCGAAGTTGGTGTATGTCTTTGGGATGGGCCAATCCTTAACAGCTTTGATCTTCTGGTCATCCACTGCTACTCCTTCCCCAGAGACAACGTGGCCGAGGTATCGTACTTCTTTTTGGAACAGGTGGCATTTCTAGGGCTCAGCTTCAATCCGGAGTTCCTCAATCGCGGAATACTTCCTCCAAGTTTTCACGTGGTCCTCGAACGATCTGCCGACCACAATTATGTCGTCGAGATACACTAGACACGTGTTCCATGAGAGTCCCTTCAGTACTGTTTCCATCAATCTTTCGAATGTGGCGGGAGCATTACAGAGCCGAATGGCATAACGGTGAACTGCCACAATCCTGAGCCGATGGTAAAGCAGTCTTTTCTCGATCTTCCTGAGCGAGTTCTACTGCCAGTATCCACTCTTCAGATCAAGGGTCGAGAAAATCGTGGAACCAGCCAACGTGTCTAGGGTGTCATCTATTCTCGGGAGAGGGTAACTGTCCTTCTTCGTGACATTATTAAGTTGGCGATAGTCTACACAAAAGCGTGTCGATCCATCCTTTTTCTTCACCAGTAGACTGGAGAGGACCAGGGACTGTCAGACGGTTCGATAACTCCTTCTTTTCCCATATCGCTGACTATTTTGTCAGCCTCTGCCTTCTTGGCAAGAGGAAGTCTTCTTGCTGATTGCCGGATCGGTCAGGCACCCCAGTATCAATCTTGTGCTGGACCACATTAGTTCGACCCCTTTCCTTGTCCGGTATCGAAGATGTCTTGGTACTTTTGACTAAATCTCTTAGTTTGGGCTGTTGAGCTGGTTTTATGTCTTTGGAAGAGATGGCAACTAATTTCTCTAGTTCTGTGGGCAAGTTGTTGGGTTGGCTAATCGTACCTCGTACGCCCCGGATCACGGATGAAACTGACGAGCAGTGCCCAAAATTGTTCCTTTCTTCAAGGTCACTGGGAAATAGTGACATTCATGACCCTTACCGGCACAAATTTGTCAGCACGCAACAAGGTCTTCCCTAGTGCAATCCCTCGTCCAATTTCTCATCATGAAGTTTGGGCTCGAACATCACCACGTCTCCACTGCTCGCACTCCCGCCCAGGCGAGCCTCCAGAATGGTTTCAGCCCTCTCAGGTACGCTTACATCTTCAGCCAACAGCACACGGATCAACTCTTCACTTCTCCCATGAAGTACCAGCTCTTCTCCGTTGACACGTAGGACGCCGTCTTTGAAATCAATTCAAACCCTCTGGAATTCATGATGTCCATTCCGATGATTGCATCGTCTTCGATGTCCGCTACAAGTGCCTGATGTTTCACTTTAGTGTTGCCCAAAATTATTTCAATCGGTAGCTCGCCATATACAGTAGCTGGCTCCCCTGTTGCTGTGCGTAGCTTCAAGTTGTCGGTTCAATCCGTTCCGGTGTTCTGGCAAAGGAAGGCCCGAGAATTGTCCTAGTCGCACCTGTATCTAGCAGCATGGTGCAAGGCTCGTTATTGATGAGACCGTCTACGAAGACACCCTTGTTCTGTCGTTGAAGCATAGCGACATATGCGTTGTTAACCGGGGCTTGCCGGACACATGCCGACGATTGCCCTTCTCATCGACCTTCTTAGTTTTCCTGCATCAGGTCGATGAATGTTGGGCATTGCTACGCACATGTCCAATTTTGCGACAATTCCGGCATCTTATATGTCTTTTCTCAGGCAACACTTCCTTCATCACTTTTCTTATGGCAGCTTCCAAGTTAGCAGGCTCCTGTGAGTCTTCCTCAATCGTTTGAACTTTACTTTGGCTTTTGCAGCATTGTTTTGCTGCCTCAAATTCCAAAGCTCGTACCAGTGCGTCTACGAGATGTGTTGGACGAGCTAATATCAACGCTTGTCTGGTTTCTTGGTCACGGAGTCCATCCAAGAATGCTTGAACCGCTAGTCGCTCCATTACATTTTCCGGTGTGGCTGGATATGCGAGACGAACCAAGCGTGCAATGTCAGTTTCGAATTCTTGTAAGGATTCGCCCGATTTTGCAGCGATTTTTCAGCTGGGAGTGGTATACGTGTTCCAAATGGGCCTGGCCATATCGTAATTCTAGATGTTTAATCAGCTGATCATAGTCCTCCTGTTCTTGGGCGGTAAGAGTTTGTAGAATATTCGTCGCTTCTCCACGTAATGCAAGTGTTAGTGCTACAGCTCTTTCCCCTGCATTCCATCCATTTGCTTTGGCGCTGCTTCAAACTGTCGGCGGTAATTTTCCCATGGAGTTTTTCCGTCGAATTGAGGCGGCTTCATGGAAAGCTTCCCCATTTCAGAAATGACCTTGACATCTTTTATACCCTCTTGAACTTTATCCAAGTTCAAACTCAAGTCCAGCATTGCATTTTCGTTAACCATCTCTGTGGAGGGCGCACTATTAATTCGTTTTTCCAGCTTACTGATCGTTTCCTTTATTTTATCTACCTCCGTGTTCATTTGCTCCCTCATTTTATCTATCTCTGTCTCAACGGTTCCCATTCTTCCTTCTAGAAAATTAGCCACACCACACAATTCTTTTTAGACCTTCTGTGTTTTCCAGGAACTTCTCTTCCAGGCTTCTTGAATTTTCTAGAAGCTTTTCTTCCAGATTTCTAGAATTTTCTTGAAGCTTCTCTTCCAGATTCCTAGCATTCTCTTCCAGGCTTCTTGAATTTTCTAGAAGCTTCTCTTCCAGATTTCTAGAATTTTCTTGAAGCTTCTCTTCCAGATTTCTAGAATTTTCTTCTAGCTTCTCTTCCAGATTTCTAGCATTTTCTTCCAGGCTTCTTGAATTTTCTTCGAGTTTATTCATTACCAAACTTAAATCACCTCCGGAACTTCGAATAAAATGTTTCGGGGTCCTCACCTTCTTGTATAAGTCCTTCTGCAAGTCTTTCCTGGAGTATTTTGCTTTTTACCTGTTGTTTCCAGTTCCCTTTCCTCCAATTCCTGTTTCAATTCCGCTACCTTCAAATCCGTAAGGCGCACTTTTCTTGAACACATTTTGTCTTTGACGAGGTATCAGTCTGTTTTACACGAAAAGTTTATCAGTTTATATTCCCACGCACAATTGTCCACTTCGCGAAAACCGGGCCACTGTCTATTTTGGGCGTACAAAAAGGTCTATCAATTTATTTTTCTGACTATCCACTCCACGATCACTTGTTTATTTTCAAAATCTCACTTCCGACACCAATTGTAACGTAAATAAACTTAACTTGGTTTAACTAATTTATTTAACACTTAATCTACAACTTAATTTATATTACTACGCCACTGAATAGCTCAATCGCATGGCTCGTTCAGACTGTCCACTCCCTCTTGAGGGCTCTCTATTTATCTCCGATACAGCATTCTCGATGTTTCGAATTCTTCCAGTTGGCGACGGCATGTTCCAATTGTTTCCAATATTGACCGTTGCATTACGCGGAAGAGGGACTGGATGGTTCTCGAACATCTCCGGGGATGATCTCATCGCTGTCGACGGCAACATGTGAGGCGACAGGTCCGGCCTAGGTTCGTTACAGTATTTTTGGTGTGCAAGTATTTTGTATCATTCTCGTCTTTTTTGGAGCAATTGTTTACATTCCACCATATTCATCTCTAGATGAATTTGAAGTGGTAGAAGGTTGAGATTCATCAAATCGGGTGAAGTTTTATTTTTGGGAGACTTCAATTGTACACAATTCATCAATAACAATTTGTAAGATATGGAAAACTCGCACAATCACAAATTTGTGGGATTTTTTTTATATGAAACAATATAACAATATTTTAAATAACTACAATGAATTGTTGGATCTTGTAATAAGTAATATTATCTGTACTATAACCCGAGAATGGGTAACATTAGTGAATGAAGATCTCTACCATCCATCCATTTCTATCGAACATACTAGACTTATTATTCAATTGGGCGGAATTTCAGTACAAATATCAACAACAGGAATTTTGAAAAAGCAAATTATCACTACTCATAGAATTATTTTTCATGTACTGATTGGGATTTTTTGAAGACTTTACTGAAATTAACGTTGCTGTGGAAAGTTTAATTTATTAAATCCTGAATACCCACATACCTCTCTCCAAGAATTTCAAACATAAATATCCATATCCATATATCCATATCATTACCTGTGAATAAAGAGAATAACTTTTTTTTTTAATTTTTATCATAATATCCTATTAGATATTAGCTATGAACTAATTACTGAGATAGAAATATAAGAAGCCTGGAAAAAGTTGAAGAATTGAATTCAGGTTCAGATAAAATACCATCTTTCGTAAGAGTTTCAGTTCACCCTCTACAAATCCTTTCCAATTTAATTTGGAAAACCTCAGTTTTTCTAGAATTTTGGACAATTGCCGAAATGTGCCTTATTCATGATGCTCAACATCGTAATACCATCAGTAATTATAGCCGCCTCTATCTGTCTACCGAGCATATCATATCTGAATACCAGCATGATTTTATGAATTCCAGATCAACCGTTACTAACCTTGCTGGCTTCAACCAATATTTGTGTGAAACGTTGGACCGTAGGGGACAGGTTGATGCGGTGTACACGGATTTCTCTAAGGCTTTCGATAAGATCAATCATAAGTTACTTCTTCTTAAACTTACTGGCATGGGCTTTAATGAAACGTATCTTCAACTACTAAAATCCTACCTCCATCAACGGCAACAGTATGTTCATTACAGTGGGTTTTATTCAAATGTCTATATTTCAACTAACGGAGTACCTCAAGGGAGCAATCTTGGTCCAATATTATATTCATTATCCATCAATGATTTGTGCATCTCATTGAAGTGCAATCAGGTTGGATGATTTTGGTATATTACAAAATCAAATTATTATTCTACACAATTGTTGTCTTGGAAATCATTTGCATTTGAATATAGAGTTAATAGTACAGTTTACTAGAGATAATGTTATTTTAGATAGAACTGATACCATTGATGATTAAGGTGTCCATTTTTATCATCAAGTCACATCTAATTATCACATAAATTTTATTGTCAGTTCAGCACACCGTGCATATGGCTTTATTATCGAAAACTGTAAGAATTTCAATAATATTTAATCATTTATCTCTCCATATTTCAGTTTGGTTCGATCAAAACTAGAACATGGATTCATAACATGGAATCCCATATATTTTCAATATTCATATATTAACAATAATGTTCAGAAGGAATTCTTAGAACTTCTAAGCTTTAAAATTGATAGGTTTTATTCTCCAAGAGGTTGTAATTATCTTGAATCACAACAAATATTTGACTTTATGTCTCCAAAGAAACGTTGAAATCTGTTTTATGCTTATATACAGTGCGGATTTTAATAGTGCCCCTCCTGTTAACTTTTGGACGGTTTGACGTAGAACAATGAAAAAAAAACGTATTGAATATACTACTTTTTTAAATGAAATACATTGTGATTGCCCCATAGATGGCGCTGGGGAGGGGGCACATCAACTTGAAAATTTCAAATAGCATGAGGGGTCAAGTGGATCATCGTTGCATAGATAATTCAATTCTCTTTTCAACCATCCAAATTTTTTTCAATTTCGTTCAAACGTTTTTTCACAATAGGCATTTGAAATGTCAAATATAATTGTGGATCTGAATGGTACCGTAACCTCAAACGGTTGATGGACAACAATGGAACATGAAATTTATTGAATGGTATTACCGGTCCTACCTTTTGAGATAAGATACATTACAGTTACTCGACAGAGGGTGCAAGGGGCACATCAACTTGAAAATTTCGAAAGGCATAGAGGTGGATTTGCACATCGTTGAAAAAGTTATTAAATTTTTCTTTCAACTATGGTATTTTCACGGAATTACAATTGTGAGTGCGCCTTTTCATAGCCTTTCCACTTCACATCGCACTGTTAACTTTTGAACGCATCGATATAGAATAACGGGACCAAAACTATTTTGAATGATATCACCGATACTACTACTCTTTGAAATGATGTGATTCCTTGATTGATCAACTTGAAAATTTCAAAAAGCATGGGGGGTCAAGTGGCACATCGTTGAAAAAATAATTCAATTCTCTTTTCAACCATCCAATTTTTTTTTTATTTCGTTCAAAAATTTTTTCACAATATGCATTTGGAATTTTGCTATATATACATGACATTTCAAATGCATATTGTGAAAAATCGTATAAACGAAATTAAAAAAAAAACTAGATTGTTGAAAAGAGATTTGATATTTTCAATGATGTGCAACTTCACCCCCCATGCTATTTGAAATGTTTAAGTTAATGTGCCCCCCACGCCATCTATCGGGCACTCACAATGTCTTTCAAAAAGTAGTATCGGTGATTTCATTCAATACCTTTTTTTTCATTGTTCTACGTCGAACCTGTTGACAGAAGGGGGGACTATAAAAAGCCGCACTGTATATAAATAACTCAATAGTAAAATTGACTTTTCTGCATTACTGTCGCGAATTGATATATTTTTTCCTAAAATAACATCCAGCCACAACGCTACTTTTTTTGTGCAAAAATGCTCAAACAAATTTAATGTTGAAAACACAAACTCCTTTGCAGATATGCTAACAAGCTCTCTAGCATTTGTGATCTCTCATTGTAGCATATGTGAACTAAAAATAAATCCGTGCGTATTTTTGAAAATTTCAAAATTACCTGTGATTTTCATTAATTTTAAAAGTGTACCACTAATCAATTCTCTAATTGAAACATTGCTCTGTAAATGGGAAACTTTTGAGCAATAAACGCTATTATTATTATTATTGGCATCTAGATAACTTCCAACAAAAACGAATCGAAAACGAGTATTGGAAAAGGACAAGAATATAAGACGATAAAAACAGTATGGCAATCGAAATTTTTGCGCGGAAAAATTATTTTAGGAGATATGGGCCCCCGAAGGTCGACAAAGATAGGTTATGGAACGTCATTTTAGGAAACCGTGAATTGATATAACACTAAAATGGCAACTGCCCACACATTTAATGTTATGGTTAAATTTCATTCGCCTAATTTTCAATAAATTCAAGAAAAACTCCGATTACTATTCATATAATTTTCCAGAATAAAAGTCCAGAATTTGATTGGGATTTGTTCATCCGTATCCGATGGATCTTGTCATTTTATTGATATGTGACCTTGCCTATGTCTCCAAAGAGAAAGAAAAATTACTCAAATTCACTGCGACGCACATATTGAGCATATAAATGATAACCGTGACGGCATATGGTAAAGACTTTTCAACAAAAAATTAAACCGACGAAAAAATCAACTGAGAAGCAAAAAATAAAATAAACCTTCTTAGTCTAAATGATAATTGAGCTCCTAAACTAATGTAAGTCAAACAAACAATTATCGAAGATCATTATCTATGAAAGAAGTCATCAAAACGCAGCCGTGCATCTCGCTGCCATCATTTTACGCTTCACCTCAACTCAAAAATCAGTTACTTACATTAGTTCAGGAGCTCCATTATCATTTAGACTAAGAAGGTTTATTTTATTATTTGCTTTTCAGTTGATTTTTTCGTCGGTTTGCTTTTTTGTTCAAAAGTTTTTATTTTTTACTTTTCAGTTCCGTATTTCGTCGGTTTAATTTTTTGTTAAAAAGTTTTTATTTTTCAATTGTTTGTGGCTAAAATCTACCAATTACTACCTACTTGTTTTTTGATTACTTCCAAAATACTTACTTACCCATCTTACTTCAACCATTACCAGTTAAATAATATGATTATCTACTTTCACTATCTGTTCTGGTTAGTTTATTTCATAACTTTGTATATAATTCCATCCTCTCATGAAATATACTAATTTTGACGGATGTGGAACAAGAATAATGTCAGTAGCGATCTGTCATTGTCAACAACGTATGTGTGTGCCAATGTTCACTAGTGAAAAATCAATTATCCCATATTTTTCTACCCGTAAGGGTGGCTTATTCTTTTCGAAATCCAAATATAAGATATAGATAGATATTAAAAAAAGAATCATCCAAATCGGAAAACCCAGTACAAAGTTATGCCTGATAGAATCGGTTAACGGACCAGAATTCAGAGGGTGAGTAATCAATATCCTTCATTTCGCTACCCTTAGGGGTGGAGTTCATCTTTTGAATTCAAATGGGACCAAATTTGGAGTACACCCTATCCACTAAAAGAAGAGTTATCGGAATCGGACGCCTCAGTAAAAAGTTATGCGTGATCATATATAAAAAATATGATGGAAAAAAAATATACGGGTCGAATAGAGAACCTCCTCCTTTTTGGTTTCGTCGGTTGAAAAGGCGATCTGATAATTCTGAAGGGTATATATGTTACAAGTTCAAAACGCAAAGAAAATTCCCACATGCTTCTTGGGTGTGTTGAAAAGCATTCGAAAATCAGACACGACTTTGAAGTGACGCATTTTGAGAGTTACGAAACAGATCAAAATGATGTGACGTCAGAAGATCATTTGTTTTAATTCACTGTAGCCGGACCAAGACACGCTTCCGGTTTCTCGTAAGCATGGCCGAGACGCGCCAACCACTTCCTACGTAAAATGAAGGAACACAACCTAACCTAACTTGGCTAACATTGCTATCCAAGTTGAATGCAAGCATATCAACCTTACCTAGTGACGCTTCGCTCCGCTCGCGGACATTTCGATTTAACCACTTTCATAAGGGATAAAATAATTAATAAAAAACATTTTTGGAGACAAGCTTTCATTAAATTGCCCCAAAAACGAAAATAAAAAAAAGAATTGCTTTGGATGTGTGACGTAGGTTATTTCGTGAATTATAGAACTCACGAAATAACCTACGTCACACATCCAAAGTAATTAGTTTTTAACTTTTGATGGCATTTGAATAAAAGCCTTGTCTTTGAAAAGGTTTCTATTCATTATTTCATTTTGTGCTTTTTAGTAAGTACGCCTTGAATATTTGCATTTTTGTTAAAGCATCTTCATTATGAGGATTTTTTTCTGTGAGTTCTGAGCTATCTAGTTCAATGAGGAGACCATCTAAAGATTAACTCGTCCGCCAACCTGAAACTGCCACCTTCAATTTGAGAATTCCGACAAAAAATCAAAAATCTTCGACTAAATTCATATTTACAGACCCAAAAAACCCCGACATACCAATTTCGAATAGAAACGGTCCATAATTACAAAAGTTGTCCACCATCTTGAATTTATGAATTTTGACAATAAACTCATAATCTCCGACCCCGAAAACCTCCACTTAGTAATTTTGAATAGAATCGCACCATAATCACAGAGTCCCGAAAACCCGCACACACTAATATTGAATAGAATCGGAACATAATCACAAAACTCGTCCGCAATCTTGAAATCATGAATTTTGACAAATAAAATAATCTTCCACTCTGAAAACCCCCACATACCAATTTTGAAGCGAATCGGACCATAAACACAAATCTCGTCCGCCATCTTGGAGCCGCCATTTTTTTTGCAAACAAAAACTCTTTAATGCATTGTTACGGGAACTATGAACACCTGTCAAATTACATGTTCATCGGACAACTAAAAGTGGATCAAATTGTACTTGCAAGATTTGATTACAAACAGACAGACTGAAACTAAATGAAAGCTTATAAAAAAGGAAGGAACACAACCTTACCTAACTTGGCTGACATTGCTATCCAAGTTGAATGCAAGCCAATCGATCTCACAACTAACGCTTTGCTTCGCTAATGTCCAATTAGCTGGCCGGGATTTTTTTTGTTTTTAGGAACTCCTTTGAAGATTTATTGGTAACTGTAAGAAGGGTCGTTGGTTTCTCTAGTGAAGGTGCTTCAATAATCCTACATTATTATTATTGTCAATGTTAAAATTGTGTTCACTTTTCATATCACGAATGTCGAAGCTGCGAAAGGATAAGACAAAAATGAAAACGAATGAAAATTCAATTGGAGTACTGACGAAAAGAAGGATAAGTAGAAGCATATCTACATACTCCACTGTTGAAATTGCGAACCAGCCCTTCATGGAACTTTAAAGGGTCATACATCTCAAAAGTGTGTTCCCCACAAAAATTTCGATTTCTGCAGAGTTTTTATCAGTTTAGTAGTAGTAGTAGTGGTGAAAATTTCGTGAAAATCCAGATTGACTAGTTGGCAACATGTCATGTCAATTCATCCATTTTGAGAAAAAAACTTCATTTGAACATATGTCCTAAAGGTCTCAACTTTTAAACTAGAGGGTGCCAAAGTTTAAAAAAAAAATTGTATGATTACTTTGGTATGATCCTAGATATTTTTGTAACGTAGTACGCATCTTCTTCGCATCAGAAGGCATTTTCTGCTGTACAACATAATTTATTATTCTCACCAGTGGCGTTCGTACGGGATTTGCACTGAATCATTTTAAAGAGAAAAGTGATACGCCACCGATTTTTCTCGGAGTAAAAATTATTTTGGAAATCCTCATTCCTTTCTGAGCGAATCTGGTCTCCTATTTTTTTGTTTGACATACTGTTTTCACATAAAAAAAATGAAATGTATTCATTTGCACGTTGTTATAAAATTGGGTATTATCAAGGATTAAAAATGTATCAACGATTAAAAATGTATCTTTTTGTAAAATTATTAATATTTAAAATAATTATCACTCCAAGTTGTGAAAGTAAACCGTCCAAATCAAAAGAATTTGATTAGCTAGAAAAAAAGACATAAATATTGGGACGTACCAGAAAATGTATGGAAAATGCAAGACAGAGCTTGTCAGTCCGTCAAAAGTTGGTAAAAATCATTTTTGCCACTTTCTGTTGGCCTAACAAATTATAAAATTATTCGATGAATTTTTATTTCAAAACATGTGGAATGCGGTACTCTCTAGTTTATTGAATAATATAATTACCAGCTTATGCTGGTGTTACAGGGGGGAAATTTCTTTGTACAATTTTAATTGCTTATTTGATTTTCCTTATACCTATATAATTCACAAATGAAGCCGAGTTACCTCATTGAAAAACATGTAACATAAGGAAATCAGGTGACGTTTGAAATTAAAATAAAAAATTGCACGATTGGGAGAAAGTTATCTGGTCAGGTGCCTTTGGAAAAATGTGCAGGATAAATATTATTCCGGATCTTTATATGTCCCGACTTCAGCTGTATATAATTTTGAGTTTTTGTTGACTCTAATCTGGGGAAAAACAACTAATATGGAAGACAACATTTCATAACAGGCATTTTAGGAGATTGTTCAAAAGCAGGTTTTGTTTTGTAAACATAAATAGTTTTGACAGTTGTCTACCTAGTCCAATTGTAACGTATTAAAGTCATCAAAATTAACAATATTATTAAAAAAATCAAAATATTCCGGTTGCACGAACATTTTTATAAATTCATATGAGATTGTGCGAAAACGGAAGTTTTGAACCAGACAATCATCTAAAAGGAGTACAACGTATTGTAAGAATACCAGAAATTGGGAACAATTTAAATATCTCATTCTCTTTTGGAAAATTCTCTATGATTTTTTGTTATATCTCTAACATATCCAACGGATTCAGGCACTACTTCCTAGCGAATTTCCATTACGAATGAATGGCCAATAGTTTCTTCAAGAAGTGTATGAAGATAATTTTTCCAGACACGCCATCCAAAACTTTCACAATAATCATTTTTGGGCTGAAGAAAACCCACATATAATTCTGGAATCCCGTCTCCAGGAGCAGTTTTACTCAACGTGTGGACTGGAATATGCGGTGATTATTCATTGGACCCTATTTTCTTCATGCTAGGTTGCATGTGCATCATTGCCGGCAGTTTCTCGAAGGAGAATTGCCAGCTTTGATGGAAGATGTTCCCATTTAGTAAGAAATCGACTGTGGTGTATGCCCGACGGGGTGCTCTGGCGCGCGAATATTCAAACCAAAATTACAATAATCGCTGGATAGGTCGCGAAGGATCACAGGCATGGTCACCTAGGTCCTCGGACCTAGATTAGATTATTTCCTGTGGGGTCATCTTGAAACATTGCTTTATAGCACAGAAATCTCATCATATTTTCCTGTGAAACTATTAGAAACAGTTCCGGCAAGAGTACGTGAGTTCATGAGAAAGAGAGCAGAGGCAAACATATTTGCAGGAGGTTCACATTTTGAACATCTGATATTTAGCATTCTGAAATGTATTTAGATTACTTCATTTTCAAAATTTGACTGTTAAAATATTATTCTCTTCAATACATTTTTGTTTAAAGTGACATAAAGTGTTTCTTCTTGTTAGTGTTCTAGGGAGATGCAAATGAATGAATATTATTTTTTATGCGAAAACCGTACGTCAAACGGAAAAAATCTAAATGACCAGATTTGCTCAGAAAATTGAGAGAATTTCATAAATAATGTTTACTTTAAGAAAGAGCTGTGACATATAACTTTTCTCTTTGAAATGATTCAGTGCAAATCTCGCCCGAATGCCCATGGCAAGAATGAAAAATCATTTTGTACGGCAGAAAATGCCTTTTGATCCATTGAAGATGCGTACTACGTATCAGAAAAGTATCTAGGTTTATACCAGAGTTATTATAGAAAAAAGAATTTTGTCTTGAAATTTTAGCACCATGTTGTTCAAAAGTTAAGATCTTTAGGACATATGTTCATATGAAGTTTTTTTCTCAAAATGGACCCAAGAATAATCAACCTCCTTGAATATTATCATGTTATCAAGAAACACCCTGTATACTTCTTGCGAGCCTTTCGCGTGACAGTCTGAAAAAAATGTATGTTTAGAAGTGTTGAATGAATGTGATTTTTTGTGAAGGAACAACTTTTATTGGCATGGTTTTTTGGGTAACCTTCCGCAGTCTGAAAATTGAAATACCATCAGGAAAATTTATACAAATATAGAAAGGGCAAACTAATCAGTTCACCCCGATAAGTTACTGGTTTCGCCAAATTATATTTCTCTTATAAAAATGATTCAATTAGTCAGTAACTTGTCGTATTCTGAATTTGAATATGAATATTGAATAAATAAAAATTTGATCTATGATCATTAAAAAAATTGAAAAAAGCAACGATGACACGCGGTGTTCCCAAACAGTCACCCATCCAAGTACGAACTGCGCCCAACGTTGCTTGACTTCGCGTGACTGGTTACCTAACAAAATTCAAATTCAATTCAACTTCAAATATATTTATTCTCTCTTAGTACGGTACATCTCAAAAGTAATATTCAATAATACATTTCATCTCAATATACCATCAAGGATAAAACGGGGAATGGGGGAGGTGAGGGTATTTTCCACATTTTGGGGGGCCTACCTGTCCCTACACGCTTCGTACGCCCTCGAGGAGTAGGAGAGCGCTTCTCTATGTTTGCGATTTCCCTAGTTAAAATACTATTTATTTCTCAATAATTACTACGTTTATCATCACCTGCAGTTGGCTTATTCGATAAAATGTGGTTTATTTTACATTGTAACGGAATTGGAGTCGTAATTAGTTATTATGAGTGAGTGTTTTTGGTTTCCTGGGAAAATATGTCTTCAAAAACGTAGGTTCAGAGAGAACTACTCCAAAATATGAGAATATGGGAATTTAATCATTCGCGGCATTTCTTGGCTTATTTAACAGGCTGAAAAAGGTATATATTCGAATTCCAATATCAAATCACTGTAAGTAGTGAGCTCAAAATCCCTCATTAAATCAATATTGTGTTTCCCTATAGGAATGTAATTATACATAATATATGAATTAAATGATGATAATGTGGTTTTATCGCAAAACAATCTCGAATCTACTGGTGGTTTTATCAGTAAAAAACAGCGAGAAGACGTTTTATCACTATGAAACTGATCTGATTGGTTCTCTGTTTGAAATTTCGGCCATTTGATTGGCTCAAAAAGAATGAGGAAAATAGTCAATCTCATTGCATAGGTTTGGAGCCCTGAGAATCCAGAATGATATGAATTTGAAAGCTTCTGCTGCAAAACTGTAATCGTAGTGAATTTTAAAATTCATAAGTGCAAGAAAGTATCTCAAAAACAGTCGAGTTTTGTATAAGAAAATTCTAATACAGATTGATAGGAAATGACACATCGAATCCAGATATACCCTAATATACAGAGCATCACATTTGAAAAAGCGAATGTTCAGTTCACCCTGTATCTATGACCTTCAGGTGAATGGAATTCCTCAATAAAATCCCAAAATCAAAATGAATATTTCATTTCCATATGACGTCAAAAAAATATTAGTAACTAGTTGTGCAACACCCTTGTTGGGACTCTTAATAGATAGAGTATAGTAATGTTGCTTCTTTACCTTGGCAGTTCATAGAACTTGTATATACTTCTGGAATTGAGTATTTGTTTTTTGTTGTATTGTGGAAAAAGAAGTATCTTCTTGAATTTGTGTGATATTTCGTGCATTGAGAAACGGTTACACTTTGAGAACTCGAATTTTTTATGTTAACTCAGAAAGGATTAGAGTACAATCGAAAATATTGAGATTAATTTTTTTTCGAGAATTGAGATATTTATGTCAAACATTGAAGGAAATGAGCCAATACATGCTACCATTTTATTTCTAACGAAAGACCCATGAAAATAGTTCACTTTAGGATTGAAAGCAAATCTCCAGATAATTTCGATCGGGATATTAACTTGTGATACGAAATGGGCGGCGAATAGCCAAATTCGAATATTTAGCGAGGAATAGTTCCTACTTCACTAAAATTCTTACCGATTTCTTAGTCCAGCCGTTTTCGGATAGAAAGCGCCATTGTAAATTTCATTCATTCAGGGCCTACTATACTATAATAAAATAGGAATGTGATTATAATGACGTCTTTAGAAGTAGCAAGATAGAGTATATGGAAGTTTTCGGGGATTATTCATAATCGTATCATGGAGACAAATTTGAGAAAAGATAAATAAAAATAAATAATAAATGGCGGGGTCTGGAGGTTCAATCTGTATAATATAACGAAGCTTTCCCTGACTGATAATAGGGACACGAGAAACTGTTATCCAACTTACCTTGTTTGTTTCTCTGTGATTATTATTTATACGATTTGTACGTTCGGGTGAAATTTCGCAAATGAATTTTGATCACATCTAATCGCCCAATTAACTTTGGCAGGTTTTTGGGGTCGAAGATTATAAATTTTTGGACAGAATTTAAAAAGACGACGGATTTCATGGATGACTAGGAAGAATTTAATAAAAATGACAAAAAAATGTAAAGACAAACTTTTATACAAATGCAGTGAAGAGGACAATGAAATAGAAAAATATTTTAAAGACAAGTTTAATACAAATGCACTGAAAAGGAAAAATATATTTCTTCTTTGAATAACAGATTCATAAGCTTGCCGCGATACAAAATGGGTATTCTTGCGCCTTGATATTTAGGGTTTTTAGGAAAATGGGTTTTGTGATTTATTATCCTGGTTTCTGTGGTCGGAGATTATGATGTTGTCAAAATCAAAAATATTCAGATTGGCAGCTCCAATAAACTTCTTTGAAAAGACAGATGTGTGGCAATAAAAATTACTCTCTGTACAATGCTTGTAACCATTGGATACTCATAACACAATAATGAATTGTAACAATTCGCTTTCGAAGTATTGAAACGAAATATGGTTTCTTGGTGGTTTGGAAGGCGCGTAATACACATTTCTCCATGGATTTTTTTTTATTTAGATATGTGACGTACCTAGGTAAATTGTTGTAGTCTCATATTGGTAATTATATATTTCGAAATAATACAGCTAATCAAATGTATTTATCTAACCAATCAGATCCCAATATCAGCGGATATACACCATGTTGCTACTATATCCGCAAATATACACGCTACTTGCTATAAAACGAGTGTGCTCTTACCATTGTTCATACCAAACCTATCAGAATAATTCAGTGTCAGATGACGTCCAAGTCACTGTCAAATTAAAAAATGATGTCCGACCGTTTCGGAGACACTTCCTTAGAAGAAATTTGAAAAGTATACTCACCAAAACATCCATTACTTGTGATACCGCTACTGAAAATCACACGCGATGTATGAGAATAAATCAATGATTTCATTAAGAAAAATTCAGCCAACAACATATAGGACGTAAAAAATATCATTTATTTCTTTCTATTTTTCATTCTACAGCATCTTCTATCCACGGAGGGTCGTAACATTTTTCATCCCTAAGAGAACGTTGTTTAATCATTTCCTCCAGTACACAATCCATATAAAATATTTCCAACCTGGGAACCATTTTTCCTCTACAAAATTTCGTCTCTTCCTCAACGAATATTGTGGAAGACAAGTAGTCAGAATGAACCGTAAAAATGCTACAGATATTGCAATTTGCTTTTTAGTTAAATTTGAACAGACATTTTTCCCTAAACATTATTTTTTTCCCAACTCTGATATGTTGTAAGAATTCAACAAGTGAATTATGGCATCCAAAGATTGATTCCATAAAAAGTAGTTCATTCTCAACGACTTGTTCAAACAAACTAACACAAAAGGCGCAATCAGTATACTTATGAACCTGGGATTCAAAACTTATATATACCAGTTTGACAATGCGAGATTTTCAAAACATTCACTGAAAGAATATCAAAATGCAAAATCCAATCACGATTCATCTGCCGCTGGCGCTGTAATAATATTTTCTGATGTAACATCCGTAAGAAGAATTCCCTTATTTCACCTCCACAGGACAACTCAACTGTCATATTGCCAAGCCTACCAATATAATTACGGTTCACTATTCAACCTTTTTTGGTCTTCATAATAATGGATATAACAACGTTCGATTTCATTTTCAAAGAATGTTATTTCGGAACAACTATTTCACGAACTATTTCTTCGTGATCAATTCCCAAATAAAATAATAATTGATACTTCAAGACAGCTATTACATGAAATACGCAACTTTATCGGCAACAGTGTATGCCGGCCACGTCTCCGGCTATTGTCTCGTAGTAGAAATTAGTTTCGACTATAATTACTCATTTGCACGGTTGAAGACTTGGATAAATATTCAATATGATGCATTGTGGCTCCTCTATCGGATTAGTTTTACAAGCCATATTTGTCGCCATACTCTAGCTTTCCTTTACTGAATTGTCGTATTGTTCGGTACTCATTTTGTTCTGTTTTCTGGGAAAAAAACTGGATGCATCTCATTTCTCTGGTAGGAATGAGAAATTGTATGATTTCAATTCTTAATTATACTGATACTACTAATTCATTGTCAATTATGAAGAACAAAATACAGTTCTCGGAAGCTTGAACAGAAAAAGATCGCCTGAATGTGAACTGGGTATTGTCATTATAATTTCAACATTTAAACAAGTACAGCACTGACGTCGGAGGTAGATGTTAACTACAAACAATTTTCTTGGCCGATATGCTTTCTTATTTACCTAGTTCATGTAATTTGATCAGCGGGGTGAATACTTATTGATCGCCCGAAAATATATTTGCATGTCAAGTCGATAGGTGATAATGCAAAGTTTCTGATATTTGGAGGCAAAGTATACAGAATACAAACGTGAATTTTATGTAAAAATAATAGAAGTGATTGAAATTCGTCCATTTGTAAAGTGATAATAGCGTCTTAGAGATTCACTCTACAAATTACTGTCATCATTCTCCAGATTACCTTATACTTACTCCTAACTCATTTAAACTTATGAAACTTCAGAGTCTTCTAAGGTTGGTAAAAGAGCAGCTTTGTAGTGGAATCCCTTCACAAATGAAGGTGAACTTCGCCTTCTGTTCCCATCAGTTGTAATTTACGTTTGTATCACCAAAAGAAAATACCATTATAATCGTTATTTACTTTGCAAATAATTGCTGCACTCTTCTGAGAAGGGACACTTTTCAGAGTTGATTTGATTAATGTGTTTCTAGCTAACAGCAAACATCTAGCAAGAGTTCTGATTTGATTTAGATTTCAGTCTTTGTTGAAAATTCAGACCCTCTTCTAAAATTTGGTATAAAATTTGTATAATTGTTTCCTCATCGAAAAAACTTTCATATTAAATCAAAAGTGTAATCACTTCTATCACTCTCACCAGTGGAGAAGAGTTCGATATGTATGAAATGAATCAATCTTATAGGATTTTGTAACATTATCCATAAGATGGAATCCAGTGGTCTTTCAGGCATTAGCCAGGAGGAAGTTGTTTTCTGAACCCACACATAGTTAATAGAATAATAACTGGATTGGGTGATACAATTTCCAACCGGATATAACTTCTTTATTTTGATGTTTAGTGTTACAGGAAACGATTGTATTCCTCGTCCTTTCAACGAAGGAGACATCTTCAGAGGCTCATTGAGGTCAGAAAGCGCACATTTTTATAGAGGTGGCGCACAGCACTTCGTGACAGAGGTCTGGTCATCGAAGGATAAACTTCTATCCCCTTATGATGCATTTTATATCATGGAAGTAACCCCTCCGTTTTCAGAAGACATAGAAATACTACAGATTGCAAAGGCGTCTTCAAAAAATAACTGGGAGGTGGCGATTGAAGCTGGTTGGGGAGGAACTAAGGTAAATGAATATAGTTAACAGTTGAATGAAATAATTGACTAAAAAATCCTTCAGAGTTGAATAATTGAATCCCTTATTTTTTATCAAAGTATAACGATAAAAAATAAAGATGTATGTTCAGTACTTCATATTCTTAGATGCTACAGAGTTTCATTCAGTGTATTTGGATTTCCAACTTGCCGAATACAGTGAAATAGAATGAACTCATTCTTTCAATTATCGTGAACATTCATGAAAAAATCCCAAGACAATTGAATTCTGAAATGACAGGTGAAAATTCCATCCCCAAATTCCACCCCGTTTGAGTGACATTTGTTACCTCTATCCGGAAATAGGAGCTGATAATTCATTTGAAAGCTATTTTGAAAAATGTGAAAATGTATTGCAGATATTACCAGAAAAAAAATCATTTCCATGACAAAATTTGCTACAAACAACCTATAGTCCATAAAATAAAGGCATGGAGTAATAAACCGCTCAGATGCATCGATTGCATAGACTTACCGTAATTTATCGGAAGTTTATAGTATTAAATCCAGGTAGGTATAACTACGAACTGCTGAGAAAATCAGTCTTTTTATAACTGTAGGTACTGATAGAAGGGTAAGAATTGGTTACAAGCTAGAATTGTAATCAGTTGCAGGAACTCGGTATCGCTGGTGGTGCTCTCAGGAAATTATTTGTGTGTGATTCTGTGTTTAGTTTAAAATAAGATTCATGTATTATGGATGCTGAACAAGGTTCATCAATACGGACAAAAATTGGGTATATTATCTTTCAATGAAAAACAATAATTTTGAACTGTTTAATTTCGTTGCAAAATCAGAACAAAAGTGCCAGTGTAGATGAGACTGTTACAGAAGCATCTTCTATGTTGTGCATAGTGAAATCCAACATCTATAAATTGATAAGAGAAAAGAAAAGTGGAGCTCTTCAACCACCAAAAACATCTCTGGGTCGACCACGGAACACGATAGACGAATCGTTAAAGCAGAGGTAAAGGCGTAAACTCCATGCGTTTTACCTAAAAAGTGAAATTCCCACCCTGGATGAAATTATATCTGCAGTTCAAGCTGATCCGGATAACCCAACTTTCTCCAAAATGATATTATCGAAAATGTTAAAACAAATCGGCTCCAACTATATCAAACATAAGAGACAATCTGTACTGATACATAAACCAGATATTGCGATTTGGAGAAGATACTATTTACGCAATATTAAACAAGCCCGAAACGGAGATCGACGCATTCATATCCTGAACAAAACCTAGATAAACGAAGGATATACTGTATCTCAGTATTGGCAGGACTGAAATATTAGAGTGGAAGGCAAGCCTTCGTCGAAGGATTGTCAACGGGTTTGAATCCACCATCAAGCAAGGGTAAAAGATTAGTAATCATGCATATAGGTAGTTCATAAGGGTTTGTGTAAAGAGGACTGAGACTTTTGTATCAAAACGAACCGGTGACTATGACGATGATATGAATGGTGACTTCATTATTTTGTCCTATTTTAGTTTCAAATTGTTTATGCATTTGTAAAAATTATTCTTTATTCGCTTCAGCTTTTGATTCCATTTTATTGTCAATCCTTTCCATATTCTCTTTCATTATATCATTCATTTTTTCTTCCATTCTTCCCATACTTTCTCTCATTCCATCATTCATTCCTTCTATTTTCTCTTCCATTCTTGCCTCCATTGTTCCCATATTTTCTTTCACATCTTTTATATTTTCTCTCACATTTTCTCTCAATCTTTTTTCAAACTCGCTGTGTTTTATTTTCAACTCTTCTATTTCTATTTTTCAAACTTACCGATTTTTATCCATTTTCTCTTCCATTCTTACTGAGTTTTCTTCTAAATCTTTTATTTCCTGTTTTTTCTGATTTGTCATTCATTTCTTTTTTCATGCTGTGAATTTTCATTATTTTTCTGCCATGAAACCTTTAAATTTTTTTTTTTTTTCACTCTACATTCTACTCTCTCCTTGTTCCTGATCCCCCTCTCTCTCTCTACCTTCTGCATCTTCTTCCACACCAACATTTTTACCATCTTTCAAATCCATTTTCTCCACACTTATATAAATATGTCAATGCAAAAATTCTAAAATGTCAACTTTTTATTTTCCCTGCATAAATATTTTTTATTTCGAAAAATATTTCTGTTTTCAATTTTAATTCGCTTCTAATTCTAATTTTGACAATTCAGCTCCGCGTTGGGAGACAATTGTTATGATAATAACAATTGTTGTTATTGGCCAATGTTGTTGTTATCAATGATACTTATTACCTTATCATCATTTCGCCTATTCTTATGGACAACGCGACTTCTATTCTAAATTACAAAGAGATTTACCCCCAAGCAATTGGACTGAAGGCAAACTATTGGAGTAGCTTAGCTCAAGAAATATTGTTTTTTCCACTAATCCAATAAAAAAAAAACTTCAAATCCACAAAAACAAGAATTCAAAGTACAACGTTGACGAACTAGCCACTTTACGTGGAATATCAGGACTTCGACTGCCCCCGTATCACTGCGAGCTGAATCCCATAAAACTAATATGAGCTCAAGTGAAAAATAATGTAGCCCGGAAAAATACGACCTTTGAAATAAAAAATGTTCAGTTATTGTTTGAATGTGCTATTGGTGAAATGACCAGCGACAATTGAAAAAAATGCATTGACCATGTTATCACCGCAGAACTTGCTATGTGGAAAATTGACTATTTCTGAAGTCTTCATTGATCCAGTTGTTATTGACATTAATGAAGATTATTCATCTCCTTTCGACTCTGATACCAGTTGCCATTTTTAAGTGGTAATTCATTGTAGATACAATATATAATTATGGAACTACAAAATAAATTTTTTATTGTAAAAATTTTTTTTTACAATAAGCTGCTGCATAGCAGCCGCTTTGAAAATAACTTGAATTGGTCGTGACTTCATACAAATCATTTCTTGTAATAATTTAAGGCAACTCTCAATAACATCGTTCTTCTTTGATCCCATTATTTCATGTTTATTTTTATATAACTATTGACTTCTGCATTTCCCCTTTTTGACTTCCTCAATACTATAATCTGTAAAAATACACATCTTACTTTCTTTGTAGTTTATTACCAACTAATTATTGAGAAATAACATTATATAGTAATGTTTGACGTAAACCTAAATATTTTCATGAAATATTCATTATATTTTTAAACAGAAATTATACCCCAAGATACACCACTGAAAGGTGCCTGGTCAGAATTTTGAATCCTTTAACAATGGCCTAATCCGACAAATAGATATTGTGTCGGTGGCACTACCTAGCAAATGAAGAAAACAGTTGTTTTTTCTATTTTTATAAAGGTTCTATAACTCAATTTGCACGAGCTTCTGTATGGATTTTGCATAGTAAATGAGGGTTTATTACTCCACGGCTTTATTTTACGGACTATAAAATTTCTGTTGATCGCCGGGTCTGTAGTGATCGGTTGTTTTGCGACAGGGTTAGGAAGAAGTGTTCGACATACTAATAGATAAATAGGTGAATTATTTCAATTGTATTTTTAGAATGGGCTGAACTCAGTTTGCTATAACATTGCCGATAAGGGGGATAACTCAGACGGGGTCCATGAAAGACATCTGTAAATACACATGAAAAAAATAATTTTGTAGAATGATAAAGTTAGAATACAAGAATAATAGTATTGAGGATATACAAGATTCCACTAGAACTCGTCTATGTTGAAATGTGGATAACCCACATTGTATTATCATTACAACCAAATTGAACCTGACTGTATTTTGTATTCAATGTTGGGATTTTTGGTGCAGTAAATATCGTCTGGAAATGTCGTTTTCATCCGTTACCGCATGTATGTTTCTGGAAAAATAATAGAGGGGTCTACAAAGGGGAATCCCCCTTCCATCTTCATCTCCACAAGGAGAGGACAGCGCACCTATCTTTCGATTTATCACCGCCTCAACCATTTAGGGAGAAGCAGAGATTAGGATACGCCCAATCAGCACGCTGAGTACATCCAGCTACCGTTATAACTCAGCCAGGTGAGGTCGCTTGATAAGATAGGGTTAATGCGCCGTTCCGCGCTGAGTCAGGCAGGGAACACAATTATCTGCGCCCATCAGATGAAGTACCCTCCGTCTCTACCGAATTACGGTATTGTTTTCTATTTAACCCCTATCTAGAATCCGCCCCCAGATTCAAACACCGTGTGGCGAGGCACCGGCAAGCCTTGCTATCCTCCTCCCCTCTGGGTACCCAACTACACAAGATGATTCCGATATCCGCAAGATTTATCGTGTTTCAACCAGAAAACTCAAGTTATGTTTGATGGGTGACCACCGCATTATTGAACTAGACGCCCTTTGCTACTCGTGTAACGTGTGACGAGTTATCGTTCGCGTGAGGGTTTGTCGAAGCTACTAAACATGCTACCATGTTACCGAGAGGGGACTCTACCCAGCGGTGTCTGGGATCGTCAACTGGTGATGAAATAATCAATTCAAGTGTTGTCACCTTCATTTTTTCGAAAATTATTTTGAACCAGTGTTAGATGACATGCCTATGATCAATAGGATGTACTGTGCATTACACTCTACCAGTTCGACGATGGCTGCATCACTATTTCCCCGAAAGATGGATAGGTCGCGGTCAAGATAGCCCCTTTTCTTGGCCTGCGCGCTCTCCTAACTCAACCCATATGGATTTTTTCGTTGCGGTTCAATGAAAATCAAAGTTTATGCTTATCCCATCAACGATGAAGGAACTCTCCAGGAAAATATTGTTCAAGCAACACGAGAGATCACACCAGCAGAGTGCCGTGCAGAATCTGTCGTCCGTAGATGCGAACTTTGCATGGAAAAATATGGTGGTCATTTTGAGCAGATTTTCTGAATATTTGAAAGTTACCTGATTTCTAATGAAATAAAATAAATAAATTTGTCCTATTATCAACTAGATGGTTTTTTCTGTTACATGCAAGGTAACGGCTTTCTCGAAAACGAAACGATACAAATTATCGAAAGAAAAGATTCTTCTTGATTGTCTTATCTAAAAGAAATTAACATACAAAAACAGTGTCGTAGAATGATTTGTCCTAATATCAAATAGATTACCCTCTAGGACCCCACTGGAATCGATGATTTCATTCTTATCACATCAAAACAAGCTCATTATTTTGCAAACGAGCATGCCAAATTTTATAAAATTCAGCCAGAAAGTTTTTGAGTAATTAATAAAAACACAATTTTTTTTTCTGAAGACTTTGACACCCTGTCTCAAAAACAATGCAAGTTAGGACACATGCTTATCTGAAAAAAAAACATCTTCACCTGAGAAACCGATCCTAAACTTTTAGCGATTCAGCCCTGTATACAGGGTGGGGCACCCCATACGACACGGTCCCTGTAAACCAAACCAATATTTTTTTGGGGAATTTCTCCGTTTCATTAAATGTATATTGATTGAGTCTACAGGGTGGCTCAAAAAAGTGTGACATATCAAAGTTGTGTTTTTTTCAATGGAACACCCTGTATTTCATTACATTTTTGAATAGGTCGAGAAAAAATAATATGATATATGAGGTACTATGTACCTTACTATAACCGTTCTCGAGTTATTGATTTTTTATGAAAATGTTAGATACAATTGGAAACTAAATAACATCGAAATGTATAGAAATCATCCCTTCGAATTCTGACCAAGCATAAAAGAGGTTTCGGGATATTGATTTCGATAAAACCCGTTTCTCAATATTATACAGAATGTTCAATAATCATTGTCACTTTTTTATAATTTTGGTCAAAGATTACTTTGTTATTTCAAATAGAACACCCTGCATGTTTTTGGTCTGAATAATATAAAGTTCAATCATCTTTCATTTCATATTACTATTTAGGTTAGGTATAGGGAACCCCAATATGAAATGAAAGATGATTGAACTTTATATTATTCAGACCAAAAAAATGCAGGGTGTTCTATTTGAAATAACAAAGTAATCTTTGACCAAAATTATAAGGTTCCCTATACCTAACCTAAATAGTTTTTCAGATATTGGCTTTTTCAAATAGTAGTTCTTATTTCAATGGATTCTTTGAATAAAGATAGCTTTGAAACGACATTTATTCAATTTGTTGAAAGATTTCTTATTGACAGTCATTGTGTTTTACGTTATTCAAATTAATCACTGAATTATTAGCGTCGAAAATGGAAACTAATCCCATTCAAGAGCAGATAGATATGATTTTAGCGATTGGTGAGTGTTAAGAAAATTGCCTTTTGGCGTCGAGGGTATGCCCAAAAATATCCAGACCGGAATTATCCAAACAAGTTGGTTTTCAAACGATTGCTACATCAATTTCGTAGGACTGGAAGTGTAGCTTATGAAAAGGCAAATAGATCAAAACCTATCATTGGAAATGAGAAAAATGAATTTCTTATTATGGGGATCAATCATAGAAAACCCTCATACGAGTCAACGTAAGATCGAGAAAGATACAGGTATAAGCAGACGTAGCATTTCTAGGGTAATATAAAATACAAATTTCAACCGTACCTTATTTAGTTGCACCAGGAATCATATGAAATTGACTTCCATCGACGAAGCGAGTTTTGTCTATGGGTTCTGGCCAAGTTTACTGAGGATGAACATTTTTTGGATTCCATCTGAGGAATCTACTTTTCATAACAATGGCTTAGTGAACAGACTCAACTTCTATTATTATAGTGATGTGAATTCTGAATTTTTCCGCACTCTGGATCACCAGAATAGATGGTCTGTTAACGTGTGGGGGGGAATTATAGGTACACAAGTTATAGGACCATAATCTTTTGATGGAAACTTGAATGGTCAAAAATTTACATTTTTAACGAGATGATCTGCTTGAGCTTCTGGAGAATGTGCCGCTAAATATCAGACAACGGATGTGGTTACAATTGGATGGAGCTCTGGCATATTTCAAACCACAGTGGAAAATATGAAGGAGAGAATAAGGGCTGCATTTCGAATAGTGACGCCTCAAATGTTATCAAATGTTAAGAAGTCTTTCATAGAGTTAGTGGCTCTTTGTATTCAACAGGATGTTCGTTATTTCGAGCACCTACTTTGAATTAAATACATTTGTGTTTCATATTTTGTTGTGGTTTCGGTTGAATAATAAAAAAAAATTGTAAAGTCTGTTTAATGAACTACTGTCAGAATATGAATGTAAATGATAACTTCATTTCAGTGAACAGTAAATATTTTCGATCAAGTGAAGTACTATCAATGAGAATTCTATGAGCAAATCAAATAAATGTCGTTTCAAAGCTATCTTGATTCAAAGAATGCATCGAAATAAGAACTACTATTTGAAAACGCCAATATCTGAAAAACTATTTAGGTTAGATATAGGGAACACCGATATTAAATGGAAGATAATTGAATTTTGAATTGTTCAGACCAAAAAAATACAGGCTGTTCTATTTGAAATAACGAAATTATTTTTGTCCGAAGTTATAAAAAAGTGACAATGATTTTTGAACATTCTGTATAATATTGAGAAACGGGTTTTATCGAAATCAATATCCCGAAACCTCTTTTATGCTTGGTCAGAATTCGAAGGGATGATTTCTATACATTTCGATGTTATTTAGTTTCCAATTGTACCTAGCATTTTCATAAAAAATCAATAACTCGAGAACGGTTATAGTTAGGTACATAGTACATCATATGAAATCATATTATTTTCTCCTGACATATTCAGAAGTGTAACGAAAAACATGGTGTTCCATTAAAAAAAACACAACTTTGATATGTCACACTATTTTGAGACACCCTGTAGACTCCAAAATTGTTTTCTTTCGTACCCTCAATAAATATACACATAATGAAATAGAGAAATTCCCGAAAAAATCAATGGTTTGGTTTACAGGGACCGTGTCGTATGGGGTGCCCCACCCTGTATATATAGAATGTAAAATTTCATGATTTTTTTTGGAACCTGAAAATTTAACTCTATTGAATCCTGACTTTTCTCCTCAACCGCTCAACTAATCGATGATTGTTTTCACAGATTGCTTATCTGGATATCCTCAAGCATGACCCATTCTACTACGAGGAATGGCATCAATCAGAAAACGTTTGTTGCCATACCTTGAAACGATGCTCGGACATGAAGAAAGTTTCTGGAGAGGCTTGCAAATCAAGCGCAGTGCTACAAGGATATCCGAAGCAATCAACGATAAATGGAAGACCTCTAGTCACACGACGGGCAATATAACGACCCTATAGGTATGCAAATGAATTATGAATACAAAAATGACATCACTACTTCATCGACGTAGATATGAAGAATTTTTGAAATGGATCGATTCTCCAACGATGAGTATAAGGACAAGCCTCCAGGTATGAACCCATTATATGTTTACAGGAAAATCAACAGTTCCTTGTATTTCATCGAAGAAAAATATGAACCAGAGCTGAATGAATTCAAACAGCCAAAATCGAAAAGCGTTGTCACATCAGGTATTGCTACAGAAACTAAAAACACTTATGATGATAATATTTGGATGGGAGTGGGGAAAAAAAGTGAGAGTGAAACGGAGTCTAATACTACAGAAAAGGATTCCGTAAGTGATCCTGTTAGTGAAAAAAATAAAAAAGGGATTAGATCGAAAAATGAAGCTAAATCTGAAATATCGTATGGAGGAAGAAATTCTAAAAGTGATCATCATTTTGGAACTGAGAAAATTGATTCTATCAGAAGCAATACCAGAAAGGAAGAAAAAATGAAACTCTTTCTAGAGTGTCGATCAGTTTTGGAATAACTTAACCGATACAATTATTATAGAAAATAGCTCCAAAAATTATATTTCCAATGAAACTGAAAGAATTATCTCAAAAAAGCCAATGTGAACAAGACAAAGAAAATGGACGAGGAAGAAAAGAATCATACCATAGCGATAACTAGTTCTAGATTAGCTGGAAGGGAAATTGATATTTCTGTTGCAGAAAACATTTCTATTAGTAGAATCGATGATGAAATTCAAGAAACTATCGGAGAAAATGATCATAAGAATTTTCCTGTTCTAGAAAGCATTTCTAGAAGCAGCCCCCAGAAAAACAAAAATGTGGACGAAATTAAACTCAAAATTGAGGATGAGAATGGAGACAAGGCTCATCCTGGGATAGAAAATGGTTTTCATATTGGAATAAGTAGGACCAATTCAATGGAATTAATACCAAAAGAATTCGAGAAGAGTGATGATAAATCACAAATGATGATCACTGGATTATCGAATAATTTCCATTGACATATTTCCAAATGAGGATAGTATTTAAGTGAAGTTACCAATCTGTTTTTGTTTTTTGGTTTTTTGGAGAAATATAGTTTTTACATTTTACTACTGAATATGTAATCATTTCGCAGTACCCTTACATCATTTGTACATTGGTGGGTTTGTCTTTCGCCCATTGCTCTCAGAAGACCTATACAGTTTCAAATGAGTGGATTGATAAGAAAACTTTCATGAGTTGTAATGATTGGTGGTGGATTGAAGGTTTTGATATATTCGTTATTACCAAACAAATATTGCTGCGCTGTGAGTTTCCAGATGAGACGGAAAAAAGTGAATGAATAGCTTCAAATAATTGGACTAGTTTCAAACATCTGCTCGAATCGTTTCGATCGTTTTAGCTTATCAGAGACCAAATTGAAAATCCTGACCACTCGAACACTTCATTCCACTATTTCGATGGTTTCCATAAAAAACAGGGGAATGGTTTTAGGGTCGGGTTCGGTTTTTATTGTTCTAGCACGACAGGTGGCGTTGCTTTGAGAATTTTGAAAGATATTCACATATTTGAATTTTGAATGAAACTTCCAATTTGAATCTTCCACGATGTCAAGAAATTTAAATAAGTTACTGAATATGATCTCGACTAACGGAAGGGGCGCTACAATTCATGCTTTGGAAGGGATGGAAATATTTTCATGACAGTTTCTTCATATAAATGGCGACAGTTTAGAGCCGGTTTAAAAAAAGGTATTTTTTCTTCAGCTCAGCTCAGTGAGGTGCAGATATGAATGTTTATATATATATATATATATATATATATATATATGAGTTGTTTTTCATAAACGGTGTAGACCATGTTCTGAAATATTTTTGTTATCATTTAATTTCATATGATGGCACAATTCTATAGAAATTCAAAGCCATTTCGGAAGTTATGAAACAAATAATAACTGAACACACAAAGGCCATCGCAGAAGTCAGGAATTCATGAAATATATGAATTAGAAATATTTCTAACTAGTTGTTGCACGCGACTTCGTTCGCGTGGTTTTCAGTTTGATGCGTAATGGAATGCACCAAGATTCAAATCTACGTATAACGTTCGTCTGGATCGAGCAGTGCGTACTCGAACGGTTTCCAGTCTAGCTTCCCGTTGCTCGACTGTTTCAGATGAACAGGTTCGACAGTGCCTTCCCTGAACGTTTTACAGTTTTGCTTCCCGTTAGACGAAAGGCATTCGTGCTTGAGGTGTAGATCGACTAATCGCTTGTCGTTTGGGTGGCATAATTGATTTGACAGCGGAAGTAATGTCTTGTGAACACGGTTACGAATTCACTTGGAAAAAGTAAAGAAAATGCGTGTATCATCTAAGTTGACTGGCAATTGGAACTTCATAATTAACACCACCCGTTATGTTACACACGAACTGAAATGTCACTATTTCTATTTGATTCAGTTCAATTCTGTCAAGCGTGCGCATTCATACACCGAAAACACACGAAATACACTGAAATAAAATTATATTGTACTGACTGGAATGCTCGTCAAGCTGCGCGAATGGATTACTCATGGGCCGCGCCATTTTTGTTTCGTGCCTCTTTGCAGTGGCGGAGCATTCGGGGTTCAGCTGATTGTGAATTGATAGTTCATAAAGTTCAGGTTGTAAAGTGATAATTGAAAATCATTCACTGTCCACAAACATAACACAGTTTTACAGTCTCTTATAAAGCAAGACATAATTCCAACGAAAATACAGACAAAAATACTCAACGAATTCAGCAAAACAATAGATAACTGGTTAACCACACTGTACACCAATGACGTGTTCACAAACAAAAGATAGGGAATTAATAACAGAATTCATATAGTACGTCCAGTTGAATATATCTCTCACACCCTCATACATAACCAATTAAGTATTTCTTTGCTGAGTTTCATGTGCCTCCTTTCATCTGCTCCAAGAGTTGTCACTTTATATGGAGGCGCAATGGAACTAAGAGCATTCCAGTCAGTATAATATAATTTTATTTCAGCGACGAAATATCACCAAACTATATGAAATACACTCATTCGTTGAAACGACTCGCACGCCACCTATTGTGAAATATATGTACTAGTTTGTATTCCATTCGATTCAGTCAAGCGTGTGAAGTCATACACAGAAAACACACAAACTGCCGCTAAACTATGACTCGCGCGCAACATTTTGGAAAATAATTGTACTAATTTATTGTTACCTACCATTTATCACTAATATTCATAGATCACTTGAGACCACGGCTGCTCGGTGACAGACGGGTATTTACGGCTAGCTCGAGTTGGAGATGGGGAGGTTCGTTCCAAAATAAAAAAGGTGTTCTAATAGGGCGCCAGGTAAATTATACCGTTTGAGTACTCTAGGCTCCAAATAACCCAACAATTGACAGAACCAGGGCCAAAAAAATTTATTACAGCTAACGACTTTTGCAATAGCTAGGTTTATTTCTTTCCTTCAACATAGCACAGCATGGTTGAAATGAAATCCTTCGATGAAAGTCACAACTTCAACCAAATCACACTTTCTGAAATGTTACTATAATAAATGAATCGAAAACTACAAAATGGCAATAGTTTGTTAGAAGCACCTCACCGGGAGCATATGTTGAAATTAGCAAAAATGATAAAGTGTGGAGAGCTGAGTAATCAGTATACCCGAAGGCAGAGATAATACTACTCAAGCATAGGTACTAACATTCTGGTATCTCTAATATCAATCATTACACATATAGTTGAGCCACACTGCTAGTAGTAAGCAACACTTAACAATGGTAACACCCATACACTTTTATAAGCAATCTTCTGCAGAAAGTTGGCAACAACGCACAAGTGGGAAAGCTTGACCTGCGTAGCGAGAGCTCAAGCGTTCCGTTACTACTTATTACAACAAAATAAATTATTGTTTTATGAAGGGTATTTTTATTTATAACAAAATTTTCGATTCAAATGGATCTCACATTGAAGGGTAAAAAAATATCAGAGGGCAAAGCTGCAGGCTCAGCTATTTTCCAAAAAAAATCTGTGGAAATTCTATGAAGTATATTTCAATGGGTAGACTTAAAATAATATTTTAGAGAGTAAACTAAAAAAAAACTTTTTTTAGGGTAGATGGATATGATTCTGAACAACTTTTCATCGTAACAGTTTTCGATATTGTCACAAATGAAAGTACTTTACTCCTGTACCAAATTCATATTTTTTACAAACCATTATAGACCACTTCAAAAACGTACCATAAATTTACCAACATTGAATACGGGAACTTGTGTTATCGATGTCGACAATGCTACAGACATGCCCACCATACATTTTTTCTGGGGCGAAGTGATGGTAGGAGGGATGCTGAAGTATTATCAAAAATGGTTGAAAAATATTGAAAGTTCACGACTGAAAGTAGTGAAAAACAAAAGTTTACAATAAAATAAAGCGATACTTGCTGATTGCAGTGGTCTAAAACTTGGCTTTCACCTGCTGCAACGTTCCAAATATGTCAATAGAACTGGCCCGAAAAAATCTGAGAGTTTACTACTGACAATTGGAGGCCTTCAAACGACACATATCTCTTTCCTCCAGTCTTCTTCAATGAGGCCGGAAGGCGCTGGGCCCTCTAGTTTTCGGAGAAAAAACTGCGATTTTTTTATGATAAGTTTACATTCTAAATTCATTGGGGCCCAGCGCCCTTTCGTCCAATTGAAAATGACTGCCGGACAACATTTATATTGTTCAAAGGCCAATGGGAATATTCTCCCAATTGTCACTTATGAACTCTCCGATTTTTTCTGGCCGTTCCATTGACATATTTTGAAGGTTGCAGCAGTTGAACGCCGAGTTTTAGACGACTGCAATCGACAAAGTCGCTTTATTCAATAGTAAACTTCTGTTTTCACTACCCTCGTCGTCGTAACTCCAACATTTTCCACCTTTTTTTTATAACGTTCAGCATCCCTCCTACCTTCACTTCGCCCCAGAAAAAATGTTTGACGGGCATGTCTGTAGCATTGTCGACATCGATAACACAATTTTCTATTCAATGTGCGTAAACTTATAAAAAGTTTTTGAAGTGACACGGGCTCTTGGTCTATTGTGACTGGTACATTTTTATGATTTGATTATTGGTGACGTCCCTGATAGGTGGTATTTCCTGAAATCTACCTAAGATGCCTAAAAACTCTGGTGTATTTACTGATTCGATTTTGTTTAGAATTTTTGGGGGACAACAAATGAATGTCGTTAAATTCTGCTTAGTCCTTCATTAGTAGATGGCGCGGTTAAGAAATGTTTGTGTCACGCTAAATCTCAAACTTCAAACCTATGAAATTTTCTTTTTCTGGCAACATTATTGCATATTTCTATCCAAAAAATTGTGAATTGATCGTTTACAAAGATTATAGTTCTACGAACAAGATTCCACTCAGGACAGTTGACGCGAAAATGAGATGAAATCCTTGAAATTTACTATAATGTTTACATCTGTGTGTAAAAAATCGGATTTTTCTTGAAGTCTACCTGACGATTTTTCCAAAGTGATGTCTTCTCAAATGGTCTTTTTGGGGTCATGGAAACTTCCACGAAGGAAGGAGAAAAGGTAGGATAGTGGACTGAGGTCTCTAAACGATGAATTAACTTCAAAATTGAGGGGATTGGAAAATGTCCCCGATGAGATTGTTCCACTAAACTTTCCGATACAAACTATTACTAAGACATTCACTGCCCATCTCTGCCGGACTATAACCTCTCTCACAATCTTCTGACCTGAACAAAATCAGAGAGTTCATTATAGATATCATAAAATATATTGATGAAGTTGAGAAATCGATGATTCCTGGTCAGAGATAGTCTAAACTGCTTCCGGCTACCTTAGAATGACTTCTCCGGAAAAGGTGAGCCCTACTAACAAAGGTGAGGAGAGAAAACAATTATCAAAATCGGCTTCTTTTTTATTTTTCAGTAAGTAACATCCCGCATGAGATGATCGGAGAAGGAGGGATATCTAAACCAAGCAGTTGTTCGGAAGAACAAGGCCCTATCCCAAGATCTATAAGGCTAATGACAATTATTAGGATAATTATCACTTATTTAATAAACACATGAATTTCACAAGTAAGCGTGGACTTTTCATTCTATGAATATATCTTGATTTTGGTTAGTTAGCATAAAAACCATGAGATTGGATTTGTTACTCAGTGATGAATTCTATGTCAAAAATTTAAATCAATTTTTCTGATTATTTGCTGTTTCCAGAATAAAGGAGAAAGAATTGGATACCCTCAAAATAGAATAACAAGTGCCACACAAGACAACAACAAAAAAGGAATCTTTTTACCTGATAATACTTTAAATTGAACAGGCCGGAGGATTATCCGACACTTCATATAATCTCACGGGAAATTCTGATATTCCTTTTATTCATCAATCTATCCAAATTTATTTAAAAAAAGAAGTATTTGAAAAAGTTTTTGTGGAGTAGAGATGTATGCATTCATTCATGTCATTTGCAGAAAGTTATACAAAACTGAGACACGTCTGAATATCTTGAACAGAGAAAATAATATAAAATTAAACTTCTTAAGCAAAGCGGGATTGTCCAAATTAATTGTTGATACGGCTCCGTCGGGTTGAGTTTTACCGCTTGGTGTTACATAGGAAATTTTGCCCCATAAACACGAATTCGAAGTCAAAACGCGTCGTTCTCAATTACTTTCAGAGGTTCAAAGATCAATAAGAAACGTTCAAGACACATTTTGATTCATTAAATTTGTTAGGCCCTTTCCACTATCCACATACATTTTTGAACAAGCACCGACTTTGAATTTGTGCTCATGGGACAGAAATATATAAGTACCAACTTGGTGGAGCCGTATCAATAGAAAATTAACCATACAAAATTGGTACGCACTACAACTGTTCATAATTAGAATTATTTCGGAACAGTTCCCGAAAATTCTATATAACATTGACATAAGTACATGGAATAGTTTGTTCTAAAACATGTTACATCGATCGATCAACCTCAGAATATTTCACAACAAATTGACATAACCTTAAAGGCGACAAAAGCACAATCACAGAACGGATCAGAGACACAAATCACAAAAACACCCTGTGTGGTCTGTAATTGCAGTTTACTGAATTATGACAAGGAACGACGTCGGCGCCATCTGAAACTCTAGATAACTCGCTTTATCAAGTGGGCTGGTGTCCCCCAGTTTGTCCCAATATTTTACAGGTATAAGTGAATACACCATGGTTTTTAGACATCCTAAATCTACCTAAAAGCGATCACCCATAGCTACCGGAATAAACTTCATTACAGCAACATACACTACAGTTAGGAATGCTTTTAATATCAGCTAGAGAGCCGTGACCTTAGAAGTGTCAGTTACCTATTTGACATATTCAAAGTTTGCTCTGAAAATGAAGGGCATGGTAGGATGTTTGATAACTGCAACAATAATCATCACTGGTGTAAGCATGGCGTTACTGGTGGGGTTCGTCTTACCACCTCGATTCCTAGATGAAGAGGTCATATCACCGGAAGGAAAGTGGCAAGAGTATTGGTGGAAATCCGCTGGGGAAAACAGGAAACCACCACGCATCAAACCATATTTGCGACAAAGAAACGCAGAAAGAAAATATGGCAAGATCATAAACTTCAGTTGGTTGGTATCATTGAGTTTGTCTCGTTATCTTGATGCCCGTAGCGTTCGTAGATATGCTTGTACTGGAGTAGTTATTTCTGGGAATAGAGGTGAGAAAAACTCATATCAATATATGCAAGCAAAATACCATAAGATAGATCCATTCAGGTTATAGTTCTTCAAATGCTCATTACTCTCATAACTGATTTTCATGAAGAATAACCTAGCAAGGGTTCAAACTTTCTCAGATTCTTCAGAACATGATAAAATCACCGAAACAATCTGGAGGTGACTTGTAGAAATATGGCCCTTCCAATTAAAAAAAAAGCCATCGAAACATCACTATATATTGGGTCCTGGGGACTATTACTTGTTTTATTTTACAGAAACATAATAGCTGGCCATTATATCACATAATTATCGAACTCAGTAATGAATTTCCACAAACCTCATTGTCTTTTCTAGCTTTCAAAAAAGTTTTCATGAACTCCAAACGTCAATTTCAATACTATTCCCAAACTATACGTCTTGGTGTTGCAAGTGTTTTGTATCATTCTTATATTTTTTATAGAAATTGTTTACATTTCACCATCTTCATCTCCAGATGAATTTGATTACTTTTTTGAAGCAGTAGAAAGTTGGGATGTCATCAATTCGGGTAGAGTTTGGGAGACTTCAATTATACCCACTTCAATAATGATGATTTGGATGTTCTCTTACGACGTTAGAATTGTGAGGTGGCGCTCCATCTTGTTGAAAATAGATATCAATTTGGTTAGCCCGTGGCAAATCTTCAATGAAATCAATAATTCGATTTCTAAGGCCCCAAAAGTTTTCCACCAATAATACCCATCCAGCAATTGAAATCAAATCGCTCTTGAATATTTCCTTCTTGCATCAGATGTAAACGTGTTCGAGACCAGTACCTTTTATTACTCCGATTGAACATACCCAAGTTGGTGAATCGAGTTTCATCTGAATAAATAATTTCAAATGGAAAACGTACATCTTCCCTGTATTCAGTCAAAAACCAGTTGCAATAAGTTAATCTTCGGTTGTGGCCGTTTTCGTGAAGATGTTGGTGTAGTTGGTACTTGAATGATCGATAATTATATTTGTGAAGAATTCTCCAAACGGACGAATAACTTATATCACACTAAGAAACAATTTGGCGAATTAACGACGTACAATTCACTTCAACATACTTCTTTTCCTTCACTGACGATGAAGTTATTGGCATTCTCTTCTGGTTCATTTCACATTTTCCTTTCCAGTTTTGGAAAATAATGCCCGAGTGGGATGACGACGATTAGGGAATCTCTGAGCATAAATTCGAGCTGCATCAGTTGCATTCTTTTGCTTCTCCGTAAATTAGCAACATCTCAATTTTATATAATTTTTCATATCAAATTATAAACTACGCAACAAATAAGTTTGTAAAAGTGACGCGTATTCATCAGCCTATTCGTTTAGGTAGTCCTAGCAACAGCTTCAATTGTTTGTCACGGATAACTGGAGTAACAGGACCTATGTATACCAAATACGTATTGTTTGTTATTAGCTATGATCGCTTCTTGCAATTATTCAGGAAAATAGTGGAAATGAAGTGAAAATGTTTGGTATCAAATTATTCGTAGGAAGATGATCTTTCACAAAAAGCCGAAAAAATCAAGTTAACTGGTAAAATTCATATTTGCGACTTTTAAATAATTCTCAAAACGACTGTGAAGTCATAAGCCTCAAAGTCGTGTTTTTTCCGTGTTACTTGATCATGAATGAAGCGATTTACGATCCATGACCTTCTCGATCGAAAAATAAAAATTGTAATAAGAATGACTTTATTTGTCAAATATTGACAAGTGAGATGAAAGTGAGAATGAAGCAATTCACACGACCAATGGCGTTCTAGATCTGAAAATAAAATTGGAATAAAAATGACTTTATTTGTCAAATATTGACAAGTGAGATGTTGTTGGATTTAGAATGTCATTCTCGAGCGAAATAAGTAAAAATATATAGGATGTCCCATTTAAAAATCGAAAGTTGGGGACATTTTCGGTCAAACCGGAAGTACGGCGAAGCAAGTATTTTAAAAAAAAAAATTGCATTATAATACACAACCCCCAAATTTTCTTTTTCTATCTTCAATAATAAAAAAGTTATAGGGGTGAGCTACCTTAGAGAATCACCCGGTATAATAAATACGTATTTCATTAAGGACTATGGTACACATGTTAAAATTATATAAAAAAACGAAACGTCTGTAATAATAATGACATAATCTGGGAGTACCTACACGCGGTATATTACCTAGGTACATGTAAAACAATAAAATTTAAACAAAACAAAAATGTGAAGCGGCTCTGCAAATACTTCATCACGAAATTATAACCCCAAAATAATTCAAATAAAAAGTAAGTTCCTGAAATATCACGCTCTAAAAAGTATGAAACAAGAAAACATTCTCATCTGAAATTGTTATGTACAAACTATTCAATATTTATCGTCTATTGAATAAACAACTTACACGTTATATATTTTTTCTGATGTTGACATTTGAAGTGACACTTTTCAAAACTAGTTGACGTTATCAAATGTTTTACTTTTCATCACCAGTTGCGAAAAGTTAAATTTTTCGCAACTGGTGATGAAAAGTCAATTCACCACCAGTTGCAAAAAATACAAGAACAAAATTTATTAGGATTTCGAGGCTATTCAATACATAATATTCATGGTAAAACATAATTATGAATATTAATAACATAATTTGAACAATTGGTGATATTGACCCCAGCTGACAACGCAGTTTTTTCTATGTAGCATTAATTTCCGTTTTTTCCATGGAAGTTTCTCCAAGGATGAGAACACGCTTTCAACGCACAAAAAAGTAAAAAATAACTTTAATATTCAATGACTATGCCAAAAAGCGTGGGGTGCTTTGTCGAAATCAATTAAAATACCTACGTCATTTTATCAAAGCTGAAATTTTGTGTATGAGTAATGTGATATGTAGTTAAGAACGTATGCATATTTGCTAGCTTTTACGGGTAGCAGGTATAAAAGTACATAAAAAACTTTCTCACTTATGTTGCGTTTGACAATTAATATGGTACAGTTGGCCGAGAGATCTGAGGCGCCAGATCCAAACTCTGATATCAAAAACTGGCAAGGGTTCGAATCCCCACGCCTGACATTTTTTTCCCATTGAAATTGAGAAATGATTTGTTTTTTATATCTGAATATTCATCCCAAAACTAAATCACATGTCAATTTCAAGCTAGCAAGTACGCATACGTTCTCAACTACATATCACACTATTCATACTTGAAATTTCAGCTTTGCTAAAATGAGGTAGGTTTACCGGCTCTGTTATCTCATTATGTTTCTCAAAGATACGTAACCAAATCCCCATGCTTTTTGGCATAGTCGTTGAATATTAAAATTATTTTGTTATTTTTAGTGCATTAAAAGCGCGTTTTTCAGTTTTTTTAAATATATATTTTTTATATTTTTAACTTGAATTAAAAAGGATCACATATCAACATTAGAAAAAATATTGTGTGAAACACGTTGAGAAATAGTATATTACATTACTAGTGCGGAAAGTGACATTTTTCACACGATTGGGAGATATTGTGGCACGAGGCGTAAGCCGAGTGTGGCAATCACACGAGTGTGAAAAATCACTTTCGCGCGAGTAATGTACGCTATTTTTCCTACGACCACCTATTTTATTGAACAATATGTAAATATTAGATCGTGTATATTGAGTTGACTGACTAATCTTACGTTTTATATGTGACAGTCTATGTTTGAATATTGTTTCTATAAAAAGTGCACATGAATTTAGAATTACTTTTATAGTGAAATAAAGAAATAACGATAATTAACGTTTATTTGAAAAAATTACAATAAGTAAGTACTTACTAGATACAACTGGGGAACAAATTGAATTATTTGGAACCATAAAAATTGAAAGTAAATTGGTTATAGATACAATTTGTGAATTGTAACGGTGTTTGCGATAGATTCATTTCAATATTTTCTCGGATGCTGCTTGTAATTATTGTGCTCATCGAAGAAGTTGAGGGTTTTACATTTATGTTTTCTAATATGGCTGATTGAGCATCAGTGTCTTCCGAAGTTCTACGCACAGCGCTGACAATTTTGGTGGCGGTGTTCATTCTGTTGGTGTGAGAATCATCTATAGACCCCTCAGCGACAGCAGAGGATTTCCATCCTCCGTGTCTCTTGAGAGTGGTAATATCTCCTTCTGCATCTACTAGGATCGTAGCTGAGGATCTTCGGAAACAATGACTGGTGTAAGTTGAAAATAGCTAAATTTTGTTTCAATAGAATAAAAATACAAGAAATATCATAATTCTATGAATGTAAATCGACTTACGAGATATACATATCTCTGATAACGTTAATTTAAATCTGAATTGGCTCAGATGGAAGAGTGTACGTTAGATGACCGCAAGGTTGTTGGTTCGATTCTCAGCGTCAACATTTTTTTCTTCTTTTCTTTATTTTCTACAAATAATTAGTTTTCAGTCCAGTTTTTATGTAAATAATATCAATAAGGAAGAACAATTGATAATCGCATCTGTAAATCTTACAGGATTCACGGGTTTGACGGCTTATTGACAGCCGTGCGGAAAGTACTTTCCACACGCGTGAGAATGAAGGTCACTTTCCATGGGAGTAGAGTGCGATATGTGTTACTTTCCTATGTGGTCGTAGGTAAACCTATTTTTTGTAACTCGCTTTCTTTTGCGGAACTCGCTTCGCTCGTTCCGCAGAAATTCGCTCATTAACAAAAATAGTGCTTTTTCCATGAATAACTATTAATATATTCAATATATATTCATAGTGATGTTCAGAGGATAGCCGTGGCCATATGCCACTCTGCTCTAAAGCTTATGGTCGCTTACCACTGTTAGAATATATTGTTCTGTTAGGGTAAGTGTCTCAGTTCGACTAAGATTCGAAAAAAGATATGGGGTATTGTTCACCTGTCTCACCATTAAGGCAGTACACATTGAATTAGCTGCCTCATTGGACACCAGTACAGCAATTTTTGCAATTCGGCGATTCATGTCAAAACGAGGTCAACCAAAACAAATCTTCACAGATAATAAGACGAATTTCGTTGACGCGGAACGTGTGGGTGTGGGTACAATCTTAAACCAGTCAATTATTTCTGAAGATCTTCTTTAGAGAGGAATCACATGAAAATGCAATTCTCCCTCTGCTCTCCACATGGGAGAGAATGGTGCGTTCAATAAAAACAGCTTTGAAGGTGACTTTGAAATGTATAAATCCCCAAGAAGAGGTACTAACCACTTTGATAACAGAAGAAGAGTACATCGTTAATTCTAGACCACTCACTCACGTTTCGGTTGATCCGAATGAACCATTTTCTTCTTCTGAGGCCGGGTGAAATTGCAAGCTATGGTGAACATCTGAGGGGCTACACTTATTGACCCACCCTGATTCAACGTAAAAAACGGCATTCAAAATCCAGTCCAATCAGAGTTGGAGACATAGTCATCATGGTAGATGAGATTTATCCAGACAAGGATGACATTGTACGAGTAGCAAAAATAATAAACAAAAAAAAATATTTTTACGAGACCTTTGGTGAAGCTGTGTATTTTTCCGACCACTGGTAAAAATTTAAGATTTTCACGTGGTGGAGAATGTTGAAGACACACTGTATAGTTGTTAGATTTTTTTATGTTTTCTAACAATGAGGAGTTTTGAAGATTTCTATTAAGTTTTGATTGATTTGTGAGTCAAGTTGGGAATTAAATACCAGAAAAAGCTTATCAAGCGGGTTTATTTTATTAAAAAACTTACAATTTGATTAATGTGTTTCTAGCTCACAGCAAGCATCTAGCAAAAGGTCGGATTTGATCTAGAATTTAGTCTTTGTTGGAAATTCATACTTTCTTCAAAAATTCATTTAATTTGCTTCCTCATTAAAAAAGCATTCATTTTAATTTAGTTTTGTCCATATTTGAGAGTGTCTTGGGGAGTAATCAATCCCGTTACTCCCACCCGTAGAGAAGATCTCGATATCTACAAAATGACCCTCATAGGATATTGTAATATTATCTATAAAATGTAATCCAGTGGTCATTGGGGCATTAGGCTGGAGAAAGTTGTTTCCTGAACCCATCGTACACATAAGTTTATAGCGATCATGAGACTCGATTGAGTGATAACATTTCGCCAACCGGATGTTACTTCTTTTTATTTTGATGTTTCAGTGTTAACAGGAAACGATTGTATTCCTTATCCTTTCACCGAAGGGGACCTCTTCAGAGGCTTATTGAGGTCAGAAAGCGCACATTATTATAGAGGTGGCGCACAGCACTTCGTGACGGGCGTCTGGTCTTCGAAGGATAAACTTTTACCTCCTTATGATGCATTTTATATCCTGGAAGTCACGCCTCCCTTTTCAGTGGACGTAGAAATACTACAGATTGCAGAGGGGTCCTCCAAAAATAACTGGGAGGTGGCGATTGAAGCTGGTTGGGGAGGAACTAAGGTAGATAAAAATACATTCACAGTTGAATTGAATAATTGACTGAAAAATACTTTTGAGGTTGAATTATACTGAATCCATTATTTTTCAACAAAGATATAACGATAAAAAATAATGTCTAGTACTTCATATTATTCTATGCTACAAAGTTTCAGTGTATTTGGATTTCCAATTTGCCGAATATAGTAAACTAGAATAAACTCATCATTTCAATTACCGTAAATATTCATAAAAAGGCCCAAGACACCTAAATTCTGAAATGACAGGCACACATTTCATGCCCAAATTCAACCCCGTTTAAGTGTCAGTTGTTACCTCCAATCAGAACTAGGAGCTTGTGATAACTTATTTGAAAGGCATTTTCTTTTCTTATGAAAAATGCTAAGGTTTAAAAATTTATTGCGAAAATTACCAGAAACAAAATCATTTCAATGACAAAATTAGCTACAAACAAACCAACATTTCTGATGAGCTCCGAGATCCGTAGTGATCGGTTGTTTTGCGACAGAAAAAAGTGGTTGACATGCAAATAAATAAGATGAGTGAATTACTTCAATTTTTATTTTCAGAATGGCCTAATACTCAATTTGCTATAACATTCTCGATAACTCAGACGGGGTAGACCGTCCTGATATTAACAAAATAGTAAATATTGATATTGTTGTTAATAGTATTATTGATGCTTCAGACCACAATAAATCTAAATATGATATCAGTGATAATTATCAAGCTAAGGATATTGGTGCGTATTTTGTGATGATAGAGCATAAAGAACAAAACGTAGGTAAACCATTTCCGATAATAATAGGGCACTATTTGCTTGATGAACCAGAAATAACATCACAGATATTAAATCTCTTTGCATAAATCGGGTCAAAGTTATCAGTAACAATTGATAATCGGTCAATTCTTCAGTTAATCATGAGATTTCAACTGAAAATAATTTGGTTAGATATATTCCCAAATATTATGCACATAAAAAGGTACCATGATGAGCTCCGAGATCCGTAGTGATCGGTTGTTTTGCGACAGGAAAAAGTGGTTGACATGCAAATAAATAAGATAAGTGAATTACTTCAATTTGTATTTTCAGAATGGCCTAATACTTAATTTGCTATAACATTCCCGATAACTCAGACGGGGTAGACCGTCCTGATATTAATAAAATAGTAAATATTAATATTGTTGTTAATAGTCTTATTGATGCTTCAGACCACAATAAATCTAAATATGATATCAGTGATAATTATCAAGCTAAGGATATTGGTGCGTATTTTGTGATGATAGAACATAAAGAACAAAACGTAGGTAAACCATTTCCGATAATAATAGGGCACTATTTGCTTGATGAACCAGAAATAACATCACAGATATTAAATCTCTTTGCATAAATCGGGTCAAAGTTATCAGTAACAATTGATAATCGGTCAATTCTTCAGTTAATCATGAGATTTCAACTGAAAATAGTTTGGTTAGATATATTCCCAAATATTATGCACATAAAAAGGTACCATGATGAGCTCCGAGATCCGTAGTGATCGGTTGTTTTGCGACAGGAAAAAGTGGTTGACATGCAAATAAATAAGATAAGTGAATTACTTCAATTTGTATTTTCAGAATGGCCTAATACTTAATTTGCTATAACATTCCCGATAACTCAGACGGGGTAGACCGTCCTGATATTAACAAAATAGTAAATATTAATATTGTTGTTAATAGTCTTATTGATGCTTCAGACCACAATAAATCTAAATATGATATCAGTGATAATTATCAAGCTAAGGATATTGGTGCGTATTTTGTGATGATAGAACATAAAGAACAAAACGTAGGTAAACCATTTCCGATAATAATAGGGCACTATTTGCTTGATGAACCAGAAATAACATCACAGATATTAAATCTCTTTGCATAAATCGGGTCAAAGTTATCAGTAACAATCAATTGATAATCGGTCAATTCTTCAGTTAATCATGAGATTTTAACTGAAAATAATTCGGTTATATATATTCCCAAATATTATGCACATAAAAAGGTACCATAGAAATAGTTGACATAATTATCTAAGAAGATTATATATTGAAAGGAATAGACTCTAATGATACACAAGTTACAAAGGTCAAGCGTATGAAAGCATAATTGTAGATCATTGTACGGGCACAAGCAGCTAGTGGATAGACAAAAGTGGTTGTACAGCTCCAGGATCACCTGTTGGGCCTTACCCCGTCATCCAGTACTTCAATTGTCTTAGGTATGGACATACAATTACACAATGTGAAATATTTATTCAACAGAAAACTGTCCAACATAAAGAAAGTTATGGCAACTGAAAACATTACGTTCAAAGAGGCAAAGTTTATTGTCGACAAGCCTTCAAATAATAAATTAGCTTTGCTTAATAATTTGGATAATTTACCTCAATTACCAGAACGAAATACTTGTTTCCACTTGCAAAAACCATCTCCCAGAAACCCACCCAATCAAAATATCATTTCACAAAAACCATACCAACCCGAAAAAAGTCTGTCAGAATTGAAAAAAACGTAAAACTATTTCACCTGTACATTCCCCCACACATGTTACTCCTATGACTTCAAAACCTTCCTCAATTCTTTCTAACCCTTATCGGACTAAATTCATGTTGAAAACATTTCAATAGAAATGGTCCAATACGTGCAAAATGTTATACATTATAGAAAAAATCTAAGGAAATTGATATTGAAGAATCGTTGTCAAAATATTTAAATGTTTCGAATAAGGGCAATTAAAACGTGGACACTAATAATATGGATGATGTTGCTGATATATCTCAATATTAAATGGCTACTAAAAGCGGATTGAACAACATCAATATTGAATGAATGTGGTTTTTTGTGGAGGAAAAACGTTTCTTGACATGTTTTTTGGGTAACCTTCCACAGTCTGAAAATGAAAATATAATCAGGAGAATCTATACAAGTGTAGAAAGGGCAAACTAATGCATTCACCAAATTATATTTCCTAAAGAAAAATGATTTGATTTGTCAGTAACTTCTCGTTCCCTGATTATATTTTCATTTTCAGAGTGTGGAAAGTTACCCAGAAAACATGTCAACAAATATCAATATCTTTTTGAAACCAAATAATCCAACATAAAATAATTAAATTATAGTCAGCGATGACTTAAACTTGTTTTATACATTTTTGTACACGGCTTAAATGAAAGCTTGTCTTCAAAAAGGTTTTTTATTAGTTCGTGTACTTTATACAGTGCTTCTCAAAAATCCGCTCCCCCCTCTTATTTTTGGAACGATCATACATAAACAAGTGAAATTTGGAAACTGAATATTAAAGGTTGTAAACTTCCCTACTAGTGATGATAGATGACGAAATCGTCAAAGATGACGTCACAAGCCCATTGTGACCAATAATTTTAAATGGAACCCTATGGCAAGCAACACATCTTTTGAAAGGTATCGAGAAAACCTATTCAATGATACTTATTTTGTTTGTGTTTATGGCAGTTTTGACAATTCGCTTTTGAAAAACGCAAAGCTGTGATGAATTAAATCAGTTAATACTAAAATTCCAAATTCGAGCTCCGCCTCTGGATAGTTGTCAAATAAGCTGACGTTTTTGTTAGTCTCCCTAATTCGACGTTTTTGTAATTGTCCAAGTTTTTGTATATTTAATAATTTGTGTATTGTTGATCGAACGTTCAACTGTTGTTTTGGTACTTGTAATATTTTTGTACATTTTAATAATTTGTTAAACTGTTGTGAGCCGAACGTTTAAGTGCTTCAAGAAGTGAAATGGTACGTGCTTTAGGTGATAAAGTAGCAGCGATCCTGATTCTTGGTGGAACTGGACAAAATATTCATGCAGCAAAACGCATTTTTAATGAGAGGTTTTCCGATCGCCCCGTCGAGGACTTATTTGAGGGAGCTTCTTCGTAAGTTTGAAACAACGGGTAGTATCAATGATGCGAAATGATCTGGCAGACCACAAATTTCTGATGAGAAAAAATTGATATACTGGCAGAAGTAATAGTTAATCCTACTTCTTCAACAACTCACGTTGCATCTACCTGTGAAGTCAGTCGGAGTACAGTACACAGGGTGTTGAAAAAAAACAAATTTCATCCATACAAATTAAAAATGGTTCATCAACTCTCAGACGACGACCCAGACCAAAGACTACAATTTTGTGAAAATATGGAAACTAAAATTAACCAACAGCCAGACTATGTCAAAACAATTTGTTTTAGTGACGAAAGTACTTTCTATCTAAATGTAAATGTAAATACACAGAATGTGAGGTATTGGAGTGACGCAAATCCTCACCTGTTTCGTGAAACACATACCAAATTTCCCCAGAAGGTAGGCATCCTGGGAAACCACATCGTTGGGTCTCTTCTTTTAAATACTAATTTAACTGGTGAGGTTTATCTGGAGCTGTTGCAAAACGCAATAGAATCGTTAATCCTTGAAATTTTGGAAGATAATCCAGATTAATTCGGCAATTTGGAAATAACATTCCAACAGGATGGTGCTCCTCCACGTTATTACGGTGCAGTGAGATGGTATTTGGATGAGGAGTATCGTTGTAGATGGATTGGACGACGAGGTTCAACGGAATGGCCAGCTCGATCACCGGACCTCACACCTTTGGATTTTTTTCTGTGGGGTTACCTTGAATCGAAGGTTTGCGCTACTGCACCTGACAATATTGACGTTTTAAAACAACGTATTGTTGCAGAATGTGAGGCTGTTTCCGCAGACACATTTGCAAAAGTACGAGAGGAGTTTAAAAATAGGATATTTCACTGTCAGAAAGTAAATGGAGGTCACTTCGAGCAATTCTTTAAATTCTTTAAATTCTAATGTTTTCTAATGAGCCATTGAAACTGCCATGAACACAAACAAAATTAGTATCATTGAATAGGTTGTTTCGATACCTTTTGAAAGAGGTGTCGCTTGCCGTAGAGTTCTATTTAAAATTATTGGTCACAATGGCCTTGTGACGTCATCTTTGACGATTTCGTCATCTATCATCACTAGTAGGGAAGTTTACAACCTTTAATATTCAGTTTCCAAATTTCACTTGTTTATGTATAATCGTTCCAAGAATGAGATGGGGGGAGAGGACTTTTGAGAAGCACTGTATATGAGGGCGTTTTTAATAGTGAAATATTGATGCTTTCTGCTTTTCAACCATAGCAAACCATATTGAGATGTCATGTTGCTGTACAGGGAACCATTTCAAATTAATGGCATCAATCATGAGTCACCCTAAAAACTAACACAATGAAAAATAATCAATGCGGATCTTGACCCAAAGTTGAAATCTTTATCTTGATAATGACGATAATATGGACCGACTGTATTCAACGACAATATATTTCATGATACCACACTTTTCACATCATCACGCCTGGTACATAGTTCATAGATGAGAACAAACCAAAAAATTCCGCTTTTGTTTGCTTCCATTTATTCCATTGAACATAAAATAATAATAATAATTGAAATAAATTTATTGGAAATTGTTACGATCTGGGGATGTAGTTGTATTGTTGAAAGTCGAATAGAAATGCTTTCTTGATATCTCAAATTAGTAAGTTTTCCATAGATAGTTTATCTAGTAATCTACTGATTCCACACCGAAAAGGTGTAGATGACTTTGGACCTTCTTTTTTTCCTATATCTTAAATTAGTGCTTATGATTTTCCATCAAATATTGTAGCACTCAATCCTCAAAACCCTATTTACAGATGGATATAGGACATCATAAAGAAACTGTTGAAGCGATGCGGTGTAATCCGAATGGCAGCTGTGCCAATGGTGCAATCGGATAACTCATAATAATTGTACATTTACTGTTACAAATAATAATAATTATAGTATTAGTAGTGGTCAAAATACCAGTAATAATGATTAATAATGTTCTTTGTTGCGTAATATATCGAATTTGCTTATTCGGGTGATACAATTATTTTTCTTCAGTTAATATTTAAGCAGCTATAGGTATACACATATCAATATCGGTGGTTTTATTTCTGAATCTGTTCTAAATTTCTATTTTGAATATTCTAAATTTGTATTGTATGAAATTAAAAAAATGTGGCTTGTTATCTGAGAGATAATTTTGGACCAAGACTCCAGTTGAGATTACGCTAAATAAAATACAAAATACCGACTTTAGTTACGCAAAATAATGTTAAGGCAGCTGGTGGTAGTTAAACCATTATTCTTGACTAACTTTATTCCACTAAAGTTGGTGGAAATATATTTTGTTACAAGGAACTCGAAGCAGTATTTAGTATTAATAAAATCCACGCATAATATTAGGTTAAATGAAACACAATTAATCTACTTTAGTTACACAAAATAATAAAGAATAAGTTTTTTATAAACTCATTTCACTAAAGTTGGTAGAAATATATTTTCTCACAAGGAACTCGAAGTGGTACTTGGTATCAATGAAATTTGCACGCGTAATATTAGGTCAAATAAAATACAGTTAATCTACTTTAGTTATACAAAATAACAAAAATAAGTCGATAGTAGCTCAATCTCTCATTTTACTAAAGTTGGTAGAAAATAATGAAAAAAGTATTTGAAAAAATAATAATATAAATTGGTTAAGCAAGTAAACCAAATAATATGTAATAGTATAATAATAGTTCTCTATTATTTCGAGGAGACCTAATTTCTTAGTTACCCACTTTGGTTGAATAAAACTTTTACAGAAAAGTTAAAATGGTTTAATTTTTCTTTTTTGAATGAATCTAATCTACTATACCGGGTGACACAGGATATTGGGCCACCCATGTAACTTCTGCATTCGTGAACGGAATTTTTTGGAATTCGGTACAGTTATATAAGCGACCATTTCGGATTTGATCACATTACAATTCAATATGGCGGACTTCCGGTTTTTCTGGAAATGTCAGTAACTTTGTTTTTTCAAATGGAACACCCTGTATATTTTTACATATTCAAGTTCAACAGGTCAAAACAAGTCCAAGCCCCATGTCAAATGTTATTTTTTTTAACAAATCAAATTAAAATTGTTTTTTTATTTTACCTCGTGGATAAATGATAGTTGATCGAAGCTATTCACAATGAGTCGAAAATAACAGAAAAACTTATTTTTTTCTGAAAAATTATTTTTGGTGTCACTCACTGGTTAATCAATTCAGTCACATCACATTTTGATCAAAAATTTTTTTTTTTTCAAATGAAATCCCTATGGGCCTCCTACCTGTCTCTCTAGAACATTCATCAAAGAAAAAAATTATATATCATTTTTTTATTTCGGTGCAGTAACAAATTCAAAAATCTACAACTAGTTCATGAGTTTTCTGGTAGTTCGAATAATTTTTCAACTTAGTAAGCTGTGGAAAACAACATTTCTAAATCTTGTCAACTTATTGTGTAAGTTATACTTATAAGCACGATAATTATGTTTTTTTCAAATTCTTCTAGCGTTATCTCGACTGACATTGCATTGGTATTCCAATTCCCGCGTCGAAGCGGTTGGATCAAAATCAACATAAGCAAAACATTCATTTCTGCCTCCTCACTTACGATCATTTTTACATTTCTACTAAACTAATTCCCAGAAGTTAACTAATTTTCGAGAGTTGAGATGAAAGATGACAGCGAAACATAATTAGTTGACAAGATTCAGAAATGTTGTTTTCCACAGCTTACTAAGTTGAACAATTATTCGAACTGCAAGGAAACTCATGAACTAGTTGTAGATTTTTGAATGTATACAATTTGTTACTGCACCGAAATACAAAAATGATATGTAATTATTTTCCTTAATGGATGTTCTAGAGAGACAGGTATGTGGCCCATAGGGGTTTCATTTGAAAAAAAAAATGTTTGATCAAAATGTGATGTGACTGAATTAATTCATCAATAAATGACAAAAAATTATTTTCCAAAAAAAATTATATTTCTCTGTTATGTGCGACTCATTGTGAATAGCTTTGATCAAATCTTATTTATCCATGAAGTAAAATAAAAAAATAATTTCAATTTCGATTGTTTCAAAAAAATTACATTTGACATGAGGTTTGGACTTGTTTTGACCTGTTGAACTTGAGTAGGTATGTGAAAATATACATGGTGTTCTATTTGAAGAAACAAAGGTTCTGGCATTTGCAGAAAAACCGGAAGTTCGCCATATTATATTGTAATGTGATCAAACTCGAAATGGTTGCTTATATAACTGTAACGAATTTCAGAAATATCCGTTCACGAATGCAGAAGTTACAGGGGTGGCCCGATATCCTGTGTCGCCCGGTATAGTCGTCAAAATATAGGTTTTTCTCCAAATCGGGAAGAGATACAGATAATCAATTAGTTCATTGTAGTTAAACGTAGGCCATGGAATTCACGTCAAACCTAGTAATTCTAACATTTGACGTTACCTGAGTATAAATTATCTAAATAAATTCGTTGTGTTGTAGAGTTTATAAGAATGGAGCGATTTGCGAAATATGTTTTATGCAAGAAGAATGCGGGCCAGAAATTCATTCACCGAATTTGTTTGGGATTATCAAACATCATTTGCTTCTGGTGTGTAAAAATTATGTAGCTCTACGTGGATTACAGTAGAATAAGATTGTTTCAAAGTACTACATATATTTTATGAAACATAGGAAATTTATACATTTCAGTGAATGTTCGCTTTTATATTCTCCATTAGAGAAAGAAATAGTAGCTAAGGAATTTCAACAACATTTAGATGCTTCAGTTGCAAATGGTTGTTTGTATTAAAATATAAGAACTAACGTAGTAACATGTGTTCTTGTGAATTTTGAATTTTCAAGTACATATTATATGGTGAACTGTTAATACTTATTACCTTATAGAATAAATTCGACATAATCTGAAGTTGAACGTAAATGTCATTTTACCTATGAACGTAAAAAAAAAAATTCAGTGTAATTTCATGCTCCTTACCCCAAGGAGGAGAAAAATTTCCGGAACTGTTTTCAGTTGCTATGGTAACGATTCAAAATACAGGCTTCTGATTGATCGAGAATGTTAGGTGTGGAATTTTCAACCTGAATTTCTGTGTAACGTTCGGACGGCATTATGCGACGACTCACTCATTGGTCCATACTTTTTGAACCAGTGTAGAAAGACATGCCTATGATTGATGAGGCGGATGAACTACTCATTATACTCTATCACTCCAACGATGACTGCACCACTATTTTCCAGAGAGATGGATGGGTCGCGGACAATATAGTCCTTTTCCTTGGCCTGCGCGCTCTCCTAAATTAAACCGTATAGATTTTTTTGTATTAACTTCAATAAAAATCAAAATTTGAGCTGAGCCCATCAACGAGAGATGGCACCAGCAGAGTGCCGTGCAGCTGCAGAATATATCGTCCGTAGGTGCGAACTTTGCATTGAAAAAGATGGTGGTCATTTTGAGCAGATTTTGTGAATTTTTGAAAGCTACCCGTATAAAAAAAAAGGAATAAAATGTGTCCTAATATCAACTATACCGGGTGATCATGGAAGGAAGCTCGCCCCTATATTATAATTTTTGTTTTCGGAGATAATGGAATGAAATTTGGAGGATCTGTTTAATGCATTAAACTGAATTTTTTGACAAGTAACTCAATCTATTTCCGGATTCACCGGAATCTATTTCCGGATTCACCAAAATTTTCGATTTTCAAAAGGGACACCTGGTATATATTCAGTTTTTTTGTCTCCATATGACATTCAGAATAAAACCATGTATCATTTGTTACTGTTTGTAACCGTTTTTTTTTTCGAAATAAATTTTTATTCTAGAGGGCTATGGATACGTTCAAATAACTAATTTCAGTCCTGAAATGTTTGTAAAAATACAACTTTACTGTTTTCCATCGGAATGTTTCAGCTATGTGACATTTGATTTTAAAATTTTTATTAATATTTTTTTTCAAATTGCAATATGGTGGCTCGTCGGGTAAGAAAAAAAGAGAATTTTATTAGGATTAATTTGATACCGCACTCTAGTAGGTTGTAAGAAAACTTTCGACTAAAAACTGAAAATACCATAACGTTAGAACTTCTCTAAAATGAAGCACCTGTTGAAAATGAAATAATTATATTGAAACTACCTATTTACATATCTTTAGGGTTTCCAGATGTTCAAAGTGACCTCCATCTTGTTGCTGACAAAGGCAAACTTCACTTATTGTTGCTGTCACAACGTTTCTCAACTAGTTTGTTACAGAATTCGTGTCTTGGTGTAATTCTATGAATAGCTGCCCTTACTTTATACTTTAATTCATGTCGTGTGGCAGGACGTACATCATAAACCTCGTTTTTGATAGATCACCATAAAAAAAATCTAGAGGAGTAAGGTCGGGTGACCTGAAAAGTTTTTTAAAAAGGAATAAATAAAGGTATAAATTGAAAACAACCCTATTTTACCTCGCCGGCCACCTAACTGGACCCATATTTCCAATCCAGTTTTCGTTTTATGTCTCATGCAGATATTCCGTAACTGCCCTCAGGTTTTGTGGTGGAGCACCATCTTGTTGATAAAATAATCCAACTCGATTTATTGATGGAACTTCGTCCAAGAAATGCTCAATTTCCTGCGTGAGGAAACTTAGATATCTAGCCCCTGTCAGGACACCGTCAAAAATTATAGGGCCTGAAATTATGTACCCTAAAATCCCAACCCAATAATTGAAACCAAACCGTTCTTGGAAATTTCCTTCCTCCATGAAGTGTAAATTTGCATCGGACCAATATCGCTTATTATTTCTGCTGAAAAATCCCAAATTAGTGAAACGGCTTTCGTCAGTATACAGAATTTAATATGGAAATGTGTCATCCTACAAATATTTTCCAAAGAACCAATTGCAATACTCAAGTCTCCTTGCATTATCGTTTTGGTACACGTGCTGGTGTAGTTGATATTTAAATGAATGATATTTATGTTTCTTCAAAATGTTAGCTGCAAAAGACTTCGAAATGTCACATTATCTTGCGATCTCCCTGAGTGACGTATCAATATTTACTTGAACGTATGCCAGAACATCTATTTCTTTTTCTTCACTCACAACGAACGAATCGTTCCCATCATTATCAGGCTCATTTCGCATTTTTCGAACCAGTTTTGGAAAATAGTGCCGGGTCGGGTGACGCCGATCAGGATATCTCTGTGCGTAGAGACGTGCAGCATCGGTTGAATTTTGCCTACACTCTCCAAAAACTAATAACATATAAACTTTTTCAGTTCTTGTATAAATATTGTTATTTTTCAAGATTTTTAAACAATGAGGTACACAATAACTACCTAATTGACTTTGTAGAAGAGATGTAAAATAATATGTCGACACGTCAATTTTTACCGCAACAATTTAATGATTTTGTTTCAGTTGTGTTGGTCACAGGCTACTCGATGATTTCAAATCTTATTTTAATCTCAATAAGATTCTTAATTTTTTATCGAAAGTTTTCTTACAACCTAATAGAGTGCGGTATCAAATTAATCGTAATAAAATGCTCTTTTTTTCTAACCCGACGAGCCACCATGTTGTCATTTAAAAAAAAATAGTAATAATTTTTTTTTAAATCAAACGTCACATAGCTGAAACGTTTTGCTTGTAAATAGTGAAGTTTTATTTTTACAAAGATTTTAGGACTGAAATTAGTTATTTGACGTATCCATAGCCATCTAGAATAAAAATTTATTTCGAAAAAAAAAATGAAAAAATGATTACACACAGTAACGAATGATACATGGTTATATTCTACATGTCATATGGATACAATAAAACTGAAAATATACCAGGTGTCCCATTTAAAAATCGAAAGTTTATGTCACTTCCGGTGTTTTCGGAATTTGCATGAATTTGAATTACTTGTCAAAACATGCAGTTTTATGCATTAAACAGAACCTTCAAATTTCATTCCATTATCTCCGAAAACAAAAAAGTTATAGGGGCGAGCCACCTTCCGTGGACACCCGGTATAGTTTTTTCCTGTAACCTGGTTTACATTTTTTTTGGCAGAAACGAAGCGAGACACGAAAAAAAGTATAGCGGCAAAAAATATATTTCAGATTGGCTTTCCTAATAAAAATAAACATACAGAAACCAGTGGCGTACAATGATTTGTCCCAATATCAATTAGATTACCCTCTGGGATTCCACTGGAATCAATGATTTTATTCTTACAACACCAAAATGAACGCCTTATTACGCAAATGAGCATGCTCAGTTCACTTAAAATTGTCCAAAAGGTTTCTGAGTAATTAATAAAAACTTGACACCCTGTTTCGAAAACGAAGCAAGTAAGGACACATGCTTGTGTGAGAAATACATTATTTTCACCCCACAAACGGATCCTATACGTTGGGTGGTTTAAACCCTGGGTCACCCTGTATATGTAAAATACAAAATTTCAAGTTTTTTTCACCACACCAAAAATTTCAACGTCATTGAATCCTGGCTTTTCTCCTTGACCACCAAACTAATTGATAATTTTTTCCACAGGTTGCCTATCGGGATATCCTTAAGCATGAACCATTCTACTACGAGGAATGGCATCAATCAGAAGACTTGTGTTGTCATGCTTTGAAACGATGCTCGGACATAAAAAAAGTTTCTGGGGAAGCTTGCAAAACAAAAGCAGTGCTGCAAGGATATCCCAAGCAATCAACGATAAATGGAAGAGCTCTAGTCACCACAACGAACAATATAACGACCCTCATAGGTATGCAAATGAATTATGAATACAAAAATGACATCACTACTTTCGTCGACGTGAGCTATGAAGAATTTTTGAAATGGATCGATTCTCCAACGATTGAGTATAAGAATAAGGCTCCAAATATGAGTACATTGTATGTTTACAGAAAAATCAACAGTTCCTTCTATTTCATTGAAGAAAAATATGAACCAGAACGGAGTATATTCAAAAAGACAAAATCGGAAAGAGTTGTAACAGCAGGTGTTGCTACACATTTCTATGGTGATACAGAAAACAATTATGATGATAATATTTGGAATATTTGGATGGGAGTGGGGAAAAAGAGTGAGAGTGAAAGGGAGACTAATACTACAGAAAATGATTCCGTAAGTGATCCTGTTAGTGAAAAAATAGAAACAGAAAGCAGATCGGAAAATAAAGCTAAATCTGAAATATCGCATGGAGGAAGATATTCTAGAAGTGTACATCCTTTCGGAACTAGGAAAATCGATTCCATCAGAGGCAAAATCGGAAAGAAAAAAGAAAATGGGACTTTTTCTAGAGTGTCAAGCAGTTTTGGAATAACTGTAACCAATACTATCATTATAGAAAATAGCTCCAAAAATCATATTCCCAATGAAACTGAAGAGATGTATCTCATTAAAGCCAGTTGTGAACAAGACAAAGAGAGGAAACGAAAAGAGAACACTTCCATAAGTAGTCCTGTTGAAATTCGAGAAACTATCAAAGAAAATTATCAAGAGAATTTTCCTATTCTGGAGAGCATTCCTAGGAGCAGACCACAGGAAAACGAAAATGTTGACGAAATTGAACTCAGAATAGAGGATGAGAATAGAGACAAGGCTCATCCTGGGATAGAAGATGATTTTCATATTGGACTGAGTAGGACCAATATAATGGAAATAATTCCAAAATAATTCGAGAAGGGTGATGATAATTCCCAAATTATGGTTTCTGGATTATCGAATAATTTCTATTGATATATTTACAAATTTGGATAGTATTTAAGTGAAGTTACCAATCTGTTTTTGTTTTTTGGAGAAATATAGTTTTTACATTTTACCACCGAATGATCATTTTGCAGCATCCTTACTTCATTTGTACATTGGTGGGTTTTAGTCTAATCGACAAGTTGAAAATGGTCTAAAATAAAGATACCGCTCTTAAAATCATGTGTGATAGCTCATAGGATCCGGAATAACGCCTATTAAAGTGTGCCAAAAGCGTGTATTAGCACATGAACAATTGCAAAAGTTATAAACAATTGAAGATGAAAAAAATGGCATATTTTCTCAAGCGTGCGCATTCATAAACCGAACTGCCGCTAAAAACACTCATTTATTGAAGCTACTCGCGCGCCACCTATTGTAAAATGGTTGTACTGATTCAGAAATTTTTGCGGGCGAGCCCACAACAGCTCACCAAAGTTTCATCGCAATTGGATGAATGGTATAGACTTGGAGCATGAGGAAGGAGTTTAACGTGCAGCGCCACAGTGGCGAAATCGGAAAAACGGATCCAGACAGTATCACTTATCCCAATTCATCGCTGTGATAAAAAGATTGTCTACAAAGTGCGATAGTTCAAATTTTTTGGTCGCAAACGTCAAAACGGATTTGTATTGTGATTTGACCGGTAAAAGCTTTCTATCAAAGAGTGGCACAGTTTTGAAAGCGCGCCTATAATATGAATGAATGGCAATGAACGAGTCGGCCGCAAATAACCTCGAATCAAATCAGAATGACGTGTAGGACGTAAAAAAAGTTTTCGGGTGATCACTGCAGTGTTGTAGGGTGCAAAATCACGCGTTTAAATGGACCCGCGAATACGAAATTTCGTGGTTTTTCTACCGTGAGCTACAAACGTGAACAAAGAGAAAAATGGATACTGGCATAACGAAGAGTAAAGTGAGTGGAATGTCTGTTATTATTGAACACTAATAAACAACTAGTATTTTGTTGAAAATTATTAACAAATTGTAATGAATGCAGTATTGATATTTCACTTTGTATGGTATATACCTACTTGGACATATTCAAAGTCATTTCAATTCAATTATTACAATAATCTAAGAAACATATTTATACGTATTCAAAATAATTTTTTTGTCAAATTCTGACAGTAAACAAACAATATGAAAACTATGTGTATATGTATGTATGAAAGAAAACAATATTTTCAATATATATTTTTATATTTCTTCAATATTCATTCATATCCCCTTATTATTTCTGTTTATTCGTGTAATTTACTCCTATATAAGACATGTGTTTTAATTAAACTTTATCAATTATTTGTGGAAATATTCGTTCACCTCTGATTCGACAGGGTACTGATTTGTTGTCGCTGCTTCTTGGCTAATCACTTTCGCATGTATGCTAGAATAATACATTATTTTCACTTCCCGCACCTGTCACACATGACCCGAACGCACCAAAACGGATTCTCGAAAAAACTTTTTAACAAAAAATTAAACCGACGAAAAAATCCAATGAAGAAAAAAAATAAAATAAAATTTCTTAGTCTCAATGATAATTGAGCTCCTAAACTAATGTAAGTTACTAATTTTGATTCGGAGCCAAACGAACAATTGAAGAAGTAATCAAAACGCCGCTATGCATCTCGCTGCCATCATTTTACGCTTTACCTAGTTCAATTGTTAATTTGTTTGACGCCGACTCAAAACTAGTTACTCACATTAGTTTAGGAGCTCAATTATCATTGAGACTAAAAATATTTATTTTATTTTTTTGCTTTTCAGTGTATTTTTTCGTCGGTTTAATTTTTTGTTAAAAAGTTTTTATTTTTCAATTTTTGTGGCTGAAATCTACTAATTACTACCTACCTAATTTTTTATTTCAAAATACTCACTTACCTAATTTACTTCAACTATTAACTGTTAAATCATATGATTATCTGGCGAGTAGTTTGCGTCAACACATGTTCACCTCCTACGAGATATGAAGATGGGTTGCGGAAACTTAGGTGGCTACCTCCAAGTGGTATCGCTGGATAACGGGGTTGACAAGGAAAATCCAGTGGGAATGACCAGAAATGGTCAAAGCCTGCGGATCTCTAAGTCAATCTCAAACCAAATGCCACCACAACATGGCTTAATCCAAGGCGTCAAGCGACCCGTGCCGAGGGATGGATGATACCTGAGCCAGTCAGGTATCACAAACGGAGCCTCTGGGATACATGGCGACCTCCCAGAGTAATTTGTCTTACACCTGCGCAGGGGGCACCGCAGGTGTGGACGACCCTTTCCCCCACACTCGTGGGAACAAAAATGGAAACCAAAACGAAAAACAACCCTGGGTAACTTCCAGTTGAATAAAACCCAACACCGCTAGCGGGTATGGAAGTCGGAGATTCCAGTCGAATCGCACTCGGCACCAGAAACCGCAAACGAAACCGAGGAGGGATCAGCAGATGGTCAAACACCTCTGAAAACTCCAGGAAACAGGAAACAGGAAACTCTCTGGAGGCAGCGGCGTTCCGCTAAACTCCAGAAACACCTGCCCTAAGACACGTCGCGTCAGATGTAAATCGTTTACATCTGGCGCGTAAAAAGCTCTCAGGAGCTGCAAGAAGACAGGTGCGGATCGCGGAGGCCAAGGCAGCTGGGGAAGAAATTAAACCCAGGAAACGCCGAAGCAACCGACGCGATCCACACCCAGAAGCAAAAACTGGCTTCACTGAACGAACCTCCAGCATCGCTGGAAGCAGCAGGCAGCCAGAAACTCCGAACAAGAAGAGGGACCGCTCACAGAGAAGTCAACCTCTTCCACGGAGAGCACTGCAAGGGTGAAGAAACCTAGATCGGACCAACCAGTGGCTGTCTCTCGCCCAGTTAACCCAACTGAACAGCTATAGGAGGTCACAAGAGGTCTGAAGATGGCTGTTGCTCTGGAGAGTTATCCAGATCACCAGTTATCAGACGACCAAGGGATTCTCCTGCAGGAAGCAATTACCGGGGAAATTTTCGGGGAGCCGGGTAAGGGTCCGAACTTCAGGAACAGCTACGTCCACAGGGCGTGCTGGTCCTGACATGCTCGGATGAAACCCAAATCCTGGCTACTTGAGAGTATCCCCGGACTGATACCTTGGAGGCTGTCCTAAAAGTAGGGCTAGCCAAGGACATCCTGAATACCTCCAAGGTAGTGGTATGGATTCCAAAGCCATTTGGTAAAATGGAAACCAAAAAGATTCTTCAGCTCATCAAAACCCAGAACATGGGGATAGATACTGAAGAATGGCTTGTCATCAAGAGACAAGAGGAGGCCTCGGGTCTGACTCTTGTCTTTCAAATCGACGAGACCTCCTTGAAGAACCTGCAAGCCAGGGGAATGAAAGCATTCCTGGGGCTAACGCAGGTAAACTTCAAGCTTGTTAGCCGGAACAGGAACATTCCTGATGCTGCGGGCAGTTCAAGCCAACCTGCAGCATAGTAAGGCTGCTACTGCAACCCTGTGCAGAATATTTGCACAGGGCAACACCGACGTGGCCCTAATACAAGAACCATGGATGGTCAAAGGGCGAGTATCAGGCCTCGGAACATCCAAGGGTAAGCTTATTTATAATCTAAATTGTGGAAACGCCAGATCCTGCATTATTGCCAGGAATAATATGAAAGTCTTGAATCTGATAGAATTCTGTTACAGGGACATAACAGCAATCAAGACGACCTACATCAAGGATGGAGTAGAGAGGAACATAGTACTAGCCTCCGTCTACATGCCTTATGACTCAACAAGCCCTCCACCATCAGAACAAGTGAGGGCCTTGGTTAAACACTGTGAGGACCACAAACTCCAGCTTATCATCGGAGCCGATGCAAACGCCCATAACACAGTGTGGGGGAGCACCGACACGAACACAAGAGGTGAGTCATTGCTTGAATTTATTGTCTCCAGTAACCTGGAAGTACTTAATAGAGGCAATGAGCCAACCTTCGTAACCCGTAATAGACGGGAAATCATTGACATCACTTTGGGCTCTTCTTTGGTGGTTCGGCACGTCGGCAAATGGGCAGTATCTGAGGAACCTCCAAACTCAGATCACCGACACATACATGTGGAGATTGGCTATGCCAATGAACCTGCAGTTATGTGTCGGGATCCCAGGAAAACCAACTGGCCGGGGTACGCGGAGGAGCTCAGGGCAAATCTCACAAATTCCAAAATGACAAACCTAACTTAAATACAATTCATGAAATAGAGCAAACCTCCCTAATGTTACAGGAGGCCATAATAACTTCATATCATAATAACTGCCCTTTGAAGCGCAGCACCACTAAAGGTACAGTGAGCTGGTGGAACACCGAACTCACATATCTTAGAAATAAAACGCGCAAACTATTCAATCGTGCGAAAAAAACTGGTGACTGGGAGGATTATTCCAAAACTCTCACAGAATACAACAAAAAATCAGAGGGGAACAAAGAAAGTCATGGAGGAAGTTCTGAGGACATAGAACAAACCTCAGAAAGAGCAAAGACTCCACCGCATCCTTTCCAAAGACCCCCATCAATCCGTTGGGGACTCTCAAAACCCAACGGCAATCACACCAACACTGGGAAGGAAACTATGGAACTCTGTCATACACACTTCCCAGGATCCACTTCACCACAAATCAAAACCCCAGATATGGAAATCCCTGCAAACCTTCATTTGAGGGCTAAAAGGGCAGACTGGGAAGTGGCTAAACGAACGGTAACTCATTCAAAAGTAGTGTGGGCAATAAACTCCTTCAAGCCTTACAAGTCTCCGGGCCCAGATGGAGTATTTCCCATACTACTTCAAGACGGAGTTGAATATCTAGCACCAGAACTGTGCAGACTGTACAGGCTGAGCCTAGCATTGGGATGGCTACCTCAAACCTGGAACACTGTAAATGTGGTCTTTATTCCGAAACCTGGACGAGACTCATATGACCAGGCAAAGGCATACAGACCAATAAGCCTATCGTCGTTTCTTCTGAAAGGCTTAGAAAAACTGATAGATAGAGACATAAGGAAAACCGCTCTTGTAGAACGGCCTTTACATCAAAACCAACATGCCTATCTAACAGGAAAATCATGCGAGACAGCACTTCATCAGCTTGTTTCAAGGCTTGAAGAGTCTCTAGCAAACAAAGAAATTGCACTATGCACTTTTCTAGACCTCGAAGGAGCCTTCGACAACACCTCCTTTGAAAGTATGGTCTCTGCGGCCACTCGAAGAGGCATTGACGAAACCATCTGCAGGTGGATACACTCAATGCTTCATAATAGACTGGTCCAAGCCAACATGTTCGAGGAAACAGAGAAGGTTGAAATTTCAGAGGTACCCACAGGGGGGATACTCTCCCTTCTGTGGGACATGGTTGTAGACGAACCGCTAATTTCTCTGAATAACCAAGGGTATTACTCTCAAGGGTATGCAGATGACTTGGTCATCCCCATCAAGGAAAGAATACTCGAACAACCTCAGAGCTAATGCAAAATGCACTGAGGACAGTAGAGAATGGTGTAACAGAGAGCCTAAGGCAAATCCGAACAAAACAACACTAATTCCCTTCACCCGGAGAAGAAACATGGGAGATCTCATACCTCCCAGACTATTCGGTGAAACATTACAAGTAGTAGAGCAGGTGAAATATCTAGGGCTTATTCTTGACAAGAAACTAACCTGGGAAACCCCCATCTTCAACATGTAACCAACAAAAGCAAGATAACCTTCATGATGTGCAGGAGAGCTTTTGGAAAAACCTGGGGTTAAACCGAAAGCCATGCACTGGCTTTACACAGCGGTAATAAGACCAAAAAATAACTATGGCTCACTCTTATGGTGGCCAAAACAAATCAAAGACAGGCAAAAATCAACCTTGGGAAAATCCAGAGGCTTGCCTGTCTCTGCATCACGGGTGCAATGAACAGCACTCCAACAGCTGCATGGAAATCATCCTAAACCTCCCAACTCCTTGACTTACATGTCATTGGAGAGGCCAGGATGAGTGCATACAGACTGAAACAAACGAAAACTGGAGAATCGAACAACTGGACATACCAGAATTACTCATGTAATCAACATCGAAGAACTCGAAATGATTTCAGATTACATGCAACCCCTATACTCATTCGAAAACCATTCGAAACACGAATTGATGAATCTGGATGGGCCCCGAGTATAGAATCACATCAACTGCGGACATAGTCTGGTATACAGACGGTTCAAAGACAGTTGAAGGAACGGGAGCAGGAATACATGGGGTAAGGCCAAGAAGGGATTACATAATACCACTTGGTCAATGCTCCACGATATTCCAAGCTGAAACACATGCTATCATGGTATGCATTCAGAAGAATCTAGAAAGTGGTTATAGGAAAAAACACATCTACATTCTATCTGACTGTCAAAGTGCTATCAGAGCACTCAACTCTACACAGATAAAGTCCAAACTGGTCTGGGACTGCCTCCAGAACCTCATCGAGCTGGAAAAACACAACAAGGTCACCTTGATGTGGGTGCCAGGTCATAGAGGCATTGAAGGCAACGTCAAAGTGGACCAGCTAGCTAGACAAGCATCTGAAACGCTATCCACAGGGCCAGAACCTGCACACGGGATTAGCAAAAACCGATGCAGGACCCTGATCGACGAGTGGATAAAAAGGAGACACCAACAATATTGGGATCAAACTGTCGGGCAAATACACAGCAAAGTCATGGTAGGGCATCCAAACCGGACCCTGACGGCTGACCTTCTGAACCTGAACAGAACGAAGGCTCGTATAATAATAGGTCTGTTGACTGGACACTGCGGCCTAAGAAAACACCTAAACACCATGGGAGTACGAAGGGAAACCGTGGAGTGTAGGCTGTGTGATGAAGAGGAGGAAACAGCCTCTCATATCATCTTCGACTGTGACGCCCTAAGTAGTAGGCGACACAGAATCTTTGGAGAGATCAGCCTGGAAACAGGCATGAATCCGAAGAACCTTATCAACAGGCTTCTTAGCCTAATTAAAGGCACAAACCTGTTTGAATGAGGAACCACTGACGACAGAGTGATACAATAGACCCCAGCTGGTCGCAGTGTCAAGGGAAGCTAAGTGCCAACCCTGTCTCTGGCTTGTCAGCCTCAAACCAACCAACCATATGATTATCTACTTTAACTATTTATTGTTATATAATATAAATTTTTTCGAAAGTTCTGGTTAGTTGATTCCATCACTTTGTATATAATCCCATCCTCTCATAAAATGTAATTATTCTAATAAAAAAAGTATCATCCAAATCGGAAAACCCACTACAAAGTTATGCCTGATAGAATCGATAAACGGACCAAAATTCAGAGGGTGAACGATCAATATCCTCCATTTTGCTACCCTCCGGGATGGATTTTTCTGTTCAAATACAAATGGGACCAACTTTGAAGTACATTTCATCCAATGAAAAAATAATGATGGGAATCGAACTGCTTTGTGAAAAGTTATGCGTGATCATACATAAAAAAAAATAAAAAATATACGCGTCGACTAGAGAACCTCCCTCTTTTTGGTTTCGTCGGTTAAAAACGATGTCACTTGAAATGGGTGAAAACTCAATTGCAACCACCACTTGATCCATCACGAATATAAACTCTTTTCAATTTGACAAAAAAGTACATGTTGACACCACGATGACAGGCGAATTAAGTATTCCCAGTGCACGTGTGAGTTCCGAAACCGGGGCTCAATTTAATTCAAAGGTTATACATGCCAAATCACAATGCAACTGCAGTTTTCACGTTTGTAACAAACAAATTCAAACTGTTACACTTTAAAAACACTCTATTCATCACAAGGGCAAATACGGATAATTTGCGCCAACTGGAGTCAGTCGCCCGATTCCGCCACTGCGGCGCCACTTACAAAATTGCTCCAAGTCCATAGGAACGCACACGGAAGTTAAACATGTCTGTTCATGGAATATGAACTGTTTGGACTAGTCTATGGTACTAGTATATTTCTCTAGAAAATTGATTTACTTTCACTGATTATCCTCGAATTCCAGTAAAATATTTTGTTGAAACATGTCTTATAGAAATAAGATAAAATTTGAAACAGATTGGTTTGTATTACTGCATGGAAAAGTATTCGAAAATAAAAACAAATTCAAAGAATGGAACTCATATTTGAAAATGCTCATTTAGATGTGTTAAAATAATAGGCTTTTTTAATAATTTTATTTTTTAAGTATATTTTTGTACTACAGAAATGGGAAGTTCTTGTCTCGTCGGCGTTGTCGACGCGTTTAAAGCAATATTTAATGTGAGCCTTGAAATTAACATTTCCTCATTCGTCATGAAAAACATTTCTCAATATGAGGGAAAAACGGTTAAAAGTGTTTCACCACTTTGTGATAACGTCTGTGTCTTAAACATTAAGAAGCAGCAGTTTCTTCGGTAAAATAATTATAAATCATACAGTATTTGTTTGTTCCGCAAAGAATCACAACATATTGAGATTCATCATAAAAATGGTAAGTTCTTAAATATTTAATGGAAGAATCTGGACTAATCCCTAAACAAGACTAAACAAGAAAATATATTTGAGAAGATCAAAAATATTCTTTGTGAATTTATTTGATTGAAAATATGAACAGGATGTTCATGGAATCAGATGTGGAATCATCTGCGACTGAAAGATAGCCTTTAGTCACTATCTTCCAACGTTCAAGATAACAACCTCTTCATTGATTTGTCTGATTTTATAAACATCCTGTTCATATTTTCAAACAAATCAATCTATCATACCCCATGACAGGTTTCAATGTCAGAAAAACATTAATTTCAAAGTGTCTCTCAAAAAAAAAATTACCCTTTTTCTTTTTTGCCAAATGAGATTGCTTCTAGAAAATCTTTTTTCTATTTCTTTCGGTCTTCCTGATGATCGTAGAAACGTGAAATAGATTTTAGTCGACAAAAATGTATTCAAGACCTGGTGAATTCGATGCCTCTCTTGCGTCAATGTAACAGATAATTTCTGGTACTCTTTTTTGAAAAACATTCTCCTTTGCCTCATTCATCTATATGAGTTCTTGATCAAGACTGGAAAGAAAATCAAATAACTATCTGAATAAAAATGCAAATTTTCAATTTCAGATTTTTTCTTCTGAGTTAGGGTCCTTTCAGAATATCTATCAGATGTAGCTCAATGTCCAGCGTGGCTGTAGCCGAAGGAGTAGTGGTTTTCTGTTACACATTCACGAAAAATAACTTCATTTTTATCGTGGATTTTTCAATTAACAGAAAAATCTTTCTTTTCAATATTCAATTGGGAATGTTTCCCTTTTCAACCTCTTTATGTTCTCAATTGAATATTGAACAGTTTTTTTTGTGAATGTCTAACAGGAAATTACTATTTTCCTGGCTAAAGCGACGCTGGACATTGAACTACGTCTGAAGATATTCTGAAAGGACCCTATCACAAAATAAAAAAGTTGAGAGGTGTCAAGGGACACCCGGATGGAACAAAGTTCCTTTCGATTAATTAGTGAAGGAATTGTAATATTTTTTTTTAAGTTATAAAAATATTTTTTTTATTATTAACAAATATAATGTAATATGAACTTGATCAGTAGGCTCAATTTTAATACATACGCATTGATATTGTAATATTAAAATATAACTTGCTTTTAAATTTATTGAAGTTATGACGCGTACACTTGCTAAAACACAATAATGGAGAGATTATAACGCGTATGACTTGGTTAGCACAATAGTAAAGAGAGGTTATAATGCGTACTTGCTAAAAATTAATAAGCATTTATTATTGTCTGTATAAAATCTCTACTTACCTAACTCCATCAGCAATATCCGGAACTTGTGCAGAAACACTGTCAGGATTCATTATTGTTATTATTTTTCATTATTTATTATGTACAAAAAACCTGTATACACTCAACAAAAATAATCGTCGCAACACCACACTGTTCAATGCAAAATAGAAAGACGAAACGAAAATAACTGGCTTGCTTTCTATGAGAGAGAGAGAGAGAGACAGACAGAGAAACACGCGCACGCCGCACGGCTTACCACTATAGCAAAACGTGTCGTTACAACTTTTGGTCTTAATTTATTCCGTCTAGCCCCCTTTCGCAACGCGCGATAAGGAACTTCGTTCCAAAAATCTGAAATTGAAAATGTGCACTTTCATTCAGATAGTTATTTGATTTTCTATTTCAATTGAGAATGTTTTCCCTTTTCAACATCCTTTGTGAAATTTTGACACGATTCTAGCACTCACAAACAATATCATTTTTATTTCATGAGGCACAGGCATATTACAAAAAGGAATGAGCGTTTTTTACTCTATCCTCCAATAAGGAAAGAAGATGTAGAAGAAGATTTAGAATAAGTTGAAGACATTGTGAATAAATATATCAGAAAATATAGTGCCTAGTCTTAGATATTCCATAAAATCAAGAAATACAAATGCACTTGTAGTCGAACGAGGAAAATTTCCATTTTCCAAAAATGTTGCTGTTTAACACGTGGTATAACATTTTCAGTTGTAATATCACAAGAGAGTGAGAATAAAGTGAAAATAATTCGAAAGATTTTCGAAAACGTGTTGCCAGGCAATAGACACGAGAGTCATAGGGCTCGAGTGGCTATTCCCAAATAGCAACAAGTTCGAGAAAGAAATCTGGAGAATTATTTTCTACTTCATCGAACTGTCGCGTGGTATTCTATAGATAATTTTTTTATGTTACGATCATACGAACACATTTCCTCGCACAATAGTACCATGTACTAAACCGGTTTCAATTCATTCCTCACTTTCACCTTGCGACTTGATGACAGAAGTCAAATTAGAAATATAGGTTGTCAGACAATAAAAACAAAATACCTCAAAATATTCCCGCGGCATCTTTCTAGTAGAATATTCCTACTATAATAATGTTTTGATTGGCCAAAACGAACATAAATGATTTGAATTGAAAGTTTCCATTGCTTTCTAGAAATGTCAAAAAATAATCAATGGTATGTTTTATATCATTGGTGATATTTTCAAGTACATGTTTTTCGAAGATTTAAAAAAAAATCATTTCTGTTCAATTCATTCAATCCAGTATCTGGAATATGAATCTTAAGGACTTTTTTGTAGTACTATTTAGGGACGATATTTTCGACATACAATTTTTCCACATATAACGGTTTAGCCAGAGCAACCGTAGAAGCATTTTTGTGGAAGCATTTTTCATTTTCGACTCAATGACACAAACCTTTCTCCATTTTCTTACCTGATAAATAAATATTCAGGATGAGAAGCAACCTATGTCCTTCTCCAAGTCCCAATCAACATCCTTGTAAAATTTTATTTCGATCGGTTCAGAGGTTAAATTGTGAAAATGTAACAAGCAGACAACGTTACTTTTGGCATTCATAATATTAGTGTGATAACTCACATCATTTCACAACATTTCATGATAATTGGACTGTGGCAGTCGTGTTCAACCCAAATAAACAGGTAAGTGGTGTACAAAATCAGTATACGATAGAGATATGCCATTCGTTACACATTTAACTTATTATGAATAGAAATGACCACGTGATGATGATGATTTTGAAACTGCAATTTTTATAAACTCGTCAAAATCGTACCTGATTAAATGGACCTTTTTACATATCTCACACAATTAGTTCAAAATTCTACATATTCATTTGTGTTTTCAAGTAGACAAAACGAATGTTCATCAATTCTAGAATAGTTGTTCCTACTGCCTTTTTTGACTTTTATATTTTGCTGGTCGTGTTTTGTTACAGGGCTCGTCTCCAACTAGCAGGTTGACCAAGGCTGTCAATCAGTGGTAGCATAAGTTTCAACAAACTTTACGCAGCTAAGGTATTTTAAAACATTGTTTATCATCAACTACCGTTCTATTTTCTAAAATTGGACTATCGTAGAAAGCAAATCATTTGAACATGTGCAAAATCATTTATCAAGCAAATCCAAACAAATGAAAACTCCAAGTTTATTCCGAAATTCTTAACGACTATACGAAAATTAAAATCTTTGCAATTTAAGACGCACTTAAAGACATAACTTTGAAGTAGTGATAATACAGTGGGAGTAGGACCCTAAAACTGAGACAAGTGGTGCCAACTCCGGATCTCCAAATGCCTTCAATAACGGTATGACGACTTGGAGAATTGCGAGACTCCACTCTCTTAATTAACTCTAATTAAAATTGGCTGAAGATACGACCCATTACTTGTCTCATAATTAATAACTTGTCCCATAACTTATAACTGAATTGAATAGCTGGAATATGGAATAAAGTTCTATTAGGAATGAATGAACATAAAATGATTTCGTATTTTTAATTATTTGTATGTAATGATTCATGATTTATAATTTCATTGTTCGATGGAAGATATCTTGGAATCTGAACTGAAATTCAAATGCCATTCAACTTTATGAGTTACAAATGTAATTAATAAAAACATTAGAAGGGTCCCTTGGCATAGTTCTTAAAAGTTTGAGGTAATTTTCGACTTGGAGTCTCAGCCGCTGACGCCATCGGAAAATTAGGGGGTAAACTGCTAGTCTGATCTGAGAACAAACTGCGTTCACCAAATTATTGCCTCTTGAAAAACAAAATATTGGTCCTATAACTTGTTGATGGAGTTAATCCAAAGTATTCTGTATGAAATGGGATAAGTACTAATGAGGGATACTTCTCTATAATATGTTGACATTTCGATAACTATATTATTTTAATTATTTCTACAAATTGTGATAATTTTCCTGTGGTTTCCAAAAAAGGAAGGTTATTTTCTCGAAACGTCAACATATCTGAGGAGAATATACCCCATTTTTCCGATAAGCAAATATACAAAACAATACATTGGAAACTAATGGAAGATTGAAAAGGCAAAATATTCCGATATAAAATATATTCCCACGAAAAATTATTTTAGAGCAATATAGAAATAGTACATACGGTAAAGTGGAATTTTTTCGGTCTGGAAGGAGAAATTTGTCTGGAAAATGAAGAATCAGATGGATGTATATCGATCATGTGAGGCTGCTCCCTTGGCATTTCTACAACTCCTATTTGATTATTTCCAGGGCCAGCAGTAGTTTCCAGTTGCGTAATAACGCTTTCAGGCTTTTTGGTTGTCAATATGTGTTTAGCGACAGACATTCCATTTTGTGAAGAGTCATCAATGTAACTTTCAGCTATAGTACTGGATTTCCAGCCACCAAAACATTTGAGAGCTAATAAATTTGCTCCTGAATTTCTGAAGTTCTTCTGAAGAATTGTCAAGTATAATCCTTGGGATTTTCCAGATTCAAAAACTCAGCGACATTAGATGGTATAGCACCAATTGTGTGACAGCCAACATTATATGCAGTACATTTTTCATACTATATTTGATAAATAACCTTCGGGAATTCATATTTTCTGGGCGCAAGTCAGAGTGTCTCTACAAATTGATAGAAATTTGAATTCGAATGAAATTTTCTTCTTCTGAGTTGCAGATAGTAAATGTCCGTTTCTTATGGTTTTTTGTTTCAAGGATGTGTATGATCATTAGACCATTTTTGTCTGCTACATCATCAACAAACATCTTAGTTAGTTCATCGCAACGACAAGCTCCTCCGATTCCACTGATTAAGGCCATCTAAACAGTTATTCACATTATTCTCTGCATAAGTACCTATAGCAAGTAGTATTTTTGATCCGGTATACGCATCAAAATTATTTCAGAGCTTTGAAAAGTTTTCAACCTTTTCGCCGCATATCCAACATATTGTTTTTTCAGGAAAGCAGTTACTCTTGCAAAGTTTACAATTTGGACATAATTTTTCACCGATACTATCGCTTTTAACATAGAGTAAATTGACCACATTGTTGATGATTTATACTTTCGGGGCAATTCTGATAGATTTCACTTTCCCTAAACTTTTTGACTCGTTTTGTAGTCATACTTTTTTTTGACTTGTCAGGCAACAAATTCAAGGTTATTTGTTTTGCTGCCTCTACTGTTTCCTCCAGGATGCAAGACGATAAGTCAACATCGCTCATTGTGTTGGATCGTGCGTTATTATTCTTGAAATTGTTCAAAACTTTGGTAAAAACTCAAAAAATGACAACTGACAGATATGACTTTTCTTGTCAATGCTACCAGTCCATAGTACCAATCGCTTCACAAATCGCAATAATTTCAGAAATGAAGAAAAAGCACTCAAGCGTAGAATTTCAACTGATTCAGAGCCAAATAAAGAAGTGAATTGAACAAACGGTTCGCCAAGAACAAAAAATATGGGAAATGTAAGTTATTTTAGTAAATCAACAACTTTAATATACATTTAAGTTACTGCGCCATCTGTTGAAGCCAAGAACAAAAAATATGGAAATGTAAATTATTTCAGTGAATTAACAACTTTATTAGAGTTTTAAGTTACTGCGCCACCTGTTGAAGCTTTGTGCTTGCCTAGGCAATTTTGGTATTTTTGTCGGAATGACTTGGAAATGACAACTTTCTCGCTCATTTAGACACAGTAAAATCGAGTTTTCTCATTGTGTAGGATAACAAAATATTTTTTTTGCGAAAATCCCACTTTGGGACAGGCTAATTGAAGAATGGGGCATCCAAAAATATGAATCTGAGAATTCTGAAGGGTGAAAGTTAAGAAATGATTCTGTTTTCTTCGTAGTTGTTATCACCCTGTCCAGTGATATTTAAAAAATTCATATACCACCAAAAACTTCAAATCGAAGGATAAAGGATAATATCAACCTATTCATTCATAACCGTTGGATGATCAAGGCATTTGGTGTTTGCTTCTTAATTCCAAGATATATGTTCACATTAGGTGAGATTTTCATTTAGGTATTTTTATTTTCACAGGGATACTGGTCGAATGGCTGAAAATCGCAATTGAGGTAACATTAATAGTCTGTATATTTGTGTTCCCTTTGATGAGTTACATAGCAATCGAATTGCGCGCTACTTGGAGAGCTAGGTTGGCTAGGTGAAGTTGATGTTTGGTGCCGATTGCATTGAAAATAACTTATATTATTTAATACTGCGATGAGACGGAAGTATTGTGAATAAAATGGCTCGCAAGTCAAACGTGAATTTTATCCCTTTTTTTTTATTGAATATCTTCCATTAATGCAGAATTTTAAGAGAATATACAGATGGAATGAGTATAATGTTCTTTGTTTGCTGCTCCCGCATATTCTTGCTGCTTCTCCAATGAGTCCAAATCATTGAAATGGGTCTACCCGATGACATAATCAGCCGGGAAGCTGAATTTTACAATTTATTTATTTATTTTGGAATTATCATCAATCAAGTTGACATATCATAGGCCATATTTCTCAGAGGTAAACATAACATTAGAAATTTATGTTTTCGTGTAAACCTCAAACTTTACGACAAAAAGTTATTGGTTTCAAATCTCCCTAAACCTACTCAATATTTCTGAGTTTTTTTTAAACAAATCAAAGGAAGTTTAACTATACTGGTTTCCTTTGGGTTTGATTCAACGAAAAAATTATATTCAAAATATTGTTCTATAATATTCAAATTAAGAAAGAAAGACTGAGGAGTAATGTGTGTCGAAGAAAGATAAACTATCGTCGAATGATATCGAATTCAGGATAACGAAAGATTTTTTAATCAAAAGAGCATACAGGACGAACAAAAAATTAGTAATTCATTGAAAAACGTTAATGATAATTTGGCAATTAACACCAATTTTTTGTTTGTGTGTAATCTTATAAAACTTCCTAAATGGAAGTTGTGGAGAGATAAGAAAGCTCTATCAATCGACATATAGTTTGCGTCTCATATACATCGGTATCACCGATATCAAAGATATCTATTACTCCGATCCTGTGTGAATATACTATGCACTGTGGCCGATTCCACTGGTATGCTCAAATCATTATGCTTTTCAGATATACACCAAGTCTTTCGATGCTCGATCCGGTCATAGTGTATGGTATAACCGAATATGTCTTCATTTTCAATTTTATTGTACAAAAAATATCGTTAACGGATGACTGAACGAGTCTCAGATATTCCAAAAAGACTTTATAAACAAGATCTTCAGCGAGAATTAAAATTTTACCGCGCAAATTTCTTAAATTTTTTTTTAATTAATGATGAAATTTTGAGCCCTCATTGCCATCTAGGAAAAATATCTGAATTGAGTATTTTCTCATGCAGCGTCGCCGCCATCACAATTTGCTTCTTTTTGTTATTTTATCTAGAGCTAGAATAATGGATATTGTTCCCCAGAATATTTTAGGCAAATTTTATGAAAATCTATTATTTCACCATTTCCGCTCTAGAAATTTCAGAGATTCACGGAAAATTTATCTGTATGACCTTTTCTGCAATATCTGAACCATTGTTGAACAATTTCAGGAATGAATGGTCTGAATCTAGCCTTGAAATGTCTAGAATATATTATATTTAAGGGGGGCACAGGACACCATCGACATAGTCCTGATCCAAGAACCCTGGCTAGTAAACGGGCATATATCAGGATACGAACACTTCGAACGTAAGCTCTCCTATAACCAAACCTGCGAAAACGTCAGAAATGATAAAAATTCACCTAGTAACCTTCGAGTAGTGAATAAGGGCAATGTGCCACATTTGTTACCCAAAGAAAAAAGGAAATTATTGACAATACCCTGTGCTCTTCCTGGGTAAGTCGGTAAGTTGATAAGTAGTCCGTTTCGGAAGAGCCTTCAAACTCAGATCACTAACATATATATCTGTGAACCGGAGAAAATATCTCGGCATCCCAGAAAAACGAATTGGCCAAAATAGATGTAGAAACTCAGGGAAACCTAAAAAATGTCAAAATCAATTCACCCAATACTCAAGATATAGAAGAAACCTAAGTTATTCTACAAGAGGCCATCATACCCTCATATCATAATGACTTTGCTTCGGAAAGCGGGCAAACAGAAAATAAGGTGAGCTGGTGGACAACCGAACCCAAAAAAACGCCCAAGCTACCCAATAGGGCGAAAAATTGGAGGAATAGAAATAATACTCTTAATCAGAATACAATTAAACAATCAGGGGAAAGTAAAGGAAGGCATGGATGTTTCAGAGAGAGCGAGACTCCATCGCATACTTCCTATAAATCCAGTGGGGACACTCAAAATCCCTCTGGAGAAACTGCAAGTGGAAAGGAAACGCCGTAGATCATGCCTTTCACACATTTCCCAAGAACTAATGCTGTCATAATAGATAATCTTAGCAACGAGGTCTCAGGACATAAAAAGCAGACAAGGAGATAGCCAAGCGGATAGTACCGAACCTAGATGTAGTATGGACAATACCTTATTTCAACCCATATGAATCACCAAGACTAGATTACATCTTTCCTGTTTTACTCCAGCAGGGCATATCATATCTAGCACCAGTACAATGCAGGACTGGTACTTGGTTGGTAACCTCAATTTTGAAAGACTGTGAACGTTGTCTTTATCCCTTAGCCTGGTCGAGACTCATACCACCAAGCCAAGGCATACAGACCAATTAGCACTAGAAATCTAATAGATAGGATAATACAGGAAGTTGCTCTGTTACATTGATATTCACACTCACATGAGCATGACATCGAAGGAGCCTTCGAGAACTCATTCGAAAGTATGGTATCTCAGGCTAGACAGAGAGATATTGATGGAACCAGCTGCAGGTGAATACTTATCATGCTACAAAACGGACAAATACAAAGAAGTATGTTTGAAAATACCATGCAGGTGAAAATTGTCAGAAAACAAAGCATTACTGTATGATATGGTAGTGGACGAACTTCTGGTATCTCTGTACAGGATCCATTTTAGGTCCTATATTATTCCTTTTTTACATTAACGATTTGGATGAATCAATTGAAACGCAGACGATACCTCAATGATTGTGCCCGTTAGAAATGACTCGGCCCTTGAGGATAAAAGCACTAAAGTTTTTCATAATTTAAATAGGTGGTTTGCATCAAACAATCTTTACTTGAACGCAAGCAAAACGATTTCAATTCATTTTCACATACATCAGAGAAGTTGTGACAACATTAGTTTTAAGGAAAATGAATACTCTGATCCAGTCATCGCAGAAAACGAAGGCACCAAGTTCTTGGGTCTCGCCATGGACACATGTTTGGAATGGCATAACCATTGAGTACTTTTAATAAAAAATCTGAACACATCATCCTATAAAATGAGAAAATTGAAACAAGTTTTAGACTTGGATCAATTGCTGACAATGTATTATAATAACCACAAGTTGCCGATCAGGTTGAAACTAACATCTGCAGCATAAGATGAACAAAATCGAAGCGTCATTCATGACATGCAGAAGAGCAGGTACACACATGGGAACTGAAACCAAATGACATGCATCTGCCCTACACCTCGATTATAAGACCCAGAATCACATAGGGCTTGCTTCAGTGTTGGCCGAAAACAAACCAGAGTCAGGTAGAAAACAGAATCCAGACGCTTGCCTATCTGCGTATTAGAGGTGCCATTAAAATCACTCCAAGCACTGCTATGGAAATCATCCTGAACCTCCAACTGCTAGACCTAAAAGTCCTGGGTGAGGTGAAGATGAGTGCATACAGGCTCGAACAAACGGGCAACTGGAGAACCCAATCACAATTCGAGCAGACCGGAATCACACATGCAGTTCAAATTGCCGAACTAGAAATGACATCGGACTATATGATCTCTATATTCTCACACGAAGAACCGCTCAAAATACTACTCATGTTGAATCAATGGGGCTTGCATAGGAACATTTTCATCTGGAAAAATAGTCTGGTACACAGATAGTTTGGAAACAGACAAACGAAGAGCAGCGGGAATACATGGAAGTCCTAGAAGAGACCACACGTTTGCAGTTTTGCACTTGGCAAGTGCACAACTGTATTATAGGATCAGACACATGTTATGAGTGCATTTTTTTGAAGGTTGTAGACGATGTGGTAACTTGATTACTCTCGTTCCGGACCTCCATCGTCTTAATGGATTTAAAATGTTTCCACGACGTTTCAAATGCTTGTATCTGCAATCGTCAGTATTCACCTGAAGACGATTGCAGATACAAGCATTCGAAACGTCGTGAAAATCTTTTAAATCCATTAAGACGATGGACGTCTGAAACGAGAGTAATCAAGTCATAAGGGCATGTATACAGATGAATCTAGACAGTGTGCACAAAAAGAAAGACATCTGCATCCTATCTGATAGCCAAAGCGCATCCATACAGATCAAGCCTAAGCCTGAGAATGCCCTTGAAGCCTCAACGGACTTGAAAACACAACAAGGTTTCACTTGTGTGGGTGCCTAGATACAGAGGCATTGGAGTCAACAAAAATGTAGAATGACAATCAAGACCATCATCTGATTCTCCATTAACTGGCCCAGAACCAGCATGTTAAATCAGCAGAACTCGAAGCAAAAACTAATGAAAGAGTGGATACAGTAAAAATACAAAACATATTGGAACCAAATCGAAGTGCAAAGACCCACCACAGCCATGGAAGGGGACCCTTAGACAAACGCCTGCTGATCTCAAACTTAACAGAACAAAGGCACGCTGAATAACCTGCTTACTAACAGGACACTGCGACCTGTACACTATGGGTATACAAATATTAACCGTGGAATACAGATTATGGGATCTTCGAATGCGACGCGCAGAAAAAACGTTCAGACAAATATACCCAGAAAGAGGTATGGACCCGAAAAAAACTAGTAAATAGACTACTGAACCTTGTGAAAAATACAGGGCTATATAACTAGGAATCACTGGAGACAGAGCAATACAAAAGTCCAACGTAGGATTCAGTGTTAAGGGAATCCCCCAAGGAAAGCCCATTCTCTCGTTCGTCAGCTTCTAAGGAACCAACCAGCCAACGTTTGCCCAAATCAAGTTTCTGTACCAAACAGAGAAAGTTTTTCTTTCATTATGGGCGATAACCTAAGAAATACTATAACTGCATATTCAGAACTCGTATCCCTTATCTGGTTCTTCATGAAAAAACTTCAGTCGTGGAAAAATTATAGTCTACAAATTGTCTCACCCGTTACAGAATTAATGTTTGCAAATATAATTATAAAATATGCATTTCAAAATGTTTATTTACAGCTCGCCCAAATATTTGTCTACTTCACTATGCAGTAGTTCCTGATATAATAAAAAAATATTAACAACCCTACTTAAACCTACCCTTCCATTAGACCCCTATATCGAAAACGAAATGATTTTCATTCAAGACATTGCACTAAATTTCCAACTCCTCATTACAGTGATTCACGCCCCGGCCCGTGTTCCCCACAATTCAAATTGATACCTTTCTATCTATATTGATGAAATAAGTACTCCAGGTACAAGCCGGAGTCGTATAACTCCGGATGGAGTTGTTCACGTGATCGCGTGCTGAAACATCGTTGTCGACGAGGAACAACTAATTAAGGATTGTGTTCAATCTGACTGGTTCGAGCAATTTCCACTAATTTGATATCTACTTTTGCAGTATTCCGTTAATCTTCTATCAACCCGGACTATTCCTGTTGATTGGAAGATACTAGCAGTCACGGAATACTTCAGAATAATTGTTTTTCGTTGTCATTACGGAATGTGGGGTATAAGCCAGCCGCTAGGGATGAGTAGTTCTATGATCAATTTATTTGGTGTTTTTCTGTTAGGTGCATTCCCGATAGGAGCATGCATCAAAATTTACCTGTTTTATTCCCATTAAGTGCACGACGAAAAATTATACCTAAATGACCCTAATTACCTACCTCACTATTTCTCATTTAAAATATATCACAATATTGAGAATCTGTAATAAGTTTGTGATTTCCTATGGACTAAGTAAGGTGCCTGTTTTGTTACATTTTTCAGTTTTTGAGCATCTGTATGATCGACCACTTCAATTTTGAAATATAGAATGGAGCTATAAATAATTGAATCAAGAAAGGGAAAACCTCTTTGGCCAGAAGTAGGATAATAAGTATCATCAAAAAAAATTATAAAAGCAGTGCCGTACTATGGTATTGTGTAAACCGCAAATGTAGTGGAACTGACCGTCATTGTATACCTTTGCCAAGATCTAAGAGACCCATCATAAATGCTAATCCCATTATCTAATAATTGCCTATTGTTCGGGGTGTGATATTGGATAAGAATTGGTCGAGGGGACACCATGTACGGATGTAAATACGTAAATAATCTCGTATATTACACTTTGATGTGCGAATTAAAATTTATCAACGTAATTCGATAATTATCAATAATTTGATTGATTTTAAACCTTTTTCAATTAGGTTTGGATTATGTTATTAACTAATTTTCTTTTAAGAATTAGGGAATGCCCAAGTTTCCATGCCGATTTGTTGTTTTAGAATTCAGTTAGCAGTTTGGATTTGAGTAGGAAACACTTCTATTATAGCTTTTTTATAAAGTTTTCTTGAAAGAATATTATCCAGTTTGGACTATAACCGTTATTATTAGCAATTTCTTCAATTATATTGAATTTTTTATTGTTTTTTTTCTCTGAAAGCATAATATTAATTGATCTTTGTATCAAATTCAACTTTTGCTACTCACCTCTTAACTAAAAAACATTGTTTTATTAACGATTTCAAAATATTACATATAGAATAGAAAGGTGATAAACTCGATGTTCTAGAAAGGTTAGAAATTATTAAATGCAAAAAGTCGCAATATTTGCTTAATGACCAGATCAACTTGAATAAATATACTTTGTTCGTCGGTAAGGAGGAATAATGTTTCGCTAACTTTAAATTAATCTGTGGTAGCTTTGATTTAGTCCGAATTGCAGAATAGTCCAAATGAAAGCTGGAAAAATTGTGTAGCACATGTACAGAAAGTAGAAAAATCATATTTAAATATAGATCAAGTTGCCAGAGAAAAAATTGTTGAAAACTTGGATGACGATAAGGACAGTGAAACTGACTTTGAAAATTTATTAATTATTTATACACTGACACTCTATTTTTTCGTATTGTATTTGTACCTCTCAAACTCAATTCAATAAATTTTATATATTTTCCACCATTTTTTAGAATAAATACTTAATTATTTCAACAATTCAGTCTGCACTCGAAATTTTGAAGTTGAGTTTAATATTTTACATGCAAGTATATTTCCTAGGAATATGCATATTATTACGTGCATGTAGATAAATTAGTGTCCTATATTTATTGTACACTCTACTTTTCCGTACTGTTTATTTATTACTTGTTATTGAATCAGATGCTATATATCATCTTTACGTTTATATATTTTTTTCTACTTTTTTTCGATTTATCAAGAATAAGTACCGATTTTTTTACTGGTATTTGTTGCCTACTAGAAGATAAAAAGGATATTTCAGTTCAAAAAAATAGTAGTTCAGAAAAACTCATTGTCTACGGATTTACTATAAAGTATCACTTTCCACACTCGTTAGTAAATATAATATTTTATACCAGCGAAATAATTTGTTAAACCAATAAAACATATCATCTTGTGAAAATTTCATTTTATAGAGTACGTCTCTGCTTGTGGGCGGTTCTCCGTTGAGCTATATCGGCAATGAATAATTATGAGTGTAGACTTGAAAATCCAGAATATAACTGATGCATTTCTGAATAAGACGCTGAGTATAAACAACACTTTGGAAAGACTTCCTTATGTTGTGAAATGTTAGTGAAAAAATATGCAGCAATTTATACAAAGGTAAATATATTATATCACACAATACTATTGGACCAATTATTACATTTTGGTATGTCTGCCATCATCTTCAATGCCAATAATGGTTCGCCTCAAAACTTCCTTGCCAGCGTTTCTTGAAGAATTGTTTTTTATTTTACTCTTAATCCTTACTAAATACGAAATACTGCTGAAATAAAGTGTTCAACACCTGCCCAATTATAAATTGGCGATCCATCACATTTAAACCCTAACTTTTGTTTTGGTAAATATCGGCTTGTAATCATTACACCCAATAAATATTTTCGTGGGTACCTATTCCTTTTGTGGCACAGCCGAACACTTCCGTTAATGTTGATGGAATATATTTATTGGGTATTGATCATCACAGCTGAAGCACTCCTACTTGTGCAGAGCGGAGTCGCGGACGAAATGTTTGATTGAGAGTTGTTAAATAACACTGTATTTTATCTAGCAATAGTGCTAGAGACTCGAATTGAACGACAAGTCGTGACTTAGTTGAACGACGAGTTACTACTGAGTATGGAACGATTTTAAGAGAGGAACTGAACTGAACGATTCCGAGATAGTCTGAAACTGAACTCTGTGCCGAGAGGGTAGATAACCAAACTGTGCAACTCATACTTGCGAACTGATTGATTGAACTGAACTCATGAACTGATGTTAATGACGTCGAAAGATTCGCTCTCATGTCCCAGCCAAGTGAATGTTCTTTCCTGTAAGCTGCCTGTTAGGTAATTTTCGAGGAATATGTATGTGTAATCAAATCTTCGAATTTATGAAAATTAATAATATTTCATCTGATAACCAATGTGGTTTCAGAAAACGCTTCGGTACATCTATCGCTTTGACAGCCTAACAAATGATATAATTGAGGCTAATGATGCATGTCTGATAAGTGTATTACTATTGTTAGATTTTTCGAAAGCCTTTGATACTATTGATCATTCCCATCTTGTTGCTGAACTAAAATATTATGGCTTTAAAGAATCTTCATACACACTAATTGATTCCTACCTTCGCGGAAAATACTCTTCCAATACGAATATTTTGTCTCGAGTACCACAGAGCTCAATTTTGGGAACATTACTATTCATTATATATACTTCAGATATCCTCAACTCTGTTTCCCATTGTAAGCGAATGCCGATGATACACAATTATACAGGGTGTTATGTAATAAGTGTCCGATATTTTACGATTCCTCAGTTATTTATAAGGTGAAAATTTCGTATGAGCATGGGTCCGCGAAGCCTCCATGTCTATTATACAGGGTGTTGAAAATTTATTTTTATTTTGGTTTTTCGTGAATTATTTTCAAAATAATGTCGATATTTGGACGAAAATTGGTATTTGGGGATTTTTTTATATGATAAATTCAAATTTGATAGTAGTTTGGCCCTTAATGGTAGGGGGCGCCACCTACAGGTCTTTGTCTCTTTTGGGAAGTCACAACTTTGTCGTGCATGTATGTATCCCATTTTCTAGGAAAAAAAATCCATTCTTCCATCATTTTTACATGAAAAAGGTAGGCTTACAAAAGTCGTTTTCGAGTTTTCAACATAGAAACATTTCCAACGCTAATTTTCAACAACGGAACACTAGATATAAATCTAAATCAAAATCATAATGAATGTTCGAAATGCCCACCTCCTGCCTGTATGCACGCATCCAATCTTCTTCTCTTTGATTCGCGCACTCTTTGGAAAATTATTCGATTACTTAATTCTTTTTCATTTTGGATAGGTAAATTAAGGATTTTAGATCTCCCCACAGGAATAAATCCAAACTGTTTAGGTCTGGTGACCTAGAGGGCCATGGTTGAGGCCCTCCTCGACCTATCCAACGGTTGCCGAAAGTTTGATTTGATAATTCTCGCTCATGGATGCTAAAATGTGCCATGGCACCGCCATGCATGAAGAACATTCCATTCCGTAGTCTAAGCGGCACTTCTTCCAGTAATATAGGCAAATCTTCTTCATAAAAATGACGATATCTCTCTCCGAATAATCTTTCCGGAATGAAGAATGGACCTATGAAATAATCTCCAAGGTTTCCTGTCCACACGTTGAAAGAGAACTGTTCTTGGAAATGTGATTACTGTATCGCATGGGGGTTTTCCTCTCACCACAAATGATTGTTGTGAAACTTGCGTATAGCGTTGCGGGAGAAATTTGCTTCGTCGGTAAACAGGATTTGATTTTCAAATGAAGGATTTTGAATACATAACGGAAAGTCAGGAGAGAGTAGTGCCTGAACTCTTTGAATATGGCAGGGACATAACAAATTTTCAATAAAAATATTTTCCATTCCAGAAAATGAGGAATGTTTAACGTCAGCGCTATTTTTCTGGAGCTTGTTTTCGGATGTTCTCCTACCAGATTAAGAACTGCTTCCTCAGTTTCTGGGGTTCTTACTGTCCGATGTGCACCCGACAGATGACTAGCTTTCTCAAAACTTCCTGTTTCCCTCAACCGAGCGTGAATTCTTGAAAACGTTTTTGAAGTAGGAGTTGTGCAGTTCGGATAACGCTCCTGATACAAACGTCTAGCCACAGAAAACATCGGAATAAACTTACTAGCCTACTTCATACTTCTATTTTCAGAGAGTGCTCGAATCAATGAAAAGAAGATTGGGTGAATCGATTAATTCAAATCAAAATATCTCGAAAACTTTGAAAAATATGGAGGAATCGAATTTTGTCCTTGAAAATGTAATACATACATGCACGACAAAAGCCTCTAGGTGGCGCCCCCTACAGTTAAGGGCACAACTGATCAAATTTTAATTTCTCATATTGAAAGACCCCCAAATACCAATTTCCGTCCAAATATCGACATGATTTTAAAAATTATTTACGAAAAACCAAAATAAAAATAAATTTTCAACACCTTGTATATCGAAAGTGAAGGCCTTGCGGACCCATGCTTATATGAACTATTCACCTTATAAATAACTGAGGAATCGTCCTGTGAAATATCGGACATTTATTACATAACACCCTGTATACACATTTCGACATTGAAGATATGAACTCTGCCACTGACTCCATCAATTAAGAACTGAGCAACATCTTGAAAATCTTTAATGAGCACGCTCTCAATCTCAACGCATCTGAAACAATATTATTATGCTTCTCAACAAAACCTGCTAGAGATATTCTTGAACAAAACTTGAACATCTTTGCAGACAACAAAATACTCAGATTCAGTGACTCAGCTAGAACTTTAGGGATTCAACTTGACACTAACATGAGATTTGGTGAACATGTAAAAAATTTAATGAAAAAGTCCATATGAATCTGAAATTACTCTACAGCAACAGACTTCTATCGCGTCAAAAATTTAAAAAAATGTTATGTGAGTCTTTAGTGCTACCGCATTTCAGTTACAGCGATTTTTTGTACGGTTCCTGTATACGGCAGTCAGAAAAGACTAGAATACAAAAGGTTCAGAATAGCTGTTGTCACTTGATTTATAGATTACGGAAGTACGATCACATTTCCCAAAAGAAAATAGACATTAATTGGCTTAACATGGGTAAACGAAGACTACTGCATTTTGCAAATTTTACACAATAACTTTTAAAATCAACTGATTTATCTTCCTATCTTGAAGGAAAATTTATTACTGTAGAATCTATACATGGTAGAAATACCAGATTCAAGAAAAGATTCCTTGTCCCTCGTCATCGGACCGCAATGTTCTCTAGGTGCTTCATTTACAATGCTCTTAAATTCGCTTCCGGGAGAACTCCGGAATACAAATATCAAAAAAATTAAATCAAAATATAAATGTCATTTGTTGAGCAAACAAATAAACACAACATAATATAAATCAATAAACTACCTGATGTCACGAGGTACACTCAGAAGGGTTCTTTTTTTTGTGTTTGTTGTGTTTTTTTTCTTTCTCTGTCCTATCTTTTTTTTAAGTATTAATAGTATTATTTTATTAATTACTGTCTTATTTGTAATTGTATGTGCCATCAACCAACTTTCTTTTCTGCTTCGATTTGGTTGAGTATGAATAATGAATAGCCTTGCTAGACTTCGCCAAATCAAAGCAATATTATTGTATATATTATATATATATATATATATATATATATATATATATATAAATATATATATATATATATATATATATATATATATATATATATATATATATATATATATATATATATATATATACCCGTACTTAGTGTGTCGGTAGGATTCGTAGAATGGTCTCAGAAATATTTGCATGCAAACATAATACTTTTTTAAGTATTAATAGTATTATTTCATTAATTACTGTCTTATTTGTAATTGTATGTGCCATAAACCAACTTTCTTTTCTGCTTCGATTTGGTTGAGTATGAATAATGAATAGCCTTGCTAGACTTCGCCAAATCAAAGCAATATTATTGTATATATTATATATATATATATATATATATATATATATATCTACAATATATATATATATATATAATATATATATATATATATATATATAACCTGTGGTAGAAGTCCATTGTATCTCGAAGTGGAGTGGTATAATTTTATGAAGAAGAAAACACGAAGTCGTCTCACAATATAATATTAACATCGATTAGATCTACATCGATTAGGTGAACATGTTTCGAACCTCTATAGGTTCATCATCAGCATATATAAAAGTATTATGGAGATGAAAAAATTATTTTGTAGGTTAATGTTATAAAATTATTGTAATTCCAATGTTCATAACGTAGACCATATGGAAAGTTGGGAAAGTTGAAAGGGAAATCCCAACTTTCCATATGGTCTACGTTATGAACATTGGAATTACAATAATTTTATAACATTAACCTACAAAATAATTTTTTCTTCTCCATAATACTTTTATATATTCTGATGATGAACCTATAGAGGTTCGAAACATGTTCACCTAATCGATGGTATTGATCTAATCGATTGTTAATATTATATTGTGGAGAAGACTTCGTGTTTTTCTTCTTCATAAAATAATATATATATATATATATATATATATAATATGAATATCTACATATATATATATATATATATATATATATATATATATATATATTATATATATATATAATATATGTATTATATATATACACCGTACATTAGTGTGGGTAGGATTCGTAGAATGGTCTCAGAAATATTTGTTATGCAAACATAATACTTTTTTCAGTATACAAGTATTATTTCATTAATTACTGTCTTATTTGTAATTATGTGCCATCAACCAACTTTCTTTCTGCTTCGATTTGGTTGAGTATGAATAATGAATAGCCTTGCTAGACTTCGTGCCAAATCAAAGCAATATTATTGTATATATTATATATATATAAATATATATATATATATATATATTAAATATTAAGTATTGTAGAATTAATATTATATATAAAATATATATTATATATATATACATTTTGTCTAAAATTTGGCTTATTTCATTATTCAAAACTATATTTGTGGAGTAATTGTTTTTTCGGAAGAAGTGGGACTCACTACACCACACATTTGTCTCAAAATAATATTGTTTTTGGTATTCTATCACATACTTTGGATTTTTGTTGCAAACACCTACAGTTTTGTGAAGTGACTCCCTTCACATCAAATTCGTCGAAGAAAATTTACGCGTTCTTGTCTTTGTTCTTGAAACCACGAAAATATAATTCACCCGTAAATTAAATACTTCAAATTATTTATTAACCTTAATTTGAACAGCTTAAATTAATTTTTTATACGATTTTTCTTTTAGTCCTATTGCCAAGACCTGTAATACTAAACTATTCATGATTTATTTCATCGAAGAATCATTTAAATACGAATCTCCATCACAAGTTCTTGGATTATGGGTTCTTTAAAAATTATTTTGCACTGAACTCGCTGATTTGAACCTTGGGATAATGCTGCTTTTAGTAGACGTTAGATATTTTTTGTCGATGACATGCATTTTCTCCGCAAATTAGTAGATTTTTTTTTCTACTAATACTAGTTGATGAAAATCAATGTTTCATAATTTTAGAGGAACTATCGAACTTTTTTTTATTTCCATGATATTAAATTATGTTGTTTCTGAAGCACAATTCTCACCTCAAGAACAATTTGAATGATGAGTAATTAGTTCGGAGAATCATCTTTTCAAATAAAATCAGCAAAACCTCAGATTTATAGTATTATTGAACTGAAATAACCTTCGATACCGTGATGAAAATGAAAACAGCAAATTCAGCAGTGAAATGTTGGAACTAGAACAACACTGATTCAAGTATGACATAATTTAATTAGCATATCTCCATTTTATAGGAAAAAACATTTCTTCAGATGAGTTTATTATATTTCAACATGTATTTTGCTCATTAAACAAATTCGATTGTTTCGAACTCGACGACAGATTTCTAGACATCGTCTGGAGATGGCAAACGTGAATTTGTCGAAACGTCGTGAAATCGGATCTTTCGAGGACCAAGAACACAGAACGCGGGCAGAAACCCATCTCAATACATTATACCCGCGAAAATCTACGAATATATATATATATATATATATATACTTTCTTCAATTTCTTGGAATGAAGGTCTCATTACGTCAATTGGTATTATTTCTCTTAACGACGTTTCGACATAGTATTTGTCATCTTTTCAGTTATTTGAGTTAGAAATATAATACTTTATTTAACACAATATGAAAAAATCTGATATATATGAGTATTCAATTACAAATGATTTTATTTGAATTTCTGCGTTTGCATCGTACGAACGTTATTGTAGGTGTGTGACTTCGATGTTATGGGTAATGGTTTATTTATCTTTCATGCATTTTCATCCTCTTCATAAGTACAGTGGATTGTTTAGATTGAGTTATAGTATATGAGCCTGACTGTATTTTTTTGGCAGCATGTGAAGATCATGTTTCATTATTACTACTATAAACAAGGTTAAAAAAGGTTGTTATAAATCTGGCTTAAGTTTTTGATATCATTTCTATTGTTGATGCTGTTGGGGGTCTTTTTTAATATGTATAATTTCAAGGAATGTTCTTACTCTTGGATTCCTTTCTTTGGTCAACATTTCAAAGTTGTTGGTGGCAAACTTATGTTGATTTCCTTTCTCGTGTTTGGATTAGGATGTAATGTCATTTTCTGAGTACTTGTTGGCTTGTACTCGTTTTTGCAAATATTGTTTTGTTTGGCCTATACAGGGTGAGTCAACAGGACGTAGTTCATTGCTCCTTACTGTATCACTATTTCAATTTCTTATATTATTTTTGTCGAAGGGACCATCTAAGACCGACTTCCAAAATAATTTTCATTCATACAGGGTGCATCATTGATACGTGGCTAACCAAAGTTGTTCTTTTTCAAATGAAACACTTTGTTCAAGGTACATGACGTCGGGGATGAAACGTGTAGAGGTATTAGAAAGGAGTTGATTTGAATGAGAATATACAGGGTGTTCCATTTGAAAATATCAAAATACCGATGTTTGAAAATGGCTAAGTTTGTGTTGTTGTATCGAACATCCTGTAAATTCATTTCAAATTCTTGGTATTTCAATGAACATACATATCACCAACGATTCCCAATTATATTTACTAAATATTTCGAAATGTGAAATAGGTAATTTTTCGAAAATAAGTCTACAAAATAGATTACTTTTGAATAACTCTGCAATGCCGTAACGGAATTCAAAATTGAAAACAATTTTGAGTAGCCAATGGAACAGCCGATCGGAATATATGAAAATATACCGGGTGTTTCATTTGAAAAAGAAAAACTTTGGTTAGACACGCATCAATGATGCACCCTGTATGAATAAAAAGTATTTTGGAAGGTGGTCATAGATAATCCCTTTGACAAAAAAATATAAGAAATCGAAATAGTGATACATTAAGGAGCATTGAACCACGGGAATCCTGTTGACTCACCCTGTATAGGTACTTTGGCAGTCTTTACACGGAATTATTTTTTCTGAATTTTGGATGAAGCTTTATAAGCTCTATCATTCAAATTTTGAATAACAGTTTTTGGTAACTAAGGGGTGCGTTTGACAAATAGTTGGTGTAATGATTCGATGTATGTTTGTGAAAATGTTTTCAGAATTGTCGTGTATTATTTCTGTGTCGAGAAAGTTTCTATAGTAAATTTCTATCTATAGTGGTAATAATGAAAACTGATCTTTACATGCTGCCAAAAAAAGACAGGCAGGCTCATATACTATATATAAACAATCCAGTGTACTCATGAAGGGAGTGAAAATTCCTGAAAGATAAAAAAAACCATTAGACATGACATCGAAGTCACACACCTACAATAACGTCCGTACGATGCAAACGCAGAAATTAAAATAAAATAATTTGTAAGTGAATACTCATATTTATTACAGATATTTTTATATTGTGTCATTTCATTTAGTGTTATATTCCGAACTCTATGTTTTTAAATCATTATTTTAGTGCATACATTTTAATATTGTGGGTTTTTGACCTGAAGATAACAACTAGTATGACGAAACGACGATATATATATATATATATATATATATATATATAGATCAATTTTCGAACTGATGGTATTTTTGGGATCTGGGGCCCATGATCGACGATTTTGAAAGTCTTGTTGTGGTGACGTCCTCAATATTTAGTATTTCTATTGAATATTAGTATTTCTACCTCATACGTCAAGATCACTTTGCATTATTTTCAATGCAAACATTGTTCCATAAAGTCCAAATTTGGCTCATTAATAATGGATATTTGCCATGAAACATAATATACTACAGGGGAAACAAAACCCAAAAAGGCATAGAAATAAGTAAACAATTTTTTTAAGGACCATATTTTATTTGGATATAGTTAATTGTATTTCTCAATCACGAATGACGAAACGTTTTTTTGAATTAATTGTTATCAATGAAAGTATACATCGATTCTGAATTGCCGACGGACAAGTAAATAGCTACATGGATCACGAAGCGTGTCGAAACAAATCCTCCCTCTGAAGTTATTCTTAAACAAACACGGAATCTTTCACTTTGGCATGCCGAATTTTATTTATATTTTCTGCAACTCCTCTTGAAATTCAATACTCTTGCGGACAGTAGATTGAACACCTTTTAAAGAAACCAACCGCACATTATTTTTTGGTAAAATAAACACGACTAATTCTGGATTAACACCCAAGAAACCTGATACATCAGTTATAGCGCAGATCATAAAATGTTTATTGGAGTTTTCTAATTATTTTCTGTTCCCACTTGTTAGGGGTTAATCGATATATTTTATGGCAGGCGATTAGTCTGGTTTCAAACGTGGTGAATAACCAATTAAAATGTCCAATATCCATATAGTGTCAGTGTTCTTCCAGGAACTCGAATTCATTTCTGCACGAGAATGAACTTTCAATGAAATCGTCTGTAAAGTTTGAAAGATAGACGTAGTATTCTTGTATTATGTATTGGGCAATATAGCTTCAAATAGTTACGAACTGTGACGTTGAGCATTAGTGACTGACTGACAAACTAAAATATTTACTTAAATGGGGCGTTTAAAGATTACGAACACCATAGTAATCGAATCATTCTAGTTGCCACTAGTTGTTATGTAATAAGTGTCCCATATTTTATAGGACGATTCCTCAATTATTTATAAGGTGAAAAGATCATATGAGCATGGGTCCGCAAGGCGTTCATTTTTTATATACAAGGTGTTAAAAATTTATTTTTATTTTGGTTTTTCGTAAATAATTTTTAGAATAATGTCGATACTTGGACGAGAATTGTTATTTGAGAAATTCAAATTTGATCTGAGTTTGGCCCTTAATTGGAGGGGGCGCCGCCTACACGCCTTTGTCCCTTTTGGGAAGTCACAACTTTGTCGTGCATTACATTTTCTAGAAAATTAGTCGATTCCTCTACCATTTTTACGTGGAAAAGGTATGCTTATCAAAAGTGGCTACAAGCAGCCGTTTTCGAGATATTTTGATTTAAATTAATCGAATCTTCTTCTCATTTAATCGCGAAATCTTTGAAAATGAAAGTATCAGGTATGCTAGTGAGTTTATTCGAATGTTTTTTTTTGTGCTGTCATGTCAAAAATAATATCTTGACGCATAGTTAAATAGTTTAATTATTATTATTGTGGGTATTTGTTGAAAAATGGATAACTTCACCAATGCAGAGTATGCTGACATGCATTTTACATAAGAACTTGCTAATATACCGGGTGGCCCATTAGTGTGAGGAAGTACAGTATCTCGCCTATAATGAGGAGTATGATAAAATGTTTCAGATGAAAGTTAAATGGTTCACTATGCTGCTTATTTAAAAATTATTGTGGAATATACAGAGTGTTGCTTCGAAGCGGGGCAATGCAAATCATCATTTTTTTAAATGGATCCCCCTGTAATTTTTTTCGCCGTTAAACTGAGCGAAATGTTTTACATAAGGAGGTATTTCCTTTTTTCGAAAAGTTTGCGGCGTTGTCAAGTTATTGCAGAAAGTAAGAAAATTTTCGGAAAAACAGACCACCACAAATGCCATCATAAAAAATGTATGGATAAAATTTAAGCAGAATTATCTGAGACATGCAACACCAAGAGTGAGATAGAATGTCGGTATGGACTGAAAATTACATTTCTCGAACAGGACATTTCATAGAAAGGCATTAACTTGACAAACTTCGAATATCAAAAACTTGATTTTTTTAAATGAAACACCCAGTATGTTATGTCACCATTTTGAAGAACTATTTGATTCCTACAATTTTTGTTGATATGACTTAGCCCCTAAAATTGACAGATTTTGTGAAATTTGCAATTTTATTTTATTACGACTAAAACTGCGTGTTTATCACTTTAATATTTACAAAATTCAAGAACTAACAGTTTTCCATAGGTTATGCTCCGTACAAAACGCTCACTTAACCACAGACAATATCTACAGTGCTAAAATAATACTAACCGGTTGCTTGTGAACTGGTTCATGGTGCGTAAATAAATGCGGCATGCACTTCTCAGTAAGGCAAGTGGTGGTTCTCGTGTGCACCATGTGCAATGAAACTGTTATGGAAATGTGCTATGAATTTTTATTTATTTATTTATTTAGCGCATAAAGCTAATTTCACATTGTCAAAGTAAACATACAGTCACAAGTATAACAAATATATCACACTAAAGATGTAAGAAATAAATTATACAATAGAAAAACAATAGTAGAAACATTGTAATTCAAACACATTAAAACTTCTGAACTGGGTAGGTAGGCTAGAGTAATAGTGACAATCATGTGTGACACTCGCGTAACAGACATATTTTCAATTCTTTTTTGAAAATTGTAATAGTGCCGCAGGTTTTCAAGAAATCTTCTAATTCATTGTAACGCACTATGCCTTTATGGAAAATAGAGTTTTCTGAGCTTTTTTTGTTTTTTGTTGAGACTCGTATATCAGCTCTTCTTCGTGTGTTGTAGTTGTGCAAACTGTTGTTGTATACTAATTTAGATGACAGATACGATGGGGTTAATGACATTTTCATTTTATGGATTAAAATCAGAGTATGGTACTCCAAGTAATGTTGTATCGAGAGCCAATTCAATGTACGTAACATAGACTTGATGGACGAGTCTCTTGGAACATTCAATATAGTTCTCATGGCTTTATTTTGCAATTTCTGCATCCGTCCCATCTCATTTTTATTTGCCAGGTACAGTATAGACGAAGCAAAGGTGAAATGGGGCAATATTATCGTATTATATACTGTTTTTCTAGACCAAGGTGTTAATGATGGTGCCACTCTAAAGAAGAAGTTTATGTTTTTTGATATTTCATTGGTAATGTATGAAATGTGTTGAAAGTTAAATTTCTATCGATAATAATGCCCAAGTATTTAATCTTATCCACCATTTCCACCTCCTCCTAACCAATTTTAATCCTATGATTATTATCTTTGAACTCCACATACTTTTCGTAGTTGCTAATTACAATGAATTTAGTTTTTTTTGCATTGAGTTTCAACAAACTACCATTACACCATTGTAAAATATTTTCCAGCTCCGCGTTGAGTGTATCTGTTAGGGTTTGTATATCTTCAGAACAGAAATACAATAACGTGTCATCGGCAAACAAATGGATTCGACAGTTTTCAACCGAGTGAACAATATCGTTGATATACAGCAGAAACAGCAATGGTCCCAATATACTTCCTTGAGGTACGCCGTTTTTATTTAGGACTTCATTTGATAAAGTGTCGTTATTTGACATTCAATGATCGATAAGTTTTGGCATAAAACAAAAATTACTGTCAGACAATTTTGTATCTATCGCTTTATAATAAGAAGCATTTGAAATGAATTTCTCCACCGAAGAATTGACCGATATGATTTTTGTACTGGGGGCAAGTGATAAAATCTGTTTATTAGCGATCATAATTTATAATGAACGACATCCAGACAGGCGACAACCCAGAAAAGAAGCGTTTGAAAAGTTGCTTCTTCGATTTACTCGAACAGGAAATTTCGCATATGAAAAAATAGAAAGAACCAAAACTGCATTAACTGAAGAAACTGAAATGACTGTCCTCTTGAAAGTTACAGAAGATCCTCATATCTCGCATAGAGAAATATCCAAACAAACTGACATAAGCCGGACTGTCATACAAAGAATTTTGAAAAAGAATAAGTTCCATCCATACCGTTTCCAGTTACATCAAGAGTTATTAGATGATGATTTTGGGAAAAGAGTAACATTTTGTGAATGGGCTCAGCAACAGTTGCTACAAGACAGATATTTTTTTAATTATGTTTTATTTTCCGATGAAGCAACATTTCATAAAAATGTGTTTGTAAATAGACATAATTTCCATTATTATTCAACAGATAACCCCCATTTCTTTCGAACCACCAGTCAGACAAAGTGGCCCCTATATGTATGGGGTGGCATGATTGGAAATTTCATCGTTGGGCCATATTTCTTTGAGGGAAGAGTTAATGGCTTGATTCACCTCGATTTTTTGGAAAACCAGTTACCACAATTGAGTAATCATTTACCCATTCGAATCAAACGAAGAATGTGGTATTTACACGACGGAGCACCTGTTCACCACACTGTTCCTGTTAATAATTATTTAGACACTGCATTTCCCAGAAGATGAATAGGTAGAGGAGGTCCTTTCAAGTGGTCACCTCGCTCACCAGATTTGACAAAAATGGTTTTTTTTTTGTGGGGCTACGTTAAAGATCAAGTTTATAGAACACCCCCATCTACAAAGGAGGATATGAAAAATAGAATTAGGGACCTATTCCAAAATATTCCAGCCAGAATGTTGAGGCGAGTTAATGAAGAATTTCAAAACCGAATACATTATTGTTTGGAAGTAGCCGGTGGTCACTTTGAGCAGTTGCTATAAATTTTTAATAGTTTTTTTTGTTCTCGTTTAAATTATTTACTCTCATAAATAAAAAAATCATTAAAAGTTTTTTCCGTTTACCAGCTGTCCTCCCCTTATGAACGGGCAGCCCTCAGGAGTCGGAACTTGGCGAGCCAAGGATTAACGAGGTCTTACGTTTTAACGTGTGATTCCCAGCACTTTCTCTCAGAAAAAAGATTCTGCAGTCGCTAGGCTTTGAACCCACACGACTGGCAGATAGAATGATTGAAAAGCGATGCTTCTAACAACACGGCTACCTGGTCCTAAATACTTCAACGAAAACATGTTTTCCAGACTTTTCCCAACCGATTTTCAGTTTTAAGTTTAACATTGCAATTATTTTGAATTCCAGTAACAGTAACCAAGTGTCAAAATCCTAGCTGGCCTTACGTAAATAGAAAGAGAATTTTTGACAAATTGAAAATTGAATTGCAAATTTCACAAAATCTGTCAATTTCAGGGGCTAAGTCATATCAACAAAAATTGAAGGAATAAAGTAGTTCTTCCAAATGGTGACATAACATACTGGGTGTTTATTTAAAAAAATCAAGTTTTTGATATTCGAAGTTTGTCGAATTAATGCCTCTGTATAAAATGTCCTGTTTGAGAAATGTAATTTTCAGTCCATACCAACATTTCAACTCACTCTTGTTGTTGCAAGTCCCAAATAATTCTGCTTAAATTTTATCCATACATTTTTTATGATGGCATTTGTGGAGGTCTGTTTTTCCGAAGATTTTATTACTTTCAGCAATAACTTGACAACGCCGCAAAATTTTCAGAAAAAGAAAATACCTCCTTATGTGAAACATTTTGCTCAGTTCAACGTCGAAAAATTTTACAGGCGGTCCGTTTAAAAAAATGATGATTTGTATTGCCCCGCTTCGAAGGAACACTCTGTATACACCACAATATTTGTAAAATAAGCAACAAAGTAAACCATTCAACTTTTATCTGGAAACATTTCATCATACTCCTCATTATAGGCGAGATACTGTACTTCCTCACACTAATGGGCCACCCGGTATATGCATATGAGGAGCGTTATCCGAACCGCACAACTCCTACTTCAAAAACTTTTTCAAGAATTCACGCTCGGTTGAGGGAAACAGGAAGTTTTGAGAAAGCTTGTCATCTGTTGTGTGCACATCGGACGGTAAGAACCCCAGAAACCAAGGAAGCAGTTCTTAATCTGGTAGGAGACAAGCTCCAGAAGAATGGCGCTGACGTTGAACATTTCTCCTGTTCTGGTATGGAAAATTTCAATTGATAATTAGTTATATCCCTACCATATTCAGAGAGTTCAGGCAATACTCCCTCGTGACTTTCCGTTACGTATCAACTTTAGTCGTTGGTTTCTCCAATGCCTTATCCAAAATCCTTTATTTGAAAATCAAATCCTGTTTACCGACGAAGCAAATTTCTCACGCAGCGCTATTCGCAATTTTCACAACAATCATTCGTGGTCAGAGAAAAACCCCAATGCGATACAGGAGTCATATTTCCAATAACAGTTATCTCTTAACGTGTGGGCAGGAATCTTTGGAGTTTATTTTATAGGTCCATTCTTTATTCCGGAAAGAATAAACGGAGAGAGATATCGTCATTTTCTTGAAGAATATTCGCCTACTTTATTGAAAGATACCGCTTAGACTACAAAATGAAATGTGGTTTATGCATGATGGTGCATCCAAGCGCCAGAATCAAACTTTCGGCAACCGTTGGATAGATAGGAAAGGGCCTCAACCATGGCCCCCTGAGTCACCAGACCTTAACAGTTTCGATTTTTTCCTGTGGGGACATCTAAAATCCTTAATTTACCAGAAACCTATTCAAAATGAAGAAGAATTGGGTATTCGAATAATTAACTCTTGTAGAACGATTCAAAATACTCCAGGAATTTTCCAAAGAGTGCGTGAATCAATGAGAAGATGATGCGAAGATTGTATGCGTGCATACAGGCAGGAGGTGGACATTTCGAACATTTATTGTGATTTCGATTTTGATTTATATCTAGTGTTCCGTTGTTAATTATTGTTTGAAAATCAGCGTTTGAAATGTTTCTATGTTAAATAAAAAAAAAGTTTTCAACATTTTCTCACTTTTTGACAAACACATGCATCGATTAATTTGAATCAAAATATTTCGAAAACGACTGCTTGTAGCGACTTTTGAAAAGCATACATACCTTTTTCACGTAAAAATTATAAGAGAAATCGATTTTTTTCAAGAAAATGTGATACATACATGCACGACAAAGTTGTGACTCCCCAAATGAGGCAAAGACCTGTAGGCGGCGCCCACTACAATTAAGGGACAAACTAAGACCAAATTTGAATTTCTCATATTGAAAAATCCCAAAATACCAATATTCATCCAAATATCGACATTATTTTAAAAATTATTCACGAAAAACCGAAATAATTAAAAAAAATTAACACCCTGTATATCAAAAATGGAGGCCTTGCGGACCCATGCTTAAATGAACTTTTCACCTAATAAATAACTGAAGAATCGTCCTGTCAAATATCGGACACTTATTACATAACACCCTGTATATCTCCCTAAATAAAAGTAGTATTTTATACAGGGTGACCGTGGGGTGCGTGCAAGCTCCCTAATTTTTTTTTCTAACCATGCTATCGACTTGTTTTTTTTAAATCGATAGTTCCGCCAATGGGGCTCATTCTTATACACAGGATGTCCCAAAATAAGATACCCAACCAAATTCGGGTTTTTAAAAGGGCAACTCCCCTTTTTTGTAACATGTTTGGATTCGCCAATAAATTGCCAATATAACGTATCCGAGTTTCTTAGACTTAAGATATATGACGACCCAGATCCACCAGAGAGCCGTTATCAGAGAAAATGCCGATGCAGCTCTAGGCTCAGATAATACCTTATTGTTAGCGACAATAACATTTTGAGCATTTATTATATTCATTCGCTCTAGAACTCTTCTCAGAGCTAGTTGTACTTTTTTTCAATGAAGATAATTCTTTTTTAAAAAGAAGATTTACCACTCAGAGTATTTAATTCTTATCTGCAATAGTTTTTTACTTATGTCAATTTATGTTTCAAAATAGCATCGTTCATAGACCCACAGAAAAATGAATAACATCAGATCTATTCAAGATAACTCAAACAACCCTTTCCAAGTCGATTTCTTAGAATTCAGTTAATCTTTTGAAATGCAGGCGAACTGAGAGTCGATGTTCCATCGCCTACTACGTTTTTTTTAATGATAGATTACAAATAGCAATAACTTGACTTTTTCAAATGCAATACCCTATATTTAATTCCATCATTGTATGGTATTTTTGAAAGCTCTTTGTCGATATAGGGTTTGTGGGATCTACTTTGTGAAGTTTGCGAGATTCGTTGTAAAATTAAAAATTTTGATGGTTTTTTCGAGAAAAGGAATCGAATAGACCACTGTCGTAAAATTCGTCCCATCCGTGTACTTTCAATAATTGTCTAATTGTTCAATTTCACTCACGAAGAGTTAGTGAATATGGTCTATTGTATTGGCGAAGCTGACAGAAATCCTATATTTGCAAACAGATAAAAAATATCCAGAAGCAAGTGTCTCCATTTCAAAAGTTAAGAGATCCGTTTGAACTCACTGCTAGTTAATCTTATACCAAAATAATTGATGAGAAAAACCTTTTTAAAAACAAGCTCTCATTCAAATACCCTGAAAAGTACAAAATAATTGCTTTGGATGTGTGACGTAGGTTATTCCGTGAGTTCTAGATTCAAGAGCCTGTCGCGGAAAGTTTTCATTTCGAATACAGTTGCGACAAGCTTTTGAATCTATATCTCACGGAATAACCTACGTCACACATCCAAGGCAATTATTTTGTACTTTTCAGGGTATTTGAATTAAAGCTTGTTTTTAAAAAGGTTTTTTTTATTAGTTATTTTATTTTGTGCTTATCAGTAAGTACCTCTAACACCCACATACCAATTTTGAATAGAATCGGACCACAATCACAGAAATCGTCGGACATCTTGAAGCCGCCATTCTGATTTTATGAATTTTGTCAGAAAATTCATAATCTTCGACCGTGAAAACCCCCACATACCAATTTTGAATCGAATCGGACCATAAACACAAATCTCGTCCGCCATCTTGGAGCCGCCATTTTGTTTTTCTTTTTCCTCTAACAAACGCATAATGCATTGTCACGGGAACTATGAACACCTGCCAAATTCCACGTTAATCGAACAACTAGAAGTGGGTCAAATTTAACTTGCAAGATTTGATGACAAACATCGGGACAGGTGAAACTAAATGAAAGCAAAAATGAAATTGGTGGTGGTCGGATTTGGTGGTGGTCAGATCACTGAGGAAAGTGAGTTTTATTGATGCTACAGAAAAATCCTCACTTGAGCAGTAGGGAATTAGTAGCGGAAACTCATACTTCACAAAGTAGTGTGAACAGATTTATATTGAAACATAAATTCCACTCTCATCATCTGAACTTACATAAAAAATAATGATTTTGCAAATCGAGTGGGGTTTTGTATTCAAATGAATGGCATTTAGGAGGAGGGTTATAATTCTTCTTTTGAGAACAACGGGTCGGTCAACAGACATAATATACATTATTATGCAATCGAAAATCCTCACTGGTTGAGGACTGTTGATCACTGAAAGCGATGATCGCCTAATGTTCGGGGAGGAAATATTGGAAATCACATTATTGGACAATGTGCTGAATGGGGAAAGGTATATTTACATTTTCTTCGTGAACATCTTGTCACAAGCTATGAAAATAATTTTACTTTCCCAAATTACCAATCTCCTTTAAGGCCCTTAAGGCAATAGACTTATGACAATTTTCCCAGGAGGGCCGTGTGGTTGCAACACGATGGTGCTACAGTGCATAATCATAATGCGAGAAATCTATCCTATCCTAATCGTTGGATAGGCAGAGATGTTCTATTCCTTGGCCCGCAAGATACCCAGACCTCACTCCTATAGATTTATTCCTCAGGAGATACGTGAAGGAAAGGGTTTTCAGAGATCGTCCAACAACTGCAGGTGATATGAAAAACAGGATCACGGAAGCCTTCCGTTCACTGATGGAGCAATGCTTGCTAGAGTTCGGAGCTCATTTACTAGAAGATTATCAGCTCGTATGGAACATGATGGTAACCTATTTAAGCATTTATGAATAGCCTATTTCTCAATTTTTTCGCATTATTTCCTGTTGTTCATCCTTTATGCAATCCTGTTCTTGTGAAGAGCACTAGAATTGTTTCTTTTGTGATGTTCTCGTGTTTCTAGTACAATTTCATTTTGTTGAAATATATTCTTCTCAGAATTGTATGTATTTGTCAAATTTCACGACAGCGACCTACTCGAAAGAGGTGACATTATGTTTATTGTGAATGTTGAACGTATTATGTCTTTCAAAATTTATTTGTACAGTAAATCATGTGGTATTAATACGCCCATATTGGATACAACTTCTGTTAGTATTGGTCTTATTTTCAGAATGTTTTTTGGATGTTGTTAGAGTTATTAGTAACGGAGAAGTTTTCTGTGATTTGATGTCAAAATATACCTCAAATTTTTCCATTCAACATTTACTTCATATATAATATTATTTTAAAAGGAATGATCGTAACTATCGAGATCAACAGAAGTTTCATAACATGGTCTAGGAAACACTGCTGTCTCCAATATTTTATAAAAGTTTTCAGCAACACTTCTATATAACTCACAGTATATCAGTGAGTTATACAGTGCTCGTCTAAAGTCCGTTCCCCCCCTACTAATTTTCGAACCACCTGGTATATCGCAACGAAATTTGGAGGGCTTGAATAGGAGATATAAACCTACTCTTTCATGGAAAAATCACAGCTAAAAATTTCAAAATGGCGGCTGAGCGCCATTTTCAAAAAAATTTTTTAAATTGAACACTCCGCATAATATTCCATTTTCGAAATCTGCTCATAATTTTCGATAGTTTTCTCCATACACTTTACTCCTAAATTCAATTGTTCTCGAAATATTAACGTTTGAAAAGTGACAAATAAAGAATGGATTTTGGTCACTTCTGGTAAAACATTTTGCTAACTAAACGTTCTTATTGATTTGTAGTTAAATCTCTTAATGAATTCGACTAATAAGAGACGTAAAGAGAGTTTATTAAGGATAAACATTACCGCTTACCGAAAAATCTCGAAGCCTACGAATGTGTTCTGTAAATTCACAATAAAAACAAATTAGTTAGCTAAAAAATTATAATTTAATTTTGAATAACACTTGTATTTAACCCCAATAATTATTTCATCAAGTATTCATTGTGGCCCCCTCCCAAATCTTGACAATAAATAGCTTCTCTCTGCTCTCTCTCTGAAAGTCTGTTCATCTATTTCTTCACATCTATCTATTTTGCGTTCCAATTCTTCTATTGTTTGGCATTCAGTGGCGTAGATTCTTGACTTCAGATACTCCCGAAGGAAAAATCTAGAGGTGTAAGATCCGGAGATCTTGGTGGCCATTCTGTACTTCCTCTGCGACCTATCCATCGCCCAGGAAAGTTTGTAACGAGGAACTCTCTAGCCATGCGATCGACATTGGGAGGTGCCCCATCCTGCTGAAATATGATTCAACGATTTTCAAACTCTTCCTGATTGTTCAAAACAATTTGTCTCATTCGAGGTTCAATTTCAGTTTCTACAAGATTTCTGTGAAGAACTCCTGAAAGATTGCCTCTGATCTAAATCGGTCCAACAACGCGATTGCTCAAAATCCCCGCCCAAACATTCATCTATGTAGGAAACTGGGTATGTCCCTCTCTAAAAACATGCGGATTAGTATCGCTTCAGTACTGTACATTCTGTTTGTTGACTTTTCCATTAAGAAAAAAAGTGTATTCGTCTGCGAAACAAACACGTTTTAGGAAGCCCCGTTCTCCTTCAATTGTTCTTGTTAACCACTCACAAAATTCAACCCTCCGGTCTGGATCATCCTCCGTGAGAGTATGCAGGATTTTAGTTTTATAGGGATGAAATCAATTTTTTTTTTAGAACTCTTTGGACACTTTTTGATTTTACTCCACAGGATTCAGCAACTGCAGACGTCGACTGAGTCGGATTGATTATCCTTTCTACCTTTTTTTCTTCTGAAAGAGGCGATCTTCCTGATCTTGGAGCATCTTTCAGCGTACCAGTTGCTTGGAGCTTATTCAAAAGTTTGCGCAAATATGACCTCGAAATAGTATTCTCGGGAAATCTATCATTGAACATACGGACTGCAAGATGATAATTTCTTCCAGCTTCCCCAAATATCAAAACTGCTTCAAATTTATCGTCTAAACTACGAGCCATGATCACACTTTTCATGAAAGGATGTAGGCGCTCAACGGACTATTTGACAGTTAGCAGTTCAGTTCGACAGTAAACGAGATGTTACCGCGACAACGATTTTTTCCAATGCAAACTTGATTGAAAGCAACATTAGTGTTTCGTTGGGTTTGAAATAATCAAGATGTCACTTGATATTTCGAAAACAATTGAATTTAGGAGTGAAGTGTATTGAAGAAAACTGTTGAGAAATATGAGCAGATTTCGAAAATGCAATAATATACGGGGTGTTCTATTTAAAAAAAAATATTGAAAATGGCGCTCAGCCGTCATTATGAAACTTTCAGTTGTGAATTTCTCATGAAAAAGTAGGTTTTTATCTCCTGTCTGTGCCCTCCAGATTTTGTTGCGATATACCAGGTGGTTCAAAAATTAGTAGGGGAGGAACGGATTTCAGACGAGCACTGTATAAATGAGGCGATAGCAATACTCATATGAGTTCATCATAAATATATTTGTAATGATAACTTTGAGTTTAATGAAGTGGTGATGAAGATAGTTATGTCACTTCATTATGCCCGTGGAGGTGGGAGTAATTTCACAAGACCGTGGTGAAACTGAGTTACTATAGGTACCTGCTTATACCGGGTGACCATGAGGTGAGGTACGCCCTCCAATTTTTCTATAGTTTTGAAAATGCAGGTTTCAAATCTGGTACGTCGATATATTACTCAAATATGCATATTTTGACTCCATTACCGAAAATTCACCACTTCCGGTTCAACCGGAAGTGACCCCAAACTTTTTTTTTCAAATGCCACCCTGTACAATTTTTCCTATTTTCCGGAAGAACACGCAATTTGTGATAACATTGTTCTTCAAAATTGAAAATCGGTTGAAAAATAGCGAAGATACAGTTGATTGTTCAATCGAACAAAGTTGGCCATGAACATCAAACTCAAATCATCACAACTGACGAACAGCGTCAGCATTTACGAGAAGAAGGTTAGAGGTGAGATACAGCTGGAAATTGAGCTTCTCATGTGATCGCAGCAACCATATTTCCCAACAATTATCAAACATTTCCTCAAAACGGAGTAGAACCCATATAGAATTGCTCACAACTGCCATTTCTCAAATGGCAACAAACTCTTTTCACTTCGTCATGTTGAAAAATGATGAATTATCAGATTACTCGTATGAAAAGATTTGGAGAATTCCGAAGGGAACCAGAAATACAATTAGGTTTCAATATAAGTGTTCTCAAAATTGAATGTTCTTCAATGAAGGCGGCTTTGAACATAAGAAAGCTAAACAAAAAAGCATAATTTGTCAACAAAGTGACAATCTGTTTCACTTATTCATTACAAGAGATTTGTAACTTGTTGAAAAACATTTCGATGGCGCAAAAATATACTAGAAATGAAAAAGTAGATTTACTGGTAATTTATGGCGAGTGTAGAAAACATGCAACTGCGGCTTGCATTCTTTACAGTGAACGATTCCCTCTCAGACAACGCCAACCAAGTAGAAACTATTTCGCACGTTTGGAAAGACAATTTAGGATGGAACCAGATGACAATGTACATGATCAGGATAGTTCTATCACTGATGAAGAGACGGAAACCAATGTTTTGGCTGTTGTTTATGCAGATCCCACCATATCACTTCGACAAATCGAACATGAATTACCAGTTGGACGAGAATCAGGTCGAAAAATTTAAAAAAAAACATGGGTTTGAGCCGTATAAATATCAGATATATCAGTGCCTTTACGAAAATGATCATCAGAGAAGGGTCCAATATTGCAATTGGCTACTTGAGAACCACATAAGGAACCCGAATATGACGAGAAACATTATATTTTCCGACGAATCAAGATTCACGAATATTGATATGTTCAATAGAAATAACACCAGATACTGGGCAACTGAAAACCCCAGGCTCATAAGACAAGGGAATTTTCAGGAACGCTTTGGATTCAACGTGTGGATGGGTCTGATAGGATCTCGAATCATTGGGCCCATAATATTCGATGGTATGTTGAATGGGCAACGCTATTTGGGATTTCTACGGAACGAAATACAAGGATTCATGGATTATTCACCTCTCGACATCTACCAAAATATGTATTTCCAGCAGGACGGTGCACCTCCCCATGATTCCCGAATGGTAATCAGTTACCTAGATGAAAAATTCCCAAATCGATGGATTGGCACGAATGGTCCTACAAGATGGCCTCCGAGGTCACCGGACCTCACGCCGATGGATTTTTTCATATGGGGTTACCTGAAGAACAAGGTTCACTCTTCTACTCCTACATCAAGGGAGGATTTGGAACATCGCCTTAGAGAAGCAATTGCTAGTATTACTCAAGCTCAGTTAAATAGAGTTATGGAAGCAATAGTGAGACGTGCAATTTTGTGCAGAGAACATGATGGAGAACATTTTGAACAGTACTTGTAAATCAGTTTTTCATTATTTTGATTTTTGTTATAGTAGTAAGTGACCAGAACCAACAAACAATTTACTTCATACCTTTTTTTTTCGTTCAGAAATCAGTCGTCTCAAATGTTAGAAATTGGGATAAACATCTAATACTTTTTTTTTATCTGTATATTCTTATGGTGGATTTATACAGCAGTTCCAATTCATGAGTTTTTAGTCACTAGTAAGAAGTCATAAGAATGTTCGATAATGGAATATTTATTCCAACAACGGTCTTAAAACTGCTGTATGAATCCACCATCAATTACGATTAGCATACGAGTAATGAGAGAAAAAGTTCGCTCCATCGCCGTAGAATGTTTTTCGACAACTCACAATTTTCTATTATTCAGAATGTACCGCAAATTTTCACAATTATTTTTTTAAATATGATTTTTTGTTTAGCTTTCGTAGGTTCAAGCCGCCTCCGTTTGAGAATATTCTTCGATTCCTTTCAGAATTCTCTGAAACTTTTATCACGATTATTTGGATAATTCATAACTTCTCAATACGACAATGTGAAAAGAGTATGTTGCCATTTGAGAAATGGTAGTTGTGAACATTTCTTTATGGGTACTACTCCATTTTGAGGAAATTTTTGATAATTGTTGGAAAATATGGTTGCTGCAATCACATGAGAAGCTCAATTTTCAGCTGTATCTTACCTCGAACCTTTCTCTCGTAAATGCTGACGCCGTTCGTCAGTTGTGATGATTTGCGTTTGATGTTCATGGCCAACTTTGTTCGATTGAACAATCAACTGTATCTTCGCCATTTTTCAACCGATTTTCAATTTTGGAGAACAGTGTTATCACAAATTGCGTGTCCTTCCGGATAATGAAAAAATTGTACAGGGTGTCATTTGAAAAAAAAAAGTTTGGGGTCACTTCCGGTTGAACCGGAAGAGGTGAATTTTCGGTAATGGAGTCAAAATATGCGTATTTGAGTAATATATGGACGTACCAAATTTGAAACCTGTATCTTCAAAACTATAGAAACATTGGGGGGCGTACCTCACCTCGTGGTCACCCGGTATACTACCGTTACCATTATATTTCCTTCATACAACTAGGTGTTGTTATTATAAGTTACTAAAAATGTTTACAGTTCAATTTGGGATCAACAGAGGAAAAGCTTCTCACCCGAAGCTATGGCGATATTTCTGTGCCGTGATAGATGATGACAATGCAAGTGACTCAGATTATAATTAGAATGAGCTACTATACTATACCACGATTGTATCGTTCGAAATAAAAATTTCATTTCAAATACACGCCTCTTATCGCAGAAATGTACCCTTTGTACATTATCTTCAACTAACACCTTAGAAACCACAATAAACCAGACGCACTCGACAAATTCACGTGATTAGTGGGCCTTTTAGTGTCGGCCATCAAAAATTTGACATTTCAGTGACCTTGAAAACATAAGTACCCCAATTTTTTTGTTTCGTCCAGCATTTTCGAAATTTCGACCACTGTGCATCCCCGTATTCCATCTGAAATTCGACTGAATCTAGTAAAATATGGTTTTCTTCGAAGGGCGTTATAATATAATAGAAAAAAATGGCAGGACAGCTCTGCTATCCATACGCCGCGCCACCGTAACTGTTCGGATCAGTTTTCCTCCCTTATTTATGCAGCACTGTTAACACAGTTGGGTACACGGGGCTTGTGGCTCAGTGGAACGAGCGTCGGTCTTGTGTCAACTGTTTCCACCTGGCGCCGGTTCGATTCCCGCAGCTGGTGAAAAATTTTTTCAAGGTCCCAAGAGTGGTTTCGGATCCCACTATAGAAGGTAAGGTCCCCGTGATCTTAACTCGTACAAGTTTTCATTAACTTCTGAGGGTTGATCAAACAACTAAGAAAGCGGTTAAAAACAATTTTACAAATTTTTACAATTTTACAAATTTCACACTGTTGGAAAAGAGTTGTTGAAATAACAATAAATAAGAAACCCAGGAGGTCACTGGTATTATTGGTGAAATTGGTAAATTTTGCTATTGACGATGTTCACATTCACACATTTGTGGCTGGATCAGTTTTCCTTCCTTATTTATGCAGCACTGTTAACACAGTTGGGTACACGGGGCTTGTGGCTCAGTGGAACGAGCGTCGGTCTTGTGTCAACTGTTTCCACCTGGCGCGGGTTCGATTCCCGCAGCTGGTGAAATTTTTTTTCAAGGCCTCAAGAGTGGTTTCGGATCCCACTATAAAAGGTAAGGTCCCCGTGATCTTAACTCGTACAAGTTTTCATTAACTTCTGAGGGTTGATCAAACAACTGAGAAAGCGGTTAAAAACAATTTTATTTTTTTTACAATTTTACAAATTTTACACTGTTGGAAAAGAGTTGTTGAAATAACAATAAATAAGAAACCCAGGAGGTCACTAGTATTATTGGTGAAATTGGCAAATTTTGCTATTGACGATGTTCACATTCACACATTTGTGGCTGGATCAGTTTTCCTTCCTTATTTATGCAACACTGTTAACACAGTTGGGTACACGGGGCTTGTGGCTCAGTGGAACGAGCGTCGGTCTTGTGTCAAGTGTTTTCACCTGGCGCGGGTTTGATTCCCGCAGCTGGTGAAAATTTTTTTCAAGGCCCCAAGAGTGGTTTGGATCCCACTATAAAAGGTAAGGTCCCCGTGATCTTAACTCGTACAAGTTTTCATTAACTTCTGAGGGTTGGTCAAACAACTAAGAAAGCGGTTAAAAACAATTGTACAAATTTTTACAATTTTACAAATTTTACACTGTTGGAAAAGAGTTGTTGAAATAACAATAAATAAGAAACCCAGGAGGTCACTAGTATTATTGGTGAAATTGGTAAATTTTGCTATTGACGATGTTCACATTCACACATTTGTGGCTGGATCAGTTTTCCTTCCTTATTTATGCAGCACTGTTAACACAGTTGGGTACACGGGGCTTGTGGCTCAGTGGAACGAGCGTCGGTCTTGTGTCAACTGTTTCCACCTGGCGCGGGTTCGATTCCCGCAGCTGGTGAAAAAATTTTTCAAGGTCCCAAGAGTGGTTTCGGATCCCACTATAAAAGGTAAGGACCGTATAACAGTCATATAAAAAAAAAGGAAAGTTTTAATTTTTTACAATTTTACAAATTTTACACTGTTGGAAAAGAGTTGTTGAAATAACAATAAATAAGAAACCCAGGAGGTCACTAGTATTATTGGTGAAATTGGCAAATTTTGCTATTGACGATGTTCACATCCACACATTTGTGGCTTTCTCACAATTTTTTGCTATTTAACGAATTCAGCAAAGGTAATGCCACAATTGGACTGAAGACGATTTCACAAAATCAGTACTACATCAACAACATTCAGTTGCTATTTTTTCACCTTTTTTTGTTAAGCTGACCCAAAAATGTTTTCACAGTGAAATAATTCATTTACTATTTTCAATTAATTAACATAATATTATAGTGAAATTATCATTGTTATACTGTCGATTCCTTTACTTGCTTTCATCATTTATAAACTGACAAGAAGTAATTTGTAAACCCCATGCTGTTGGAATCTCATTCTCTTCATGTTGTTGTTGAAATAAAATTTTGTCGATTATTCTCTTTTAGTTTTTCATACTACACAGAAATAAGTTTTATTGTCTTTTATTTCTTGTCATAACATAAATAATATTTTTTTCAATTGACGTCAATTAGTATTCACTACCACTATTTTTTTTTGTGAAAATATCTTATATTTGTTGGTAATATAGTTTTTCAGGGGGGACGGTTTAATGAATCAAGAATATATAACGTTAGAATATTTTAATGCTTCTATTAGAAAAAAAATAATACTCTATTATAATAAATAACAGTTGAATGAATAAAATAAAATTAACATAATTATGTGAAGAAATGTACAAATAAACATAAAGTAACACAATGAGTGAATGCCAGCTTTATAATCCTTTGGTGGATTAATATAAAAAAAAATACTGTACTATAATGAATAACACTGCTGCGTGAAGAGCAGTAAACGCAAGAATAAACATTTTGAGTTTGCCAATTAATTTTTTTTTTACCCGACTGCGGCGAGGCCCAAATAGACAGTTATGTGTTTGACCTGTATGTATGTACACAGGTCAAACACGAAACCGTCCTTTTGTCTTTGCCGCAGTCGGGTAAAAAAATATATAAATTGGCAAACTCAAAATCATTGTTCTTGCACTTACTGCTATTTACCCTCACGCGGCAGAAGAGTTGAATGTCGAGAAAATAAAATTTACAACAGGTACCGAGTAATAAAATGTGAGAACACCGAAACTAAATGTTTGCCCAAATTCACAAAGCAAGTCACTAATCCAAAATAATTTCCTATTTCGGCACAATACAATGAAAGTTATGTTTATATGGCAAACTCAAATCATATGCAACTAAATGCTTAGAAGACTTATCAACTTGTTATTGAATCTTTCTGTTTCTTCTACTATGTAAGAACGAGATTTGTCATCAAATAATTTTGTAGAACAAGACTCACACAAAAATATTGGGTTATTTGTGGCATGAGCACAAATAGCAAATATTTTACAAAATATAGGGCACATGTTTCGACTCATTTCAGTAGTCACAAAACTGTTGAGCCTAGAAGTACTCCCGAAAGCTTTTACTCTTTTAGTAATCTTCAAGTTCAGTAATTTGGTATCCAATAAAATTTGCAACTCTTCTTGATAAAGTTCATTATTGATATTTTTCAAAAAGCTTTTGCCATATATTGGTTCCAATGACAGGTTAATATTCCTCCAGATATTCAACATATGAGTTTGGTGTTTCGTCGAGAGAGTTTTGCGAACATTTTTGAAGTTTTTCAAACTATGAATCAAATGTTTGAACCTGAACAAACAAAATCACAATACAAATACCATATTAACAATACGTCTCACAGAGGACTGACTGAGACGATGTGCTCTGGAAGCGAATTTTTGGCGCTAATTCGATACTCGCATATGCACGAGAATGCCTAAAGATGATCAATTCCTTTTTCACAACGGAATAGGATAAATTCCACGAATTTATTGGACAATACCACGAACAGTTTTGGTAATCCAACAATTTGCATTTTGACTATATCAGTTGTTTAAAAAACAAAATTTTCGATTCCGCAAACTGTTCATAGCTATGAATACCTATTTGATGTTGCTAATAAATGCACATCAATATTCTGAATTTGCAAGAGCATTTGCTATTTCGTTTCAAGTTGTTACAGCAACAACTTTTTATTTGAAGATTTCGACAACAATGAGGTAGACATACTGACAAAAAATTAGTGAAAATTGACAATGGATGAATTTAACTACACCTGGAGTAAGTTGAGTAGTGAATTCCTGATTAATTGTTGTTGATTTTAGCAACATTTTTTCAACAAAACTAGATATTGTTGAAATTAACAACTCTTTTCTAACTGTGTATCGTTTAGGTACACAAAATGTTGGATTTACAGTGTTTTCAACCGCTTTCTTAGTTATCTCATCTACTCTCCGGAGATTTCAATGGAATCAGTTAATTTTACTGAAATCATATCAGATCGCGAGAGCATAATCAAATTGAAAGACAGCATAATTCAGACCCAGTCATTGAAAGAATAATTTATAGAAATTTCAATGAGAGTATAAATGAATATATCGCAAACTCACATTCTTCAGGTATGCATAAGTGGGTGTATATAATAAAACAAAAACCTCCCATAAACTAATCCAGTTTCTTGAAATCCCAAATAACATTATAGGAAAAATTATACCATACAGAAAGACAAAATGTCCGTACACCCCCAAAAATATATAATAATTTGATAAAATTTTACCTGAAGTTCACCAGCTATGTGGATGTCCCATTAGAGAGGTTGGTGAAATATCTAGGAATTCATATTGCTTCGTTTCTTAGGTGGGACATACACATTGTTAATGTAGTAAAGAAATACAGATTCTCGCAGTTCAAGAAATTTTTAGTGTTCATACATTTTAAAATCCTGTACCATGCTTTAGTAGAATCCATCATTCAGTACGGTATTATTGGCTGGGAAGGCTTCCTAAGTTGTCATCTAAAACCATGAGAGGTACTCCAAAAATGGTGTATCAAAATAATTTTGGGAAAAACGAAAACTTACTCAACTGAACAACTGTTCTCTGAATCCGGACTACTCGACATGAGACAATTGTTCTGTAAAACGGTTATTCAATTCGTTCCTGAGAATAAAACATATATCCATTCAGTGAACCATAAATATTCCACCAAAAACAACAAAGGGATCAATGTGTTCATGCCCAAAGCAAATAAGTCAGTTGGCCAGAGATGCTTCACTTACCTTGCTTTTCGCTTACTCCGTTTATTACCTGATGAACTCCAAAGAATCAATTCAAAATCATTAGTAAAGAGGAGATTGAAACTTTGAATCCTGGATACGATAAATAAATAATCCACAGCATTATCAACTGTTGATCCATTATACTTGCTATCTCCCTCATTCCACTCCATTGAAACCTTTCCGAATATGTCATTTGCTGTATCTACTTTTCCACTATTATTATCATGTGTCTTATGAAATGTAATTTTATGTAGATATTGTGTTTTTAACTGAACGACATTCTGTAATTTTATAAGCAGCGTTCTTTATATTTATATTTTTATTTTTCAACCAGCACTGTTTCCTTTGGAAAATATTCGAACAAAACTTCAATGGTATACCTGTATCCTTTGAAAAATATCCAAACCATGCAAAGAAATGAAACATGGAGGTATACTCACGGACAAGTTCTTCACTGAACTTGAGTGAGTTAATATTTCCATGCATCTCACGGCTTTCCACATGGTTTATCCATTAGATACTGTTTCTTTTTTTAAGCTTTTATTTTCCTGGAAAAATGTATATTCCTTCGTGTATATTCTGTATTTTGTATATTTTCGTGTATATTGTCTATATATCACAATCATTCATATATATTCGAAATTTATGGGATCTTTGTTCATTTACTTATAGTTTGAAAGTATAACCTAAAATTATATGTAACAAAAATTGGTAAATGAAAAAAAAATTATTAGATCATCTTCAAGGAGAATTTTTAAGTAAATATTTATCTAATACCGACCCCAAATTACATTCATATGGTCAGGGAGTGAAGGAGTCAATTAATAGGTCAAATATTTTCGGATTTAAACGATTTTACTACCAATAGGTCAAACTTGTACTCATTGAATCAACTCATAGGTCCACCGTGAACCGGACTCCATATTTGTGGGCTTGCATTGTTGCCTCCATTGATTAAAAAATCAATAATTTCCACACAACAAACATATCCCAGTGAGAACCCATTCAAAAATACATAAATGAAACATACGTGAACATATTTCGCCTTTCAAACTAGTTTGGCGTGTTTCATAGCAGAAGTTGATGTAATACACAGAATATCATTTGATCATTTCTCCAGTAAATTAAATCTGTTCGACACAAAACTACAATAATCACGACTAGGAGTAACTTCATCAACATTCATATTTCTCTACTGTTAGTTCGGACTGACAATTATCCGTCAATAAGTAACATTTTCTACGTAATTTATAATTTATGGTTATACAACTGAAACATGTTAATTTTTTATTCTAAAACGACATTTTTTAACCATAATTTTATGTCTCACCCTTCAACGCCCTTGGAGTGACAGCAACCTCTTCAAAAATTTTGCTTGTGATAGCTCTTTTGAAGGTTTTCAATTCTCTATCCAGCAATACCAGTTTTTTTAAATCCTCTACATTGTTTATTAAAAAATATTACATTCTTAATGTTACTAAGTAAACAAAAGAACATGAACCTTTTTGAATCAAATGTTCAAACTGGGCGCCTGTTGCTTCTTGACAAAAATGGATGCGTTTCTAAAATTCTTCTTAAATATTATGAATCGTTTCCCGGGGTAACATATATGTCGTACTAGATACCTAAATTTTCATATTCAAAATGAATAATACATTCCATATTTAAAAATACAAACGTCTTCCCGGTACCAGGGATGGGTGTTGCGTCCAAATAAGTATGTATTTGCATTTCATTGAGTAGAGTTTGCTTTAATAAAGCAGCAGAGATGGATGAACATATGAACATGAACGATAAAGGTGAAAATGGCAAAAATAGTGTGATGAATGTAATAGTAAATTTCAGAACTGGATCCATATATTCCATATATCCGAAGTGAACTTTAGCGAATTTGAAGGAAGTTCCAGCGAAAGTAAACAAGAAAATAGAAGTATACACGGATACAAATACCACGAGTAAGAATGGATCAAATCGAATATATTCGACGATAAAGAGTAAGTAATATTTTGAAAGTTCAACTGAAAAATCTCAAATAAATGAAATATATTTTAATGTCTACTTCAAGTTAAACATACAATAAATTAGGAGCAACAGGCCACCGATTCAGACACATGTTGAAACAGACTCAAATATTAGCGAAGATGAAGAAGTAGAAGGTGGTGTATATATATATATATATAGAAGAAGGGTAGTCTCGTGACTGGACTAGTTGAAAATAACTATGAATTTGAAATAATTTGTAAATGAAATACTGATCTTATATATATATATATATATATATATATTTGTTTTTTTTTTTTTTTTTTTAAAAGCAAGAAATGTAGTATAGCAATCTACAATAAAAGATCGTATTGAAAAAGTTTTGTTGATTAATACGATAATTTTTTTTGAAATATTGGTCTAAACTGAATATATTAGAAGATTTCGTTATGTACTTCGAATTTATGATATTGTAGTTTAATTACACTTGTAGAGAATTCAATGAAGTAATCATAACAAATATTGTAGAACAATGTAGTATTATTTTAAAAAAAATATTAAAAACAATTTAAAATCAATTTATTTTGTGTTTGTTGAATTATCCATATTAATTAAGTATGGTAGTAACAATATATTCCTTGGTGGTTTATATCGGTTCATAATTATGTTGATGGATTGTAAGGGCGCTCGAAAACGTCTAATCTATTATGGAGAATCAAAATTCTTGAGCGACATTTGAAAATGTATATTTCAAGCTGAAATTTTCAGATTGTCATTTTTTTATAAGTACAAATAATTGCCGCAATGAAATTTTTTTTTCGGATTTTGACCACTTTTGAAATTTTAGAAATTCTTGAGTGACCCCTTAAGAATATTCGATCCATCCATCCCACTTACAAAAAACTAACATATTTCCATGCGAGACTTGGAAAATATATATATAATTTTTTCTGATATGTAAAAAGATACCCATTTTTTGTGGGTATTTTGCCCCCTGCATATTGGAAAAATAATACATTCACATTGATTATTTATGACACAAAATCAATAAGAAAAGTCAGATTTGACAGATTACAGACAGACAGACACCGGCACAGGTGAAACTAAAAATAAATAAATGCTTGTAAAAAAAAATCTTCCACCCTGAAAATCGCCACATACCAATTTTGAATAGATCGGACCATAATAACAAAACTCGTCTGCCATTTTGGAGACGCCATGTTGAATTTTTGAATTTTTTGACAAAAAAATCATAATATCCGATCTCGAAAACCCCTAGATATCAATTTTGAATACAATCGGACCATAATCATAAAAATTGTCCGCCATATTAGAACCGCCATTTTGTTTAAAATAAAATTATAATGCATTGTCACCGGAATTATGTATATCTGCCCAATTTCAAATCAATCGGACAATTAGATGTGTGTCAAATTTAACTTGCAAGATTGGATTACAGACACACAGACAGAGAGACAGACAGAAAGACACCGGGACAGGTGAAACTAAATGAAAGCTTGTAAAAATAAAACTGTGGGTCTAGATAATTCATGAAAAAAGGCTGTATAGCAAATTTCAACACACATATATATTTTCAATTTTCATGTTTATATGCTCTACAATTTTTGGACAATTACAATACTTCCATAGAATCGCTGCTCAGAGTTCTTACGTTGTGACATACATTTTCAATTGCCATCGTGTTAAATAACGACGCGTTTGTCGAAAACTTGAGATATGTGTATATCAAAATGGTATTTCAAAAAAATCCTCTGCTACACTACAAAATTTCAGTGAATATGAAGTTAGCATTCTGGGACTATGGAAAGCGTGCGTGTTCCAATTATTTATCAAAATTCCATTATATCCAAAATGGTGGACGAGTTTTATGATTTATGGTGTAATGAAAGTCGACATGAATTGGCCACTGAGGAGGCAAATTAGTAATTTCTGGTTACGATCACTAAATTGGAGGTGATGATATCAAGATGGCGGGTGAGGGAGTCAGTCATCTAGAATGAAGTAATAGTACTGATGTATGAATCATAAAAACAACTTCGGTTCAAATATACTGAAAAAAATTTTTAGAAAAAAAAATTGAGAATGCATTGAAACAATAGGAATATTTTTTCCAGATTGTGTTATTATGCTCTCATATCAATGAATAACAATTTTGAAGGATTTTATGTAGTTCAAACATGCAAATAGGTATTTTTGCGCGATAAGCTATTGGATCTGTTATTCACTGATATAAGAACACAACAACTTACGTCATACACCTAAGAAAATGAATTTCTCGAAAGAAATAATCAGATATTCATTGATTTCTAGGGGGTACACTTCCCGACAAATTAAAATAGGACACTTTATTTCAGTTATGTAAAATAGCTTTTCTCTGACATTTAATTTTGACAATTGTTGATTTGTCAGAAACGTCCATCGATTTCCACAACGCCACAACAATTGAGTATCATTCAAAAAGCACGAATCGTTTCGAAGATTGAGTTCGATTGGTCTTGTTGGAAAGTTTACAAGATAATTCCGATAATTCGAAGTTGATATTTGGTATATCATTAGCCCAAAAAAAAAGAGAAATGCATGTCCTTGTGTTTCTCCATCGCACATTGACTGAATAAAATGTGTAATTTTCTGTGAATAGCTTCAGGCATGATTTCAATGTTTGAAACACAAAATTAAAAATAATTTTTCAGAGAGAAAGTTGATGAATATTTCTTAAAAATATGTTTCCAATAATGATGCTATGGTATATTGCACGTGCTGTGGTTTTGATGATCCAATTTCGTGAAAATCTTAGGTGGAGTGTTCCTGTGAAAGTGATAATATATATGTCTATAATCTGCCTCCCTTGTAGACCATTTGTTTTCAGATTTTCTGTTGTAGTATAACAAGAGAGGGAGAATAAAATGAAAATAATTCGACAGATTTCGAAAACTTGTTGCCAGGCAATAGACACGAGAGTCCAACGGGCTCGAGTGGCTATTGCCAAATGGCAACAAGTTCGAGAAAGAAACAGGAGAATTATTTTCTACTTTATCGAACTCTCGTGTGGTATTCTATAGATTATTTTTTGATGATACAATCATAAACACATTTCTTTGCACAATGATACAATGCACTGAACCGGCTTTGATTGATTTCTCTCTTTTCCTGCGAATTGATGACAGACGTCAAATTAAAAATATACGTTGTCAGACAATAAAAACAAAATACCTCAAATTACTCCCGCGGCAATTTTCTTGGTGGAATATTCCCACTATAATAATGTTTTGATTAGCCAAAACGTACATGAATGATTCGAATTGACAGTTTCATTATAGACACATATGTTATCACTTTCACAGGAACACTCCACCTTAAGATTTTCAGGATATTGGATCTCCAAAACCACAGCACGTGCTATACCATAAGGGAAACATTTATTGAACAAATTTTCATCAACTTTATCTCTGAAAAATTATTTTTAATTTTGTGTTACAAACATTGAAAACATACCTGAAGCTATTCACAGACTCAAGGTCATGCATTTTTCTTTCTTTTTTGTTATTAAGGCAAGTGGTATACAAAATATCAACTTCGAATTATCGGAATAGTGCAAAAACATCTCTCTTGTTCACTACCCGACAAATAAAATAGGACAACTGAATTCTTCAGCAAGAAGTCTTATCGACAAACCGACCTCAATCTTCGAAACTATTCCTGATTTTTGAATGATACTTAATTGTTGTGGCATTGTGGAAATCGAAAGATGTTTCTGACAAATCGACAATTGTGAAAATAAAATGTCAGTGAAAGGCTATTTTACATAACTAAAATAAAGTGTCGGTGTGTACCCACTAGAAATCAATAAATATCTGATTATTTTTTTTTGAGAACACACTGAAGAGGATTCTATTTTCTCAGGTGTATGACGTCAGTTGTTGTGTTCTTATATCAGTGAATAGCAGATCCAATAGCTTATCGCGCAAAAATACCTATTTTCATGTTTGAACTACATAAAAGCCTTCAAAATTGTTATTCACTGATATGGGAGCATAATAACACAATCTGAAAAATGTATTTTTTTTGAATAAATATTTTTTTTAGTATATCTGAATAGAAGTTGTTTTTCTAATTCATACATCAGTAGTAGTACTTCATTCTAGATGACTGACTTCCTCACCCGCCATCTTGATATCGTCACCTCCACCAATTCAGTGATCGTAACCATAAATTATGAATTTGCCTCCTCAGTAGCCAATTCATGTTGACTTTCATTACACCATAAATCATAAAACTCGTGTCCACCATTTTTGATATAATAGAATTTTGATAAAGAATTGTTAATTGGGAACACGCACACTTTCCATAATCCCAGAATGCTAACCTCATATTCACTGAAATTTTGTAGTGTAGCACAGGATTTTTTTGAAATAGAAATATATTAAGTTTCCGACAAACGCGTCGTTAATTGACACGATGGCAATTGAAAATGTATGTCATAAAGCAAGAACCGTGAGCAGCGATTCTATGGAAGTATTGTAATCGTCCAAAAATTATAGAGCATATAAACATGAAAATGGAAAAATATATATGTGTGCAGAAATTTTCTATTCGGCCTACTTTTATGAATTCTCCAGACCCACTGTTCTATTTTTTGCTTTTCATATTTCGTAAACATTCCGATTTGTTCACCAAGCCTCATTTTGCGTATTTGCTGCACAAACTGCTATTATCGGAACTCTGGATAGTGTAGATATCAATTTGACGAAACCGGACCATAAATCGAAAAACATTTCAGAGACCACATCATACATTTTTCAATAGTGACAGAATTACCCTTAATGTTCGACTAACATTTTCAGATATCAATTTTCACGTTATTTGAAATGTTTCATAGCTTCAGATTTTTGAAAAAAAGCGACAACACGTTGATTTTAATGAAATTTTAATAATATATATATATATATATATATATATATATATTTATATATAAGTTAACTAGTTGAGGACTATTTTATACAAATTTAAAAACCGCAAATAAAATATACCTTTAAATATCAAAACAAATGGAAACTAATATAAAGCTTGTGAAAAAATGAAATGAAAAAAGAAGTTTGGTGATGGCGGGATCCGATCGTCGGATCCTTTGGTTTGAGGCGAACGCTGTCACCAATTCGCTACCAAGGAGATAAGGTATAGTCCATCCAATATCAATTGCAGAAGCTGTTTCTATAGGGAGCAAATAAAATCTCACTTCGCTAACACGAGCGTATATGCGAAGAAAAGGAACGAAAAATAATCTGTACTACTTGTATACAGTCTCCGTCGGCACAAAGAGCCCGCTGGTCAACGTGGACTTGAGTGACTGCTGTTTGTTCTACAACCGATTCGTCTGGGCCAATCAAGTCGGACATCAATGCTGGCAGGTGTGTATATTCGATGGGAGGTCATAAATCACGCGTTATATTTGTGTTTTAATAGCTCTGAAAGATTAAAAACCAGTAGCGTCTGTGGTCTTGGTGTGTGCCGATCGAAATACGTTTCAGGATATCAAAATATCTGAATAAACTTAGTTATCTCCGCCACTGCTGCTCAAAGGATTTCGCCGCAAGACTTTTTTATGCTTCTGCAATTGATATTGGGAAAACTATGATTTTAAATCAGATTTCTTGATAACGGCAGAGCGTTAGTGTTTTTCAATAATCATTTAGTTGATTAAGGGGCGCGCCAACTATGTGGTGAACGTAGGCAAAAGCCACGGGCGGCAAAATCTAAGGGCTGCAAAATCTAAGGGCGGCAATTCGGCTTAATAAACCGTACTAACGACCTCTTCTTTCTAATGCCGCGCGTCTGCTCCAATTCATGTTTAATGCGTGATTCTCTTTCGGTACTCTTTTGCTATCAGCGATAGCGGCTAGCGGCTAGCTTAAAAAGTCCGAGTATCACAGGTGGCTCAGCGGTAACTGTAAGTATCAAAAATGAAGAGAGTAAATATAGATTTTCTTTTATTGTTTTCATTGCTTTTTTTATTCGAGAAAGGCTTAAAAAGTCGTCTGTCGAAAGCCGCAAAAAATTAAAATTAATATAAATATGTCTGGATTTTATAAAATGGGTCATTCTGGTTTGTTCTGCAACTCAGAACAGTTGATTAGATAGTTAGTCAGTGAGGTGAATATTTCAGTGTAAAAAATGGTAAGTAGTGTAACTTAAACTGAATACGGTATATTTTTACTATTCTACGCTTAATTGAAATATCTGAAACATGTTCTATATAAAAAATCAGTAGTTTTCGAGATATTTGACATTATTTTTGTTTTCCCATAAAAGGCAATTAATGACTAATAATTTCACCTTGCAACTACCAACTACTAATTGTAAAGTATTTTCAGTAAATTTTTTCTCAAGGTCCTGTAATATATACTAATTCATATTCATTTTCAACAAATGTTGTACAGGGTGTTAAAAAAATGTAATCCAATTTGTTGGTAAAGATAGATGTAAAACAAAATTTTCTCAAATAGATCACCATGTAACATATCCTATATCAAAACTCATCTGTTTTCGAGATATTCAACATTTAATTTTTTTTTCCAAAAACGTAAATAAGATTGCTTACAATATGACATTTCCTATTTTAAGGAAGGGGGCAAAAAAAGAAAACGATTATTAGGTCATCAGTTCCGCCAACAAAGACGGCAGAAAATGGAAGAGAAGGAAAAATTAGCTGATTAGCTGAAATTAGCTGAAGGCCTGAAGTTTTCTGCCAGATGTTTTTATCGTAACTTCACCAATGGAGAGAATGTTAAAAGGGAGTGGCCGATTTACTCAACACCAAGGGATGCGGTTTACTGTTTCTGTTGCAAATTTTTTGGTGAGTCTTTGACTAACTTGTATACTAAGGAAGGGTGCTCTGATTGGAAACATCTGTCACTAGTGATGAACAGACACGAAAAGAGTGACTCCCATAAAAAAATATTTCGGTATCTTGGTTAAACTTATCAAATATGTTACTACTACTATGAATGAAAGTCAAATACGTTCATTGCATGTAGAAAAAAAATACTGGTATCGTGTCATTGAAAGAATAATTTCAGCAATGCAGTTTATATGTCGTCAATGTTTACTTTTACGTGGTAGATCTAACAAATTATATGAAAATAATAACGAAAACTTCTTGAAATTAATAGAAACGTTTACCAAATTTGATTCTGTAATGAAGCGTTTATGTGAAGTTATCCACACTTTCCCATCCACAGTTTCTGACGAGTAGATTGTCGAAAACGGGATAGAGTGAAATTTGTGTGCGGCGTTGCCAGACTTCCAGGTGATTCCCACTCACGCTTTTTACACGTTTTTCAGGATATCTCATTCATAAATGCACAATCCTTGGTATTATTTTTGTTCACTGATATGCGCTCAATCATCTTATCAATACATAGAAGGTAACAAAACAATTCAGAATGCTTTTTAGACGTTTTCTTCCACACATTTCCCCTCATTAATGAATCTTTCATCAGAAACATGTATGTATTCAATACATACAGGGAGTAAAAATTATTTGTAGAGCTCTAGGAGAGTAAAGAAAGAATAAAAATATCCCTTTTTTCATAAATTTCTCGGTATATCTCCGTTATTTCTGCATGATCGTTGATAATTTTTTCACCAAAATTCTAATAATGTTTTCTACCCACATAGGGTGTCAAATCAATTTGTAGTGCCGTATGAAAAAAAGGAAAAAAACAGTTCCAGCCACGGTTTACAAATATTCAAATATCTCCGTTATTTCTACATGATCGTTGATGATTCTTTCGAAGAAATACCACGATGATATTCACGATATATACAGGGTGTCAAAACAATTTGTAGTGCCGTAGGGAAAAAAACAGTTCCAGCCACGGTTTCCAAATATTCAAATATCTCCGTTATTTCTACATGATCGTTGATGATTCTTTCGAAGAAATACTCACGATGATATTACGAAAGGGAAAAAATTTAAACCTTTTATAATGTTTTCTACCCGTACAGGGTGTCAAATCAATTTGTAGTGGCGTAGGAAAAAAAGTAACAGATAAAAAAATGTAATTTTTTATACATTTTTTCATATATCTCCGTTATTTCTGCATGATCGTGGATTATTTTTCCAAGAAAATACTCACGATGATATTTCCGATATATACAGGGTGTCAAAAAATTTGTAGTGCCGTGGGGAAAAACAGTTCCAGCCACGGTTTCCAAATATTCGAATATCTCCGTTATTACTGCATGATCGTTGATAATTTCTTCACCAAAATATTCGTAATAATGTTTTCTACCCATATAGGGTGTCAAATCAATTTGTAGTGCCGTAGGAAAAAAAGTAACAAATAAAAAAATGTAATTTTTTATACATAAAACATCATTTTTTATATTCTTTATTGAAATACAAATTAAAAAGGTCCTATGACTTTTCACGATAAAGTTAATATTTTTAGAGATATGAATTTTTAAAGGTTCGAAAAATCTCAAATTTGGGTACTTTTGACCCATAAAAAAAATATTAAAAAATAAATAAAATATAAATAATTTTTTTTTAATTCTTTAAACAATAGGTAATCATTTTGTTAATAGATATTAAAAAAAAATTCATTGTTTATACCTGTTTTTTTATTGTTAATTTCGCGCGCTCACAAGTATGCGTCGCTTACCTTTAAGTATCGCCGTCTCTCTCTGACTCATGCGCTGCATCGGCCTCTCTGTGTCCTGAATTATTATTTATTATTTATCTTAAAAACTATTAACTTTATCAAGATTGTTAAAGAAAGCAATGCTATTAATAATGAAATTGTCTACAATTTGTTCCCAACAAATTCTTTTCTGGAATCAATTTTACAAAAGTTATTTGAGCATGAATCGGAACATGTAATTAAAATTACTTTTTTATCAGTTTATATTACTTTTTTGTTATTAAAACAGAAAGTAATTACATTGAATAGCTTCTTCAAACGAAGGTTATAGATGTCGAAGTATGAAATAATGAAACAAAATTTAAAAATAAGTATTTATTTATTATCAATATCATTTTTATATATTATATTCTTACAGTCTTCTGAATCACAACCACATAGAAGTATGCAACTAATATTTTTTTTTACAGTAACAAGCTTTGGTTGCACAGGATTATCCGGTTTTTTGAAATCAGTTGAAAATGGGCTTTTGTTTATAAATAAAGGTAGCAAAGTACCATTCTCTAGTTTGTATCCGAAATTCGTAAAATCTAATGTTTCATATTGGGGATTCAATGCATTTTTCCAAATGTATGTTTGGGCAGAAGCTCTAAGTGCATGCAAATGCAAGGCATCTGATGTGCACGGAATTTTTGATAAATTAATATTAGTGCCAAAGCAACGAGAAAAAATACTTTGTCTAGCTTCATCCGCGGTGTTACCTTTTTTACCCAAAATATTTAAATACAATGTTTCTAAGCCTTTCAACTCCTTAGTACTCAAATCCAAGCCATTGCCAAGAGGGTCTAAAGCATCACGATTTTCTTTACTTTTATCATTTCTAAAGCTTTTGTTTTGTGCCAATTTTTCTAGTCGTATCACAACCCGTAAATGCGTGTAAAGCAGGTAAAATTTCACAAACCGGGTACGTTAGAGAATCAGCTGCTTTGTGACACGAAAGGAATCGTGATTTTTTATTATTAATTTCCATCCATAGTCCGGAACAACCACTTTGTTTCAACCGTGACCAATAATAAATACATAGTACAAAAACATCAGTGTCTACACTGTGAATATTATTTCAGAATTCAACTGAATATTGTAAACAGCGTGACAAAAAATTTGTTAAAAACAAATTGTGGACAATTTCATTATTAATAACATTGCTCTCTTTAACAATCTTGATAAAGATAATAGTTTTTAAGATAAATGATAAATAATAATTCAGGACACAGAGAGGCCGATGCAGCTCATGAGTCAGAGAGAGACGGCGATACTTAAAGGTGAGCGACGCATACTTGTGAGCGCGCGAAATTAACAATAAAAAAACAGGTATAAACAATGATTATTTTTTAAATATCTATTAAGAATATTATTAATAATAATATTATTTATATTTTATTTATTTTTTAATATTTTTTTTATGGGTCAAAAGTACCCAAATTTGAGATTTTCTGAACCTTTAAACATTCATATCTCTAAAAATATTAACTTTATCGTGAAAAGTCATGAGATCTTATTAATTTGTATTTCAATAAAGAATATAAAAAAAAATTGTCCGGTTGAAAAATAACAATTCCTTGCAATTGTTTAAACAATTTCGGTTTAAACAATATGGCACGGGGTTGCCCCATGGCAACATGCATTTATATCATCAGTAGGGCAATTTGAAGAGGATCGCATAAAAAAATTGAGGTGGAATAGTTTTCGGTACTCATGCGCCGATTCCTCCTAGTCTATCAGGTATCATACTGATTAAAATCAGTACACTTTTTTTAATTTGAGCTTTCGGAAATACTCATATTCTTTATTTGTAAACATCAAATGATAATGATGATTTGAAATTATAGATTATACATTATATGGTATATAAATTAACACATATATCATTTCAAAATTAGATAAGTAATAACGATTATTTCAATTTTGTGTGTACCCCCTTATCTGATGTATCAGTATCAAAATTAACTATAGGTATTAGCACGTATTTTAATTTTATTTATATGTACAAATTTCTACTGAAATAGGGGTAAGAGGTGTAAAATTATATTTTGACCACGGGCGACCGCATGGCTTGGCGCGCCCGTATAGTATATTACGTATCAAGTGTTGTCAAAAGCATATTACGCACGAATGGAAAAATTCCAGGAGTGTGTAATTAGCTCAGAACACGCATTACGTACTTTACTTCACCTACGGCCATATACAGTGTGTCAAAAAAGTCTGGACTACTTTTAATATTTTCATTATTATTAGGTATTGTAAATGATGCTTAAACACGTCGATTTTTTATTTTTGTTGTCTTTTTTTGTTGTTTGTTTCATGTATATCTAAAATATCTAAAAACTAGTTATAAAGAGGGTACTTCATTTCTTCAAATGGGATACCCTGTATATTATTGCATCTTTAGATTTTTCGAACAATTTTATTTCGAACGATTTTACAAAATTATAGAGGATATATGTTTCACAATTTTGATGATATTATATAGGATATAATTCGTTTTATTCACTACTACGTTGGTTTAATCAACATTAGGAACAAATATTATAATTATTTATGATTACTGAACAATTATTGAATATATTAGAAGTATTTCAATGTGTCGAATCATATGACATTGTAATATTTTCATTTGTTGAGGTTGTATTACTATTATGTAAAATAGCGGAGGATATTCTCGATGAGGTGAGTTCTATGTTGTTTAAGGATTTGTCAACATAACCTTCCTCTACTGAAGACGATTACCAGCCACCATGTCTCTTTAAATCCAATAGATCCTCGCCAGCATCGACTAAAATAGTAGCCGAAGATCTGTGTAGCGGTTGAGGTTTTCTAGTTTAAGAAATATCGCAATATCTTTTGGAATACTGCCTAATTTGTTCATCCCAACGGGTTGTTTGGTGCATTTTCCATTGTTATATAAAAAAAAGGTGAATTTTCATTTAGTATTGCCTTGCGTATAGTATAATATTTTTTCATTCTAGAATAAAAATGGTCAGAGATCACAAAAAAACGTTGAATTTTGGTTTTTGTATTTGGAATATTAATAATGAAGGATTTTCCTGTGACCTCAACTTCTTCAATTTTTATATCTATCAGTTCCTATTTTCGGCATGCACCACTTACGCCAATTATAAGAAGTCTAAAAATAAAAATTACTGTAAGTGTGGAAAATAGTATTACTGGACATATTTTACCTTCATAAACAAGTACTGATTGTCAGGAGGCGTTTGGAAAAAATCTTGAATATTTTTGGCCGTAATTTTTTTTTAATTTGTGCTTCTAAAGCCATCCGATTTCATTTTTAACAGCACTATTAACTTGGAATAGGCTTCTATATCTATGTTGTTTTTATGTTTAGAGTTGATCTAAGCATTGAGAAAGAGTCCCATAGCTAGGTTTCATTTATTCCAATAGGATTCGAAAATATGCTACCAAAACATTTTCAGAGAAAGAATTCCATGAATCTACTGTAACAATTTTCGTAGCTTCCGCAGGATTTACTTGTCAGTAAATCATTCGTTGCCATTTTTGCCATTGCCATGACGTTGGGAGGAGTTAAATTTTCGTTCTAATTATCACTTGACATATTGAAAATGTAGGTATTCTTTTTAAACAGTATGTATCTTATATTGAAAAGGGAAACACTCTCAATTGAATATTGAATAGAAATATTTTTCTGTGTATTGAAAAATCCACGACAAAAATGAAGTTATTTTTTGTGAGTGTCTAACAAAAAGCAACTACTTCCCCGGCTGGAGCTACGCTGGATATTGAACTACATCTGCTAGATATTCTAAAGAAACCCTAGCTAAAAAGAAAAAATCTGAAATTGAAAATTTGCATTTTCATTCAGATAGTTATTTGATTTTCTATTCCAGTCTTAATTAAAAACTCATAAAGATGAATGAGGCAAAGAAGAATGTTTTCCAGAAGAGAGTGCTCACCAGAAATCATTCGTAACATTGACGCAAGAGAAGCATCGCATTCACTAGGTCTTCAATACATTTTTGTCGACGATAATCTATTTCACGTTTCCACGATCATCAGGAAGACCGGAAGAAATGGAAAACCCATTTTCAAGAAGCAATCTCACTTTGCAAAGATGGAAAGAGTTAGAATTATTTCTTTTGGAGAGACACTTTGAAATTAGTGCTTTTTGATATTAAAACCTGTCATGGGGTATGATAAATTGATTTGTTGAAAATATGAACAGGATGTTCATAAAAAATTACTTCATTTTTATCGTGGATTTTTCACTTCACAGAGAAATATTTCTATTCAATATTCAATTGAGAATGTTTCCCTTGGCCTTAATACCCCACAAGAGGTTATCTTGATGATGGAAGATAGTGACTAAAGTTTATCTTTCAGTCGCAGATGATTCCACATCTGATTTTATGAACATCCTGTTCATATTTCCAACAAATCAATGTATTCTATAATTATTAACTAGAACTTTTTTGTCTTTCAAAAAAGTATATTTGTATTATTTTGATCTTGACAGTTGCTATGACTACCTGTTGACGGGCGTTTTCGCGATCATGACCTGCTTGCGGAATTATTGAATGTTCCGCTTACTTTTACGTATAAATTTCAATACAGTCAAACAGTGCGTTTTGTTTACGAAAACTGTGCGATTTGTTTACCGTGCATAATGAGCTATTTAGTGAGGCTGTATGTCGTGTGTTTTTGCCTATTTTCTACAGTGGTCGTAGGTAAAAATACTTAACCTCGTCATACCGGGCTCATTTCCTTCGCATGGTTTTCTACGGTCAAATTCCACCAAACATTTTTGTTTCCGCGTTGTCGGTACTTTCCATGTCACGGGCTCTCCGCCTTTAATACATGAAAAAATGCGAAGCTTTGGTTGCTAGAAAGTTTTTTTGCAGCCGTATGAACTGGAAAACTGTCACAAGATTTTGGTGTGAGATTTATTCGAATTGAATGACCTATGCGTCACTTGCTGCGTGTTGAAAAATCACTTTAATAACAAAAAATGTATTATCACACAATAATTCTTATTTAATGAAATGTATTTCTGTTAATCTTTGATAACCAGTTTTATCCATAACTTTCATCATCGGGTGTGTAATAACATTATAGATCGATCTCGCCCGGACAATTGTGTTAGTAAAAGGTAATCCTTCCCAGTGGCGGCCCTAGGGCGGTGCGAGCGGTGCGACTGCACCGGGCGCCGTCATGGGATGGGCTCCAAAATTAGCCAAAATGCGACCGCCGAAGTTTGAAGAGAGACAAAAAAAGTCGATTCCGAGACTCGAACCCTGAGCGCAAGCGCCGTAGGTGAGAGTGTAACCGCCTTGCCTTGGCCACCTCGTCGCAAGCGAATATTTGATTACGCAGCTGTAGATGAGCCACCAATTGATCCTGAAGAATTGTTTAAAATAAACGTATTCTACCCCATGATTGATACCATTGAAGGTTCATTGGTCACTCAATTTAAACAACCATCAAAATTCAATGAAACGTGGTCTTTTTTATACAACATGAAAAAAATTCCTGAAAGGTCCATATTGAAAAAAGCCTCTGCTGATTTGCCAATCAGTTCAAGAGATGAGGGAAAATGTGACGTGTCTGGTTGTGAATTGGTTGAGGAACTCACAAGCCTCAACCCACTATTGAAAGATCTTCAATCGGCAGAGCCAATTAAAGTTCTCAGACTCGGAAATGGCAGGATATTTTCACGAATGTGTGGACAGCACTCCGTATTTTCCTGACTATACCTGTAACTGTCGCTAAAGGGGAACGAACCGTCAGTAAATCAGAACTCATAAAAACTTACTTACGTTTCAATATGTGTCAGGAAAGGAATCTTGTCCATAGAAAATGCCATTGCCCAGGAGTTAAATTAATCCGAATTGATAAAAAAATTTGCGAATGCAAAAGCTAGGAAAGTAGCCATCTAGATTCCTTATTAAATTTGATTAAACAATTGACTGTTGGTATGTACTTTTTTTAAGACTCTCTGCAGCATAACAGTGTAAATAAACATCGTGAAAGAAAATTATTGACTGTTATTATTTTTTTCCTGTACAACTTCCCACTTCATCTCAGCAGGGCAGAAAGGCAAGCACAGTAGCGTTGTCGAGCGCGACAGAGTAATGGACAACACTTCTTCAACTCGAATGAGCAGAACACTTGCTGAAAGTCCAAACAAAAAATTTAGATATCGTTGAAAATGAAGACACTTCGCTTTTCTATATTATGAAAGAGAAAAAAATTATTAATAACAATATAATAACAAAAATAAAATCTAATTAAATTATCTATGAAGGTAAGGATGAAGTTCTTGATGTATTTCAAAATTGTTTTGGTGAACTTTACTCACCCAAAGTAACTCGCTGTGAAGATGATAGCGATTTAGGTCAACTAAAAACATTCACGGTTGAAGCAAACGAAAATTTGACGGAAACAATCTCCAAAGCAGATGTGGAAAAAATTATTAGGTCTTCGAAGAAAAATAAATCGCCAGGTCCTGACGGATTGTCAACCGCATTCTATATACATTTTTGGGAGTTATTGAAAGATGTAGTTGTTGGTTTTATAAATGTAATTCTTTCAGGTTGTGACTTACCGAAAAATTTCAAAAAAGGAATAATGGTGTTTGTTCCAAAGAAGGGTATGTCATCGGATATTAATGATTTCAGACGAATTTCGCTATTAAACACAGACTATAAAATGTTCATGAAATTATTGAAAGAGCGACTTTTGAGACATCTCGGAAAGGTAGTCTCTACCGAACAGTCATGTATGTTCGAGTCAAAAAATATTTATTATTCTTTGAATAAATTGAGGGAAGTAGTTGCGATGGCAAATCAAACAAGAACTAATAAATTGATACTGAGTATAGACTTTGACCATGCTTTTGATAGAGTCAATCACAAGTTTTTTGGAAAGTTTTAGAGTCGTAAAATTGGACGAAAAACTTGTGAAGGTCTTGAAAAACTTATATGATGACACAAGATCTATTATTCAGGTTAATCGTAACATAACAAGGGAAATAAAAATCGAATCTGGGGTACGTCAAGGTTGTCCCATGTCAATGGTACTATTTGTTTCATATATTGAGCCCTTATTATGGAAACTCAAGGAAAGGAAAATAGATATAACTGTTTATGCGTATGATTTGACAATGGTTCTGGGAAAGATTGAAGAAATAAATGTTATAAAACAATTGATAGATGATTTCATATTAGATTCAGGAGCACAAATTAATTAAAAAAAAAATGTGTGGCCTTGGAATTAGGACCGGTTAATAGGTTAAAATTTCAGGACAATCGGTATGATTGGTTTCAGTTCAAGCAATCTATTAAGATATTTTTTTCTCGGCAAATATTCATGAAATGTCGAGAGCTAATTGGCTAGAATTCACGAGTAAGATACAACAAAAAGTGATGATGAATGAAAGCCGCAATCTATCTCTCTTCCAACGAGCGAAGTTCATAAATTGTTACGCGTTATCGAAAGCATGGTTTGTTGGTCAAATCCTTCCAATCCCAAAATTTGTTGCGAAAAGACTTTCCTCAATTTGTGGCGGGCTTTTATGGTATCAAATGCCCATGAGAGTAGCCAGAACGACTATCATCCTACCAAAGTCGATGGGAGGATTAAACATTCAGGACCCTTGGTATAAGGCAAACGCTCTGTTAATGCGTCGAATAATGGTAGACTCCCAAAATGGATTGGTAGAGCACTTTAGGCATATTGACGTAGTCAACTCACCTATCCACATCAATTTCCTCATCTCAGAAGATTCATTTCCGAAGCTGCTTACATAGATAGAGATATAATTTTGAATCCAGATGTAAACACAAGGTCAATATATGGAAGGATGGTGGGGCAAAATAGAACTTAATCCTCAGTTGAACGTAAATCCACTGCTCAGAAAAATTGGGAACTCATTTTTACAAACGTAAATGACCCGATTCTCAGTCACACACAAAAAAGCCAAATTTACCTTCTGAATCACGATGCATTCCCATTCAACAAAAACCTCTTCAAAATTGAAAAATATCTCACTGACTTGTGTGCTATTTGTAATGCAAATGTTGAAATTCTCAAACACAAATTCATATGTAATGATCAAGCTCGCGCAATCACTGCTTACTTGTTAGGAGTTCTCGAAAAATTCACGAAATCAAAATGTAATCTGGATGAGTTGTTGGATTTCGATTTCTCATTTGGTAATAAAACTAGGGACAAATTTGTAATTCAATGTGTGGCAAGTTCAATTGTACATGTCATTGAAACTCCCTTTATAGCTAATATAGCAGACTATAAGCAAATGTTGTTCAACAGTTCTAGAATTCCCTCTCTCTATGATACAAACCTTTATCGATTTTTCCGTTCATGTTTAGCGTAAAAGAAATAGTGTTAAGTAATTAAGATCACTATGTCAATTCCAATTGTCATGATTAGATTATATGTATATTTTTGTATATTGATGTAAGAGTTATCAATAAAGAAAAAAAAATAGGATGAAAAATAAAAAATGTCAAGCGAGACAGACTCCACTGTGCTTGCCCCGCAGATACACCTACTTATTTGGTACGTCAAATCCGTATAAGCAACTGCATAGTATATGAACAAGGAACACTAAGGTTTTGAATGCAGAGGGGCGCCACTTTGAGATCTCGCACCACCTAAAAATTTTGCTAGGGCCGCCACTGATCCTTCCCTCCCGACAGACCATTTGGTATAATGTAAGAAGGACCTTCGGGAGCAAATTTCGAGGGCCCGTGAGTAACATGGCTTCGATCGAAAGGAGTTTGTATTGTGAATTTCTTTCTGGAGATGGCAAAATAACAAATTGGTTAGACTTATTCCTCAAACTTCCTAATATATTGAAGGCTACTCATCTTCACTTAATTTGAATTCAAATAAGAAAATCGGTATCCTGACCAAAGTTTATCTTTCAGTCGCAGATGATTCCACATCTGATTTCATGAACACCCTGTTCATATTTTCAAACAATAATCTGAATTAATCTATCCTGAATGATTCATTTTTTTTCATTGTTTTACAAGGAATTTTATGATTTTACATCGAGAAAAGATGTATGGGGGATGGAAATGTTCGGTGCTTCCAGCACCATTCAGGCTCTCGCCCCATTAATAGTGCTCAGTATTGAATCGACAACATAGGATTTTGTAACGCGTCCAGTTGTAACTTTAAACTCAAAAGCTGCAATTTACACAACGAACTCCAACGTCAGGGCCAGTGATAAACCTAATTTCACTCATATCTGCGTTTTGAATAAACCACTCCTATGGTGACAGTCAATTGAAAGTTTATGAAGTGACCATTGGTCTGTCGTCAATACGGGGACAGTTGAATGTGCATGCACAGCTAACTTTGTGCTTTGTACGGCCACGGTGGGTAACTCTGTTTGTGACAGGGGTATTTTGACCGCAACGCTTTGAACTTTATATAGCTAGTAACACAATGCTTTCAGCATCGACATAGCATGAGAGGGATCTTGGAACGAATGAAAAATTTGATTTGTATACATTAAGCGCCGAAATTGACTTTCGATGCCATATGATGAAAATGTATTTGAATAAAATCCTAGTCTAAGAGATGGTAGATGGTTCGTTAAGAGTAATATTTCTTACTCTTGTTACGTTGCGTACTCAATGTTCATCGGATCTGGATTCACAGGATTCCATCCAGACATCCACTCTACACGGTTGTTCCATTCTCTTCTTTGTATCATACCATATTAATAGTCTGATCAACAAGTTCGAAACTGTGTTAATTATTGATGAAGCTCCTAAAAATATGAGCGATAGCTCATTGGATTCGGAATGACGTGTTGAAAAATGTATTCCGATGATTTTACAGCACATAAAAAATTGCAATTGTTATTAACAAATTAAGAGGAAAAAAAGGCATTTAGTTTTCCGCTTACAATTCAAGAACTATTGATAATTGAGGAATTTGAAAAACACATTCTTAAAGAGGAGGAAATTTCCAATGATATCTATTATTTATAATTTTAATTTAACGCCGAAAATTGGTCTCCGCACGGCAGTTACGGCATGGGCGCACCGCCGCTGAAAACAGTATACAACATGAAATCATTGTTTAATAGTATTATATATCAATTTAAACATTTGAAAAAATGATGCTGTCATCTAAATACTTGAAAGAATAAAATTCCGTTGGAAAGAAATTCTTATGTTGATTTTTCAAAAAGTTATACAATTGTTAACTAACAATTTTTTTCCGACCTCCGTTTTTACAAATGGCGAAATAAAAGTTTAAATATTTGACTTACTAAGAAGATCACCAGATAAATGTTTATACAAATTTTTAACTTTGTTGATTATAATTGTTTAAAGTTGAAAATTGTTGAAATATTCAAAAAATGATGAAAAATATTTTTATTGAACAAATGTTATGTTATTGCCGTTTTCGCATCTAACTATGGCATTAAGTAATGCTGGGTAACTTTTTTTACGTCATTTGTTAATAAATCAATTATAAACATATAGACAAGTTTACTATATAAAAAAAACTGTTTTTTACCATTTTGTTGTCATAACAAATATGAAAAAAAATATTAAAAACATTTTTTTTATTGTTTATAATCGTTTTTTGGAACGAAGTTCCTTATCGCGCATTGCGAAAGTGGGCTAGACGGAATAACTTTTCCTCTCCCTTCTCTCTCCCTTCCCCCCTTTTCTCCTCCCTCCCTTCCTCTTCTCCCTCCCCTTTCTCTCCCCTCTCCCTCTCCCTTTTTCTCCCTCCCCCTTCCCTTTTCCTCCCCTCCCCCTTTTTTCCTTCCCTCTCTCTCCTTTCTCCTTCCTCTCTCCCCCTCTCCCTCCCCTCCCTCTCCCTTTCTCCCTTCCTTTTTCCTCCCCTTTCCCCCTTCCTCTCCCCTCTTTCCTCTTTCCTCCTTTCTCCCTCTCCCTTTTCTCCCTCTCTTTTCCCTTTCCCCTTCCTCTCCCTCTCCCTCCCCTCCCCCTTTTCCCCTCTCCCCCCCTTCCCCTTTCTCCCTCTTTCCCTTTCTCTCTTCCCTCCTTCCTCTTCTCTCCTCTCCCCTCTCCTTTTCTCTCTCACTTTACATCTGTTTTACTTTCCTCTTTTGATATTGTTTTCGATATTTTTTATGATACTTCCCAATACCTTTCTCAAGCGGTTTTCGATAAATTCATTGATTTCCTTATTTTTTGTGCAAAACATAGCTTCAATTGAATGTTTATTACTCGGTATTTGGAATCGTACAGAGTTGAAATTTTTGGGTGTGAAAAATGTTAGTCAGAATTTGTTTATAACAAATTTAAAAAAAACATAAATTATTTAAAAAAAAATTTCTCAACTAATTATTCAAACAATGAAAATGTAAAAAAAACTATTATAAACAATAAAAAAAAATGAAACGGTAATAACATTTGTTTAAAAAAAACATTTTTTGTATATTTCATTAATTTTGTAATTGAACAATCATAATAAACAAAATGAAAAACTTCCATAAACTTTTATCACGTGACCTTCTTAAGTATACAGGGTGTCCCAAACTCGACGTTTCTGGAAAACAGGACACAGGATTATTTTGAAAATTTGCTTTCTTGAAAAATAAGATGGCTGTATCGATCTAAAAATTTTCACCTGGGCGGCATATATTAAATACCAAATTTACATCTGTATATTATTGCACTTTCCTTTTGCTATTTGTTACGATATTTTTATGTACTTCCAATACCTTTCTCAAGCGGTTTTCGATAAATTCATTGATTTCCTTATTTTTTGTGCAAAACATAGCTTCAATTGAATGTTTATTACTCGGAATTTGGAATCGTACAGAGTTGAAATTTTGGGTGTGAAAATGTTAGTCGAATTTGTTTATAACAAATTGTTAAAAAAAAAAAAATGAAACGGTAATAACATTTGTTTAAAAAAAACATTTTTTGTATATTTCATTAATTTTGTAATTGAACAATCATAATAAACAAAATGAAAAACTTCCATAAACTTTTATCACGTGACCTTCTTAAGTATACAGGGTGTCCCAAACTCGACGTTTCTGGAAAACAGGACACAGGATTATTTTGAAAATTTGCTTTCTTGAAAATAAGATGTGCTGTATCGATCTAAAATATTTTCAGCGCTGCGGCGTTGCCGCATATATTGAAAAGTAGCAACAACTTTGACATCTGTATATTATTGCACTTTCCTCTTTGCTATTGCTTTACGATCATTTTTTTATGATACTTCCCAATACCTTTCTCAAGCGGTTTTCGATAAATTCATTGATTTCCTTATTTTTTGTGCAAAACATACTTCAATTGAATGTTTATTACTCGGTATTTGGAATCGTACAGAGTTGAAATTTTTGGGTGTGAAAAATGTTAGTCAGAATTTGTTTATAACAAATTGTTAAATCAATAAACAATGAAATTATTGATAAAAAAAATTGTTACCCTATTGAGAAATGCCAATTATAATTTTTAAAGAAAAAATAATTTCTCAACTAATTATTCAAACAATGAAAATGTAAAAAAAACTATTATAAACAATAAAAAAAAATGAAACGGTAATAACATTTGTTTAAAAAAAACATTTTTTGTATATTTCATTAATTTTGTAATTGAACAATCATAATAAACAAAATGAAAAACTTCCATAAACTTCTATCACGTGACCTTCTTAAGTATACAGGGTGTCCCAAACTCGACGTTTCTGGAAAACGGGACACATGATTATTTTGAAAATTTGTTTTCTTGGGAAATTGGAAATTTTCAGCGCTACTGCGTTGCCGCATATATTGGAAAGTAGCAACAACTTTTACATTTCAAATGAGATACCCTGTATATTATCGCACTTTCCGCTTGGCTATTGCTTTACGATAATTTTTTATGATACTTCCCTGTACCTATCTCAAGTGGTTTTCGATAATTCATTGATTTCCTTATTTTTTGTGCAAAACATAGCTTTAATTCAATTTTTATTACTCGGTATTTGGATTTGGATCGTACAGAGCTGACTGAAATTTTGCGTGTATTTTAAGAATGTTCTGTGCATTAGTTATGTCTAAGGAAATTCGTACTCTATTATATAGATACAAAAATGGTGAAAAGAACATTTTTTTGAATGGAACACCCTGTATATTAATAAATATAATGGAAGACAATTGAAGTTCCTATACCTAATTAGTCTGGTTTCCGAAATAAAAGAAACTTTCTATGAAAATCAGATTATTTTGCCTGATTTTGTATTGAATGTCATGGAATACGTCATTATGAAAATTCAACAATTAGTGCATCAATAATGAATCGTTCACGCGTTCATTACAAAAAATTTGATCACAAAAGAATCAAAATAGAACACAATAACTACTCAAACGAAGTTTTGATGAAATTGTTTATCTTCGTGGTCAATGTGATCAAATTATAGCGAGAACATGCGGGGGTTCTGTAGTATATTGAAGTGTATGAATGATAAGATACTGATTGTACAAAAAATGATTAATATACAGGGTATTCCAAACTCGATGGCCTGAGATATAAATACACGAAATTTTGTATCCCACGATCTATCTCTTAAAAATATTTTCACTTGTACTAATATCAACTTTCGAATATCAAATGGTACACCCAGTACTTCATTTTGTTTCTGGATTCTACTGACAAATTCAAATAACTTTCACTGAACATGTCGTATACCTATCTCTACCGTCTATTGAAAATTGATTATTTTGTAATTGTTTTGCTACCAAAATGGGACCATCTCCAATTGAAATACCCCCTTATCTGTTACCCACACAGGACTAAAATGCAACTTTCACCCAGAAAATATTGAGTAATTTCAGTAACATCGAACGATTTGACCATATTTTATACAGGGTGTCCGAAAAATATATTATTGTAGGTGATTAGGAAACACGGCCATAAGTCATTTTATTTGAATGGGATACCCTGTATATCATGCCATATTCAGATTCTACTGAAAAATACCAAACAAAAATTGACAAGCAGTGATTTTCATGGTGTTTTTGTCAAAATGGATAATAATACATATTCAAATGAAGATATTGTAAATTTTTATAGAAACTTTCTTCCATTTCGGAAACCAGACCACTTAGGTATAGGAACATACCACGTCATTTGGAAGGAACATCAATTGTCTTTCAGGATATTCGACAATATACAGGGTGTTCCATTTAAAAAAATACTTGTCACCATTTCTGTATCTATCGGAAAAATCACAAATTCTTAACGACCATGTATAATGGAAAACAAATTCCCTCAGACATAACTAATTCACAGAGCATTGGTAGACTCCACCTAAAATTTCAGCTTTGGACGAGCCCAAATACCACAGTAATAAACATTTAATTGAAGCTATACTTTGCACAAAAAATAAGTAAATCGATGAATTTCTCGAATCCCACTTGAAATGATCGTAAAGCAATAGCAAAGCAAAAAGTGCAATGATATACAGGGTGTCTTATTTAAAATATCAAAGTTGTTGCTACTTTTCAATATAAGCGACAACGCAGCAGCGCTGAAAATATATTAGATCGATAGAGCAGAACTTATTACCCAAGAAACCAACTTTTCAAAATTATCTAGAGTCCCATTCTTCAGGAACTTCTAATAGGCCATCGAGTTTGGGACACCCTGTATATATAAGAAAGGCTCCAAGATACAAAAAATGTATAAGTCATTTATTTAAACTTTTATGTCGCCATTTGTGAAAACGGAGGTCGGAAAAAAACTTGTTAGTTAACAATTGTATATCTTTTTGAAAAATGAACATAAGAATTTCTTTCCGACGGGAATTTATTCTTTCAAGTGTTTAGATGACGGCATAATTTTTTCAAATGTTTAAATTGATATTTAATACTATAAAAAAAAGATTTCATGTGGTATACTGTTTTCATGCGGAGCTCAATTTTCGGCGTTAAATTAAATTATAAATAATAGAGATAGAGTTCCGGGAGTCGGAACTTTTTTATTGGAAATTTCCTCCTCTTTAAGAATATTTTCATCAACATCATTTTGGACTCGTTGATCAGACTATAAGCAACATCCTTCTTTTTGCATTCAGCTTCAATCAGTGTTCCTTCTTGTGTTTCGTAGTGTATATGGAGATATAATTCGGATTTTTTGTTGTTCGAAGAATCGATGTGTATTTTTATTTGAGTGATATTTTTGTATACGTTGACAGTAGATACGCATTTATTTCCAAAGAACGTATACAATACAATATATTCTTAGAACAATTCAGTAAATTTGTAAGCTACATGTAAAGCCTCAAATGCGTAAGGTAACGTATTATAATAAATTTTCTCATTGCATATTAATGAGTAGAGATGGATTGTATAATTATTTTCGCAATATAAAAAGGAAATCAGATCGTTCGAAACAGTGGAAGCAAATATCATTTTCAGAAATTGTGCCACAGAAATTTTTGTGTTATAAAAATAACGAATATGAAGAAGTGATTGTAATTTATTTTTGGATTTGGTTTTACCAAGGTTTTGGACTTGGTCATTATTTATTTTTGTTCCAGTATATAAAGGACCCTTACATGTGACGTATTTGTAATTAGGAAGTATATAATGTCGACTCCTCTCTTACATGTTTTTTGGAGATATAAAGTAGAGTTCCTGATGTGCTTCTACCATTTTGGTTGCGCATGTAGGAAAATACCCAGAAATTTTGCGTGTTCTACAGGTTGAATGTACTATTTACTTTGTGGTGTGATTGAAATAACATACTGAAAGCATTAGTGCAAGTGGATGCGAGGTGATTCGCTGAAATATTTTTCATGTATATCAGGAAAAGCGATGGGTCCAAAATCGAGCCCTGAGGAACTCACATCTGCCTATCTGTTATATAACTTCTGAAGCATACTTTTTTTTCGCGTATACCATGATAATCCAATTTTTTCCAAAGTATTGCTCAATAAACGCAGTCGAAGGATTCAGAAATGTCACAAAAAATACCAAAGTATTGCTTTTTGTTTTCTATTGTTTGATAAATATGTTTCAAAATGGAAGATATTGCATCGGAAGTATTTATGCCTTGTATGAAGCCAAACTGAGAAGTAGCCAATAAATTATATATACGTCAGATATAATGTTAGTTGAACTTTTACGGCAGACTGAAAATTTTTTCGACATTGCTGGTAGTAAAGACATTAAACTTTTTTTACCTTTCATAAATTGTCAATGATGGATTCAGCAAAAATGTGAGTGGTTTCTTAAAAATATTGACATTGTTTTGAATTAACATGATTGGTATGCCGTCGTATCCAGTTGCCTTGTTTGCTTTAAAAAAAATTATTACAACGTCGAGCTGTTTTTCTGTTAAATATGAAAATTGGATGAATTATTTTGAAATTTGTATTTGTTAAGATGATAGATGTAGGTAATATCTTTTGCTTGATGCTGTAGGTAAAACTGACTTCACACCATCTAGTCATAAGTTTTCACAAGAATTTGCTATTTCTGTGAAATCTGTCGTTTCGGATCCATTCACTTCGATTTAAAAAAATTCTGAATGTTTTTGTTATTTATTTGATAAGTAGTTTCGTTTGGGTTTTTCAGTACTATGTAATAGGAATTCTGCTTGATTCCTACACTTCATCAGCTCTGTGGTAATCCAGAGGGTTCGCCTTTTTTCGGTGTAGGTAGTTAATTATTTTTGGGCCGTTGAGTTTTTATTGTTGTTTTTATTTTAGTAATGAACCAATCGGCTTTACCATTAACATTTTTCATTTTATACACTTCCTGCCATGAATGTTTCCATTATTTCTATAAGTTTAATTGAATCTAATATTTTTCTTTTATTAGATGTTTCTCGGAATTTTAATTCCGGGCAGCTTTATACGCAGGAATAATGATTCTAATGTTAGCTCCACCATATTATTCTGCTGTTACATCAAGAATCGGAATTTTTTTATATTCATGGCATCACTCACTAAACATATATCATCCCCATATTTTACCGAAAAATGTCCTTCATTTCATTTATTAAAACCCGTCGAAATAGTCCTACCGTCAGCAACATTACATGATAGGGATTAATTAATTTCAAACATATCAGCTCTCAGATATAAAGCGAAATATGTCCCCTTTGATTTGACTCTGTTATTGGGGTTCATTTAAATCATTGTTTTGTCTGTTCATCACCGCGAAAACCTTCAATTTCACGTAGGCAACTCAGACAATGACATTGATTCATACTTTGTCAAAAGTTTTGTCGTTGTGCAAATTTACAGCATTGAAGTTGAGTGTTTCACTCTTTTATGTCTTCCTTGTAGCGCGTTGTGAATTTGTAGAGAAGGGTGATCATAGATTCGTTCGATAATAGGAACAGGATATTCATGAAATTATGTTCAAATCATATATAATTTTGTTCAAGAAAAAGAAGAAAAGTGCGATAGATATTTCCAATTGGAGTTGCAGATGAAGCTGTAGTTGTTTATCCATTTAATTTTTTAGACGCTATAGTAGATAAGAAATAGGTGATCGTCAAATGAGAAGAATTTGAAGTTTTGATAGAAAAAATCTGAAAAATGCTATAAAATGTCTACCTTGGTATGTCTACACATGTGAGTAGGTCCTTCGCAGGTTGTAAAACCCATGGAACCGACTCAGATGAAGTTCACATGAGTATATCATATATAGGATGTTTCAGAACTATGTAACTGATAGGAATTCGAAATTCCTTTCGGAAAATCAATGGGAAAGTTGAAGTTGAAACATGAATTCCCCATAACTTACACAGTTTTCAATTAAATTCAGAGGTATGTTTTCAAATATTGAAATCTCTAATTTGAGGAATGAATTCCTATCGTTTTGAAATAGACGTTCGATTCGCTATTCTTTAAAGCCGGCGTCATACGGCGCGAGACTTGGCGAACTCGGCTTGGGGATTATCGAGTTTTGAGTCGTGAGAACGGTCGACTCGCGTAGGATCGAGACTTGTCAAGCGTAAGTTCGAAGGTGTTCGACCGTTCCCATGAAATATCGGTAAATTCCCAAATATCAAAGGCGCGAGGCTCGACTAGCTGGCTCGTGCTTTATGACTTGTTGAGCGGTCACACGGCGCGAGGTTGTCTGACCACAGTGTCGGCTACGACGGCAGCCCGAAGAGTAAGTTTGGTGGTGGCAGAGTATAGTTGAGTGTTGTTTTTATTATTGTATATTATCATGGAATTGAATTCAGTGGCAATTATTGAATTCTCAGATTAATATGGGAGAGAAAAAATATGTATATAAAAATACGCTGGTGCACATGCTATCCTTTCATCGGCGCTAGCAATAGCTGCTATACTGGACAATGTATCCCTTCCTGGGCTCGTGTACCAACTTCTAGCAGACAGACGACGAGTCGGTAAAATTATACACGCCGTGAGACCGATCGGGTTCGAAATTGCACAGACCTCACTCCTGTGCACCGAGGACAAACCCCTAAGCCAAGCTCGTCAAGTCTCGCCTCGTGAGACGCCGGCTCAACGGTGTACCTGATGTGAACGTTTTTGACGAGTTCGGTTTTCTAAGGCATAAAGGTACGTTTCCATTCTGACATGTTCGAAGCACATTTTCCGCAACATATGCCGGCACATGTTGTGTGTTTCTCCCCTTACTATTTTCCATATTCTCGAATATCTGCAACATTTGTGAATCACAGAGGTTTGGAGTGCAAGACTACAGTTCAGTTGTAGTTCTAAAGTGAATCAGATGCAGAGTTTCTCGACTGATTTTTCAGATAAGAGCGACAATGGTCAACTTGGCTTTTGTGATAATGGCGGGGGGTTGCCATAAATGACAAAAAAGACGAAAACGACTGAGATGGTGGATAAGTTTTTTTTTCAGCCAAAAGTGCTTATAACTCGTTGATGAGAGACTGACGCGTCCATAGAGGATGTGAGAATTTCGTTAGAATGACTGCAAGTGATTTTGAATGTCTTCTTCTGGATACCGTGTATAGACTGAAGGCTACTGCACATGCGCGTTTCCTGGAAACATGTGGCAACCTGTTTACATTATCCTTGGCATAAATTGCGGCACATGTTGTGTCCATCGGTCGCCTGGCACATTTTTGTCGCCGGCACTTGTGCCGCAACATATCACAGACTGTTTCCATTTCAACAAATTTCGGCCACATGTTCCAGTACATGTGCGGGCATATGTCGCGGGACAAACTTGTAGTTATGGAAACGAGGCTTGATACTATGATCAGGAGCTGCGTGCTCGGTTCGCAGATAGCGAGAGAAAAGTTTCTGAATGCTTGCCACTGAAAGTGAAATGTGGACAGTCATAATTTGATATAATCGTTCACGGATTTTTCACATATTCACTATTGAAGACAATAATTCTACGGATTTTGGTTTCATGGAGATTTTGATTATCTTTTTGGGCATATAATGGATATAATTTTGGTGATATAATTCGATTTATTGAACGTCTCTGAAAGCATCGCGATTTCTGCTTTGAAGGTGAGTTCCACAAACAAATTAAGTATCAATATATGCGTTTATTGTCACGGTTGCTGTATAATATTTTCATAACCACTTACAGACATTTTCTTGGGATACCCAGTACCACAATCGAATGCTAGAAAGTTCCAGTACTGTGAAAATTATAAGGAGTATATCGGGAATTTATTTTCAAGTATAGGTCAACTATTCTCCCTATCATGTGATTTTGACGTAATTTGAATATTTACCAATTACATGTGAATTTATTTCAAGATGTTCTTTCTGATAACACCGTGCTCTCGAGAGTTACGTAGGTGAAAGAATATCTCCCCTGATATTTGTTCATATATATTTCTTTATGAATACATCTCTCACAACTATATGTTTTGATTTTATTATCTGAGCATAGTTATTCTATCGTTACGAGTCATTTTCGTGATTTTCTTCATGGCTCTGAAACTTTTATTGGGGTGAGCTTTATCTTAATCACTTGGTGCCACATTTGATAATTTTAAAATGTTTTTCCCACCCATGCCCGAATCCTCTGTTGCAAGTCGACGCATCCCAATATTTTGTGTTTCCTCACAGAAAGTATGTGATAATCTTTCAGTTGACGTAATTGCATACTAGAAGGGTACCCTTTTATTTCATATGCTATTGGAAAAGTCGTCCAAATTCAAATTAGGAGTTGTTCCTCTCGTTTTTTTTTAAAATGTTGACAGAAAATGGTATACTAGTTTATTTCCGAAAACTTTGAGTCGGAATCTGTCCAGTAGTGAAAATTTTTGCGTACCTAATTGCGGGAGGAATATCCACTTTTTTCAGGGTCTACAATGCGTGTTATACCTCGTTTGTCATACTTTCATAATTTTGAATAGTTGAAAACTTCGTTTTTCTAATGGCTTCAATTACTCTTAGAATATATCTAATGCTATTTTTAAATACCTTGAATACCTAAACATTTATCATCAAAACAATAAAATACCATTTGGAAAATCTCAATGCATTTTTATGCAAAATATCATGTGTTATATCTCAATTCGTGAACAATTTTACAAAAGAAAAAATCCTCATTGAATAGAAATAGGATAGTAACGAAAAATCTAACCTCATCAAAATGTAGTCCTGGGTCTATCTAGTTATCGCAATCAAAGAGGAGGTGGAATATAGAGAACAAAATTAACAGCCTGGGCCACCACCTTAGACGCAAGCAGACGTGATTATATTACCGCATCAGTTCATCAAATTTGTAAATATACTTCAAGAAGGATATTCCATGGGGTTGCGATCATGAAAAAACGGTCGATGAGATAAGAAAAGACTCTTTTTTAATTTGTTAAGCTTTCGAAAATTATATCTTCATTCTCAGTACATATGTAAAGTGAAAGAACAATGTGATAACATATTAAACACATGAAATGTGTAATAAGAACTCGCTAAGTTGGGGTTAACATATAAAAGTGGCTGGTACACAATTATAAAACCGTATTACAGCATATTTGGTTTGTTATGAAACTTCAGTACATACACTTGGGTATATAACGGATGAAACCTGAGAAAACAAGAAATTGATGTAGAGGCAGACCACATGGTTCAGTCATCACTGACAAGTATGGCTGTAAGAGAAAATGGAGTAGACTTGGTGTCACCTGTCAAATGCCAAAACTCATCTGTCATGGACGAAACATGCGTTCTCTCATCAATCAACTTCATGAAGGTTGAGTTTATAGTTTTAAATGACACTTAGGTTTGAGATATCAGACTTTTTGTTCATACTATTAGGTTCATTGTTGATAAAAACCATTTCAAGGAAATTCCTTTTTGGTCACTGTTCTACATTTCTGAAATTGTGGTTTCATTGAAATTACTGAAATTATTCGAATTGATGTTATGTTTAGCTGAAGCACAACTATTTTTGCTGAGGTTTGCGATCACTCTTATGAGAGTTCGGATAAATTCCTGCTGGTTTGGCCTATAGAGACAGTTCAGACAAGGAATACTATAAATGACATTTGATGTTTTTACTCACTAGTCAGTCAAGAGACTACCCACCTTTATATATGTATATATATATATATATATATATATATATATAAATATATATATATATATATATAATATATATATATATATATATATATATATATATATATATATATATATATATATATATATATATATATATATATATATATCCCCTATAAGTATTATTGAGATGTACCGGTTGCCCTGAGACTTTGACACGTTCATACTAGAGAAAAACAACCAACCATCTGTAGTCCGTAATCTCACAAACCAGATATCGGTTTCAGAGCGAATGGTAGCAATAGTGGTATTTAAAATTTCGTACATTTTGTCGAAAAACTGCGAGCTAGAAAACCACCAGATATCGAAATTTTGACCCAGAGTTCGTAATGCCCCAAAAATTCGAATCGCCCTATTGAAAAATACATTTTCCACCTTGGAGTCACCATTTTGAATATTCATCAAAGGCATACCACTTCTCAAGTTAATCGGATTATTTCGAAGTAATTGAAAAATGAATTACGATAATCGGTTACAAGTTGAACAAAATAAAATAACGTTGAATATAATAGTAGACAACAAAGATTTTCCGTAATTTATTCACGCAGTTCAATGACATCGGCTAAAAGAATCAATACAATGATCCATGGGAACCTACCCAAAAAAACATATTACTTAAAAAACGTTTCGAAAAGTTATCATTAAACAAAGCAGAATTAGACAGAAAAAACAAATATTTTTTTTATGTGAGAGGCGACCAAAAGACAATAATAAAAAATATGACAGGTTAATATCATTGTCAAACATTTACGGCACGCAGTTGAGATGACTTGTTAATAAGGTGATTGCACTTATACCTGTAAAAGTTCCGAATAAACTTGGCGATTCTTTGCCTACTTGATAATGAGAGATTACTAGAGTTCCAGAAGTCGTGTCTTGTTATAATTTACCAGTTAATTTCCGATCAGTGCCATTCAAACACAGAAATGGAAGCTCTATTAATTAGCTCTTGGTATACCTTAAAAGTTATAATCAATATCGATTGGGTATATTCATCATGTTTTTAGACGTCCTAAATGCAGTGATTTATGAAATCTGTTGAACCTTATAAAATCAACATTTGTCCGGTTCAATCGAAGAAATGTAGGATGTTAGGAATTAAGAACAGCCGTCAGTCTTAACTTACACTAGAAGAAGATGAATATGCGCCTAATAGGAAGCAAAAGCAATAATAAATTAGAGAGAGTGAGAGAGAGAGAGAGAGAGATGATGAATATGCATAAATATATTTCTAGTTGTAATTCCATGTGCGACATAAACTTCTGTAATGATAATAATTTCAACTTCTGTGGAACAAGTGAGATCCCCGAGAGATTGATTTGCAAAAGACACCTAAAGGAAATTAGGTATATTGTGTCAACCATTTCCATGAAACAGTCCAGAGAAATAGATTGAAAAGTAAAGTTCACATATGTCTCATTATTGTATTTTTTTACTTATACCCATTGGGATGTGGTGGTTTTATCCAAATATTTTTTTTCATTTGGTGACGAAAACCATTTAAGCCAACATGAGTCGATAGAATGTCCCTTGTCGATTTACTGGTGTGAATACATATTTGACCTATGTACCTAATTGCCTTAAATTATTTCAACGGCGCATCCTGCGTCGCCAAATCGAGAAATCCATGAAACAGTCCAGAGAAATAGATTGAAAAGTAAAGTTCACATATGTCCCATTATTGTATTTTTTTACTTATACCCATTGGGATGTGGTGGTTTCATCCAAATATTTTTTTCATTTGATGACGAAAACCATTTAAGCCAACATGAGTCGATAGAATGTCCCTTGTCGATTTACTCCTGTGAATACATATTTGACCCATTTACCTAATTGCCTTAAATTATTTCAAAGGCGTATCCTGCGTCGCCAAATCAAAAAAATTACTCTAAAATGCTCTCATCATATGTTCTCCCATCAACAATTTTATTACCTTCAAAGACTGGATTCAACATAACCAGAATGGATCATCCAGATCTATTAATGAATTAAAGGCTTTCATTTCAGCTATCAGTGAGTCAGGTTCAGAACAGTAGTGGTGCTTAGCAACTATCAGAAACAAAAAAAAAACTGTTTTTGTGTTATTTACAGACCTAGTGCTAGTCCTGGAAGCATACCTTCAACTTTCAGTTAATAGAGCAAGTATAGCTGGAATATCAATCTATTATTCTAATGGAGGATATCAAAATAAATTAGCCGAATGATAGTTGTTAAGAACTAGAAATCTGTTAACAACACTGACTAGTTTTGATTTGCAACAAATCGTTGATTAAACTACTGGAATAATTGTAAATAGTGAGAGTCTCTGAGAGATATGATCTGTGTCATATTGAAGATTGTGACCCACTTGATTTATTTTTTAACCCGGAGCACTTGTTACTTTGCTGTGACGTAACAGTTGGAGGGAAGAAGAGTAAAGTTTAACGAATTTGGTGAATAAAATATAGAGAAATTGATGTCGATTAATTTGTTACAGACACATCCACTATAAATTGGAACTATTTGTTTATCAACCTCAAAATGAGAGTACCAAATCGGTCAATAATATCTATCATTGGAAAACATGTTCCTCTTCGTCCAGTCACAACAAAACGCACCTTCCAGCCATTCCAAAAAAATGATTCAGCTGAAAAATAAATCTGCAGTTGATATGCAATACTTAGTTGAATGAAGAAAACGTAAATAATGCTGTGAAACGCTAGATATGCAATATTTGTAAGAGCAACAAAACAAACTCAAGTTGCTTCGGAAAAACTTGAAACGAAGGGAGTGTATTCTGAAAGAACGAACCTCTTAGAGTGACTGGCCAATCAAACATAGATATAGATTCAGTGGCACATTTCGAAAACAATTATGGGCACAATAATTCATTTTATTTTTCCGAAATTACCAACGATGATATTTTCAAGAAATACAGGAGCATGCGTGCCCCACTGCAGCACTAGAGGTAATACTGAATCTTCAGCCACTGCACTTGTGTGTGATGGGAGAAGCGGCAAGAAGTGCCTTCAGACTGCACCAGGCATCAAATTCGGAGGCTGAAATTCTGATTGGATCTGCAAAATATTCCCCTAGAATCCAGGTACAAGCCATCAGATATTATGCCAGCTAGGCATGACTTTGAAGTGAATTATGAAGTGGGTATACTCAACTAGAAAGGAATGCGTCAGTATGGTATACTGATGGTTCCAAAATGGACGAAAGGGCTCGAGTAGGAGTCATATGCCCTATTTTCAGGCTCTCAAAATCCCTAGGCAAAGCCCCAACAATTTTTCAAGCAGAAATCCATGCTATAGAAATTTGCGCTTAAGAATGCCTTGAAAGAGGATTCAGAGGGGCAAAGATCTATATCCTATCAGACAGCCAAGCAGCACTTAAAGCTCTAAAGTCACACACGTGCGAGTCCAGACTGACATGGGACAGGTTACTCTGATGTGGGTGCCAGGACACAAGGGAATCAAAGGCAATGGAGAAGCGGACAGCCTTGCCAAGGAAGGCACAAACGCTGAATTTCCTGGCCCGGAATCCTATTGTGGTCTTTTCAAAGCCCAAAACAACGAAGAGTTTCGGCGCTGGGATGCTGACCAAATTAAAACCCGCTAGAATAAGGTTCCAGGGCAAAGACAAGCGAAAAGGGTTTTGAGCGCATCGCCAAAGTAATCTGTACAGCATCTCGAGTTGGACAAGAAAGACTTGAAACTGGTAACGGGACTGCTCACTGGACATTGTCCTCTGAGGTATCACCTCATAAAAATCAATTGATCAGACAGCGAACCGTGCCGTTACTGCGAGAACTTCGCTGAAACTGCAGAACACCTGCTTTGCGACTGCGAAGCACTGTTATGCAAAAGGCTCAAGTTCCTCGAAGGGGTTTCACTAACGCCCTCAGACATCAGGAACTCAGCTCCCAGGAAACTGATATGCTTCGCAAGGAGTCTCAGAATCCCGGGTCTTGAATAGATGAAGGGTAATGTACAAAAGACCCTACATGTCGAGGTACGGAGACGCTGAAGGGCCATATCAACCCCCCTATGGTCTACGATCTACAAGAGCATGAAACCTGAAGCATATTGAATAGATGATATAAATTTCACAATTATAGGTTAATGTATCGATTCTTCAAAAAAAGACGACAATTCGAAAGAAAACTTATAGTTATTTACCAAGAGCATAACTTTTCCTCATTGACTAAGTATTTCTTTAACACTCTGCATCGTACGTAATGACATTTCAACTGCAGTTTTCCAAATGATAATTTGTTGGGGAAATGTGTTTGAGTAGAAGAAAGTTATAAGCAATATGCAAAACAACTAATTGAAGTGTGCCATACTCATTATTTTAGAAATATTTATAATAGGGTCAAAATAGCAGGTAGGTGGGCATAGGTAGCTACCGGCAGCGTTTATCTATGAAGTTCAAGGCAGAAAATGTATAGCAGGCAGAGTTTACCTGTGGGACTAAGGGCTGAGCGTTAAGCGGCTGAGTTTACTATCGCCCAGTAGAATTCTCATCCTTTGTGAAGCACAATAAAGATATATTATTTTTTTTTAAATAGCCCGAAAGGGATATACATGTGGACAGCCCAAATGAGGTAGTTGATATTTATCCATTTCGACAAAACTATTTTCATAGTTACCTTATAGGACTTTGCTCTATTATCCATCGGATGCAATTCCATGTTTGTCAAGGCATTAGCCAGGAGAGTAGTTGTCTTCTGATGGATATTCGACCCTAATATACACCTTTTTTATAGGTACTATACTTTATTGCTATGAAGTTAACTAAATGTTATAGATTTCTGTAATATAATACATCAATACGTTTTACAAAATAATTGAACAGACTCGTACATGGACGGAACAATTCATTTTATTCGCATTATTGTGGTGGTATTCGTAATATATAACGTTCAAACAAAGAAATCAAATATAAGCGAGAAGGACATTCATACAATACACATTATTTTGATAATAATACTACATATAATATATGGAATTATTCACAATGGTAGTGATGCATGAACAATGTGAATCTGCGATTCGGATGTTAGAGCGAATCAATTATTCGAAAGGCATATTTTCAGGAAATTGGATTGAGCGAACCAGGTAAGCTCAATATTTATGAGAACAGGCTATTGAATATCCAGGTTGATGTGTTATTCATCTTTTTTTTTTCTAGAATGAGCGTTGATATTCAACATTTTTATTGGACTATCCCTAATAAAAATCTTAGTAACATGCTTTTCACGTACAGTTTTCCAACATTTCTAGGCCAATGAAAAACACTACCATTTTTCCTTGCGGTAAATATACATTTCATTATATTGTCGAGCTTATTTTAATCCGTTTCAGACTAGAAGATAATATTCTTGTTCTGTCTGATATAAGGAAGCATTTTCACAAATTTTATCGTTTCACTTGTTAGTTCGTTCGTTAGTTAGTTTGGGTCAAATCGTGCAAGTGAATTTTGACCGACTTCTAGTCGCCCGACTAATTTGAAATTTGGCAGATGTTCATAATTCCGGTGACAAAGCATTATGGAATTTTTGTTAGAGAAAAAAAATGGCGGACGAGATTTCTAATTATGGTCCGATTTGATTCAAAATTGGTATGGGGGGGTTTTCGAGGTCGGAGATTATGAATTTTGTCGAAAAATTCAAGTTTGCGGCTCCAAGATGGCGGACGAGTTATATGATTATGGTCCAATTCGATTTAAAATTGGTATGCGGGGTTTTCGATGTCGGAGATTTTGACTTTTATGTCAAAATTTATAAATTCAAGATGGCGGCCCCAAGATGGAGGACGAGTGTTTTGATTATGGTCATATTTTATTCAATATTTATGTGGGAGTTTTTGGGGTCGGAGATCGTGATTTCTATCATATCAAAAAAAGATGGCGACTTCAGGATGGCCGACGAGTTTTGTGATTGTGGTCAGATTCTATTCAAAATTGGTGTGTGGGAGTTTTTGGGGTCGGAGATCGTGATTTCTATCATCTCAAAAACATATAGGGAAGAGATGCTCTATCAGAAATGAACACATCAAGGCGAACTAACCGAAAAGCAAAAAATAAAACAACTAATAAAAAACCTTTTTGAAGACAAGCTTTTATTGAAGCCGTTTACTGAAACGTATAAAATAAGTTGAAGTCATCGCTGACAATTATTTAATTATTTTTTGATGAATTATTTGGTTTCAAAAACCTTGTCGCGCGAATTGTAATGAAATTAATAATACGAGTTGTTACTTACCAACCAATCAATGTCCAATGCAATTAATTGATACCTACTTTTATGAATACTTTGTAAAAATTAATTGCTTTGACAAGTTCTTACTTACCAACCAATCACTGCCCAATAAAATTAATTGGTACCTACTTTTATGAACACTTCGCACGACAAGCTTTTTGAAACCAAATAATTCAACAAAAAATAATGTAATCATTGTCTTCGATGATTTATACCTATTTAATATGTTTTAGTACACGGCTTAAATAAAAGCTCGTCTTTAAAAAGTTTTTTTTTAGTTATTTTTTTTGTGGTGACTCATAGTTCTTTATCAGCCGTGATCAAATATCATTTGGAGAAAATGTTTGATCAATCTATAGAAAACAAAAAAATGTCAGGTTAGGTCACATCGAAAATAGTTTTTATGTGTATCAATAATGAATAATTTCAAGAAACCATACTTTGAAGGATGAAATAATGAAAAAAAACGATGGCGCGGCCAGTCGGCAATGTAGATTTCAGAATTTATTTGATTTCGAAATTGCCATTAATCGAGCTAACGAATCGTTTATCAGAAGAAATTGGACAAATTTTCATTGGAAAACATAAACAGCATTCAAATTTCAGGGTGAACTTCAAACTCTGCCATCAGAAGTTTAGAATGGAATGAGTAAAAACCAAACTGATTTTTTATCGGTTTGATTCACATGTAAAATTTCATGAACATGTAAAAATCAGATCCTAAAACACTTTTGAGAATACAAAAGTTCACTCAGCTATTGAATAAGAGTACACAATGATAAAGACAGTAATTACTGTCAAAAGCTAATAACAATAATCCTGTATAATATATGAGGTAGTGTAGGTGAATAAGGCCCGGCAGTTAATAAGACCCACCGGCATTTCTTCTTGAAGTCTGGTACTTTTTTCAAATCTGGCAACATGGCTCGTTGCATCTTCCGAGCGGGGAAGCTATATGATAATATCGAGATCAGCCCGCCGTTAACTTCACGAGGGGCAAGTGCAGTTTTACACCGAGCATATTATAAGTTCGCAATACGGTAGGACATCTTTTTTCATTCAAACCATTTTACTTGAAGAAATGAAAAGGTCGCCATCATTTGCTACAATACTGGTAGTATATTTTGCACTACGAGAAAAATTAAGAGCATTGTTTACTTTCCTGAAAAAACGTACCCGCCCGATAATAAGGCTCAACGATTGATTGCGTTATAAGGCCCACGTGTCTTGCGTCGGACTGACGGCAGAAGACGTTGAAGATTTTTTCTGCAGCGAATGTGATCAACGTTTTTGTTTGTTAAAAAATAATTTAATTTTTTTGTTGGAGTTCTTCAATACTTTTGTTACTTTATTACAATGTTAGAATTTTTTGTTACTTTATTAGTTTAGTAAAAAAAAATATTTTTGTTTTATATAATAATTCTAATAATAATATATAATAATTATTCTTCCTTTCTCGGTTTTTATTATTATAAAATATTATTTATCCAATAAATAAACAAAATTCTACATAACTTGCTATGGGCTTTATTACCCTACCATGCGGGTAATAAGGCCCGATTGCAAATTTTTTATTTTTGCCTTATTTTGGTTACACAGGTTCTGAAGGAGGCCAATATTGATGAGTACATGATAGCAGACATTATAAACAATAAACTCATCATGTTCCGAAATTTTTTGTATAGAAAATAACGCGAAAAAAAATTCACGAACATTAGGTGGGCCTTATTCACCAACACTACCTTAGTCATAATTATTGTAAGGTCAATGGAAATCATACCTGATAAATGGATAACGTTCTGACCTGTCATATAAGGAATTTTTGTTTGTCACAGATTAGCTATTATATTAATGAGAGAGGAAGACTGATGAGTTTGTGTGTCAAAGGACGATAAACTATTGTCAAATGGCATCTATTCAACACGAAGGAGCATTAAACAAACAAAAATCAAAGTTACGAGAAAAGAAACAGAAAAGCGAAAAATAAACCTATTTAGACTTAATAACTAAGCTCCTAAAATAATGTAACTGATTTTGAGTTGGCGCCAAACAAACAAACAAGCAAATTAATTACGTAAAGGGCAAAATGATAGCAGCGGGATACGCGGCGGTGGCGCTTCCCTTCGCCAGAATATGTCGAGCGTTCCTGAAGTTAATTTCAGCGAAACAGCGACCCAAACGGGCACAAACTTAAGGCACACGTCGTTGCGAGTGGTTGTGCAGAGAGCGCAATTTCTGGATGTTCATCGCTGGAGATTTCACGTTGCGTTTTTATTTTATTTTGTTTTTATTATTTCTTCAAAGTAATTTAATGATCTTCATTGATTATTGTTTGGCACCGACTCAAAATTAGTTAGCTTATTGGTTATGGAGCCTAGTTTTCGAGACTAAAAAGTTTATTTAAATTTTCGCTGCTCAGTTTCTTTTTTCGTCCGTTTAATTTTTTGTTAAAATTTAACCAAATAATATTTCTCATCAAAAATACAAAAACAAGTACAAAATCAAGAGCAGCTTCCAATCCGTCAGTACTTTACGGAGTTTCCTCACCAAGACTAAACCTGACAACGAAAATGAAATCAGTAAGTATTGCATTAATGAAATTTCATGTGAATGCGGAGATTCCTACATTGGAGAGAGAGCAGAGAGGCCATTATCGGTAAGAATGGTTGAGCACAAGAAATGGACCCAACGTAGAGAAACGTCAGAATCGGGAATTGCTGACCACGCCTGGACTGAGCACCATGGAACTCTATGGGACGCGCAAATATTCTACATAGAGAGGAGCTTTGGCTCAAACGAAAATTCAAAGAGGACGCCTACATCGAAGCCAATAACGTCTTTAGTCAACCAAGCGTTGAAATCAAGAACGTCTGGAAACCACTAGTTGCTCTTTCTGGCGGACTGCAGAGGCGCGAAACTTCACGCACCACCATACCGCGCCAAATAACACGCACCACTGCACATGGCGGAATTACACGCACCATTGTAAGTAGGACCTGAACTTGTTAGTATTCACCTGAAGACGATTGCAGATACACAAGCAATCGGAACGTCGTGATGATTTAAATCCATCAACACGATGGACGTCCGAAACGGGAGTAATCAAATTTTTCATTATATATTGACTTCGAACTTAGGTATATGCTCTGAATTACAGACACGGCGATTCTATACTGGATTCATTTCTGAAAATAGTTCGTTCTGAACGTAAATCAGAAAATTATTTCCATCGCTGTCAAATACAATTGGTTTCAAGTTCCGATTCATTCCAATCTAGCGGAACATTCATCAAGGAGTTGTTCTTTGAAAAAATGATTCAGTCGCATCGGTATAGTTGAAAAGCGGAGCAGATTGACCAAAACAAACCTATGGAAACAAACATAAGACACTCACTTTATTAAATGATTTTCACTCAACTGGGTTTACAAAACCACACCATGTGTTTCGCTAGGAAAATAGTTTTATCAGGTGGAGATAATACTAACTCAACAATCACGATGTATCATGTTCGATAGTCAAGGCAGGTAGTCGCAGGTATTGATAGGACGGAGACTAAGTAGAACGGTGATTATATCCGTTACCTATTTAATCCCCGGTAAAACAAATTCAACAGAAGAGAATTATTTTAAGTTGATCTGGTCATCAATCAATAAATGCGACTTTTTGCATTTATTTATTTCTAAACTTTCTAGAAGGTCGAGTTCAGAACCTTTTTTTTCTGTGTATCATTAAAAAAAACAATATTTTTCAGTCAAGAAAGTCTTGTTTGGCCTATGTAAAAACTTGCACAAGAGCCACAAGTTGATTTATATACAGCTGGATCTATCAGTTTTATCTTCATTGCTCATAATGAATTTACTTAAATTATTATCTGTTTTTAACAGACGAAACCAAAAAGGAGGAGGTCGACCCGTATATTCTTTTTCCATAATTTTTTTTTATGTATGATAACGCATAACTTTTTACTGAGGCGTCCGATTCTGATAATTATTTTTTCAGTAGATAGGGTGTACTTCAAAGGTGGTCCCATTTGGATTTAAAAGATGAAATCCACCCCTAAGGGTAGCAAAATGAAGGATATTGGTCACTCACCCTCTGAATTCTGGTCCGTTAACTGATTCTATCAGGCATAACTTTGTACTGGGTTCTTCGATTTGGATGATTCTTTTTTTAATAGATAGGGTATACCTTATACTCAGATTTCGAAGGTTTATTTTATGTTTTACTTTTCAGTTCCGTATTTCGTCGGTTTAATTTTTTGTCAAAAAGTTTTTTGTATGTAATATTTATGTTGTTTTTGTGTAAGATTTTTTTCAACGGTAGTTTGGCCTACACATGTAAATACTTTGAAATTATATTTTTTTTAGTAGAAAAAGCTATTTTATGAAGTTTTCTTGAAATAATATCATCCATCAGGTTTGATCTATAACTGTTATTAATTTCTATTTATTTAATGATATTTAATTCTTTATTCAAATTTTCTTGTATTGATCAATCTATGTATTACAATTTTCTTCGGTTTTGAGTCAAGAAAATCGTTGAGTTGTTGGAATTTATGAAGAACGCAATTTCTTTAAAACAAAGTTGATATGTAGATTCCATCGCAAATGCGTATCCACCATTATTGCCAAATCTATATGATAACTAGCTGGTACCCGCGACTTCGTCCGCGTAGAATTTTTCCCCTGCTTTTATTTAGTTTCACCCGTCCCGGTGTCTGTAATCAAATCCTGCAAGTTAAATTTCTAGTGACAATGCATTATGGAATTTTTGAAATAACAAAGTGGCGAGTCTAGGATGGCGGACGAGATTTTTGTAAGGTCCGATTCGACTCAAAATTGGTATGTGAGGGTTTTCGGGATCGAAGATTATGAATTTTTTGTCAAAATTTATAAAATCAGAATGACGGCTCCAAGATGGCGGACGATCTCTGTCAAGTCAAGTCAAGTCAAAAGTAATTTATTCAAATTTTCTTTGTTACATTTTCTTATTTTATTCTAAAAATTTTTCCCTATGTCCCCGCTGTAGAGCTCTGCGCTCTTTTCAGGGACGATCTCTGTGATTATGGTCCGATTTCATTCAAAATTGGTATGTGGAGGTTTTTGGGGTCGGAGATGATGAATTTATTGTAAAAATTTATAAATTCAAGCTGGCGAATGAGTAATGTAATTATGGTCCGATTCTATTCAAAATTGAAATGTGGAGGTTTTTGGGGTCGGAGATTATGAATTTGTTGTCAAAATTCATAAATTCAAGATGGCGGCTCCAATATGGTGGACAAGTTTTGTGATAATGGACCGTTTCTATTCAAAATTGGTATATCGGGGTTTTTGGGGTCGGAGATTATGAATTTAGTCGAAGATTTTGTCAGAATTCATAAATTGAAAAGGTTAAGATGGTCCCCTCATTGAAGAATTAGATAGCTACGAACTTACAGGAAAAAGACCTCATAATGACGATGCATTTACAAAATTGCATATATTGAGGCGTACTTACTGAAAAGCACAAAATATAGTGATTGAAAAAAACTTTTCAAAGACAAGCTTTTATTCAAATGCGCTGAAAAGTAAGAAGTTATTTCTTTGGATGTGCGACGTACGTTATTCCGTGAGTTATAGATTCAAAAGCTTGTCGCTTTTGTATTCGAACTGAAAACTTTGCGCGACAAGCACTTGAATCTACAGTGCTCCTCAAAAGTCCCCTCCCCCCCTCTTATTTTTGGAACGATTATACATAAACAAGTGAAATTTGGAAACTAAACATTAAAGGTTGTAAATTTCTCTACTAGTGATGATAGATGACGAAATCGTCAAAGATGACGTCAAAAGGCCATTGTGACCAATAATTTTGAATGGAACCCTACGGCAAGCGACACATCTTTTAAAAGGTATCGAGAAAACCTATTCAATTATACTAATTTTGTTTGTGTTCATGGCAGTTTTAATGGCTCATTAGTAAACATTAAAATTCAAATTCCATTCAGTATGATATTAATTACAGATTTGAGAATCAGTATCTACTTGAAGAAATTGTTCGAAGTGACCTCCATTTACTTCCTGACAGTGAAATATCCTATTTTTAAACTCTTCTCGTACTTTTGCAAATGTGTCTGCGGAAACAGCCTCACATTCTGCAACAATAAGTTGTTTTAAAACGTCAATATTGTCAGGTTCAGTGGCGTAAACCTTCGATTCAAGGTACCCCCACAGAAAAAAATTCAAAGGTGTGAGGTCCGGTGATCGACCTGGCCATTCAGTTGAACCTCGTCGTCCAATCCATCTACCACGATACTCATCATCCAAATACCGTCTTACTGCACCGTAATAGTGTGGAGGAGCACCATTCTGTTGAACCTCGTCGTCTAATCCATCTACCACGATACTCCTCATCCAAATACCGTCTTACTGCACCGTAATAGTGTGGAGGAGCACCATCCTGTTGGAATGTTATTTCCAAATTGCCGAATTCATCTGGATTATCTTCCAAAATTTCAAGGATTAACGGTTCTATTGCGTTTTGCAACAGCTCCAGATAAACCTCACCAGTTGAATTAGTATTTGAAAAAAGAGGTCCAACGATGTGGTTTCCCAGGATACCTGCCCAAATATTCACTTTCTGGGGAAATTGGGTATGTGTTCCACGAAAGAGGTGAGGATTTGCGTCACTCCAATACCTCACATTCTGTGTATTTACATTTCAATTTAGATAGAAAGTACTTTCGTGACTAAATCAAATTGTTTTGACATAGTCTGGCTGTTGGTTGATTTTAGTTTCCATATTTTCACAAAATTCTAGTTTTCGGTCTGGGTCGTCGTCTGAGAGTTGATGAACCATTTTTAATTTGTATGGATGAAATTTGTTTTTTTTTCAACAGCCTGTGTACTGTACTTCGATTGTTTCCACAGGTAGATGCAACGTGAGTTGTTGAAGAAGTAGGATCAACTATTACTTCTTCCAGTATATCAATTTTTTTATCATCAGAAATTTGTGGTCTGCCAGATCGTTTCGCATCATTAATACTACCCGTTGTTTCAAACTTACGAAGAAGCTCCCCTAAATAAGTCTTCGAAACGGGGCGATCGGGAAACCTCTCATTAGAAATGCGTTCTGCTGCATGAATATTTTGTTCAGTTTCACCGAGAATTAGGATCGCTGCTACTTTATCACCTGAAGCACGTACCATTTCGCTTCTTGAAGCACTCAAACGTTCGGCTCACAACAGTTTAACAAATTATAAAATGTACAAAAATATTAAAAGTACCAAAAGCTGCTGAAACAGTTGAACGTTCGATCAACAATACACAAATTATTAAATGTACAAAAACTTGGACAATTACAAAAACGTCGAATTAGGGAGACTAACAAAAACGGTAGCTTATTTGACAACTATCCAGAGGCGGAGCTTGAATTTGGAATTTTAGTATTAACTGATTTAATTCATCACAACTTTGCGTTTTTCATAAGCAAGTTGCCAAAACTGCCATAAACACAAACAAAATTAGTATCATTGAATAGGTTTTTTCGATACATTTTGAAAGAGGTGTCGCTTGCCGTAGGGTTCCATTTAAAATTATTGGTCACAATGGCCTTGTGACGTCAGCTTTGACGATTTCGTCATCTATCATCACTAGTAGGGAAGTTCACAACCTTCCATATTCAGTTTCCAAATTTCACTTGTTTATGTATAATCGTTCCAAAAATAAGAGGGGGGGGAGCGGACTTTTGAGAAGCACTGTATAACTCACGGAATAACCTACGTCGCACATCCAAAGCAATTTTCCGTTATCCCGTTGTCCCATTATCACGTTATCCAGTTTTCCCGTTATCCCATTATTCCGACTTTCCGTTGTCCCGTTATCTCGTTCGGGTGTCATGATCGATTTATCAGTGAAAGGAATGCTTTTTAACGACCACCACAAAATAACTAACCACTGGTCACCCCTGTCAGAATGGAATTTCCAAAATTAAACACTATTTATTTGTAACAGAGAGCCAAAAAACTAATTTTCATGACCCTAACTCAAAGACTAACGGAACCCACATGAGAATTTTCAACCCCCATTTCACCCCTTTGCGAGTTGATTTTCTGAAAGTTTTCTTCGTTTGTAGCAATGACCTCAGACACTAATTTGACCCTAACCTTCAAACTAACGAAACCCCCCGAATAAACTTTCACTCCTTTAGTGGATGAATTTCAAGAAACACTGAAACATGTATTCCTTTATTTGTAATAAAGACCTCAAATACCAATTTTCAAGAACTAATGGGATTCCCATCCAAAAATCATTGAAATACGTATTTCTACATTTGTAACGAAGGCCTCAATGTTAATGATCCTAACCCAAAAACTAATGGAATATCAATTTAAACACCCCCTTAGGGATTGAATTTTCTGAAGAAAAGAGAAACATACTTTTTTATTTGTAACAAAGACCTCAAATAGGTACCAATTTTCATGACCCTGACTTCAAAACTAACTATGCAAACTTTCAATCACCATGTTACCCCCTTAGGGGTTGAATTTAGTGGGTGTCTTCGTCGAGAAAGGAGTAACCATGCCAAATTCCAAGACAATCAAGCGTTTAGTTTTAGAGATCTCGTGATGAGTCAGTGAGTGGTATTTCGTTATATATATATATATATATATATATATATATATATATATATATATATATATATATATATATTGATATGATGCGTTGATTGCGGTCGTTTATACTTTTTATATTATATTTCTTTATTTACTTTCCACAATCAAACATCAAAACAAAATAAATGAATTTTATGTTTTGTTTTGTTTTACTAATATTTTACTATTATTTCGCTATTTTCAGAAGTCTTTAAGCTAATTCCCTTTTTTGAAGATTTATTCAATATGTATTGATGAATACATAACCATATAAATATTCAATATCTCCGGCTATGCTCTTTACCTTCTTTCCTTCACCTTATTTACTTCACTTTCAGCTTCAGCTAACTCAATCGGTACGCCTATGGATCTCAGAAGTTGGTTCTACTGTGGAGCCCTCTTGACGTCAATTTCAGAAATTAGCAATTCATTGTTGATGAAACGTTGAGAATATAGTAGAATTTCATCAAAATAATAATTTCCTTTATTCAGGAAAAACTTATTACTACCTAGTCTGCAATAAATAACCTAATTAGAGCTTCAGAAATGAGTTTATACAGCAACAAATGAAATTATGGAATAATAAAGTGAATTCTACCTAGTTTTGTAGGTTATGTATTATTTTATAATAATTCGTGAAGAGTTCTATGAAAATTCTTTCGAAAGTTCAGTTCTCATTTGCACTGTGGCAACTTTTATGTTTTCAACAAATACCTGGGATCTACTGTACCAAACTGCTAAACGTTTCGGATTCTCTCCCGTTCTTGGAAACTGCTGGTGCTCTCGTCAACTGGGACTTCTGCTCTATGAATTTCCAATGAAGCAAAGGTAATGTCTTTTATCTGGTTGTGTTCTTCATATTTTTCTAATGTTTTCTTGGCTAATAACTGATTTTATATTCCAAATTGTTTGTTTGTTCCAAATTTAAATTTTCAACCTGGTTCTTCCCAAAATAATTTTTTTCACCATCTCTCGCTTGTTGATTCTCTCCCCTTGATACCAACACATTTTGATTTTCTTCTCGAATTTCTGTTTTTGACACACTATTTGTAGCACTTTTCATTATTTTTCACTTCATTGACAATTTTTATTCATGAAACTTTTCCAACTACCTTATAATCTATATACAATACATGTAAAATTATTCTTTTGACGTTTCTGCTTTTCTATCTTTACAAAATTACTAATTTTGCATCAAAATCTCTCCTGGCATCTCATTGGCTGTTGTGTTCAGATCCAATTTCATATACAGGATGTTTGAACTTTTAATATTTTGTTATCTGCTTGTGATCAAAAATATATTCATAAATTTTGATTTATAAAAATGTTTAAATTATGCCAATTGATTGTATTATTTCAAACATAGGTATCGATTAATATTATACAAGGTTCCAGAAAAATGGTAGAATCTTCAGAAAAACTGTTAAACTACATAGCACAGATTACCAAATACGAATATTTTATTATTTATGGGTTTTTTCTTTATTATTATTTCAACTCTTTAAACATTTATCCTACTTCTAAACATAACAATAAATATATATACATATATATATATATATATATATATATATATATATATATATATATATATATATATATATATACCGGGTGTCCCAGTATACCTGTTCCAATGGATTATCTCAGCTATTTCGAAAGATAAAAATTTGAAAATTTCATTTTCTCCAATTCGTTCAAGGAACCTTCAACTGAGAGAAACGAAAATTGAAAGTCACTTCTGGTTTGACCGGAAGTGACTCTGACTTTTTCATTTCAAATAGCACTCTGTATATTTTTTACAATTTTTTATTTCTGCTCAAAATTATCTTTCCAACGATGTATCACACTTTGTATTTTACATTTGATTTGATGGAGAAAACGTCAATTGAAATTTCAAATTGAAAGAATTGCAGTAGGCTATGATATTTTGTGTAATCTTGATTTTGACTTCAATAATAATTGATCATTCATGAACAATTTTGCATTCGAGATGATGAAGAGAATGTCAAATTTCAAATTATTAGAATTGTAGTAGAACTGGAAGAATTAATAATTCTTAAATGAAAACCTTAGTGTGCCATGGAAACATTTGAATGCATTTGGTTATAACTTTGACAGTTAATAATTCTCAATAGTTGTGTGCGTGTCAGAGAAACCAACATTCAAGAATGAATAACCGTGAAAATGATGATAACTTCACTAATCAAGAGAAATTGGATATGATACTGATTTATGGAAAATGCGAAAATAATCGTCGGGCTGCCCTACGTGCATACAGAGAGAAATACCCTGATAGACGAATGCCAAGCGCTATGTATTTCACACACTTGGCTTAGAATTTGGCAACAAGTGGATCATTTCATAGGAAGCGTACTGTCTTTAAAAGAAAAAATGCTACGGACGAAGATTACACAAAATATCATAGCCTACTGCAATTCTTTCAATTTGAAATTTCAATTGACGTTTTCTCCATCAAATCAAATGTAAAATACAAAGTGTGATACATCGTTGGAAAGATAATTTTGAAAAGAAATGAAAAATTGCAAAAAATATACAGGGTGTTATTTGAAATAAATAAGTCAGAGTCACTTCCGGTCAAACCGGCAGTGACTTTCAATTTTTGTTTTTCTCAGTTGAAGGTTCCTTGAACGAATTGAAGATCATGAAATTTTCAAATTTTTATCTTCCGAAATGGCTGAGATAATCCATTGGAACAGGTATACTGGGACACCCGGTATATAAATATATATATATATATATATATATATATATATATATTATATATATATATATATTTTATATATATATATATATATATATATAAATAAATATATAGAAAGTGAATCTCGATTCTTTGTTAGCGCAAAACGTGAGAACGGCTGTCTAATTTTTTTTTATGTTGGATACAGTCCGAGGATGGTTGGAAAAAATTAGGAAAGTTGCCCGAAAATTGTAAAATTCGGAAATATGAGAAATTTGGCGAAGAAAAAGACTGTTGAGTCATTTATTACTAAAAAGGAGGTAGCTTAGCGGTTACACTGTCGCCTACAGAAGGCAGAAGGACACAGGAAGGAATCCCAGTCAGGGCAAAAAGAAAATTATTTCACAAAAACATGGCTGGACCGATTTGGCTGAGGGTGTTTTTAATGTTCGTAATACTCCGAATAAGGTTTTGGGAATGTTTTTATTCTAGAAAAGTTTCCAGGAAAACCTATATAATAAAAATGAATGTCTGTTTGTGTTGGTAAACTCATAACTTGAGAACGGCTGGACGATTTGGCTAATTTTTTAGGGGAAAACGGGAAACGAACAGAAAAACGGCATAACGTGATAACGGAAAAACAGGAAAACGGAAAAACGGGATAATGGGAAAACGGGATATCAGCAAAACGGGATAAGAGGATAACGGAAAAAAACGGGAAGTGGGCAGAATCAATGGCATAACCTGGATGGAATAACAGAAAAAAAAAACATAGGAAAAGAGAAATTCTACGCGAACGAGAGTTTTCAGGATAATAATATAGGGAATATAGAAATTTGGAAAGGACAATGTCTGTCGGGTCAGCTCGTTCTTGATATTTTTCACTTGCCCTTTGCTATTTGCAGTTTATCACGTAGTGAGAGATACTGAAATTCCGGAAATGTGGCAAAAGGTAGAAAATATGTTTTTTCAATATTTATGTTAAGCAGTTTGTAATAAAAAATTCTTGGATGAGAGAGAAATCAGTTTGAAACATTATGTTTCAATCTATTCCACTTCTCGTCTTCATAAAAACTTTTTGACAAAAAATGAAACCGACGAAAACAGAAACTGTAAAGTAAAAAATCAACATTCTTATTAATAACTAATCTCCTAAACTAATGTATGTAACTAATTTTGAGTCAGCTGCCATCATTCAACGCTTTACCTAATTCAATTGCTAGTTTGTTTGGCGCTGACTTAAAATTAGTTACATACATTAGTTTAGGAGAGTAGTTACCTATTCATAAGAATGTTAATTTTTGTCTTTTCAGTTTTCGTCGGTTTCATTTATTTGTTAAAACGTTTTTATATTTAAATTTTTTGTGGCTGAAATCTACTAATTACTACCTAGTTGATTTTTGATTACTTCAAAGATACTTACTCACCCACCATACTTCAACTATTAACAGTCAAATAATATGATTATCTATTTTAACTATTTATCGTTATATTATATAAATTATTTTTCAATTGTTCTGTTTGGTTTATTTCATCACTTTGTATATTCCATCCTTTCATAGCATGTAATTATTGTGACGGATGTAGGAGAACAAAAATATTGACAATAACGATCTGTCAATGTCAACTACATATGTGTGCCAATGTTCACAAGTGAAAAATAAATCATCCCCTATTTTTTTACCCATAGGGGTGGACCATTTCATTCCAAACTCAAATTTGATCCACTATGAGGTATACCCTATCTAATGAAAAAAGAATTATCCAAATCGGAAAACCCAGTACAAAGTTATGCCTTATAGAATCGGTTAACGGACCAAAATTCAGGGGGTGAACGATGAATATCCTCCATTTTGCTCCCCCTAGGAGTGGTTTTTTTTCCAAATACAATTGGACCAACTTCGAAGTACACCCTATTCAATAAAAAGAGAATAATCGGAATCGGACTCTTCTGTAAAAAGTTATGCGTAGTCATACATAAAAAAATATGCGTCGACTAGAGAACCTCCTCCTTTTTGATTTCGTCTGTTGAAAAATGGCGGTATTATCTGCAACATCATTGATGTTCCTTTTACTCTGGATTAAGACTGGTCGTTTACATAAATTGAGAAGAGCATTGGACCTAATACAGTTGATTTAGGCACCATACACCCTGCTGTTTGAAAGTCACTGAAATTATCATTTAGTTTTACTATTGTTGGCGATTTTCAAAATAACGTCTGAATAGATTTAGGCAATTGTCGCGCTCTCCAATATATTCAAGTGTTCTCAATAATATTTTATGACTTACGGTATAAAAAATGCTTTCGCAAAATCTCCAAGGCTACGTTCACTTTGATCTAAAGTTCCTTCAATACGATTTGTCAATTTTACTATGGCATTCCTAGTTGATTTGCCTTCTCTGAAGCCGAATTGCCCAACAGAAAAACGTCCATACTTATTCAGGTAACTAGAGAGTGTATTTTTTATATTTTCTCGAATATTTTTCCAAAGTTTGTTATTAATGAAATAGATATGTCTTTCTCTCTCTCTCTCTCTCTCTATATATATATATAAAAGAGGAGAGGTAGTCTTTGCTGACTAGTTAGGAAAAAGTCTGAGAAATTCTTTGGGACAGCAGCAAACGCAAATGTACTCTTATAACATTATATTTCCAATATTTCGACAATGAATATTGTCATCATCAGAGCAAAGGTGAAATCTAGTATGTTGATAATTATAAATAAACTTTACTTAAATGTTGTGAGAATGGTCGTTTCGGTGAAATACAAAGATGTAAAGACAGCATTAAACATGTAAACATGGAGCAACAATTAGATTTATGGAATAATATTTGTAACACAAACATTACTGGTAAATTTATTAAAGCCGAAACATTGTGGTGAACTTTCTTTGTTAGAATGTAAGTGAGGGAAAATAACAGCATCGAGGTTGAATTTAACATATAAAAGTCAACGTCAAATGTACAATTTTAAGAAGAAGAAGACATTTGTCTAAGCTGTCCATGGAAGTGGAAAACATCAATTGATTACTACTGAAGATGAGATTTTCTAATGGTAAATGGATGAATATATTTATACGTTATTAATTATTACAAAATTCATGTTAGTTTGTATTAACTCAGAAAGGAAAATGAATTATTATTGAGAATTGGGTTCTTGTCCAAGGTTAATAAGAATAGATCTCACTTAAATGATTGAGATCTGTTCTTTGTTTAAACAATTGTTGGATTGAGAATAGATCCATTTCAAAGATTCGTTTCGAAGCATTCTTTCTTTACTAAAATTTTGTGGAATTATAATCCATATTGGATCTTCTCTATTCACATGTACTGAGGCACCTTTCAGGGTGAAGTCTACAATCACTTTTATGGACATATACGGTCTTTCAGTAACCTAGCTGTTGACCTATATATTCATGGTTACAACTTGCACAAGAATGCAATAAACTAGTTTTGTTTGTGAAAATAACGGAGTTTGTCTGACCACAGAAAATAAAGAATCAATGGTTAAAACCGTTTTGGGCTATTTTATATTGCAAAATTGTTAAATCGTGAGAGCTTAGGTGTGATTCCGCAATGAAAGGTAAAGAAGTTAAAATGTTGCTTTGAGTTTCATTATTTTCATTATTATTTTCAAATTCGGTATAATGTCATTGAAGAATGGATTATAGAGGTGTGCTAAAATCTTATTCAATAGGATGAAGGATATGAATTTTGTTTGAATAACTTGAGGAGAATTTTCAAATTTTTGTGGTGAAATGAAGAGTCAGAAATTCGTAGACACGTTGTTTCATTTGCTTGACCAAGTTTATTTTTAATGGTCAAGCAAATGAAACAACGTGTTCTACGAATTTCTGACTCTTCATTTCACCACAAAAATTTGAAAATTCTCCTCGAATTATTCAAACAAAATTCATATCCTTCATCCTTATTGAATAAGATTTTATTTAGCACACCGTCTATAATCCATTCTTCTAATGACATTATACCTGAGAATTTGAATAATAATAATGAAAATAATGAAACTCAAAGCAACATTTTTTATACTTCTTTACCTTTCATTGCAGAAATCACACCTAAGCTCTCACGAATTTAACAATTTTGGCAATATAAAAATAGCCCAAAAAACGGTTTTAATCCACTAATTCTTTATTTCCTGTGGTCAAGGACAAAACTCCGTTATTTTCACAAACAAACTAGTTTATTGCATTCCTTGTGCAAGTGTAACCATGAATATATAGGTCAAACAGCTAGGTTACTGAAAGACCGTATAATGCCCTATAAAAGTGATTGTAGACTTCACCCTGAAAGGTGTGCTCTAGTGAACATGTGAATAAAGAAGATCACAATATGGATTATAATTCCACAAAAATTTTAGTAAAAGAAAAGAATGCTTCGAAACGAATCTTTTTGGAAATGGCATTTATTTCTCAATCCAACAATTGTTTAAACAAAAGAACAGATCTCAATCATTTAAGTGAGATCTATTCTTATCAATTAATCTTGGACAAGAACCCGAATGCTCTCAATAATAATTCATTTTCCTTTCCTAGTTAATACAAACTAACATGGAAGTTTTGTAATAATTAATAACTAATAAATATATTCATCCAATTTTACCATTAGAAAATCTCATCTTCAGTAGTAATTGCAATTGATGTTTTCCACTTTCATTTGGACAGCTTAGACCAAATGTCTCTTCTTCTTCTTAAAAATTGTACAATTTTGACGTTGACATTTTAGGTTATGTTAAATTCCAACCTTGATGCTGTTATTTTCCCTCACATTTCACATTCATAACCAAAGAAAGTTCACCACAATGGTTTTCGGCTTTTAATAAATTTACCAGTAATGTTTTGTGTTACAAATATTATTCCATAAATCTAATTGTTGCTCCATGTTTTACATGTTTTAATGCTGTCTTTACATCTTTTGTATTTCACCGAAAACGACCATTCTCACTAACATTGTAAGTAATGTTTATTTTTATAATTATCAACATACTATAGTAGTTTCACCTTTGTAGCTCCCTGATGATGACAATATTCATTGTCGAAATATTGGAAATATAATGTTATAGGAGTACATTTGCGTTTGCTGATGTCCCAAAGAATTTCTCAGACTTTATATATATATATATATATATATAAAGTCTCGATTAATAATTATTATTCAATAACTGGGGTCAAAGAATGAATCATCTCTGTATTTCTTTCAAGTCAATTCTCCAAATGGATTCCATTCGGTAAATCTTGCAACGGACCTACCTTTGTTCGAGATTTATAATTATTGTACGATGTCAATCACTGGTTATGATTATTGCCTCTAGTCAAGTTCTGAGACAGTACAAAAAGAAAGTGAAAGTACCTTGTAACTTCCGAAACACTCATCTCGATAGAAAACGTATGAGGGGTGAACTTTTTTCATGAAATACTCATTCATTCGTAACCCCAATTGAACCACTTGCATAAAGATCTTAACGGTTATGACTAATTGTTGTGTCCTTTATTGGTTAAATCTAGAAATGAGATCACGAGGGGTTTCGACACCACTTACAACATTTTAGAATGCGATCTTTGTTTTAAAAAATGTTTTATCCTCTTGTCTATCTTGAAATATTTATTGTCAGCTGCAGCTGGGGCCCTCGTTATTATGAATGCTTGATGTTTGACTGTAGATTATAAAGAAACACTCGACTGGTGTTTATGTTCCGAAATTTACTTCGGATATATTCCGTTTCCATGTTTGAGTTATTACTTTTTATGATTTACTAATTTACTCAATTTATACTTTGGTTTTATCAGATGTTGAAAGTTTAGGTGCTGGACCGATAATTTGCTATCTTATTAGCAAGAAGCAATGAAAGTTACGTAGTTAGAATAACCTGTTGATAAATTTGGGAAAAGCTGTTATACAATAGGTGTTTCATGCCAATACAAAGTATTAAAAATATTTTTTTCATAATATAAGTTTTCATTTATAGCTGGCACGGCATGGTTTATGGAAAATAAGTTTTTATTTATCTATTTATTTATTAACGGGTAGTCCCAATTACAATATATTGATGAACAAAAACCGCAATATAACCTAAAACTATCTTAAAACCTAGAATAAAATGAAATAAGACAAAATAATATAATCTAAAGAATCCAAAATACCAACACTAATATTAACAAAATGAGAATTCAATTTTATGAGAGCAAACGATTCAATTCTGATTTAATAACTTGATTTGAATTGCAGAATAAGTCAACTTGTTGAAATTTGTTACCATTTCTAAGCAGTCGAGTTATCGGGGAGAAAAACCCATCATTTGTAGAGTGGAAAGGTATTTTAAATGTCTCTTTGCCAACTCTAGTCTGCCTTAATAGCATTCAACTCAATCAGTAATGAAATCTCCTGACAGTCAACTGCACCCAGCAAAATTTTATCTAAGAAACATATGTCAATCATGGTTCTACGATTTTCTAGAGTCAACAGATTCAATTGTTCCCGAATAAAGTTGTAAGAATAATCGCCCCTTTTCAGACCCAACTTGTATGCACAGACCCTAAGGAAGGTATTTTGTACATCTTCAATGTGTTTTATATGAATGTCATAATATGGGCACCAGATTATTGAACCATACTCCAATAGCGACCTCACCAGGGAACAGTATAACAATTCTAGAATTTCCAAACTGAAATCTTTACAAGTTCTAATGATGAAGCCCAACATCTTGAAGGATTTTGATATCATATACTCATTATGAGCTTTGAAGTTCAGTTCGGTATCAAACATTATTCGTAAGTCTTTAATAACTGATGTCCTTTCAATAGATGAGTTATTGATCTTATAATCATGGTAAACTGGATCATCAATCCTGAAAAATGTTTGACAGTGACATTTGTAAATATTAAGGTCCATAGAATTAAGAACACACCAATCATAAAATTTGGATATATCTTCCTCTAAAAGTGTAATATCATTTGTAGAAGCGATGGATTTAAATATTTTCATAACATCGGCAAAGATGAGGAACTTACTATTTTTTATAACTGTACTGACATCATTGATGAATAAATCAAAAAGTAAAGGTCCACAGTGAGATCCCTGAGGAACACCTGAGGATCCAGTAATAGCGGATGAAGTACAGTTTCCAATTTCTACAATATGGCATCTACATGATAGAAAATTCTGTATCCATTGCAATATTGAACCATGAAAGCCTAGAGAGGACAGTTTGGCGATGAGTAATTGATGATCGACTCTGTCGAAGGCTTTAGAAAAGTCAGTATAAATAGAGTCGACCTGTGATCTGTTTTCCATAGCACTCAAAATATAGTTTTCATATACAAGAAGGTTTGAGATAGTTGATCTGTTAGTGACAAAACCATGCTGTAGTGGAATTATGAGACTCTTGCACTCCCAAAACATTTGTTCTGTTACCAGATAATCCAAGTCCAAGTTTATTGATAAAGTTACATTTCTCTCAATTTTTTTGGAATTGTGAACCCTACACTATTGGTACCGAATAAGTCGGCGACCAGTTTGGTGGATTCAAAATAATATTTCATTTTTACCAATATGCAGAAAAATATGAAAGCAATTTTGAAGTAAAAAATTGGGATATCAAGTCAATCAGAAGTTAGATTGTAGATTTCTGGTTTGGGGCCTTTTGACTTCCTACGACGTTTTCAGATCTATTGTGCACGCCCTCATGTTTGTACAAGTTCTTCGTCTAGTTCCGCCTTTTTCAATATACTCTACAGGTGAGGATTTAGGTCTGTAATGTATTTGGGAGCTTGTGGTTTTTCACCCCCTAACGTTGTAAACCTCAGTCATAATACGTGCACTCAGATTCCTTCCTGGTAAAATCTATCTAGGGTTTCTTCTGAAAGTCCGATGTCCCAAACGAGTTTTCAATTTAACTGACTGCTCCTTTGGACTTGGAGTCTAACGTGCAGCGCTGCAGTGGCGGAATCGGACGAACTGGTCCAGGTAGTATCACCTATCGCAGACGTCAAAACGGCATTTGTATTGTGGTTCGGCGGGTAAAAGCTTCGTACCAAATAGAGGCTTATATATATATATATATATATATATATATATATATATATATATACGGGGTGTCCCTGGACTTCCTCTTTTCCTTTCGGTAATAGATGAGGTCAAAATATCACCAGTACTTCATATAACTTTTGTCCCTAAAAGCCTTCATTACGGGCCCTCAAAGTTACAAAATGAAAAATGTTTTTCTTTGATAACTTTCAAAGTGAATATTCAAAATTATCTAAATTTTGATGATTGACTAAACAAATGAATTCCTTCGATGATCTTTCATGCAAGAGTCAGTTGTTTTGCTACAAAGTCAGGAACGGACTACCCCCGATGGTCCACACTCCAAAACTTTGAGATGACTGGGATTTGTCAATATGTTTCGACAAAACAAGGTTACCTGGACAATTTTCTGAATAAAAGTACTCGTCTAAAAAATCGATCGGAGCAACGATTTTTGAAAAAAATTCATTTTTGTTCGACGACATCCAACCATTATTCGAAAAGATTAATCTGTAATGAAAATAGAAATGATGGGTACAATGTTCATAACGAATTTTTATCATGCAAAGAGCAAACAGAAATGCAAAATCCGCGACAAAAACTGCTCGATATGACCCCCGTCTCTCTCAATACATTTCCTTAGTCGGCGCAAACACCCTCTCTGCACTTGAAATAGCATGCCAGGGTCGTTTCGTATGGCTTCACAATGTAATGTAATTCTATTCAACAAGGCATCTCTGGTGTGAATAGGTGTAGCGTGGCTTCCTAGATGCCCCCACAGAAAGAAATCCAATGGATTTAAATCCGGAGACCGCGGTGGCCATGAATATGGCCCACCTCTACCAATCCATCTATTGGAGAAAATCTGGTTCAGATGGTCCCGCACAATCAAACTAAAATGGAGAGGAACGCCATCATGCATAAACCACATATCTCTTCGGGTTTGCAATGGAACATGTTCCAAAAGTCCATTCAAATCGTTCTGAATGAACTCCCAATAACGTTCTCCATTCAATCGGTCATGTAGAACGAATGGTCCTATAAGATGGTTTCCTATGATACCAGCCCAAACATTCACGTTGAATTTCCGTTGGTGTTTGGTTTGCAATATCCCATGGGGATTTTCTTCGTATTTTTGTCAACATCTGTGGAAGAAATGGAACATAAATTTATTCACCGGATATTTTGCACCTATTCATGTGCAGCCGTTTTTGTAATTTATTCGTTTGCTTTTTATTATTTATGTCTTCCGATGTGCGTTTTTTCAGCTAAATTTATCTTCGGGTTAAAGATTTTCTCCCATGAAATTATATTTATCAGTGAAACTCCTCAACATTTAAGCTGTGAATACGAATTTGCAACATCCAAATGTTGTGTTTCATGATATTCAGATAACACAACCCGAAAGGTGCTTATTCCACGCGTACATACAAAATATGGACTGATTTCCATATTCCATAGTGGAGTAGCTTGTTAGTTCAAAAACACCACGAATCTACATAACTTGATATTTCATTTGGAAAAATATCTACATTGTGAATGAAACTTTCAACTGGGTACTGTACTTTTTGTTTCCTACTTCATTTTAGCATATTTTGTATTATCCCTGTTATAAATGTTGTTGAATTAACGTTAGCATTAGTATTTCTACTGTGGAAATTTTTCATTTCAAATAATGGTGGACGATCGGGTTTGATGTCGAGTAAAACTGCATTTTTATTAAGAATCGTTGCTGTGATCGACTTTCCACACGAGTACTTTTATTCAGAAAATTGTCTACGTAACTTTATTTTGTTAAAAACTATTGAAAAATTATCTGTCATTTCAAAGTTTTGGGGTGTGGACCATCGGGGGTAGTCCGTTCCTGACTTTGTAGCAGAACAACTGACTCCTGCATGGGAGATCATCCAAGGAATTCATTTCTTTAGTCAATCATCAAAATTTTGATGATTTTGAATATTCACTTTGAAAGTTATCAAAGAAAAACATTTTTCATTTTGTAACTTTGAGGGCCCGTAACTTGGTAACGAAGGCTTTTAGGAACAAAAGTTATATGAAATACTGGTGATATTTTGACCCCATCTATACATTACCGAGAGGAAAAGAGAAAGTCCAGAGACACCCTGTATATATATATATATATATACATATATATATATATATATATATATATATATATAATATAAATATGTATTATATACGTGCAACACTGTATTCCTTTCAGAAGTCATTTGCAACCAAATTCAACTTGCGTAAAATCGGTCTACGATCAGCAAACCGTTCATATATGTTTTTTTACTCATTAAAAATTAAATAATTTTTTTTAGGGACATATTTGTTTCGCTGATTTTATCCGTCGGGTTTCTTTGCTCTATATACATGCTATAAAGAGAAAAGCACGGAAAATATTGGCCATGGATTTTTTATCTATATCCACATACAAAGTCTCAATGACAATTTGACATAGCTGATTTGAAAGAGTGGTCAAAGATCAATATTTATAATAATACCAATTAATTTTTCCAAATTCATCGTAAACATTCTTTGAATTTTTAAAGTGAGACAAAGTCACCCGAAATTACGAAATCCTAAAATCTACCTTTCCAACTGGCCGCGCCTTCGGATTTTTTTAATTGTATATGCGTTTTTCACTTTTAAAACATATATTTTTTTCAATTATATTTATTCAGGACATCATGGTGCATCAAAATATGCTGTATAACTTCATGTTGATTATTTTTTCAGTACTCCGGGCCAAGCTAACCTTTGACGACTCTAAGGGTGAATTCCACAGATCATCCTTAAATTATCCACTTAGCAAAGCTTGCCTTAGACTTAAGGTCGCTTAAATCATTGGCAGCATTCCACCTACTTCCACGAACCCAATTTTAGTTAAGTATCGATTTCAATTTTGGGAACTGATGAGAAACACCTGTTTCTAACTTAATTCTCATCCAAGGAAGAGGAATAACCTCACTTTTTGTCGACGCTTTAGAAATCAAATAATATTTTACATTTTGAAACAGTGTAGAAAAATTACATATTTTTTGTCATTCTCTATTGTATGTGCACCATTAATTTGTGCTGATATAAAAAAGTTAATAATTCTTATGAATATTTGTTTTTCACATTAAAGATACAAATGGTTGTATTTTCATGAACTAGAAATGTTGAGAATTGCAGATGAAAATGGGAGAAGATCATAATGACCTAGAACCAGACAGATGATGTGCTATAATTGGCATATGACTGACGAATAAAACATCAGTGTGATTATTAATCGATTCATAGGGGTTAATAAATGTTTACTGCAGAAAATAATTGGGTTAATAAATTTACTTTCATGAATACAATATAATTCATGATCTTACCTACATATTGAATGGTAATCAAGATGAAGCTCAATTATTGGGAGTAAATCCAATACTGTCTCCATCGTCAAACGAAATTTTCTAAAAAAGAATACACTATTCATATGAAATAAATCAATTTCATTTTGTATTCGTCGTGAAAAGCCATGTTATATCATTTCCATCGCCCCTATATCATCTTCATAAATGAAAATCATCAGCCATCATGATATAAAAATAAATATCAAAACAGAAAAGTCCCATCGATATGATATTCGGATTTTGGATGCGTTTGACCTGATACCGATTTTTTCATTCTAGTTCGCTTTAATTGTTTCTGTTAGGCCGAACTAATTCTTAGGCTAAAATTTGGGGGGATTTAAGGACAACTTAACGATTGATTTAAGCTAACCTTATGGCATAAGTATACCCTCTAGAATTGGCTCTAAGCAGAATAAACATCTGCCTTTTTCGACCCTTCAAATATTACCGAAATTGTGAAACAGTGCAAAATAAATTTGATCTATACTAAAATGTACACCACGGATAATCTTCATATCTGACCACTAGACTTTAGTTCTCGTCTTGTCTTGGCCGAGACGGCAACACTACACCTGATATGTGTTGAAAACAGAAGGAAATTTACGAAGATATGCACGTCGCGCGGCTATTTCCGAAGTTCATAAATTCCCAAAGCAAAGTAAGAACCGGAGAAGAGAACAATCGACAGCGCGAAATTCGATCGATAGGGGGTTATTTCAGTACGGAGGTCAGTGAATTCGCTGCTGCCTCTGCGTATTCGCAAGATCGCGTATGCTAGCCGACAGGAGCGACTTTAACCCAGACGACAGTCAACTCTTTATCATTATTCAGTCTGTATGGAGCTTTATCGGCTACCATAAGATATAGAAATGAAGTTAATAGAATATCACTGGCAAAGGAATGTAAACAAATTACTCTGATTTTCTACAACCACATTTAGTTGTCCCTCAATATGATAGAAACCACTTTCTATTTCGATAAAATGCAAAATTTTATTTTTATGAATTTTGAACGACCGGGCAAGAAATGTATAATTGTAATTATAAAAAAAATTAAATGAGATTTTGATAGGAATCGATAATATAGACGAATAAACATGAAAATGAAAAATGTCCCCATGTGTGGGTGTGAAAATATGTCCATTCCACGCCTAAACCCTCAGGCCGATCTAACTCAAAATTCATATCAAAATATTTTTAAAGGCCTTTTTCCATATTCCAAAAATGTTTACCTATTTAATTGGACTTTCCTTCCATTGATTGGATCCTTCCGTATATTGACATTAAAGTATTTTAGTATTTGAATGAAGTTGCAAAATTGTCACGGATCATTATTTGTTATATATTATATAAGTTCCAAAATTAATGATTTATCCAACTTTATATATAAAACTCATCCACCTGAAGATGACATAAACAATGTCGAAACGTTGTATTGGATAGAAAATACATGAAATGACTAGGGCCCTTATTCCGAGAGAATAAATAAATACATACATATATATATATATATATATATATATATATATATATATATATACAGTGTCACACATAAAGTTCGCAACATATGGAAGTTTTTTTATTAATAGATATAATGAAAATTTGACTTCACAGTTAGTTTGTGCTTGAAAAATGAGTGAAAAACAGCCTCTTTCCTTTTGTCATCTGCTACTCTAAACCTGTCAAATTCGACATTTTTTTCGAAAATCCTCAAAAAATCAGTTTTTTTAGAAATATTGAAAAATGCCTAAAAAAAAGTTGCTCAGTTTCCAAACCCTCTACTGTCACTTCGACTTTTTTCCATTTTTTTTAAATTTTCGAATCTTTCGCTCAACCGATTCGAACGAAACATGATTAAAATCTCATAACTTTGATGAATACGGGACTTCAATGTCATATCTTGCCCAAAAAATACCCACATTGGCCTGTTACCAGAAAAAAAATAAATGCACCTCCAGAAATTCGCCTTTGTTGTTGCAAAGTTCATCGTGTTTTTTCATTTCATTGTGAAACTGATTTGGATTCTCAATGTATGGACGTTAATATATCGGTAATCGAATAAACGAATTCGCCTTCATTCTTATTACACGAATATTAATTTTTTTAATAGATTTTCACCCAGTTTGATTATTTTTCAGACCAATAATTCAGTTACAAACAAACCCGAAATATCATACTTTTCTGTAAACTAAACAATGACCTACAGTTTCATAACTATTCAAAAGACTTTCGTTCTAGCGATTTGTACTAAACATGATATGAATTTTCGTGATTTCAAACAATACAAGACTATGCAACATCTCGGGAAAAAAATAGTACAATTGATCGCATCAAAATAAAAATTTCCCTTGGTAGGCTTTTGAAACAAATTTTTAGTTTTGGTTAATGTCAAATAATTGCGTTCAATAAATCGAGTTGTTTTGTGTACAGATTTTCCTACATTTATAATTCACAAATAAGTTTCATGTACAATGTGATCCACACAAGACAAAGTGGAAATCGTTCTTTTATGTGGTGAGAATGTGCCATATCCAGATGTTGCTTGTATCTTCAATCACCGGCATCCGGGAAGATATTCACTTTAGAACCGTGGGAAGGATATTGAAAACATCCGAAGAAACTGGCACTGTGGACAATCGTTTCAACAAACCACATAATCCAATAAGGTATACACACTCTTGAAGAAAGATATTTCGATATTCGAACAGGATTTTCATATTGGTTCCAAGGTGAGAGAGAAAATGATATCACATTTCCCTACAGGATTTTATGGACAGACGAGGCAACTTTCACATCGAACGGAACAGTTAGTTCCCAAAATTGTCGCTGGTGGTCCAACAATAATCCAAATTTTGTAGTAGAATGCCGTGACCAATATTCATTCAGACAAATGTGTTGTGTGGTTTATTATATAACCAAATAATTGGACCATATTTTTTTAGAGAAAATTTGAACGCAGACATGTACAGAAATTTCATTATGAATCAGTTGTCTGAATTTTTGGATAATCTGCCTCTGACGAAATTTGTTGTATCTGCTTGACGAGGCAACGATCCACCAAACGGTAGAAGTGAAACAGTGTCTCAGTCAGATGTTTAGGGGCAAAGTGATAGGACGAGATTGGGAAGATTATTGGCCACCAAGATCACCGTGGTAATCTCCAATGGACTTTTTTCTATGGGGTTATCTCAAACAAAAAGTGTATAAGCACAGACCATTTGCAAACAAATAACATTTAGAGAATACCATTCGGGAGTGTTGTGCTAATATAAATCCCCTATTTATTAAAAATGCCACAAAGTCTGTGAATGAAAAGACTATAATTTGTATAGAATGGGAAGGACGGCATACTGAATGATGAATTCGGGTTCTTTATAAGATTATTGAGATAAATCAAAGAATGTTACGATGTTTTGTTGGAATTTGGGTATAGTTATTTTGGTTCAATGTTTTTTACACATCTAATGGTGAAAATAGAGAATATGAGATTTATGAAATTAATTTAAGAAATGTTGCGAAAAATTATTATTTGTTTGAAAATTACATCAAACAGTTTACATCCAAAAGTCACACTCTTTGACATTGCTGCATTCTCCACTATTAACTAGTTTATATATATATATATATATATATATATATATATATATATATATATGAAAAACCTGAAGTTTAGGAAACACAAAAAACCAATTTTATGTTTTTTTTGAGGTTGCAGTCAATAGGAAATGGCCATGTAAAGCAGACTCTTTGTTAAATTGTCGAGCTTTCGAAAAACACTATTTCATTATCAAGACATTAACTGGAGGTTGCCATCAGGAAAATATCGGTGTACATCATTAATAAAATCTTAAATATCAACTTGTAGAAAACATCTTCGACTAATTGAAAAATCTCATGTTAACTATGCAAATTTGAGTCGAGATTGATTGAAATAAACTCGTGGTGATCCCTGCCATGGGTCATAAAACATAACCAAGTTTATCAGAAAGAAACATTTGCAATCAATTTTCTTTGATAATGGAAGTTTGCATAGATTTTCAGGCGGATATCATTCAATATTCTGCGTTGTATTTGCCAGGAAAGTGGTTGTTTTCTGCTTGTAATCTACCACTTGCTTCAATTTATATTGAATTCCGTGAAGAGACTTCTGTTTTTCTAATATATATATATATATACAGAGTGACCAATTTGAAAGCGGGCCACCTCTCTAAAACTGTTATTTATTATCCGATTCAGTATTTTTTTTTCAGTAGACAGAGCCTCAATATTTCTAGTTGAATGCCATGAATTCGAAATAAAAATAAAAATTTCAAGGTCAAAAATCCAAAAAACATACTAGCGATTTTTTTCATAAAAATTGACGATGCCACTGGATTTGTGATGCTTTCAAATGGGTGTGACCAAAATTTCACGAAAAATTTTTTTTTCAACAGAAATATGGCATAATAAAATTCATATCACTTTATCAAAATATTTCGAATAGTCGTCGTATACATCACAATCTTGTTAAAAATATCGTTGAGAATGCTCTTTCAGGTCGTTAGCAATCGAGTTTGTAAACAGCAATTATTCAAAATGACGTCAAATTATGTTTCTTCCAAACGTGTGTTCTGTAGTGTTCTGATGGACATAACTATCTCCTATACTATGGAGTTACGTTTGGAAGAAACATAATTTGACGCCATTTTGAATAACTAATGTTCACAAACTCGACTGCTAAAGACCTGAAAGAACATTTCAAACGATATTTTCAACAATATTGTGATTTATATGACGACTATTCGAAATATTTTGATAAAGTGATATGAATTTTACCTATGCCATATTTCTGTTAAAAAAAATTAATTGATCGTGAAACTTTGGTCACACCCATTTGAAAGCATCTCAAATCCAGTGGCGTCGTCAAATTTTATAAAAAAAAACGCTAGTGTGTTTTTTGGATTTTTTACCTTGAAAAAAATTCGAAGTAGGCCGTGAAATTCTTATTCTTATTTCGAATTTATGGCATTCAACTAGAACTATTGATGCTCTATTTACTGAGAAAAAAAACTTCCGAATCGGATAATAAATAACAGTTTCAGAGAGGTGGCCCGCTTTCAAATGGGTCACTCTGTATATATATATATATATATATGAATTTATATATACATATGTAAATTTTCGATTTTTGTTTTGTGGTGACTTCCTCAATGGGTAGTATTTCTATTGAAATCTACCTAGAAATCTGATGTAAAATCCGCAGTGGCAGAATAAATAACAGAATAATTCACAATTATCAATGTCAAAAATCTCCTGAAATACAGATGTTATTTGAAATCTGTCAATAATTAGGATTTTCTTTATAAAATATTTTATTTTCAGATTGTGGAAGGTTATAAGACCAAAAAACCGTAGATCAAAGTATTGGCCCGAGCCCATTTTGAAACCTGGATTAAGCCAATATTTTGTGCTACTTGGGATACTTTGAATATTTTTTCTATATATTTGGTATTGACAATGGAATATCAATATGTATACGATACATAGTTTGGGGTGTTACTCGTATCTCGTTATTGTATATGTGGTGCAAAATTCATTTCTAAGTCATTCGGTAGGTTCATTAAGTTAATTTAATCCACAATACCTTCCCAGCAACAGACTATTTTATGCAGATCTGATTCCCAACGCTATACACTTTCCAGTGATATCATCTCTGAATCAGATAACGAAAACTTTCAACGAAGTGCTCACCCCAAGTTCAAAGTGGATTTATATGGAAAGAACAAACTGGAGTCATCATAAAACACACATTAGGCCCTTTATATGTAGAGCGGCGTGAAAAGCATAACGGGCCGAGCTTTAGCGAAAGGATTTGAAGGAAAGGCTAAGACGACACGCAATCGAGCTATCGCACGCGAGTTCCGCCATATTGTCCTTTGTGTCGCCGATAAGATTGTCCGGTTGCATGTCCGGTGATTTAGTGCTCACCCCCATTTCTGCTAGCATCCCGTGGGCAACAAAAAGGTTGAGTTTCAGATCAGCGGATCGATAAGCTTCTAGGACCTCATAAAACTTGTTCATAAAATTCGGAGAAATCATGAGGTGCTGATCAATCTAAATATGGTTTTCGTGAGTGATTCACTTAACAATTTTTCTTCAATCAAAAAATTTCCCATCTCGAAGTTCTAGCCAATCCAATACAATTACTTTAAATAATGAAAATAAATTACAAATAACCTATTGTTGGGTATTCTCAATATAATTGCACTGTGAATTTCTCAACATCAGTGAGACTCGACAAACGCTTAAATATGACCTAGTTTCCTTTATAATACTTTCATATACTATAAATACAATACTACCAGATTTATTGGATTTATTCTTTGAAAAAATCAAAATTCAACATATATATATATATATATATATATTATATACTAGCTGACCCCACAAACGTTTTCTTGTACAAATTTCTAAATTCCCTAAAAAAAAGTTGAGTTTCAGATCAGCGGATCGATAAGCTTCTAGGACCTCATAAAACTTGTTCATAAAATTCGAAGAAATCATGAGGTGCTGATCAATCTAAATATGGTTTTCGTGAGTGATTCACTTAACAATTTTTCTTCAATCAAAAAATTTCCCACCTCGAAGTTCTAGCCAATCCAATACAATTACTTTAAATAATGAAAATAAATTACAAATAACCTATTGTTGGGTATTCTCAATATAATTGCACTGTGAATTTCTCAACATCAGTGAGACTCGACAAACGCTTAAATATGACCTAGTTTCCTTCATAATACTTTCATATACTATAAATACAATACTACCGGATTTATTGGATTTATTCTTTGAAAAAATCAAAATTCAACATATATATATATATATATATATATATATATATATATATATATACTAGCTGACCCGACAAACGTTTTCTTGTACAAATTTCTAAATTCCCTAAAAAAAATTCCTGAAAACTTTCGCCCGTGTAGAATTTATGTTTTCCTATGTGTTTCGTGTTGTTCCATCTAGGTTATACATTTGACTCTGCCCGCTTTCCGGTATCCCGTTTCCTCATTATCCCGCTTTTCCGTTATCCCGTTACCGAGTAATCCCGTTTTCTCGTTTTTCCGTCATCCAATTTTCCAGTTATCGCGTTATCCCATTTTTTCGTATTCCCGTTTTCCCACTATCCTGTTCTTTCGTTTTCCCGTTTTTCCATTATCCCATTATCACGTTAACCATTTTTCCATTATCCGTTTTCCTTTCATCCCGTTTTCCCGTTATCCCATTATGCCGTTTTGTCGTTATCCGGTTTTTCCGTTCAATATCCCGTTTTTCCGAAAAAAAAAACTAAATCGGCTTAGCCGTTCTCGAATTATGAGCTCACCAACACAGACATTCATTTGTTATTATATATTATATATTCCTGAAAACTTCTCCAGGACAAAGAAATTTCCAATAACTTTCCTTAAAAGTTTATTCGGAGGGTTACGAACATTTACAAAAATAATTAGCCAAATCGGTCCAGCCGTTGTTTTTATAGAATAAAAAAAAGTTACCCCGACTGGGATTTGTTCCTGTGACCTCCTGCTTGGTAGGCGATAGTTCAACCGCTGAGTTATTCCCTCGTTTGGTAATAAATGACTCGATAGTCTTTTTCTCTGCCAAATGTCTTATATACCCGAAAAAAAACTGCGAAGCACCCAAAAACTTTATTTTCATTATATTCGTGTCCACTACCGTATCAATTTTGATTATTACACTCTTGAGAGATCAAAATTATTCAGGTTATGAATAAATTCCCATAGTGTGTGAAAATGGTTTTGGTTTTTTTGTATATCATTCAGTAAAAGTTTTATATGTCTCGTCAAAACTCTGTTATAATCATAAATTACCAATGAATTCACAAACGGAAATAAATTTCTACAGTACATGTGACAGGAAAAATCAAAATTGTTGGAAAATACTTGAAACTAACTGATTAAAAACTTAATTGTCATTTGACCAAAAATACATTGAGAAATTCTATTCACTTTAGTGTGCATTTTGTATAATATTCAGTAGGTGTGAAAGCAAGCCATAGTTTGTTCAACCTTTAGTATTACTACTGGAGTCACTATATACAGGGTGTAGCCAACTTGTACTTTCGTGATTGATGGGTGTATGATGCCATTTTATAACGAAGCAAGCAAAATTTTGGCAAACTCATCCATTTGGTAATAGATTCAGAGCTAGTGGCACATAACACATAATAAACCACCACAATTTACACAAAATCATATGTAAGGCACTGAAACAACTGAGTTTCTTCATTTGCTCAAGAACTGAATAATATCGATATTATGTCGACAATTGATTGATACCCAAGCAGCGTTGCCAAGTAGGAAAATAATATTTTTGCGGGCGTCTTCAACAATGAATTTGAAAGCTGTCTTCGACCGACATTACAGTAATCAGATTTGACCACTGTTTCCTGATTGGCTATGAACACAAGATCTTACTCAGCCACCAATCAGAAAACAGTTCGCGATGTGCAGGAATTTGTTTGAACATTATTGTTCTCTTTAGACAGCCTGCAAATTAGCCGATAGAGGCGCAAAACACCCATGAGGATTATTGTATCCTGATATTAATATGAAAATTGTCAAAGAGTTTAATACACGAAAATTCGTTTTCGTGACTGTACCTACTATATATTAACTCCAACACAATCAGTCAAAATGAACCAATAATGCTTTGATGTATCACGTTTTCCGAAAATAGTAAAGTTGTGCTGAAAAATATATTGAATACAAATTATAACAGATCCAGAATCTAAATTAATAAAAAAAAAACATTTTCGTGGCTACTATTTAATAAGTGCAGCACAATGACTAAAAATGAACGGAGAGTGCTTTGTTGTTCATCATTTTCCAGAACTAGTGAAGTTGTGCTGGAAAATACATCGAGTAGAAATAATAACGTAGCCAGAAACTGCAGTTTACTACATTGAAAATGTGTTTTCCGGACTCCAGTATTCAATAACTCAAGCACAACCACTCAAAATCAACCTAGAATGCATCGTTATCGATTATTGTCCAGAAATAGTACAGTTGTACTGGAAAATACATTGAGTGGACATTATAATATAGCCATAAACTGCAGATCAATACATAAAAATGTGTTTTCCGAACTACACCATTCAATATCTCTAGCACAATCACTCAAAATAAACGTAGAATGCATCGTTGTTAATCATTGTCCAGAAATTGTACAGTTGTGCTGGAAAATATATTCAATAAAAATTATAACAGATCGAGAAACTAAATTAAAAAAAAAACTTTTTCGTGACTTCTATATAATAACTCCAGCACAATGATTCGAGATGAACGGAGAGTGCTTTGTTGTTTATAATTGTCCAGAAATAGTGGAGTTTTGCTGGACAATACATCGAGTAGAAATTATAACATAGCCAGAAACTGCAGTTAATTTCATAAAAAATGTGTTTTCCGGATTCCACTATTCAATAACTCCAGCACAATCAGTCAAAAGAACAGAATGCATTGTTGTTAATTATAGAAATAGTACAGTTGTACTAAGAAATACATTGAGTAGAAATTATAATATAGCCAGAAACTGCAGATCAATACATAAAAATGTGTTTTCCGGACTCCACTATTTTATAACTCCAGCACAATCACTCAAAATGAACGTAGAATGCATCGTTGTTAATCATTGTCCAGAAACAGTATAGTTGTGCTGGAAAATACATGGAGTAGAAATTATAATATAGCCAGAAACTGCAGATCAATACACAAAACTGTGTTTTCCTGACTCCACTATTTTATAACTCCAGCACAATCACTCAAAATGAACGAATAAATCTTCGTTGTTATTCATTGTCCAGAAACAGTACAGTTGTGCTGGAAAATATATTCAATAAAAATTATAACACATCGTGAAACTAAATTAATAAAAAAAAAACCTTTTTCGTGACTACTATATAATAACTCCAGCACAATGACTCAAATAAACGAAGGGTGCTTTGTTGTTCATAAATGTCCAGAAATAGTGAAGTTTTGCTGGAAGATACATCGAGTAGAAATTATAACATAGCCAGAAACTGCAGTTTACTTCGTAAAAAATGTGTTTTAAAATGTGTTTTCCGGATTCCACTATCTAATAACTCCATCACAATCACTCAAAATGAACCAAGAATGCATTGTTGTTGATTATTGTCCAGAAATAGTACAGTTGTAGTGAAAAATTAAATTAACCAAAAAAATTTTATATATCCAGCACAATTATTCAAAACGAACGTAGAATTCATCGTTGTTAATTTCTATCTAAAAATAGTACAGTTGTGCTGGAAAATACATGGAGTTGAAATTATAACATAGCCAGAAACTTCAGATTAATAAATAAAACTGTGTTTTCCTGACTACACTATTTTATAACTCCAGCACAATCACTCAAAATGAAAAAAAATATATCTAATAAAAATTATAACAGATCCAGAAATTAAATAATTGAAACAAAACTTCTTCGTGACTACTATTCAATAACTCCAGTGCTGGAAAATACATCGAGTAGAAATTATAACATAGCCAGAAACTGCCGTTTACTACATAAAAATGTGTTTTTCGGACTTCATTATTTGACAACTACAGCACAATCACTCAAAATTAACCTAGAATGCATCGTTGTTAATTATTGCCCAGAAATAGTACAGTCGTACTGGAAAATACATTGAGTAGAAATTATAATATAGCCAGAAACTGCAGATCAATCCATAAAAATGTGTTTTCCGAACTCCACCATTCAATATCTCCAGCAAAATCATTCAAAACTCAATCGTTATCTAGAAATGGTACAGTTGTGCTGGAAAATGCAACATAGCCAGAAACTGCAGATTAATACACAAAACTGTGTTTTCCTGACTCCACTATTTTATAACTCCAGCACAATAACTCAAAATGAACGTAGAATGCATCGTTGATAGATTGATAGTTTATTCACTACTTTGCATACTGGTGTACATTTGTAGCATGTCATGTTGCATTCGGATTATATCCAAACTCAGTGAAAAGTATCAATAGATATCAATGTTAAACATAAGCTTGACAAATATTATTAAAATTTGCATAGTCATATATGTATGAATAAAATGAGTATAGAAATGGAATATAATGTAATAGTACTAACACAAAATTTAGAATTGGAAAGGAAGAGCGTCTAAATCATCAAGCAGTGCTTGTCGCATAGTAGAATAAAGATATTCCTCTACTGAATAGAAGCAATACTTCAAAAGAAACTGTTTAATAATGGTTTTGAAATCGTGTGCTTTCAAATCTCTAACTTCCCTGGGTAGTTTATTGGATACCCCAATATTCAAAGAATTTCTATCTGACCTCGCTAGTCTATGCATGGGATTTCTAAGCAAATCTCGTGATCTGGTGGGTTATTGATGACCCACGGTTTCAGTTTCATAATCTTTTCTGTTATTTTGGATTTCTAAAACAGTGTGATGAAGAAAAATTGTAGGGACTGGCATGATTTTGAGAATACGGAAAAGTGGTCTGCAATGATCTCTTTAATTTGCCCCGCTCATGATTCTAATGATTTTTTTTTGCTGAACAAATATTTTTTGAGAATGATAGGAGCTGAATAAACTGAAATATATGGATTCAAGAACGCCAGAGTTTACAATGTATTTTATTCTGCGGATCGAAAAAGTAGTACTGGATAATTCACTACCTAGCTGGTCGATGTGAGCGGCCCAATTCAGCTTGTCATCAATCACTATACCTAGTAATGTAACAGTATTACCAGACGAGATGTTCGGGTGAGAGAATATCAACAGATCTTGATTTTTATCAATGTTCAATTTAAGTTCATTTGTATTGAACCAGTTATCACCTTGTTCCACGGACAATTCATCAGATTCGGATAGAGTTTGCAGATTCTTATCAGAATTCATCAGGGTGGTGTCATCTGCAAATAGCACTGTATTGATATAATATGATGGTACAAATCATTTATATAAATAATGAATAGCAGAGGCCCTAGAATTGATCCTTGGGGAACACCATGAGTGAGTTCAGCAATAGGTGATGGACTACCATTTACCACAACACACTGGGATCTTCCACACAGATAAGATTGAAAAAAGGTATGTGGTATGCCTCTTACACAATAATGTTTTAGTTTTTTCAGTAAAATATCATGAGAGATCTGGTCTATAGTTAAGTATTTTCTTATCTGTGTTGCTAAACGTCAGGAAAAAGTCGCTCAAGGCACCAAAAAATTATTCACAAAACCCACATAAATAATGTTATGTCAATCTAGTAGGCTACAGTTATTTTGATATTTAGAAGTTGCTGGCACACGTCAGTATATTAAAAAATATTCGTGTGTGTATTTGATTTAACTATGGCTCATTTATCTGAAACTCAAAGAATAGACATTTTAATTATGATTGGATGCGGTAATAAAACAAGAACTCAAAAGGAAGTATGTGGAATGTTTAATAATAAATAACCCTGGTCAACACGTCTTACAGTCTACAGTTAGCAAAATAGAAACAAAATTTCGTGAAACTGGACATGTAAAACTATTCAAAAACCAGGTCGAAATGTTAAATTGGATGACGAAAAAAGTTAGATGTACTGTTAGCAATTGAGGAAAATCCGCATTTGACAAGTAGACAACTTGCCGCCGACAATGATGTGAGTAAATCATCGATATTGAAAGCTTCACATAAAGAAAAAAACTTCTGAACTGAAAAGCAAAAAAAAAACCTTTTTAGTCTTGATGATAATTGAGCTCCTGAACTAATGTGAGTAACTAATTTTGGTCGGCGCCAAACAAACAATTATCGAAGATCATTATATTACTTTGAAGAAGTAATCAAAACGCCACTATGCATCTCGCTGCCATCATTTCACGCTTTACCTAATTCAATTGCTAGTTTGTTTGGCACCGACTCAAAATTAGTTACTCACATTAGTTTAGGAGCTCAATTATCATTAAGACTAAGGAGGTTTATTTTATTTTTTGCTTTTCAGTTGATTTTTTCGTTGGTTTAATTTTTTGTTAAATTGTTTCATTCACAATTTTTTGTGGCTGATATCTACTAATTACTACCTTCTTAATTTTTTATTACTTCCAAAATACTTACTTACCTAGCTTACTTTAACTTAAAATTTTTGTTATATGATATAAATGATTTTTGAAAGTTCTGGTTAGCTGATTTCATCACTTTGTATATAATTCTATCCTTTCATAGAATGTAATTATTGTGACGGATGTAGGAGGATCTGTCAATGTCAACTACATATGTGTGCCAATGTTCACAAGTAAAAATCAATCATCCCCTATTTTCTACCCATAGGGGTGGATCATTTCATTCCTAATTGAAATATGATCAACTATGAGGTATACCCTATCTAATGAAAAAATAATCATCCAAATCGGAAAATTCACTACAAAGTTATGCCTGATAGAATCGGTTAAGTGACCAAAATTCAGCTACCCCCATTTAGCTACCCTTAGGGATGGATAAATAAAAAAAGAATCATCGAAATCAAACTGCTCTGTGAAAAGTTATGCGTGATCATACATAAAAAAATATACGCTTCGACTAGAGAACCTCCTTCTTTTTGATTTCATCGGCTAAAAATACCATCCTTATAAAGTTCAGTTGGTTCAGGAGTTGAATGAGGATGATCCTGATAGAAGGCAACAATTCTGTGAACTGATGATGGACAGAATGGAAGCAGATTTGCAGTTCATAAACAAAATTGTTTTTTCTGATGAAGCTACTTTTCATTTAAATGGAACGGTTAATAGACAAAACTGTAGATATTGGAGCAGAGAAAATCCTCATTGGATGAAAAAAGTTAACGTTTGGGCTAGTATCATCAACAACAAAATTATTGGTCCCTATTTTTTTTGAAGGCACACTTAATGGTGAGGTTTATCTAGATTTTTTGATGAACTTTTTACAGCCTACGGTAAAAAGACTTTTTTCTGATGTTAATGATCCAAATGAAATAGATAGATCAATTTGGTACCGACAAGACGGAGCTCCACCGCATTACAAACGTCTTGTTAGAGATTATTTGAACGAAGTTTTTCCCAATAGGTGGGTTGGAAGACGTGGAACGATTGAATGGCCGCTTATATCCCCTCATTTGACCCCTCTCGATTACTTCTTATGGGGTTATTTTTAATCAAAAGTATATTTCAATAGACCGGACAATATTGCAGCTTTAAAGTTAGGATAACGGCAGAAATTAACAACATAACCCCTGAAGTCCTACAAAATGTTGATTGAGAATTCCAAGATCGACTTGCTCATTGTCAAGGAGTGAATGGTGGTAATTGTGAACATAATATTTATATATGTATAATTAATTGAAAAATACTTCCTAGACATTATGTGACATTATTTCCTTCATTCTACGTAAAGTATAAAAATTTCACATTTTCGAAATGAATTTGCTCAGTTATGATTGCACCCAATATGAAAAACTTAATATTTCTGAACAGAGAATGAAAATCACTTTCGAACAAGGCGCCACACGACGCCCCCTTCTCATTGAAGTTTTTAGGGGGGTGCCACGATTCAGGAAAACTTTCAGGTGTTTCACCACAACCACTGCCACGTAATATACACGGTTCTATCACGCAGCGGCTACCAAAATGGGAAACACTTTTTTGGTGGCCGCAACGTTCCGATCTACGTTCCTGGATCTCAGAGAGCAACATTCCAACCACGTTGTGGTCACCTGGCAACAACGTGGATATGTAGTGGCCGACACTAGACACGTTAAACAACTGACTCCGTTTGTGTAAATAATATGTAGCTCGATCTCTGTTCAGCAATATATGTCTCATTCTTCCATTTTGCCTGATTCATTTCTAACACTCGATCAAATTTAAAAATATATAACATATAAACATACAAACGCGGAAGTAAGTTTATTGAATTCGAATACTTCTGATTGGGATAAAATTAAAACAATTGAAAGTTTTATGTAAAATATGCTCGATTGTGAGCACGCGCCATATGAATACACTTTATGTAGGGAAAACATTATAATTTTGGAAATAACTGGCCAGTGAAATTATGTACTTGAATCCCTCAAACATTGTTATATCAATCTTGTATGGTTGTTAAAAATTACAATAGGTCTTATACCCTTGAAGGGGGCGAACACTTCGGGCTATTATAACCTGCCACCTCAAAGTTATAACCTCGAAATTGCGGGTACACGTTCATTAATTGTTAAAAAAGGACATGTAGCAAGTATAGTAGATTTATGCAGCTCCAATCAACAATTATCAAGTATCAAGTAACAATTATCAATTAACAAGTAATGGAAATGATAGCATTAACAATTAAAGTATAAATATTAAGCAGCAGCACAAGTCAGAGATCCGATCTATTTAAATTGACCTTTTTATAAAAAATCAAGAAAAATTGTCTATTGAAAACGCATAACTCATTTTATTTTGAATGAATATCATTCACGTTTCACGTAATAGGTGAAACGAACTTTTTGTAAGCCACAATAAAATAATTAGTGGAAAGTTAGGTTAGTTTTCGTCATCGCGCTGACCAATCCAAGGTCACTTCAACATCGAGGAAAATTGTCTATTGAAAACGCATAACCCATTTCATATTGAATGAATATCATTCACGTAACAGATGAAACGAACTTTTTGTAAGCCACAATGAAATAATTTGAGAAAAGTTAGGTTAGTTTTCGTCATCGAACGGACCAATCCACGGTCACTTCAAAATCAAGGAAAATCTTCTATTGAAAACGCATAACCCATTTCATATTGTATAAATATCATTCATGTTTCACGTAACAGGTTGAACAAACTTTTTGTAAGCCACAATAAAATAATTTGAGAAAACTCAGGTTAGCTTTCGTCATCGCCGGAATGGTGAATTTTGAAAGTTATTGTAATTTATAGTGACTTTTATCAAATGCGAACTGTGGTTATTACTTATGGAGATAGTTAAAACGTGGCAACCATCAGCACATATCACAATCAAGTGCCTGTCACATTGAAGGTTTTATGGAAGTTACCAAAACGTCACCGAAACTATCATACTCTCTTGAAAGTGACTGTGACATCTAAGTGATATTTAAGTGGTACAGGATGGTTACCGCAACGGTTATTTTCCACTTTTAAGTTTGAAAATCTTTAAAGTGGCCATAATGTTTCAGACACCTCAAATGACACTTATAGAACTGTGGAGTGGCTATAGAACTGTGGAGTGGCTACCATAGATGGAAATTACATGACTACAACCATACAATTTTAGTTTTTCTCACTGTAGATTTAGTGGCAATTACGTGATAACCACCGTGTCGAAGTTGCAGTATCCGTTTCCGTCACTATAATGCTGCTTGGGATTTTCATACAGTAAATTGTCAAATTGACAATAGAAATCGACCAGTTTCAGGTTCTTTTGAACAAATACACAATAACGCTAAAAATTCATTGATTCCATACCTATGGACCGCACTGTACTTATATTATAGATTATTTTCATTTTGAAACGCGAGCATCTCTCTCTGGTTCTTGAGTTTGGAATTGTAAGCAATTCTTAATACCACAACCAATATTGATTGAACATAAAGAAATGCAGTTTACTCTCTTCTTATTCTGTTTCGTTCGCCATCTTTGCTCCTTCAAACCGAGAAGTGATTGTTTCTGCGCTGCATAGAATCAGAGAAACCGATAAAATAAAGTCGTTTCGATTTTATCATTTTCAACGTGGAAACTAAAACAAGTTTTATGCGTTCCCATCTGAGCTACGTGAGCGATTTGGCATAGAGATATATTCGAATGTTCGAATGCTCAAAACAATTACTTGAAGCATCGGACTGCATGCAACGTGATCTCATCGGACTGCAACGCATCTCGTTCATTTTATGTTTCATCACGCCATACACCTGTGATAAGATAAGGTGAAAATAATTGACTTTGAAAATTTAAAAAAAGCGTATTCTTCAATGATATTCGTTTAATGAGCATGGATGTCGACAATGGAATTATTATTGTGGAGCCGTAAATGGGGCTATTAAAAATCATTGGTAATGTCTACTTATGATCATTTCGAGTCGCACTTTTAGAAATGTACCCCTTTCAGCTATTTGTAATGAATTCAAGCCGTAGATTTAGGGATGTATCACCTTATCAGTTATCTATAATCATTTCGACAACACTTTTGTGCGTCATGAAAAGTTTTTTCACCATCACCCGTTCATGATAGTACCATTCAAAAAGGCATAAGACATTATTTTCCTTCAATTTATATTTATGATACATTTTTGAGAGCACGCATTCACATTCATAAAGTTTCAAGAATATATTTGATTTTTATTTTTGTATTTACGTATGTTCCACCATAGCGCCTAAACTACTCATCAGATTTTGATGAATGTGTCAATCGATTCGTTATTATGGTCCGAGTGACATTTTATACGAACAGAATCAATATGACGGATGTTACATCCAAGAAAGTTGGGGTCTCTGATTTTTTTCTTTGCTATTGTATCGAGTTGGATGTCAAAATTCTGAGTTCATTAATATAAGTATAACACAATATTAAATATAAAATATACCCTTCAAACGGTTTGGTTGAGATTAGGATTGATGTTATTGAAGAAAAACTATTGCTTTCTTGCCAACGTTTCGAACTTCAATGAATTCATCATCAGGGCTCTGTAACAATGAGTTTTACTTTATAATTCTTTTTGAAAACATTTTAATATGGAAAATAATAGAAAAAATATAATAAGAAAAATGCCCAAAAAATATTGAATTATTTCCAGGGGTTTAAATTAAAAAGTTTTAAGTTATAAAATATAAGAAAACTCACCGGAAATTAGTTTTCCGAGTATATTCAGTAAACAATAATAGATAAATACGTATCTAGAATGTCTGTTTTTTATTTATTATTGTTCACTGTATATACTCGGAAAAACTAATTTTTGGTGAGTCTTCTCATATTTTATAACTGAAAACGTTTCAATATTTTAAACCCCTGGAAATGTTTCAATATTTTGTAGGCATTTTTCTTGTTATATTTTTTCTATTATTTTCAATATTGAAATTTTCTCAAAAAGAATTGTAAAGTAAAACTCATTGTTACAGAGCCCTGATGATGAATTTATTGAAGTTCGAAACGTTGGCGAGAAATCAATAGTTTTTCCTCAATAACATTGATTTTATTCCCAACCAAACCGTTTGAAGAACATATCTGTGGATCACCAAACTTAACATAATTCAAATAAAATATACTTATTGTCGGTATTCTTTCTAGAAACTTATGTGATTTGACCATCACTCGTTCCGAGTACGGAAAATTAATTTTTCATTAGGTTATTTTTTTTTAGTTAGTGATATATAAACTTTCAAAATTTCATTAACATAATCAATAAATTATCAATTAAACAACCATCATTCGTCATTTGTACATTTTAATTGTTCCATTGTTTCATAATTGCCCCAAAAGAACAGGTTATGAATAAAGCAGTCTGTATTTAATGTAGTAAATAATTTAAAATTTCATTAGTTAGGTACACTTAAGTAGTAACGATTTATAATGCCACTCTCAAAAGGAATAAAAATAAAAATAAAATAAAATGGAACCTGACTACGGAGAAAATAACTATATGCTATTTCTTCAACTCCGAATGTTATGCGATATGGAGATTCAGATTGTTTATATTTGAATATTTTCGTCACGTAAAAAAAGCGTTATGCTCCCTCCATGCTCCCAAATGATCGAATAAATCAATTAATATCTGTTGCCATCAATTTCATGTATCCACCATTTTGTGATTCTTTTTTCTCAATATTTTTCCCTTCGAAAGTTGACGTTTTCTATACCATCACAATTGATTGTCATTACACCATACAATGCTATACCTATATATCCTTTTTCCAAACTCTTCTGTCACAGTAAAAGGTATTTAATTCCTGATCATACTATCCGTTATATTATATCAAATTGACGTGCCACATATTCAATGTAAACCAATAATCCAACTTCGGCATACAAAGAAACATAAGAAATTATGTTCAAAAAAGGATGTATGTAATCATCTGAACACACGTTATATAGAAATATAAAAGAAACAAAATATCTTCCACGTTTTACCACTCAACGATAATATCCGACTGGTATTCGCATAGATATTCTACCGCTCACGTATCATTTTGAATTTCCCGCAAGCAGAACAGCAATTTTGATAGTTTCGTACCCTAATACAAGAACCATGGCTGGTCAAAGGGCAAGTATCAGGCCTCGGAACATCCAAGGGTAAGCTTATTTATAATCTAAACTGTGGAAACGCCAGCTCCTGCATTATTGCCAGGAATGATTTGAAAGTCTTGAATCTGTTAGAATTCTGTTACAGGGACATAACAAAATCAAGACGACCTACATCAAGGATGGAGTAGAGAGGAACATAGTACCAGCCTCCGTCTACATGCCTTATGACTCAACAAGCCCTCCACCGTCAGAACAAGTGATAGCCATGGTTAAACACTGTGAGGACCACAAACTCCAGCTTATCATCGGAGCCGATGCAAACGCCCATAACACAGTGTGGACCACCGACACGAACACAAGAGGTGAGTCATTGCTCAAATTTATTGTCTCCAGTAACCTGGAAGTACTTAATAGAGGCAATGAGCCAACCTTCGTAACCCGTAACAGACGGAAAATCATTGACATCACTTTGGGCTCTTCTTTGGTGGTTCGGCACGTCGGCAAATGGGCAGTATCTGAGGAAGCTTCAAACTCAGATCACCGACACATACATGTGGAGATTGGCTATGCCAATGAACCTGCAGTAATGTGTCGGGATCCCAGAAAAATCGACTGGCCGGGGTACCGGGAGGAGCTCAGGGCAAATCTCACAAATTTCAAAAATGTCAAACCTAACTCAAATACAATTCATGAAATAGAGCAAATCTCCCTAATGTTACAGGAGGCCATAATAACTTCATATCATAACAACTGCCCTTTGAAGCGCAGCACCACTAAAGGTAAAGTGAGCTGGTGGAACACCGAACTCACATATCTTAGAAATAAAAAGCGCAAACTATTCAATCGTGCGAAAAGAACTGGTGACTGGGAGGATTATTCCAAAACTCTCACAGAATACAGCAAAAAAATCAAAGGGGGAACAAAGAAAGTCATGGAGGAAGTTCTGTGAGGACATATAACAAACCTCAGAAAGAGCAAGACTCCACCGCATCCTTTCCAAAGACCCCATCAATCCGTTGGGGACTCTCAAAAAACCTAACGGCAATCACACCAACACTGGGAAGGAAACTATAGAACTCTTGCTCCATACACACTTCCCAGGATCCACTGTCACCACAAATCAAAACCCCAGATATGAAATCCCTGCAAACCTTCATTTGAGGGCAAAAAGGGCAGACTGGGAGGTGGCTAAATGAACGGTAACTCATTCAAAAGTAGTGTGGGTAATAAACTCCTTCAAGCCTTACAAGTCTCCGGGCCCAGATGGAGTATTTCCCATATTACTACAGAGCGGAGTTGAATATCTTGCACCAGAACTGTGCAGACTGTACAGGCTGAGCCTAGCATTGGGATGTCTACCTCAAACCTGGAAAACTGTGAACGTGGTTTTCATTCCAAAACCTGGACGGGACTCATACGACCAGGCAAAGGCATACAGACCAATAAGCCTATCGTCATTTCTTCTGACTTAGGCTTAGAAAAACTGATAGAAGACATAAGGGAAACCGCTCTTGTAGAACGGCCTTTACATCAAAACCAACATGCCTATCTAACAGGAAAATCATGCGAGACAGCACTTCATCAGCTTGTTTCAAGGCTTGAAGAGTCTCTAGCAAACAAAGAAATTGCACTATGCACTTTTCTAGACATCGAAGGAGCCTTCGACAACACCTCCTTTGAAAGTATGGTCTCTGCGGCCACTCGAAGAGGCATTGACGAAACCACCTGCAGGTGGATACACTCAATGCTTCACAATAGACTGGTCCAAGCCAACATGTTCGAGGAAACAGAGCAGGTTGAAATTTCCAGAGGTACCCCACAGGGGGGCATACTCTCCCCCCTTCTGTGGGACATGGTTGTAGATGAACTGCTAATTTCTCTGAATAACCAAGGGTATTACTCTCAAGGGTATGCAGATGACTTGGTCATCCTCATCAAGGAAAGAATACTCGAACAACCTCAGAGCTAATGCAAAATGCACTGAGGACAGTAGAGGAATGGTGTAACAGAGAGAGCCTAAGGGCAAATCCGAACAAAACAACACTAATTCCCTCTACCCGGAGGAGAAACATGGGAGATCTCATACCTCTCAGGACTTTTCGGTGAAACATTACAAGTAGTAGAGCAGGTGAAATATCTAGGGCTGATTCTTGACAAGAAACTAACCTGGAACCCGCATCTTCAACATGTAACCAATGAAAGCAAGATAACCTTCATGATGTGCAGGAGAGCTTTTGGAAAAACCTGGGGGCTCAAACCGAAAGCCACGCACTGGCTTTACACAGCGGTAATAAGACCAAGAATAACTTATGGCTCACTCTTATGGTGGCCAAAAACAAAGCAAAGACAGGCAAAAACTAACCTTGGGAAAATCCAGAGGCTTGCCTGTCTCTGTTTCACGGGTGCAATGAATAGAACTGCAACAGCTGCAATGGAAATCATCCTAAACCTCGAACCCCTTGACTTACATGTCATTGGAGAGGCCAGGATGAGTGCATACAGACTGAAATAAACAAAAAACTGGAGAATCCGAACAACTGGACATACCAGAATCACTCATGTAATCAACATCGAAGAACTCGAAATGATTTCAGACTACATGCAACCCCTATACTCATTCGAAAAACCATTAGAAACACGAATTGATGAATCTAGATAGGCCCCGAGTATAGAATCACAATCAACTGCAGACATAGTCTGGTATACAGACGGTTCAAAGACAGTTGAAGGAACGGGAGCAGGAATACATGGGGTGAGGCCAAGAAGGGATTACATAATAGCACTTGGCAAATGCTCCACGATATTCCAAGCTGACACACATGCTATCATGGTATGCATTCAGAAGAATCTAGAAAGTGGTTATAGGAAAAAACACATCTACATTCTATCTGACTGTCAAAGTGCTATCAAAGCACTCAACTATATACAGATAAAGTCCAAACTGGTCTGGGACTGCCTCCAGAACCTCATCGAGCTGGCAAAACACAACAAGGTCACCTTGATGTGGGTGCCAGGTCATAGAGGCATTGAAGACAACGTCAAAGCGGACCAGCTAGCTAGACAAGCATCTGAAACGCTATTCACAGTGCCAGAACCTGCACATGGGATTAGCAAAAACCGATCGACGAGTGGATAAAAAGAAGACACCAACAATATTGGGATCAAACTGTCGGGAAAATACACAGCAAAGTCATGGTAGGGCATCCAAACCGGGCCCTGACGGCTGACCTTCTGAACCTGAACAGAACGAAGGCTCGTATAATAATAGGTCTGTTGACTGGACACTGCGGCCTAAGAGAACACCTAAACACCATGGGAGTACGCAGGGAAGCCGTGGAGTGTACGCTATGTGATGAAGAGGAGGAAACAGCCTCTCATATTATCTTCGACTGTGACGCCCTAAGTAGGACACAGAACCTTCGGAGAGATCAGCCCGGAAACAGGCATGAATCCGAAGAACCTTATCAACAGGCTTCTAAACCTAATTAAAGGCACAAACCTGTTTGAATGAGGAACCACTGACGACAGAGTGATACAATAGACCCCAGCTGGTCGCAGTGTCAAGGGAAGCTAAGTGCCAACCCTGTCTCTGGCTCGTCAGCTTGCAACCAACCAACCAACCATGGTTTCGTACACCTTCGGAATCATATGAGCAAGGGCTAGATGCTTGCCACACAGACTCACATATGCATAATAGAAAGAGACAGATATAGAGAAAATAGCACGGAGGGGGCATTATTTGTTTTTCTTACATGACGATTTCTACCAGTCAACACCTACCGCAAGCCGCGTAAAGGAACTTCGTTCCAAAAAAGTTCCAAACCTTTCACCCGACTAGGGATGAATGAAATAAACTAAAAAGTAAGAAACAAGTTAGGTGCTGATTGCTATCATCATATTATTGAGTAAAACAAGTCTTATGATATGATAGATATTCCTATTTTTTTAGCTCTATTGATGTCTTGTGGCAGTTTCAAATTAATAACGTTATAATTCAATTCAGATGGAAGGTGTGGAACTTTTTTTACTTCAATTATAGTTTTTTTTTTTTCGTAGTCGGGTTACAACTGTTTTTTATTTTTGTTTGTGGTTGTAGGCAACAAATTTATTGGTGGTCAAGTATCGTCTGCCTGGTTATAAAGTTGATTTCTCACAAGGAATCGTTCTTATTTTCCTGAAAATATGAGCGATAGATTATTCTTTTCGGAATGACCATACCAGAGAGGTTTTCAGGGTTCAATATTCAATTGGAAATTGCGATTGTTATAAACAAATTGAGAATAAAAATGGTATAAACTGAATATTAAAAGGTTCTTCAATTTCGTATTAGTTTGGTTGGGTTCTGTCTTTAGAATATTTTCTATTGTTCTGAATCGCCATGTGTGCTCTATTAGTCGTTAGTAGAAGTGTCTGCGAATTTATATTTTCCAATTTCATTATTAATGGTTTTTGTTCAGCTTTTTTTTCCTCAATGGTTTTGATATTTCGCCCAGACACGTTAAAACATAAGAAAATGAATTCGAGAAAATGGAAAAAATTACTTTCCCAATACAGATAGACATGAATTGTGAAAAAAATTAAGTAGGGAAAAATACCAGTATTGTGAATGAAAATTCAGTGTACATATATGTCAGACTTTTACAATAGTTCTTCAAACTCGTTACGCAATTTCTCGTACAAAAAATTCATTTCCAGTCATTTCAAGGAAAAGTCTGAAGAAGGGGACACAATTTGTTCTATATTTTTTGTTCTAACTTCATCCGGTAAATCAGTTTTACGATACGTTAGTGACAAATTGAAGATTCCTTAATTTTCCCATATTAAGAGTTCACAAACTGCAGTTATGTATCGGTTTATGGGATTAGCTGGTACTATCTGAAAATGATATTTTTCAACAACTGTACTTTTATTATTGATAAAGGCATCGATGAAAACTCCTGCGACCATTGAAGAACGTAGCCACATCAGTGCCTAATTCAACAGTGTTGTGGATGATCTCTGAAAATAATGTCCACTAAAATGTTCTGGATTGGGAAAATTCCTACTACTTGAACTTTTCTTTTTATAATTCATAAAAAGTTATGTATTTCATGTCACTCATCGCAAGTGTGGTTCCGTAGAACAACCATGGTTGAAATGTTGAAATTGAAGTTGAATTACTTTTTCAACGATGTACAACTAGACCTCTATGCCTTTCGGAATTTTCAAGATGATGTGCCCCCAGCGCTCTCTGTCGACTAGTTGTAATGTATTTTCTCTCAGGAAGTAGGATCGGTAATACCATTCAAAATATTTTCTGTGCCATTGTTTCACATTAAACCGTTCCAAAGTTATCGAGGTGAGGGTACCATTCGGATCCACACTTATACTTGACATTTTGAATGCATATGGTGAAAAATGTATTGAAGAAGAGAATCGAATTATATTTTTAACGATGTACATGATGATGCTACTTGACCCCCCATGCTATTTGGAAAGCCGCACTGTATAGAGAACTAAAAGTAGCATGATTCTGAAAATTCTTATAGACGGTGAAGGAAACATTGAGAATCCAACTAAAATGTTTTCGATGGTGACACTTTCATTTTCTACGGTAGTGACGTCATCTTTGTAATTTTTAATCCATCCTGTATTTTATAGCAAAAATTGATTCCTCTCATGGTTCGGATTCAAATTTATATAACATACCCAAAATGAACCCATTATTCAGTTATTCGAGCTTTTCTAGAAAATTTCGAGAATACGGCATTTTCATGTGAAGTGGGTCCAGAAAGAGAATGAGAAACATTGAAAATCTCAATTTTTTCGAATGTTAACCACATTTTCTTTTCTTATGATTCAATTCTATCGTGACAATGAGCCCTAGTTCTAATTCACTCCCCTATGCTCAAAACCCATAATTTCGGATATATTCCATATGATTTCTGTCTGAAATTTTGATTCTTTTAGTAAGCTGTGCATGTCTACGACAAATAAATTAAAGTTCTTCAGTGTCAGATTCATCGCCTGAAAAAGTGAAATATGGCTCGTGTTGTGTAGAATAATCAAGTTTGTTAGAATGTAACGAGGTTTTCACAACAACATATGATACTTTTGTTGCAAGATGTTCAGGAAAACCGAAACCATCTCCAGACATCATCAGAAGATAAATATTCAACCTAACGAACTATAGGTCCTTCATCAGGAAGATTATCAGAACGAAAAACGGTAGTGGACATCGAAGAAAATGAAAATACAATGCTTGGCTACTTCGCAGCTTTTTCAGAAGCATCGTTGAAAGATGCGTCAGTAGATTTGGGATTAAATGAAATGTCCACGCAGATAATATTGGCAAAACGCAAATGGCATCCTTATTCTCATAATTTAGTTCATAGTCTGAAGCTATCAGACTATGAGAGGATGGTAAACTCTGCGGAGTTCATCATTATGAATAATGTGAAAGTGAGAAATTATGGTCCGAGAGAAATCATGAAAAAAGGAAATTGTGGCATAATGGATAGATAGTAGGAGATTTAAGCCGGTTCTGGCTCTCCCCCCACCACTATGACGTCACGTGTGACCTTGAATGGTTGCAGGTGTGCAATGTGTGTGTGTTTGACCTTGAGATTTGACTTTGAGATTTGTCATTGAGTTTTGACATGGGGTTTCGTCGACTTTGAGATTCGACTTCAGTTTTGACCTTGAGTTTGACCTTGAGATTCATAACATTAAGTTTTGACTTTGAGATTTGACCTTGAGTTTTGATGTTGGGATTGTTTCGGCAACCTTAAGATTTGATCTCGATGTTTGTTTGACCTTGACTAAAGTTGTGGTGTAGGCATACATATTCTGTGTAGTCATGACCTTCATGAATCCTTGTACTCTCCAAGCGAGGAGGGCGTTTGTCCTGTGAGAGAGCTAAGAGTGAACTGCGAGTATTGATGAGTGCGTTGAATATCAAGAGAATCTCCTCAAAATCCATACAGATTGCGCATCGCATCGGACTTGTTGTATGGTGGGGGTATTTCACTGAAATATTCCAGGAGAAGAGTATTTCGAATCAGTGTCTCCTCCAGTGAGCTATTGAAAACAAGTTGTTGAAATGTATTCGTGTGATTGTGGTAGAGCTTTCACCCGTAGTGATAATCTTCGTCGACATCAACTGGGAAACTTGCCAGGGAGGTCCTTCAGTGAAACGAGTTAAATTGAACAATGGCGATGACTCACCACCTGCACCACTCTATACATGTAATTGTTGTAATGTGACATTTCCATATTGTCAAGTCAACTCTCACAATAGAACACTCGCACACAGGACGAATTCATTCAGCTACAGAGTATCTAGTGAGAATATGTATACAGAGTATGCACCTTTTTTCAACGATATCAAGCCCAAAGTACTCGAGTTATTGGAAAAAAACATCAAACTACACAACTCCATCAAGGTCAACATGGAAGTATTTGGAAGTTATGTCATTCAAACACAGGAATTGACAGATATAAAATCATTCAATTCTCCCAATCGTATAGCAGATCGATCAACTGATTTGAATGGATTATTTGATGCGTTTCGTGACATTATAATTGCCCAAAGTACGGAGTTTGAGGGCGGATTCAGGTTTGAGTTATAATTGTTGCCAATGATAGAAAGGTTTATAAAAATAATTTTTTAGGATGGAGTTGTGAAAAATTATGTTCCTTGGGTGAACATAAACAAATACAGTCCATTTGGGGGATCATCATACATGAAACTTGTTCATTGAGAGGAAAGAAAGGTGTTGTCAACATAAAAATGAAGACCAATGCTCTTTATGGGCCGTGACACTCATTATTCCCCCCT